>JAJKFI010000027.1:1985508-1999433 GCA_029204185.1 Lerista edwardsae | reverse complement strand
CTAACCTGGAGTTAGGCTGGCCCAATTAAGTCAGAGAGGCCAGCACATAGCATACAGATGTGCACCATCCTCCAAGAGTGGTCCAAACATGGTTTACAGTGGCCCTTGGGCTGGCCAAACTTTACTGGCCTAACTCCAGGTTAGGATTGCCCTCTTAAGGTCATGTGCCTTCCTTATTCACTTGCAGTGTTGTGAGCATCCTAATGGACAGCCCAAGCCACCATAAACTCCTATATGGAAATGGGGTGATACCAATGTGGCACCTGCAATGTGTATCCTGCAAGGGAGTTTTGGCACATTGTGACCTCCTTGGGAGAAAGGAACATTTGTTCCTCCCTCTGGGGTATGCGCCTGCTGCTGCCATGGGTCACCTTGGACCTGGACCTATCACTGATGCAAGTCCGTGTTGACTTGTGAAGATGGATCAGGCCTGGGAATGGGGTTAGGATTCAGTGGATGCCACTGGTGCTAAATCTGCCCCCTTCCCAGGCCCAATCTTTCCTCATCTCTTCTCCATTCTGCCCACTCTCCCACCCCATTCCACTCCCACCCTGCCCAACTCCTGCTTGGGCTTTCTTACACCGAGAGGAACTCTTGCTCTGTCTTCGCAATGACCCATAAATTTGCCACTTGTAGCAGCAGCCAGGCCATGTTCTCTGTTGGCGACACATTTGCAACAGCTGCAAAGTGTGTCACAATGGAAGAACACACATTCAGCTAGCATAATGAGCCCATAGGATTGGCCCAAAAGTGTTCCTGGACTCTATTGTAGATTACCCAACAAAAGTGACCATCACGTGGAGCAGTGAAATATCATAGTCTTACTACTGCTGCAAGTCAGTTTACATGACCCGTTTTCATTTGTAAGATCTATAAATCTCTGTGAAAATGACTGACTTTCTTTAAAGCACTATCTAAAAAGCAAGTGACATTCAGATGGATGGCATACCCAAATACCAATGTCCAATTCTAAAAAGCGCTGCTCAAAGAGGAAATTTCAAAATGTCATTTTTGGTAATACATAAAATACATACATCACTTTATAGGGTCCTTGTCGAATAACAAACGTTTAGCTCAATGCTTGGGTGGTGCACGTTTTAGCGAAACCTTGATTATACCTGCACTAATATGATTTGCAGTAAATAAAATGTCTAGAGCCCCGAGAGGCAAATGTTTCTGGGATTAAATATGATGAGACAGCCTACATCCATGGTGATAACATGGAGAATTTAAGAGAGCTCATATAGGGTGTGAGTCATAGCATAAGGAAATCCTGCTTATGGGTTTTTTGGAAGCTAGTGGTCACATGCTTTAAGTTCTTTGCTTGTTTGTTTGTTTGATGTTGTACATATTATGTATTATTATGCCAATAAAGGTTCCTAAACTGAACTAAACATAAGGAATTATGAAAAGCAATACAGTATATTTTTCAAAAAGATTCTTGGTAGGTTATTTATGTTAGTATTTATGTTACTATGAATACAGCAAAGCAAATTCAACCAGAGCATCAGTGTTACTGTTTCTGTCTTTATATGCTTGGGATAAATTCGACCAGAAGTATATATGCTGGGCCCAAGTTACAGATAGTGGCACACAAAACATTCTTGCGCGTGTTTAGCGACTGCAACAGAAAGTGGCACTAGGTTTTAACCTAGTGGTTTATCTAGATTGTCACATCCTTATAAGGTTGCCTAATGTTATTGTAGGCCCATATTCCAGCCCATATTTGGCTAATGCTATTGTAAGCCCATATTCCAGGTGTAGGACCCAAAGCTCAGAAAAGAATGGCTGGCCTAAAACCCCACTCCTATCTGCTGGGTTACAACAGTGGAACAGAATTCCGCTATCATAGTAGGCAATGTGGGTAGCAAGAAGTTTGCTTTCTTGTCACAAGAGGTTTGTATAGTCACATTTGGGCTTCATGTACTGTACCTAGTTCTGTTTTATACTTTCTGTTTACTTGCTTTGTTAAAGTGCATTTCCAAGGGCCTGATCTGTTACTCTAAGGATGTCCCAGCTGTGGGGAGGTAGAAGGAACCGATCACGTGTCAAGGTTGCCCACCAATTAGTTGTATTTGCAGCTAAGGATCCCGGGGCTAGCAGAGTCTATCACTGTCTTTCCTGCTGGCTTCGCTACAAGATGGTTGCAGGGAGAGCCGCTATGTGAGGAGACAGAGGGGTTGCTGCTGGGAGAGGCCTGGCAGTGAGGAGGCAGGCACCTCATCAGGTAAGGGGCAGCATTTGGCATGCTGCTTCAAGAGGACTTGGGCCTACCTTGACTAGAGCAATACTTCTAAGCATTCCTGCACACTTCCTAGTAGTGTGCCCAACTTAGCCCTGCAGGGATGGCTGGCACACTCTCTTCCACGTCTTGCTTACACCGATTAACACTAAGCTCTGCATAATAGCTTTGGTGTATCCTAATCATAAAGCAGATCTGCAGGTGATTTGTGCCATCCATGGTAAGGTACTATCAATCAGTAGCGCCAACTCCGTGCTGTCGGCACCCACAATAATTTGCAATGGGTGCAGGCACGCACAATGTTGGGCACCCCCAAAGAGCGAGGCACCTCCATGTTTGGCGCTGGGCCGGGAGCGCACCCAGCTCAGCGGCGAACAGGCCCAGCCGAGGGTAGCACGATCGAGCCAATGAGCTCCTTCCTGAGGTATCGCTGGTGCCTCAGGAAGTAGCTCATTGGCTCGCCCGCCTCAGCCTTGGAAGGGGGTGGGGCTGCCTTGCAATGCCTAGCCACGATGCAAAGCAGCCGCTTCTGAGGCCGGGCCGCGGCAATCGCCCGCCCCGGCCTCAGAAGCGGGTGCCACGAGCAGCACAATGTCTGACTCTCTAGCTGTCCCCTCTCAGTGATCACTGCAAGGAGGTGTGACCTTTTTTCTATTTCCTCTTCCCCTTTTGTCCCTATCTCTCTCTGGCCTACTGAACTTCCAAATGAGTGGATGTGCTTGGCTGAGCTCCTGCACTCAGCCTTCAAACTTGCATGCTGCAGAAGCAGGTATCTAGGGTTCTGGTCCTCTAACTGATAGGAATTCCCCTGGTCTTAACCAGGCACTGTATATATGAACCACCATGAAACTGTGAGCAAACTTTTTTCTTTTTAAACCAGAAAATGGCCTCATGCTCGTTTGTCTGTGCCTGATTAATTGCAACCAGCCTGGGTGGTAGAAGAGGATTTCCCTTAGTAAATGCTCAGCTAAGGCAGCACAATCTAACACGTGGTCATGTCAACATCAGGGGCGTGGCTATGGGCACCCCAATGTTGATGTCAAGTCGGCGCCCGTGCTCCTGATCTACAGGTAGCTTGGATTGTGAAATGTGAGCATCTAGCCAGGCAATCTACATCTTCAAGGCACATTGATGCGTACAAGTCCCACTGCAACACCAGGATACATGTGTGGATGCCAGCGGTATTACAGTAACTGACAACAACTTTACAAACCTGGCAAATGCGATCTCTATTAAATGCAGCGTTCCTTGGCAATGAAGCACACCCATTCATCGACGTTTCTAATTTCCTGGAAAGGTCTCATTTCCTACTCCAGGGAATTACATTTATTTTCCTGCTTTGAGATGCCTTATAAGAGGGGGCATCTATTGCACTGTTATTTTTAAGTGCCTGGATTCCATCTTACAGCCTGCCCGCCCCCACAAAAGAGATGAATGCCATTGTTATTGCTGCCTGTGCTGACCATCTGCAAGGCAAACAAATGCAAGGTGAGCATCACGAAGCAGGGAAGGCACAGTGTAGACCCCGAATGCAATCCAGTCCTCAAGTTATTATACTGTCTCTTGTATTATACCACATTAGCTTGGGGGAATTTGAGAAATTTGTCTGGCTTGGAAGGTGATTATACATGCTGAAGAATACATAAGAAAAGCCGTGCTGGATCAGTCCAAGGGCCCATCTAGTCCAGCTTCCTATTTCTCACAGTGGCCCACCAGATGCCTCAGGGAGCACGCAAGACAACCAGATACTTGTATCTTGCTGCCACTCCCCTGCACTCCCCTGGCATTCTAAGGTAGCCTATTACCCTTGCACCACCCCCAAGGAAGACTGAGGTTGGCATTTAACTTTATTAAACAAGTGTACTGTAAATCATGAAACCTGTGGAATACCCGTCCCTTCTGCCGCAGTCTGGAATACAAAGGCAGTCATATCTTGCTGGAACCTCAGATGAGAGGGTGCAACAGCAAGTCTTAAAATAGCCAATGCAAATATTTCACCATCCCAGCCAAGAGACACGTCAATCAATCAATCAATCAACAGGTACTTATATACCGCTTTTCAACACAAAGTTCACTAAGCGGTTTACAGGCAAATAGTAATAATAAAGTTAAATGGCTCCCTGTCCCAAAAGGGCTCACAATCTAAAAAAAGGCAGACCACCAGCAACAGCCACTAGAAAGACTGCGCAGGGGTGAAGAGGGACAGTTACTCTCCCCCTGCTAAATATAAGAGGAACACCACTGGAAAAAGTGCCTCTTGTCCAGTTAGCAGGGGTCCCAATGTATTGGAAAAGGCAGGAGATACCCCGAGGAGATAGGGAATGGTATCAGCAGTGGCCCCTTGTCCAAATAAGCCAGGAAGTATGGGAATTCCAGAACTCCTGCAGCAGGAACACAGCTGCAGCCTAGGTAGGCTGATGAGGGCCCTGGCTAGGAAGGGTGATTAGCACAGGTGCAGATGGGTGTGGCTGATGAGTTAAAGCCCGCCCAGGAACAGACACCAATTGGCCTGCCTCAGTATAAAGTTGGAGGCAGGAGCTGCAGTAAGGGGGTAGGTGTAGGAAGGAAAGTGGCTGAGTGGACTGACTGAAGGACTGTTGGATGGACGGACTGGATAAATGGTTATTGGAACTGTGAGTGGGGTCCTGCGGTGCCTTTGTTGGGGAATTGTTGTGTGGCTGTCACACCCCTGGAGCCACCAACTGGAGGAGGCAGGTGTGGCTTAGGCAGTGGTGGTATCTAAGCGGGAGGAACCGGTACGCTTGGCGGGACTTAAGTGTGATTGGCTGCCTGTCCATTCGGTTCCGCCACCTGCCTGCCCGCTGTGCGGGCTGCCCTGGCCTCGGAGGGGGCACCTGCTCACTGGGGGGGATGGGTGAGGGGCGCGCCGGGTGCCTGGGTGAGCAGCGGTGGGACGGGCCAACTGGGGGCAGCCCTCGCGGCGGGCGGGCAAGCGGCGGAACGGAACGGACGGGCTGACAATCAACCGTACGTCCCGCCCAGCTTTCTGGTTCCTCCTGCTTTAGATACCACCACTGGGCTTAGGTAAGCTGCCTATTGTTTGGTAGTGGAGTATTGTGGTGCCAAGTTGGACCTAGGGTGTTGTTTTGAGTGTTTGAGGATAGAAGGGAAGCTGATTAGACTAGTGTGGGCACTTAAGGTTTCAGGAAGGGAATTTGGCACAGCTTGGCTGGGAGGAAGAGGTGGACCAAGAGGGTGTTTGGCCAGTGATGAGGGCAGTCTGGAGGAGGCTGGCCAGCCAGTGAATCCAAGCAAGGCTGCTGGGAGAGAGGAGGACCAGTGGGTTAAGGAACCCCCTCCCTCTTGCCTACCTCTGAGGCTGCTTAAAGGGGAAACCAGTCAGACTAGTGTGGGCATCAGGGTCCTCAGGGAGGCCCAGCAGGGAGTTTCTTCCAGAACACCCAAATACAAGGTTCTATATGCAGGGTGTCTGTAGTTTCCTGGCACACACCGTAAACTCTTCAACAACAACCACAAAACTAGAATGCCCTGTTCACAATTTATTCAGACCCTTAAAACAATTTAGGGAAGCGACTAGAATAAATACTGTCCACCAGAACACTAATTTCCATATTATGATTTATTCTCACAAAAAAATAAGGGTGCAATCCTAACCAACTTTCCAGCACTGGGGCAAGGACAATGCAGCTCCAATGTAAGGGAACAAACATTCCCTCTGTGACTACAACTCCCCTGCAGGACGCAGCACATGCCCTGTTGGCACAGTGCTGGGAAGTTGGTTAGGATTGCGCCCTCAAACTCTGAGGGGTGATTCCATAGTTTTAAAAACTCACCACTACCACCCATATATATGTGTATGGGCTTTACTTTGAGTCCTACAGTCTCCCTCATCAGAACCCACTGTGGTGACATGGAGAGGGTTGATTGATGTGTCGCTTTCTTTGTTTTACATATGGCCAGCATTTGAGAAAAAAACCACCAGTGATGAATACATTGATATTCCTCATTTGATGAAAATTAGATGTCATTGTAAAACATCTGGTATGACATGCTATGTGATTCCAGAGATGGATGGTTTTATACCCCCAGGGATGTTGAGTCTGGGAAATGTCCACACCATCTTTTTTTCATGGTTTCTGAAATGTCAACATTTGACTTTGGTCTAGTCTCAAGTGAAATAAAAGCTAGGTGGGGCCTATGCCAAGGCTGTTGACTAAGTTCATTCTCCCAAATTTTTGTAACAGTTAACTCCATACTTTCCTTACCTGGGACTATTTCTATACACATCTCTGCTCTACTGGGACAGGGGCAGTGTCAGAGGTCAGTCAAGTTGGGCATCGGCTGAAGACTGATGCCCATCACAGAGCCCACGTGGTGAGGACAAACACCTGAACCAGCGGTGTTATGCTGCCGGAACGCTGGGCGGGACATCCGGGTGATCGACAGCCCACCCATCGCGTTCCGGAGCGTTACGCCGTTTGTGTAATGTACGCAAGCGGCCTAATTGGTTACGCAAACGGCGTAACGCTCTGGAATGCAACGGGTGGGCTGTCGATCACCCGGATGTCCCACCCAGCATTCCGGCAGCATAACACCGCTGACCTGAACACCCCAGTACCACAGTTTTCCTCCCATCGGCTGCTGATACAGTGGGTGGAAGGAGACGGTGCCCACTGTTATTGCCAATTAAGCTCGGTGACAGGGGGTATAGATTTTACCCAAGTGCATCCAGAAACTGGAGAACCAGAACAGTGTAGGAGTTTGACTTAGACCAAGGAAGATCCAGGTTCAAATCTCCACTCAACCATTAAGCTTCCTGGGTGATCTTGATTCAGGCGCTATCCCTCAGCCTCTCCTACCTCACAGGGTTCTTGTGAGGATGAAAAAGGGAAGGAACTATGTACACAACCCTGAGTTCCTTGGAGGAAGGGTAGCATAAATATTATGTAATATATATAAACCTGGCACAGGACATAGTTGGGGGACATTTATTCCCATCTCACCCTTTTAAGAAAATTGTGATCAAGCCCTTGCTTACTTTTCAAAGCAACCCTGGGTGAATTTATTCAGAAATAAATCTTAGAGTGCAATCCTTAACCTGGAGTTAGCTGGCGCAGTTAGGCCAGCAATGTTTGACCAACACAAAGGTCACTGTAAAGCACATTTGGACCACTCTCGGAGTCAGGGAGGATAGTGCACATCTGTTGTCCAAACATACTTTAGGGTAGCCCTTGTTCTGGCCAAACTTTGCTGGCCTAACTGTGCCAGCCTAACTCCAGGTTAGGATTGTGCCCTTACTGATATCCATGGGACTTACATCCAAGAAGGCAGCCTTAATTTCACATTTGTGAAACATTCCACTTCTAATGTGATAGTCAAAGATTATGCTCATTATTTTATGCTATTATATTCCATGCCAAGAAAATGCAGTCCCATCAGTGGTTGGCTCCACCATATTGTGAGCACACTGACATGTTATTGTAACAGACAGGCTTATGTTTGCTGTGGGTTAAATTAGCAGGAAATATTGAGATTCAACATGCCACTAAAAATAAACAGTATTACAGATGGCAAGAAAGGAGCAGAAGGGCAATCCTATTATAAGAAATTATAATAAAATATATAATGAAAAAGAGCAAAGGAATGATGAAAAAATAACAATTATATAGAGAATACAGCCAATATTGTAGGATTCATTTTTTTTCCTGAATGAAGAAAGATCTTTTTTCCTCCCTTGCATGAGGACAATCACTATCTCACTAGGCATTGAGGGAGTATCAATGAGAAGCTTCATATTTATTAGTTTACATGAGTTAGTGAAATTATCACTAAGGGTGCAATCCAGTGGTGTCATCTACAAACAAGGAACGGGAACGCTGGGCGGGACTTGGGCGGGACTTGGGCAGGACTTCTGCGTGATTGGCAGCCTGCCCGTTTCGTTCCGCGGCTGCCCTGGCCTCGGGGGGGCTGCCCCCAGTTTGTGCACCCCACCGCTGCTCGCCCGGGCTCCAGCACGCCCCCACCCATCTCCCCCGGTGAGCAGGCACCCCCCCCAAAGCCAGGGCAGCCGCAGAACGGGATGGGCGGGCAGCCAATCACACGGAAGTTCTGCAGAAGTCCAGCCCAGCATTCCCGTTCTTTGTTTGTAGATGACACCACTGGCGCAATCCTAACCTGGAGTTAGGGACACCGTAAAGTATGTTTGGACCACTCTGGGAGTCAGAGAAACCAACACACAGACATGCGCCATCCTCCCTGACTCTGAAAGTAGTCCAAATGGGCCTTATGGTGTCCCTTGTGCCAGCCAAACTTTGCTGGCCTAACAATGCTAGCCTAACCCCAGGTTAGGATTGCGCTCTAAAGGAAGCAAAAATATACTGTAGAAGAAATATATAATATTGTTGAAATGTACAAGATTGAACAAGCATGCATAGGCCCTCTAGAGCCTCATAGTGGAACTTCAGAATCCATGGGGGATAAACCCACTGCAGATACCAACTTCCATGCACAATGAAATCTGCAAGGGGGACTGCCAGCAACCGGACGTGCCTCTCCAAAGCATACAGGAGACCTTCTGAGGTGTCAGGTGGCTGTGCGTGACGTCCCTGTGTCTTAGAAGGCCTCCTGGACACTTTGAAGAGGAACCTCCGGTTTGACCAAAAACCAGAAGTTCCTCGACAAAGCATCCCAGAGGCCTTCTGAGGTGTGGGAAGGCCACATACAACCTCTGTGCACCTCAGAACACTTCCTGGATGTGACCGGAAGGCACTGGGGTTGGGTCGACTGAAGTTGAATCAAATCCCCAATTGGTGAACCTGCAGATAAGGCAGGCCGACTGTATATCTCAAATGACCACTACAAACTAGCTAGTATATTGCTAATTCTTCAGGGCCTCTTGATGTCCAACAACTGTTAGGAAATTGTTCCTGATAGAGAAATCGCCCTGGAAAATTTGGAAAGAGTAAATTCACCAGAGAGGGACTGGTGGCGCAGCAGGTTAAACCACTGTTGCTGGGCTTTCCAACCGCAAGGTTGGGAGTTCAAGACTGTGCGACGGAGTGAGCTCCTGTTGCTTGTCCCAGCTCCTGCCAACCTAGCGGTTCGAAAGCACCTAAATGCAAGTACATAAATAGGGACCACTTCGGTGGGAAGGTAACGGCGTTCCGTGCGCTACGGCGTAGAGTCATGCCGGCCACATGACCACGGAAGCTTGTCCTCGGACAAAACGCCAGCTCTACAGGCTTTGAAACGGAGATGAGCACTGCCCCGTACAGTCGGTCACTACTAGACCATTCGGTCGCGGAGAAACCTTTACCTTTTAAATTCACCAGAGCTTGGAGAAAGTGATATTTCCCAACATTTCCAGGGAAAATGGCCAGGTTGGATGCATCTGAAACCCCAAGATTCCTTAGGCAGGACCTTTTGAGATCTCAAGGTGGGGTCTCGTGATGTTGCAAGATGGCCAATACTTGAGAAATGAAGAGAATGGAACCACAGCAGGACCCAGTGGTAAAGGGTGGAGCTTGGTGAGAAATAGTTAGAGCCCTGTGGAATCCCCCCAAATAGTTTGAGATTAACCTTTCATGCTGTCCGCCTGGGGAAAAAAAAACCTATTTGCCGTTTGAAAGCATTAAAGAGAACAGTGTGTCTCTCTGAGGATCTGAAATGTGCAGTCGTGGGTTTGATGCCTTGCTGGAGTGCATCTGCTGCTTGTCTCCACTACACTCTGCTTCTCTGTGTGTACATTTTTTTAAAAAATTACAAGAACTCCCCCGTCCCATTGTTACTGTTTTGTTCTCCTGAGTACTGCTGCCCTTGGAACATCTCATCACTTGATGAGATGGGAATCATGCAACAATAATTAGCGAAATGTTTCCATTTAACACTTTTCTTCAAGGTATTTCTTGGAGTAGAGGAATTGTGATAAGTGCCAAGAAGCCAAGGCCACTTTGAAACAATGGCATGAGTTTGGGCCTGCTTTGCTTCAGCATTGCATTCTGCTCTTGCAAAGCTGCTACCTCGTCAGTGATTGTGCTCTTGCTGTACTGAGATGCTTTATCATGGAGTTGGAAGGGATGCACAGGATCATCTAGTCCAACCTGTGACAGGAAATCCTCCTAGAGCATCTCCAGCAGGTACCTGTTGAGCCTCAGTTTGAAGATATCCAGCGAATCCACCACCTCCTTTGGCAACCTATTTCACTGCTGAATTGCCTTTGCAATCAACAGTTTCTTCCTGATATGCAGCTGGAATCTCGTCTCTTGCAGTTTGTATCCATTAGATATAGCTCCACTCTACTCAGAGGCAGCTGAGAACAAGTTTGTTCCTTCTTTCAGAGGATGGCCCTTCAGGTATTTGAAGAGCACTATCATAGCCCCTCTCAGCCTTCTCCAAGGTAAACATACCAACAACCTTTCCTCTTGGGTTTGTTCTCCAGCCCTCGGCACATCCTCATCACTCTTTTTTGAACCTGCTCAATTGGCTCCATCATTCTTAGTGAAGTGCCCAGAATTGGAAACAGTTCTTCCTCCCCACCACACACATGCTATCTTCTCCACCACAACTTTGATATCAACATAAGAACACAAGAAGAGCCCTGCTGGATCAGGCCAAAGGCCCATCTAGTCCTGCTTCCTGTATCTTACAGTGGCCCACCAGGTGCCCCAGGGAGCACACGAGACAACAAGATGCCTGCATCCTGGTGCCACTCCCCAGCACCTGGAATTCTAAGAACAGTCGCACAAGTGAACCACCTCTGCTGGTTGAACATCAGACATTTCAGGTTTAATACAGGTGCTTGTTGAAGTCATTTTTAATTCAGCAGAATGAATGCCTCATCGGAACTGTCCCTTAAGATTATTATGGTCCACAGCTGGCAGGCAGCTTTCAGAAGAAAGGGGAACATGATTGATAAGATCTTCGGATAGAAAGCAGTTCCGCTAGCAAAGCAGAAGAAAGGCAGGAAAAGCACATCTGCTCAGCTTTAGAGGTGAGGAACAAGAACCAAAGACTTTGAAAGGAAGTGGAAACCAAAAAAAAAAACACAAAAAAACTGGCAGGGGGTTCAGTGGAGCTTCAGTTTGACCTTTTTGTAGCTAATTCCATATGATCATGTCCAACTTAAGGAAACAGCAATATTGGAGTTGGTTTTAAATACTGTAGCAGATACATGTGGAGTGTTGAATGTACAGTAGATTCTAATGTGTTAATTGGTTCAAATTAAGATTGGGAAAGGTGTGTGAGGCATGGACTGTCTTACCGCCATTAAATTGTCAACCCTGTTCCTAATAATTCCTATTAATAATTAATAATTAATATTAATTATTAATAAATATTAATAATTTTATTGGTTCAGTATATTAAATTGTGTCAATGAACTTCTCTGACCTCAAGACCTTTCCTGGGTGCTTTCAGCCACTGAAACCCCATAAGTTTGAAATGAAGTTAGTATTTTCATGTCCTGGAGTATATCCCTTATGAGTCACATATGCCATTCTGTTGCTTAGGCTGCAGAGATGACTGAGAGTGCAATCCTAACCTGGAGTTAGGCCAGCACAGTTCGGCCAGCAAAATTTGGCCGGCAAAAGGGCCACTGTAAAGCACGTTTGGACCACTCTTGGAGTTGGGGAGGATGGTGCACATCTGAGTGCTGGCCTCTCTGACTCAGAGAGTGGTCCAAATGTACTTTACGGTGGCCCTCGTGCTGGCCAAACTTTGCTGGCTTAACTGTGCTGACCTAACTCCAGGTTAAGATTGTACCCTAATTAACATATAGCTCTTTCAATGAGGACAGAACATTAGGAAAGAAAATTACCTGAAAAACCCATTGAACTGAGTAGAGAAGTTCCCCCCCCCCAAAAAAAGCTCCAAATGAGTCTAAAGCTGTTATAACATTGCATTTTGTAGGACTAAACCAGTGTAAATGGTCTACCAATTGCACCTTAAATCATGTTTAATACAGTAAGGGAATAGAATTTACTTAGAGACTAGAAATTACATATATTTCAACAATTAGAATGACAGCTTTTCTATCGATTTTCTGTCTCATTCTCTGGTTTTGTGAAGCTATACTTTAAGATATATAGAATACTAGCTTTTTGGTACCCGGCGTTGCCCGGGTGTTTATATCTCCCATCCCTGACCCATCCCTGACCGATCTCCCAATTTTGGGCGTTTTCGACCATTTTCACCTGGGGCCCCCAGCGCACCCCCAACCCTGGGGGCACTGGGGGGGGGCTGACCCCCACAGTGTTTGTCGCCAGGCCGCAAGGCACACGCATGCCGAGTGTGGCGCCAATTGCTCCAGGCGTCACAGTGGGGCATGTTGGACATCTCGTATCGCACCCCTTCCTGTCCCCCATGCCGAGGGGGGGTGAACCTGAACTCGCACAGCGTTGGGAGTGTCGCCACTCGTCCCGGCGACCCCAGAAACTATGGATTTGACACTGAGATTGGCCATTTTCGACCATTTGCACGCGGGGACCCCACGCACCTCCACCCCCGGGGGCGGTAGGGGGGCCCGACCCCTGCAGTGTTTGTGGCCAGGCTGCTAGGCTCTCGCATGCCGAGTTTGGTGCCAATCGGTCCAGGCGTTCCAGCAGGGCATGGCGGACGCTGTGTTTCCCACCCCTTCTTGCCCCCCACGTGGGGGGGGGGCAAACCCAGACTTCAACTGCGTCGGGAGTGTCACCACTCATCTCGGCAACCCCGAAAACTGTGGATTCGACTCCACTTTTGGCCATTTTTGACCGTTTTCACGTCGGGACCGCCCTGTACCCCCACCCCCGGGGGCAGTAGGGGGCCCCGACCCCCGCAGTATTTGTGGCCAGGCTGCCAGGCGTCCGCACGCCGAGTTTGGTGCCAATCGGTCCAGGCGTTCCAGCAGGGCATGGCCGACGCTGTGTTTCGCACCCCTTCGTGCCCCCCACGTCAGGGGGGGGAAACCCCAGACGTCAGCTGCGTCGGGAGCATCACCACTCATCTCGGCAACCCTGAAAACTGTGGATTTGACTCCAAGTTTGGCCATTTGTGACCGTTGTCACGTTGGGACCCCCCCGTACCCCCACCCCCGGGGGCGGTGGGGCCCCCGACCCCCACAGTATTTGTGGCCAGGCTGCTAGGTGTCCGCATGCCGAGTTTCGTGGCAATCGGTCCAGGCGTTCCAGCAGGGCATGGCCGACGCTGTGTTTCGCACCCCTTTTTGCCCCCCATGTCGGGGGGGCTGAACCCGGACCCCAACGGCATCAGGAGGGTCACCACTCATCTCGGCGACCCCGGAAACTGTGGATTTGACTCCAGGTTTGGCCGTTTTTGGCCGTTTTCACGTGGGGACCCCCCATACCCCCACCCCCGGGGGCGCTAGGGGGGGTCTGACCCCCGCAGGGTTTGTCGCCAGGCCGCAAGGTATATGCATGCCAAGTTTCGTGGCGATCGCTCCAGGCACGGCGGAGCCTATTCAGAACATACACACATACCCGGCCAGCCACGTCCATTTTTATATATATAGAAGCAGAAGCAGACATGGCTTAATTCAGGGTTTCCAATATAATACAGTTTCAAGCTATCATGGGTGCAGAGGCAGACCATTTGTGGGGTGAAACATGGTGGCTCCCCAGGGTGCCGACTGTGGAGAGGCGCCAGTGCAACTGCCTAGTCAGAGCCTGCATGGCACCGTCAGAGCACGGGTGACAAACAGCACCAT
>JAJKFI010000027.1:1978008-1980508 GCA_029204185.1 Lerista edwardsae | reverse complement strand
TACAGATGGATCTTTCTGGATTTAGTCTTCTTTCTGGCCACCCATTTGTCTTCTGCTGGCTGATAAGCGTCTTCCCTGCTCCCACCAGAGAAGCAGCTGACCCGGCACACTCCCCCTCTCACAAAGCAGCCGGAGACAGCTCAGCTGTTAATCAGTCACAATTTATAAGTCTGCCACTCACAGAGACTTCCGGTAGTCCCGAACTGGCGACCTTCAGATCTTCAGCTCTTATCTTCAGGCAAACGGAGGCATTAACCCTCACGACTAAATCTTCTGGATAGGTAACTATATCTCACGCTTTCTTACTTCTCTCTCTCTCTACCTCCACCACCGCACTCTTCCTTCCTTGTCTTTAGTGCTAGCCACTTGGGGTAAAAGAGCAGGGACCCCTACAAATCCTTCCCTACCAAACTTTTTGCCTTTCTATCAGATGCACCAAATACACTTACATTACCCTGCACTCACCACCATAGGTACATTCTGATCAAGGTATTACACTAGCTTATTAATGCTTAAGTATCTATTTTGTATCTTTCTCTTAATAAAGACACAATTTCATTGGAAGTTTTTCTCTCAGTCTCTTCTTGAGGAAACAGGGATTTCTGCATTACACTGTCTTGTTATTCAGCCTATGATCCTATGTTCCAGCTGAGCTGTCAGATATATTAATTCCCCTAAACTCAGCTCATTTTGATAACAGTTCCATCTGTGTGGAAGTCTAGAGGAGAAGGGTGTGGTCTGCCACTATGGAGAAGGAGCACATATCATCCCACACTTCCTTCTCCTGCAAAGGTTTGGGAGATAGAGATGTGGAGAAATGGCAGGAAGGAAATAGTGTCAAGGACCACACCTCTCACAGGGACCATAGAGGGCAATCTTGGGATAGTACACTGCTCTCTAGAGTCCTGCAGGTGTCATTGCACTCAAGTTCTTTCATTGAAAGGGAGAAGAATTCAAGATTAGTGTCTTATGTGAGCCCTACAGCACACATTATTTTCAGTTCCTTTTAGGATTTGAGTTATACCATAGTTTTTGAATAGACAGGCATAGGATTGCATGGTATGCTTTCTTTAATGACATTTACGTTGGAATATCTTTGTCCTATACTGAATATTATGGGACATGGTGGCACTACGGGTTAATCAGCTGTTGCTGAACTTGCTGACCAGAAGGTTGGCAGTTCAAGACCGCGCAATAGAGTGAGCTCCCGTCGCTTGGCCCAGCTCCTGCCAACCTAGCAGTTCGAGAGCACGTAAAAATACAAGTAGCTTCGGTGGGAAGGTAACAGCGTTCTGTGCGCCTTGGCATATAGTCATGTTGGCCACATGACCACGGAAACTTGTCCTAGGACAAACACCGGCTCTTTGGCTTGGAAACGGAGATGAGCGCTGCCCCCTACAGTCAGTCACGACTAGACCATTTGGTCGTGGGGAAACCTTTACCTTATACTGAATAGTAGAGGAAAGGTGTTATAAAATGTAAACAAACTATTTCAACCCTGTCACATGTCCTTGCTAAGGGCGTTGCTTGTAGAAATTCACAGTCATGTACAAGGAGGATCATTACAGTTTGAATCAACACAATTTGTGCTTTAAAAGGAAGGCATTGCATTACCAGGAAATTAGACATTACGTAATATGGACCACTTTTAAAGAACCAATTGTTTTGAATGCATCTCTCTTGATGTATCGCTCTGAATTCAGCATATTACTTTGTACTGGGTCATGAGTTCTTTATTGTTCTCTATTGCTTTTTGTCCCGAAAAGCTTGGATCTTTTCAATTACAGTCATTGCTGTAAAGGTGCAGCTCAACAAAGGACCAGAATACATTACAGTATTATGACCTCTCTAGCAGTTTAAATATGCCTGAAGGTGTTGGCCTTATTATGGTTTTGATGAGCTATAATTATTGTCAGTTTTTAGCACTAAGATCTTGTTTTCAAAATGCTCCCGTGAACTCAGCTCAACTGCGGGGAGTGGGACCAAAGTCTGCAGCATAGTCTAAAAGAAAGTAGCGACTATGGGTCAATCAGGCCTAGTGCAGGCGATAAGCCCTTACCGCCTGCCGTAAGGCACTTCTACCACCAGCTGTGATGGCTCACTGGCGGCACTAGGCCTGCGACAGTAGGCACCCTACCCCAGCGCCAGATGTACCTGGTGCCACGCTGCCCAGCGGTGTGTTTTACTGCTGCTGCTAGTGTACTCATTCAGGGTAGGGGGAGGCCTGTGGAGAGTGGAACTGGGCAAGGGGAGGGGCAGAGCAGGCCCCGGCGGAGAGTGGGCCCGGGAGTGGCCTCCACTGTGGCCCAACACCAAGGTTCTCAAGTCTACACCGGAAAAATAGCCGGCACAGTCTTGAGGAAGCCCATTAACGGCACCTATAATCAGGGAAAGGGGATGAATCAGTGGCGTCATGCAGCCGGAACACTGGGCGGGAGAAACGGGTGAGTGGCAGCCCGCCCATTGCGTTCCGGTCCGTTTCGCCATCTTCCCCGCCCCC
>JAJKFI010000027.1:1950731-1964517 GCA_029204185.1 Lerista edwardsae | reverse complement strand
CACACACACACACACACACACACACACACACACACACACACACACACAGCTTGCCCACCTCCCAAAATTGAGGACCCAAAGAGAACAGTATCAGAGGGCTGTTTTTTTTTCTTTTTCTCAGAGATCCTTCCTCTGGCTTCACACTATTTATTATAGCTTTTACTCTAAAACATAGAGAAGTGTTACTAAGGAAACCAGCAACTGTGGTTACTCAGGGCAACCTTCCTGGTCCCAGGGAGAAAAAAAAAAAGGGAAACCGTCAGCTTTTTATTCGTGCTGTACCTTTTATCGCATTATTCAGCTAAAAGTATGGCCCTCCTCCTTCCTTTAAAGGATAGATGCAACAATATTTTTATTCTCTTTTCCTTTCCAGGATCGTTGAACATTCCATTAATCATTTTGAGTGGAAAATTATAGGTAATGGTCACAGTTTTAGAATGCGATCTACCTGCTGTGTGGCAATTTCAAAGTTTTGGCAGCCTAAATCAGCTGAGGTTAAAGATGTCAGTGGAATGACATACAGCGATGGGCATATACAAAGTAATGGTGTGACACCAGATATGAAACTCTCAATCAATCAATCAATCAATCAATCAATCAATCAACAGGTACTTATATACTGCTTTTCAACACGGAAGTTCACAAAGCGGTTTACAGGCAAATAGTAATAATAATAATAATAATGTTAAATGGCTCCCCATCCCAAAGGGCTCACAATCTAAAAAAAAAAGGCAGACCACCAGCAACAGCTACTAGAAAGACTGTGCAGGGGTGAAGAGGGACAGTTACTCTCCCCCTGCTAAATATAAGAGGAACACCACTAGAAAAAGTGCCCCTTGCCCAGTTAGCAGGGGTGCCCACTCTCAAAGTGCCTTTTCTTCCTGCAGGGTATACATTATTGACAAAGAAATTTGACCTGCATCTAGGCCTGTTACTGTGGTGGTGGGGTGGGGTTTAGTGGAACTGCAACCAATGACTGAACAAGCAGTGGTGTAGCTAGGACATTTGACACCTAGGGCCCATAGATTTTTGATATCCCCATTCGACAAAATTATTTATTTATTTCCATCCACATTTTACACCGGCCTTCCTTCAAGGAGCTCAGAGTGGTGTGCATGGTTCCTCCCCTTCTTTTGTGCTCACAACAACCTTGTGAGGGAGATGAGACTGAGGGAGCAATCCCAGGGTGCAATCCTACCCAGTGCCAGAATGGCAAGGCCAGCCGGCCAGCACCATATCCGACACTGGGTTGGGGGAGGATGGAGCCTCCCGCAGCAAGGAAGCATGTGCTCCCTTACCGTAGGGGAGGCTCCAGCCTCCCCTATGTGCTCCTCAGATCTGTGCTCGCTAAAGAGCAGGCGCAGATCTGAGGAGACCACATGGCCCAAATCGGGGCTGCATGGACTCCGGAACGGACTTAAGATGTGGCCATATGGCCACCTCCCAAGCCGCCCATGTCTTTCCTATGTCCCTCCCTCCCTGTCCCTCCCTCACCCAATCCCTGTGCCAGTTTGGCACGGCGCTTCCCCTGCGCCAGCCGCCTTCAGCCGATGCAGGAGAGGCTCGCCGTTGGCGCTGTTGGGTTGACACTATTCATAGTGTCGGCCTGACAGTGAGAGCGTCAATGCGAGGATGCCGATCGGCGCCCCCACACCAGCACTCTGCCTCTTTCGTTGACACGATGATGTCACCTGTCCATGCAAGAGGGCAGGTAGGATTGCACTGCCAGGTTGGACATAGCGCCATCCGTGATTTGAATGGGCATTGGGTTGAGTGCTAAACATGTTAAGAGAATGCAGGCATTACCTCTGCATTTTGAATTGTGAAACTAATAGCACAATCTTGTACATGGTTCCTCAGAATTCTGTTCAATTGGGTTTACTCCCAGGAAAATGTGAATAAGATTGCAGCCTAAGAATTCTAGACAGTTCTGTGGGTGGGACCCTGGTCCACCCTGAGGGCTGCTGCGAGTTGCCTGAGCCAGAGGAAGAGACGGTGGGAATGCCTGAAGGCTGGACTATAAGGAAGGGCGCACAGTGAACTCCATGTGTCTCAAAGGCATTGGCTGACCTATGGTGTCTGTTTGCCTTTATATAGGCATCCATGCAATCTCTGTGGCCTACATGCCCCAGTTCGTCATTGAAGGATGGAGAAGACATAGCTCCAGACCCCTTACAAGCAGTGGTGTTCCTAGAGGGGGGCAAAATGTCTGAGCTCCTGCAAAACTTAGCATTCCCCCCCTCTTGAAACACAACTGCTTACAAGCCTCAGAGGCTTGGCATTTTTAGGATATTATACATATATGCAGTCTCTTTGCATACCATATGCTTGTGGAAAATTGCATATTTCAGTGTGTATATTTCGAAATGTATTATGTGTGAACTGCTTTGGAAATACATGAAAAGCCGTGGGGAAAATCCATATTTGAATATGGATTGTTTTTCAGTTACCAAGAAAAAGCCTGATCCTCTACCGTTGACTCCCTTACCTCCCCTATAACAACACTTCACCTACCCACAGACAATCTTTGGGTGTGTGTGTGTGGGGGGGGGGTTCTGGCTCATCCTTTCTCACTTTTCCCACTTCCATCTTTTCTCTGAGCATATTACGTAAGCGCACCCCCGATGTCAGCTAACCTACCTCCTGGGCTCCAAATTTCTTAGTTCTCCTTGCTCCTGGACTGTTTTTCATATCCCACCTCTACTTTTCCCAGTTTAGGGCCTTCTGGCCTAAAA
This sequence comes from Lerista edwardsae, assembly GCA_029204185.1. Classification (NCBI taxonomy): domain Eukaryota; kingdom Metazoa; phylum Chordata; class Lepidosauria; order Squamata; family Scincidae; genus Lerista; species Lerista edwardsae. The sequence continues at coordinate 1,961,782 of JAJKFI010000027.1, read as the reverse complement.
TTATTTCTCCCATTGGTATTTTTCTGCATGGCGATAATCGTTGTGGTAGGTGAAACAAATTTATGATCAGGTATCGAATTAATGAGCTCTGTGGAACGAGTTGGCTAGTCTTGGATGGTAGACTTTCCTATTAGAACACCTATTTATTTATTTATTTATTTATTTAAAGAATTTATACCCTGCCTTTCCCATGCCGAAGCAAATGCCCAAGGCAGCTTACATGAGCAGGCTTTTCTAAACCACCATTTTAAATGGTTTTTTTTTTTTTTTTTTTTTACAAATCTACAATATTCTTGTGATCCGCCAATCCTAAGGCCCAGATGTAGCCTTCACAGTGTGGTTCTCTCCTTTGGCTGCCTGCCATCAAGCCTCAGCAGGCAATCGCAAGTCAAGCCTGGACAGGTCTTCAAGGTCGTCTTCCATTCTTTTGCCGGCTGGCCTCCTCACACATTCCACCGCAACTCTCATTTGTGGTGAGTAATCAGCTCCACAGCGACTCTGTTCTGCCACCACAGGAACTGCAGCTTGTCACAGCCTGGCATCCGTCTCCAATCCAGAAAGAAACCGCAGATTCTTCTTTTTAGCTTCAGGAAGTACCAGCAGCTTCAGTCCACACGTCCTGCCTACTACCCCATTTGCCCATCAATATGCTTTAACATAAACAGCAAGAGTGCATAAGGTCTCTAAAAGTGTAGTTATTGTCGCTTAAATACTGCTAACTATGCACTTGTGCTAAATAGCATGTGGAAGTCACTTGCACAATCACATCCCGGTCCCAGAGATGGAGCATCTACACAGTGTGCTGGTGTGTCTGCCATGGGCACCATTGTATGGGTGGGCGCCCCAGCGAAGGGGAGGACAAGAATGCCAAAGCACAGATTGGGCCTCCTGCCAGCCCCTGACTCCATCTTGCTCCAAAATGGAGCGACTCCGGACACTGTGGGCATGGTGAGCTAGTGCAGGGGGCGTGGCAGAGGCGCAGGAAGTGTGGTGCCGTGACACATCGTTGCCCTGCCTCAAGCACTGTTGGAGCCCTCAGTGGCTCTGCCAGGTCCACCTAATCTAGACCACTTTTCAAGAAACTCAGCAGTTAGTGGCTCAACCACAAATTGACCAATGGACCACAGCCAACCATCATGATACCCTTGATTTACAGAAAATCAAGTGATGCTTGAAATGTACATATATTGAAACGGTAAGCACAACCTGTTTTTAAAATTACTTGGGCAGAGCTTTTTTTGAGGAGCTCAACTTGCACACACTTCATTCTGATCCATATTTCAGAGATATATGCATGCTATAAAATAAGAACTGATTGAAGCGGATTCTGGCCCCAGAGCTAATTTTTTACTATGTTCTAAAAGAGGTTCAGGAGTTCAACCCTTCCACCTACTCACCGCTGCATCCCACTGCTGGGTTCTCTTCATCAGGGTGTTACCTCTGCCTGGTCATTGCTATTTTAAAACTGGGTCTGTAAGCATAATACACATACACTTGTAGTATTTTTATACTGCTGAGTTTAAAAAAAAATTATTGCAAAATCAAAGGTGAAGTCAAGAGGTCACACAGTTTGGCAATGCAGTTCATTGGTTGGTGTGAAGCAGAAGATGACTGTGGTATTGCATCAGGTACTCTTAATTTTTGGACTAAAGAAAACTTAGGGTGCAATCCTTAGGGTGCAGTATTTGTGTACCAATGGTGCTGGGTATCGCAAATGTGCCATCAAGCATGCTCATGGAACCTGGGGAGTAGGAAATGCTGGCTCTCGGGTAGTGCCAATCAGCACTGGGCCTCAGCACCACAGAGACAACTGCTTCTCCACTACCAGCTGGCAGTAAGCATTCCCAGGATGGGGGGAGGTGGAGAAAAGGGTGGAATGGGGCGGAAGGAGCGCAGAGCCTTGGAGGGGGCAGGGATGGTGGCAGACTGTGCTGCTGAATTATAACCTCCCTCCCAGGCCGGGCAACCCAACACGGGGGTCTGTGGCTCTTCACCTGCTCAAATGTGGGCGCAGAACCTAGGAGACTCATTGGTGCCACAGTGTCATTACCTGGGGTAAGGAAGCCAAAGCTCCAAAGAGATCACAGCTCCAGAGATCAAAGCTCCAAAGCCCCAAAGAGATCACAGCAGCCACATTGGCATCAATAGGATATAGCGGTCGCCATTATGGTGCTACTGTTCCTCTGGGCGTGCACGCACACACACACTCACACACACCATGGATACCTGAAACCATGAATACTGGGGATGTTTTTTTTAAGATAGGGGAATATCAGGGGTTTTGATCAACAAGGTAAAAAAATGTGATTTGTTTAATGTTTAGCTATTTTTTAAATAGGCGTCCCAGTACCCATGATATCAGTGGATAACTGAAACCGTGGATACTGAATCAGTAGATACCAGGGCATATAGCTGTATTTGCCAGCTATATCAATCATGTTTGGGGTTAAGACAGTGATGGCGAACCTTTTGGGCTCAGTGTGCCAAAACTTAGGGAAACGCTTAACTTGGCTTTGCTTGGCCTGTCAACCCTCCTCCCAAACAAAAGAGAAATAATTCTCTTTAAACAAACAAAAAAAAAATACAGTCCAATCATGTGTGGTGCTACGTATTACATAAGGAAACGTCTAATAATTACAAAAATGAAAAAAGAAACTTTTGTCATGTATTGGTGAATGCTGGTGTGTCACCGCAAACATTGTGGTGTGTCACCTTTGACACACGTGTCATAGGTTCGCCATCACTAGGTTAAGATAATAGGATATAGCTTTTGTTTCTTCTGTTCCTTACTCTAGAAACAGAGTACAATTTAAATTTCATATCATAAGATATGTTCTGACTTTCAAATAATTGATATCTACTGAGTAATAAGGTTTGCTTCATATGTACATAGTCTGGATATAATTTCATGTGCACGTCTGCTGAAATAACAAGGCTATGCCTGCAATTTCAATAATTTTAAAAACTTGGAGCAGTAATATGTGTTACACACACACTTTTTAAGTGACATGCACGGCTACTTTTCTGAATGACAAGCTGAAAATGCAAGCACGTGATTGCGAATGAGTTCTTGTGTAGTCTGTGATGAGCTGGATGTAAAATTCCTGGATCTGTGGCAGTCTAGTGCATCGGCTTGGAAATTCTAATGCAGCTTAATTTAAATTAAAAATGAAGGTTCTTAATGAAATATGAAATTGAATAATACAGTCTCTATAGTAGCCTCATTGCTGCTTATTTTGATATTAAATTGATTTTATGCTATCCCTACAATTCCATTTTGCAGTGCGCCCATTATTTTGGTGCTGACAATCTGTCGCTGCACCAAGTTTGACAACTGAACTCTAGAAATGTGGCGAGGATTAACTTTGGGAGCATCATGGTTGAAAAAAAAACACCAGCTGGATAGGGTGGGCATCTAAAGAAGTCACAAGATGGACATCTCAGCTCCTCTCCGATGAAAGAGCTTGGCACAAGCTTGGATGGAGCAAATCCCTAGCATGGCACCTAAGAGAAGAGGGGAGACAAATGATAATTCCTAGAGCTGCTGTAGCACCCAAGCATAGGATCACATAAGACCAACTAAGAACTACAAAGGACGTGTTTAATATCAGCCTTTTACTATAGCATCCTAAATATGGAATTTTGTTACATATACCAGCCTAAATGACTGTTCTAGTTCAAATTGGGTCTTGTAGCTTGAGATAGGTTTTACATATAAAATTGTTCTATACCGAGTACTTTCAAGAGGAAATCTGGTAAAGAAATCATGGAAAAAAATAAGGTTAATTTGTTAATCATGCGTGTCCAAATATAATTTCTGAACAAGAAGGGAAAACAGAGAAAATTGTACCCCTTTTAAGAATACAGTTGCTCCAAAGGAACACTGATGCATGTCTTCAGAACAATAAAAACACCTCCTATGTTTTTTCCTCCATTGATGGAAGTTTAGTTTACAAAGTCCAAAGCCCTGGAAAATTTCACGTGCAGTGAAGATCCAGCAGTACACTTTTTGGGGGCATTCATCCAAGGTATGAGGTACATCAAAGGTAAGATCAGATAACCGCCCCTATTGTTCCGGAGAACTGCATGATAAACAAGCCTACAGCTGAAAATGAAGTAAAGTAATAGTAATATACCTGTAAGTCATTCATCCACAAACGTGGCTGTGAACTCAGAGATAACCTAGAAACCATAACATGGAATTAATACATTAAGCAGGAGGCAATGAAGCATTGAAAGTATTCACTTAAACGAAAAGAACAACTAAATGCTGCATTCCGCCTAATTTGATGTTGATGGAACATCGAGCTCCGTTTCGGAGGTGCTGAGCGCCTCATGAAATATTTAGAGAGCTCTCAGGTTCATTGATTTCCGTGGGAGTAGCTGGCATTTGCCACCTCCACACAGTATAGCAGGAGCCAACCAGCCTTTGCATGGTGAAAACCCAATGCCCTTATATTAGCAAGGGACAGGAAGCCATGAGGGCTGCTGCATCAACATGGCACTGGCCATGGTCCACGCTGCCCATTAATTTAAAGCCATTTTCTACCAAGGATGTGTTAGAGCAACATGGGGAGAAATGCAATCTCCAGTGCGTCCTTGGTAGAAAATGTTAAGCGGCTGCATCTCTGCAAAGAACTATCCCGCTTCCATCACATGCTGCTAAGCTTACCGCCTCTCTGGTAAGATTGTTGGGTGTCCCTTCCTCCTTCAGCAGTACTCAGCGGAAGACACTGGTTGCCTGCCGACAAACAGGCACACAAGACCCTGCGCAGTGGAGATTCTCAGCACCTTGACAAATGATAAACATCAGACAGTGATAAATGTACTGATGGTTCTGAGGGTTTCCCCTATTCACTCGAAAGCAGGCAGTTTCAAATCTCCGGAACTGTTTGGAAGAGTTAAAGATCCATGTAATACCTAACACTGGGAAGCTATTCCGGGCATTCCTTGGGGCTCACAGTGAAGGTCTCATCAGTTCAACTACCAACGTGTGGTGCCCAAAGCGATAGTATCAAGCACCGGCTGCTTGATGAATGGATTAATCATTATTAATATCCAGTATCCAGATGTTTGCAATATCCAAACATTTCTAAGAAACTAAATTTCTCAAAGGGATGCCTCTGAAAAGGTAAGTCAGGGAGGGTTTGGAATGTATGAAACAGCAGCAACTAGGGGTGCAATCCTAAACAGCACCGGACTGGCGAGGCCGACAGGCCAGCGCCATGTCCAGTGCTGCTTAGGAGAGGCTGGAGGCCCCCCCCCCCCCACGGCAAGGGAGCATTCGTTCCATTATGGCAGGGGAGGCTCCAGCTAAAGAGCGGGCAGATTCGAAGAGATTGCACAGCCTGAATCGGGGCCTCACGGCCTCACTGACAGGCTTAGGAAGTGGCCATATGGCCACCTCCCAAGCCCGCCCAGGTCCCGCCTCCCGCCTCCCTCCCTCCCACCAATCCCCGCGCCGCTTCCACACGGTGCCTCCCTCACACCGACCGGCTTGGGTCAGTGCCAGAAAGGCTCAAAGCGGGTGCAAACAAGAGATCAGGAAAATTATTAATGCAGCTGCTCAAGCTTAAGACAGGAGCCATCACTGCCAAAACAGCAGTCGGCGCCCCCTCTGGAAGCAGGTGAAGGAAGAACTGCATTGGCTGTAATTAGTTTTGCAGTGGGAAACAAATCAATTGCAAAAGCAAGTTTTCAATCCTGTACCCAATACAATAATGGAACATATAAAATTGATTTTGGTTTTCAAGTATTCCAGGAATTTGTTTTGTGTGAAAGGCAGGAACTTCTAGTGAATTACAGGCACGGATGATCCTCATTCCATAGCCATTAGATCACACGTTGACACAGTAAAACATGCCAGAGGGATAGCCACGGTACAATACAATCCTAGCTGGGTCTTCCACCGATGGAACTTATGTTCCACCAATGGCAGGCCCAGGCTGCTGGGGCTGCAACAGCAGTGACAGCACATGGCACAGAGCCACCAGCATGAATGGTGATTGTGTACACATCCCATCCAAATGTCCAACCATCACTGATACAGATAGATTAGCAGTGGAGTAGGTCATGGACAGTGGAGAGGATTGGGACAGGAAGGGGGAAGATTGGGGTGGGGATTGGGGCGATCCATGCGCGTGTTGGGGAAGAGCAGGAGCAGATATCATCAGCAGAATCTCCGCCAATATCCCATGCCCCTCTCTAGCCTCAATACATCCCTTGGACCCATGTGGATTTCTACCAGCCAAAGGGCTAGTGCAGGTCCAAAAAAGACCAGTTGTGGACCATGGCATGGTGGAGTAGCTAAGTGAAAATGTATCTTACTTACCACTCTGTCGCTTCATGTTCCCCAGCCGGCCCACAGTATACGATGGAGCCTTTCACTAGTGCCATTGTACCTTATAGGCTGGCTGAGGATAGGATTGGGCAATTAGTCTGCTATAGCAACACAAATGTAATGGGACACATTAAAGACTAAGGGCGCAACCCAAACTTGTGCAGGAGAAGGCAAGACTTCACTGCATCCTAATGCACGTTCTGGTTCATCACTGCTGGTTCCTAGCTCCACTTCCCACAACCCTGTTCCACCCTCTCTCCTGCCTTCCCCTATGCAGAAAAGCCACTGGCTGAACTCGGCCAGCACATGGGCAGCTTACCATAGTCCACACAACTGGGCTGACATTGCTGCCTGCATCAGCCCTGCACCACTTGCACTGGCATGGAAGTGCTTAACGGGACATTTGCAAAAGTGCTGCACTGACGCAGCCCAACAAGGCCTTAGGATTGCGCTCTAAGCAGCATTGGGGTAACTATCACCATCTTTGTGGCTGTGGCTCCAGTTCAGGAAAGTAAACTTAAATGTGCTTAGAGCATCCACCATACAAGACAGAGCTTAAACATCTGCTTAGCCTCCAAAGCTTCACTGAATTAAAACACTTAATGACTCCATTGCATATATATTATTCTGTTTTGCTGGATTTTGCAGTTCTGTGCTGATAACTCCATAGGGCATGAGCTCGCCATCTGTTCGCATGCACGGAAGCCTCCATATGCACAACGAATACGCCAGAGATCAGGCATGCAGACTCCGAGGACTTGAACCCAGCCCCCAGGAGGTGAGCACGAGTGGAGGCTTATTTTTGCTATGCGCTAGTCATGCATCTTTTTGTCTCCCACTTGCAAAGACAGCTCAGAAATGCATCCAGAGGTCTCAAGAAAAACATTTTGTTTAAATGTCATTTATTTTACGTCTTGGGATGTGATTCATCCTTCTTGCAGTTATTTAAACCTGATACATGAAATAACATTTTAATTATATTTGGGGCTTGAGCAATGTCTTGAGAGTATTACTTTGTGCGTTCTCATTTCATATTTTATTGGAACCATCATTTTTAAAGCTAAAACACACATAAACAGTAGCTCTGGTTGAAATTATGCTATTAAGTTTGGAAAAATGCCAATGGCATGGAAAGATGTATCTCGACATCAGATTGGAACATATATACTGTGCGTAAGAAATGCATTTCCGAGACTTATTCATGGAGTTTTTGACTGCACTTGGTTAAGTATAAATAAAATATAAGAAAATCATTTCCCTGTTTTTCCTCTTCCACTCTAGCCTTATGATAGTCCATATATTTATCAAATGATTGTATAGAATACAGAAGTAAATGAGATCTCCTCATATACTTTACTTGATCATATCAACTGGTTGGGTGATCGTCAGAGCACATGTGCTGTCTGGCACTGGTATTCAGCAGACACTCCGGGATCTGTGGTTCTCATGCAGGACTCTCCTACTTACTGAGCATGCTTAAACCATTTTCAACCAAGGATGCATTAGAGCAACATTGGTAGAAGAAATGCAATCTCCAGCTCTTCATGGGTTGGAAATGTTAATTATTGGATAAGCCATTCTTTTGCTCACCAGGCATTAGATACAGTACTCTTAGATCTGGTTCACATATGCATATGCAGTACTCTCATTCTGGCAAACAGCCTATGGCATTACATAGTGAGGCAAGCTGTTGCATGCTACTCAGCTAGTGCTAGAAATGATGAGTGGTGTCGGACCATGCGGCAGCAGCCCTGCCAAATTCCTTGGTACCAGAAGGTCAGAGTATTTTAGATGGGGCGACTCAATCAAGGAATCCTCTATTATTGAGGACCCATGCTGTGTTCTGCCTTTGTTTTCCCACCCAGTTGAGGATGCAATGGAAAGACCTCTGGCTTGCTCCTGGAGTGAGCTTAATCATGGGGTTGGTGAGAACCATTAGAGGTGTGAAACCTTTCCTTTGTTGTACAAAAATTGTTTGTTCTACCCCTGTATCACTCCTAGGGAGGAGGTGGCTAAGGTGAAAGGTCACCAACTATGCCAGTCCCGTAGGACTTGGAGTATGTAGGCTGCATGTATATTTTGGAGATAAGAAAACCCGAAGCATTGAACTCCATAGATTAACTTAAGAGAGGATATATGATACAATGAAAAGAGTGCCCTTCCTGGCTTGTGCATCTGTGGCCTCTTGCCACTAGTCCTTCAAATAACAATGTGACTGGTGTGGCCCTTCACTGTCCAGGAAGACACCTAGTACACATATTTCTTCATAGTGCTGTTGCAGGGGTGGGGGTGAGAGGTGACAAGGGTGAACCAACCCAGATATCATGCTTAACAGTAGGGCAAAAGGTGACAGGCACCTCACCCAAGTCTTTGCTGAGAGGGGCTCCATGCCATGTTTGGCAGCAGAAGGGCTCCCACCCACCATGCTGCCCCCTAGAAGCAATTGGCAGTGGTACATTGATGGGTTGGCATCATCATCTCACCACCGAACTACTTCCAGGTGCTGCATTTCATACCCGTGTGCCAGGCACCGCTGGGCTCGGCATCATGAGTAGGGGGGTGTCACGCAGTGTGTGTGTGTGTGTGTGTGTGTGTGTGTGTGTGTGTGTGTGTGTGTAGGGGTGACACCTGCCACAGAGGGAAAACATGCCAGCAATGCCACTGTGCCTTCTACATGCTTTAAATCCAAAGAAATTAATAAACAACATACAACACAGTTGAGTTCATTTTAACTGGAGATACTGGAGTCTACATCTGGGAATCTCCATGCCGAGTGTTTGGTTTACCAGTGAGCAATGGACTCCATCAAAAAAACTTCAACAAAACATCATATTAGACACCTCTGTTACAATAAAATTCATGGGTTGTATTCCAAGAAAGTGAGTCATGACTGTGATTAGTGGTTGAAATGAGTCAGCCATGAGTAGCTCAAGTCCCGTTAATTTACCTCCAATTAAAAATGATTTATATGAGTGCAACAAAATGGAAGAAAATATATTTGGCATTGATAGCTCCCATTTAGAATGAAAATAATTTCCCTCCCTCCACTTCTGACTCTCATCAAATTTGTTAATTTTGTCAACTTTTCCAGATTCCGTATTTCCACACAATTTCAATTAGAACATCTGGTTAAGATTTTCATCTTGCTGTGATTTCTATTTTTGCCAGTGTTAGAAAGCTGATCACCAATTCTAAATCTTCTTCTACGACAAGTAAAATTTCCCAGCATATGGCTGACGGGGCAACCAAATGCTTCACAAAAATGCTATTTTCCCATTTTAAGACCAAGGGCGGAATACTTCTCCTGACTAGTAAACGCTCATAGATTGTCAAATGAAGTCCTGGAGGGCTACAATGAGTTCTTCTTCTCGAAGGTTTGTTACTTGTATGTGCATTCAAATGTTTTAGGCTTGCAGAATTCACGTTGAGAGATGGCAAGAGAAGCCCATAGGCACCCAACGACTTTCCTTACAGTCCACAGAACATGGTGGAATTGGCTTCCTCATAGCCCACTCTTTCTAGTCTCCTGGAGAAATGAAGAAGAACCCGAGGCAGGAAAGCTGAGATTAGATGAGATTTAAACTGAATGGGTGCAGAACATGGACCATTCATTCCTTACCACTACCATAGAACTTTATCCAGCAGTACGCTTACACACAAAACATTGTCACAGTATTATGATTGTCACTGTATTCTGGATGTCTCAGTTGCAAAGAAATAAATCTCCATCAGTACTGATCATCATGGAATCCACAGTTCACATTGTTATACAGACAAAATAAGTTGCCATCCTTATGATGTCTCTTACAAATACTGCACCTTCATTGACTGGCTGAATCAGCACAGGTATAGATGCATTCAAAAAAGTTATACTATTGGCCCACCCAACCTTCAGTGGTTGGTTAGATGGTTGGTACAGTGGTTACCCTACAGTGACCAGCAGTCTCTCTCCAGATTGAGATCTTAACCCCTGCAAACTGGGCAAGAGGCACTTTTTCAAGGGGTTTTCCTCTTATATTTAATAGGGGGAGAGTAATTGCCCCTATTTCCCCCAGCACAGTATCTTTTCCAGTGGTTGTTGCTGGTGGGATTCTGCATTTTTAGATTGTGAGCGCTTTGGGACAGGAAGCCATTTAACATTATTGTTATTATTGTTATTATTATTATTATTATTATTATTGTTATTATTATTATTATTATTGTACTTCTACACAGTCACTACAGATGTAGTGACCGGTATACTCTGAGCATCGGGTCCTTCCCTAGAAGGGCTGCCTTTTGTAGTTGCATGGTTGAGATGTCAGTGAGGGCAAGTGTCTTAAGATGTTGCTTAATTCTCTTTGGGACTGCGACAAATGCCCCTATTACAATTGGCACAATGGTGATCTTCTTTTTCCATAGCTGTTCTATTTCAATTTGCAGATCTTTGTATTTGGTGATCTTTTCACCTTCTTCTTCTTCTTCTTCTTCTTCTTCTTCTTCTTCTTCTTCTTCTTCTTCTTCTTCTTCTTCTTCTTCTTCTTCTTCTTCTTCTCCCCCTCCTCCTCCTCCCCCTCCCCCTCCTCCTCCTTATTATTAGCCTGTAAACTACTTTGTGTTGAAAAGCAGTATATAAATACTGTTGATTGATTGATTGATTGATTGATTGATTGATTGATTGATTGATTGATTGATTGATTGATTGATTGATTGATTGATTGATTGATTGATT
>JAJKFI010000027.1:1925085-1941274 GCA_029204185.1 Lerista edwardsae | reverse complement strand
ATGGGCCATCTGTATGCCTGGTGAGTAGCTGGGGGTCGGGGATGGCACCTATAAACACCCGGGCGAAGCCGGGTACATAAAAGCTAGTTAATTCATACAGAGCAGTTTAATTGCAATGACAGTCATAAAGGAAGTTACAGCCCAGTCCTATTCAGAACTCTGGTGCGCAGCCATTGGCAGAGTTCTTTTGTCCAACAGTGCTCTGTGGGCAGCCATTTTGGGAGCACTGCTGCAAGAGATAGCAGCACTCCCAGGACATGGTAATGGGGGGAGGGGAGTAGATCTGGCAGCAATAGAGCACAGCGAATCTTATCTCCCCTGCCCCCTTTCTCCCCTTGAACCTGCATCAGCTAAAGAGTTAGTGCATGTCCAAGGAAACCCACCGGAGATCATGATGCTTACAGAATGGGTAAGGAGATTGAATTACACTTTCCCCGCCATGGCCTCTCTCCCCCCCCCAACTGGATACTGCAAACACCTTTTTCAGCACCAGTGGGGTGACGGGGATAAGGCTGGCCCATTATAATCTTTTGTGGTCTCACCTGATTGTGGATCTCACCATCAGATGATCTCACTTCATGGACTTCTCCATCAGGGTTAGCAACTAGCAAGCTTGTTTTGGTATCCTTTTCTGATCTTAGCTAGCTTGGGGGGAGGGGAACCAAGTTTAGAAAGATCTGCTTATCATTGATGCCATATGGAAAAAAATAATATTCCTTTAGATTCAGGTAGTTCTCCATCTTTGCCTTTTCCGCTGGTGCCATCTTACACTAAAGAAGTCCTAATGAATTGTTTGAGTCTCCAAAGATAACAGTGAATTGGTTGACAGGGCTATGCTATTAATGGTTTAATATTCCTTGTGGGCCCATCGGTTTGTAGAGCCTCCAGAGGTTTCTTTTTTAATCCATTCGCCTCAGTACACAATTATTGACTGAAGTTTGTAAGGTTGCATGAAGCAGGTCTTGCCAGCAATGGGAACTGGAAAAACACATTGGCAAGGGAAAAATAGTTGGGTTTTAGCATTAGCTGCCAGCCAATCAAAGCAAGTCAGAAAATATGTTCGGTCCATTTGAACACAACAGCAAAATTTCAAAGCATCCTCAGGATGTTCCAGGATTCACCAAACAGTACAATTGATGGCAGACATTGTAAAGACATTTTGCACTGCCATCATATGTTGCTTTTTTTTCCTTTCCACATACCCAGAATCCCTTGTGACTTTAGCATGGCTGCCTAATTGAAAAAATGAAGGAAAATTCTATTTATTGTTCACATTTTTATACCATCCTTCCTCCAAGGAGCTCAGAATGGTGTACATGGTTCTTCCCCTCCTTTTGTCCTCACAACAACCCTGTGAGGTAGGGAAGGCTAAGAGATCGTGACTAGACCAAGGTCACCCAGGATGCTTCAGGGCTGAGTGGGGATTTGAACCTGGATCTTTACGTGCAGCTCCCAAACCAATACACCAGCTTCGCTCTCAGGATAGCACACATACACTCACACACAAGACACAAACAGTCATTGCTGATATGACTCTAACCAATACGGTTTCTTTTCTTTAATGTTCTATGTCTCCCAATATCTCATCCTTTTTTGTTGTATTGGCAACGGAGACCCAGTTTGAGGGAGAAATGGACTTAGGGAGAATAATTCCTTTATGTACATAACACAAATCAAGTTTTAAAAAGTGAGCTGAAAATGTGATCCCTAGAAAATGTTGATCCGAGAGGTGCACCTGGCAATTCTACAATTCATGATTTTCAGGGCTGCATGCTGAGTCAATTACGAGAAAACACATACAGGAATGTTCTGGAGTTACGACGGATTTGGTATCCGCAGTTTCAGGTATCCGCGGATACCATGGCTACAAGAGACGCCTTTGTAACAGATAGGGAAACCTTACAAAAATTACCTTATTTCAGCAAATCTGCTGTGTTTCCAGGGCTGCCTCTTCCTGGTCACTCCGAGGCTCCTCCATTTTTCCAACATAATCCCAGAATGCAGTGAGACCAAGAAGAGAAGGTATCACTCTGCGTTCTGGGACTATTAGGAGAAACGGAGCTGCCTCCGATGACCAAAAAGAAGCTCCAGGTGGCTGGGAAGGCTACCTGTAGTCCTGGAAATGCTGTGGTTTCACTACGAGAAGGGATCATTTTTTAAATCTTTTCACTTCTCGCAGAGAAATTGCAGTGTCTTCAGGGCTATAGGCAGCCTTCCCAGTCACGAAGCTTCTTCCTGGCCACCATGAGGTCCCTGCAGCCCATGCCCATGCCTGTCGATTCAGAAGCAAGTCCCGCAGTGTTCAATGGAGCTCACTCTGAAGCAAAGGTGTTTAGGACTGCAAGGTTAGTAAATGAATCACACTGAACTTGCAATATTTCCGTATCATTCTACTATGTACGGACGTACCATCTCCACACGTAGGCATTTGCATGCAGCAATAGCGTTTGGCCATACTCAACTATTTAAGTCATTTGCATTCAAAAACCATTTCCTGAGCAGGACCCGTCTCTTTCTCAGATTGAAAGTATTTATGATACTTTGTTTTATGTGCTACATTCGCCCATCCAACTTCTTCCATGTTTTTTTTTTCCCTTCCCACTGTATTTCATCCCACCATTAACAATACCATCACCATTTGCCTCCAGCCCTCCAAATTGCAATTATGTTTTATGGACACGGACCCAATTTCTGGGACTTTTCCTGACAAAATTACAATGGGACTATTTTAGATTCCTTTGTAGAGTGGGAGAAAACAGTTCAGCTCAGATAAAAGGAACAAATTCAAAACCTAACCCATGGTGTTTTTGCGTTTCACCAATTAACTTTTGCAAATAACTCCTGCTAGTGGCTTTTTAATGTCATTTCCTACCAGTTCCTCACTTTGGCTTTTGGTATCAGGAAGTACTTTCTTCTCCATTCCCATATATGGGCACATGTTGGTTCATTTTTGCCCCTTAGTCTGGAAGATAAAATACAATGCTGGTAAATTCAGTTCTGGGGCCAGAGTGTGCCACTGAATACCAGTTGTAGGGGAGCAATGGTGGGTGAGGGGCATGCCTTCAGCTTCGGGTTACCCCCACAATCAAGGGAAAACCAGTGAATGAATGGATTTTTAACCCAATTCAGCAGGGCTCTCCTTATGTTCTTGAGGGCATAATCCAAGGGAGTACCTTGGGCAAACGGTATGTGTTAGCGTCGGCCCGAAGTCACTAGCCCCAATGTGGGGGCACCAACTGGCATCCTCATGTCAGCACTAGCAGCCTTGGGGCAATGCTAGCAGTAGCATCGGCTCAAGGGTGCTGGCCCAAGGTGGCAGTGTGCCACCCTTGGGCCAGCCAAACTTGGCTGGCACAAGGGCGGTTCTGGACGAAGGAAGGACAGGTGGGAGGGAGGAACTGGGTGGAGGGGTGGGCGGGACAGTAGGCATACTGGTCTGGGGAGGAGGAGGAGTGGGATGTGGCCAGTAGGCTGCATCCAAGCCTCTGTCCCCAGGTTACGTGGCCCTGATTCTGGCCATGCAGCTTCATCAGCTGTGTGCCTGCTGAAACCTGAAGAAACCATAGGGGAGGCTACAGCCTCCCCAGGGCACCAAAGCTGTGCTGGATATAGCACAGGCCCACAGGCATTGCTCTACCCGCTCAGTTTAGGATTGCGCTCTAACTGGTACACACACAAAAGAGTTTAGCAGCACATATAGAGAAGTGATCCATATAAACTGTCTCCTGATGCAACTCAGGAGATTTCCAAGGACAGCAGAAGAGGGGACAGGAGCATTCATGGAATATATTGCTTAAGGTTGGTTGGACAGGGCAAGTATTGTCTGAATCGGGCTTCTGAGATTTGACCAACTGTGTAGATTGTTGGAAAGTGGAGGGCAAAATAAACACACAAGGTAAAAAGACAGAAAATGTCCCCAATCCTCTAAACCAGGGGCTGGCCTTAGGAGCTATGAGGTCCAATGCAGAAGATTTTTGCGTGGGGGTGCACTCACCAGGATGAGTGGTAGTGGTGTGGCACCCAACAGCTGCGTCATCACCAACTGCTTCAGGTAAGACTTCAAGCCAATCGGATCCAGAGGCAGGCAGGAGGGAGGGGGAGGCCCATCCAACAGCAATGCTTCACTCAGCACACTCTCCTCACAATGCTTCAGTATCTCGCAATGCCACCTCCGCGGGCCTTCCTGATGCTAAAAATAGCTCTGTCGCAAGGTCAGAGCTAACTTCCTGTTTCGTGTCCAAACAGGAAGTTAGCTCCAACCTTGCAACGGAGCTATTTTTAGCATCAGGGAATCCCACGGAGGTGGCAGCAGGCCTCCCCACCCCTTCTGCATCCACAAGGACCCCTTTCAGGTAGGATACTGTCCCTAAATGCCTGTGGCACATTCTGGGGCCACTCAACTTAAGGAAATGGCCCCTTTCTGCTCCCTATGGTGGACCACCATTTGAAGAGCACTGCTCTGAGTTATAGTGAATTGAGGCTCTCTGAAATGTAACTTTATGCTGGTTTTTATACCCGTTTGGCTGTTGGTCTAAAATTCTGTCTTCCATTTTTAAAAATTGCTTTTGATTATATTATTATGTTATATTGGGTTGTAAGTCATCATGGACCTGTAAAGGTAAAAGGTAGCATATACACTTATAATAAACAAAATAAATGTTTCACAGGATCTCTATAATTAATTTTGCAGTAGTCCCGTGAGGTAAGGTAAGAAAAGAGTATAGTCCTGTGTTAAAGACCCTGTCATGGAGCAGCCATCAGCTGCATTCAAGATCTCTGCAGAAGGTCAAAGTTCAATGCCCAACTTCCAGGTAGGCTGGGAAAGACCCTTCTCTGAAACCTTGGAGAACAGCTGTCAGTCAGTGTACTGAGCTAGATGGATCAAAGGTCTGATTCAGTACAAGACAGTTCATAGATTTGGCTTGCTGCAGAAAACAATTTAATGGCATTTTAGGAACACGTCCGACAAACATCATTTCCATTAGCAAAATGAATAATACCACACAACACAGTCCAGATATTCTTCTTTTGTCCTCATTGTATAAGGAGACAAAATCGCCTATATTCAACTCTTCCCTTTTTTTTTCTTTTAGTAACAGTCTTGCTTTTATAGAACTGTTTTTCCATATGGAATTCAGAACTCCCTAATGATCACATTAGGAACAAGGATGAGAGCAGACAATAAGAGTGAATAAAAACAAGTGATCATTTATTCCCTTTGGAAATTAATTGAGAATGTTTAAAACATAATTACCCCTGATTACCACTTTTTTGTCTCTCTTTTTGTGGCCATTTATTACTTACAATATATTAATTTCAATACTCGTTATGCTTTGATTGCATTTCCCCCTTTTTGTGAGGAAATGCAATTTCAAGTACCCCTTACCTCCTCTTCATCGTTTCTACGCAGTGACAGAGGATTTGACAACTTCTTGAATCCTTTGGACTGATCTGTTCTGTCTCTTGAGGGACTCTTTTGAGCTGATTGTCTTTGGGGAGGGGAATATGTTTAAGGGCACTTGGTTGCAAATCAGTCCCTGAATGACAAGCATTTATTTACAGTTCTCCCAGAAACTACTTTTTAAGACTTGCCTTGTGGGATTGGCAATATATACTGCAATGCATCAAACTGTAGAAAGCATCACATCAAGCCCAGATTCTACAGTTTTAGGCTGGCTGCTTGAGATAAAAAGCCAATTTTCTGTTTGACAAAATGTTGTATTCTGATCTGTTAACACCAACCTTTCCAACAGATCACACATTATAGTTCTGTAATTCCTGTCCTGAGTCCAGATTTCTCCTACTTATCCTGGTGAGGCTGGCCTGCCACAATGGGGTGGAATGACCTTTTGTGAGAATGGAATGCCAGGGATAGGAACTCCTCAGGACTCAAGTCAGAGTTGCAAAATCACCAGTGTTTTGCTGACTCATGTAGACCCAAGTCATCTATGTCAAGCACTTAAGTGTGACTCGAGAATGAAGCTGAAAACTGGTCTGAAAACCTGCAAGTCTGGGAGTGCTTGCTTCCATTTTTCCACGGTTAAAGACCTTGTGGGGCCATCTGGAAGCCGGCAGTTCCAGACAGGAGGTTAATGTTTTGCATCAAGCAGGAGGCAGGAGAGGGAAGTGGCAGAGGGCTCTCTTGTCCATCTCTGAAGGAATCAATGATCTTTGGATGAAAACTGGGTAGAAAAAAAATCATTTTTCTTTGGATGAGGGAGGGCATAAGGAGGGCCCAAGGGGTTCTTGCCTTAGGGTCGGCTGGAAAAGGCCAGGGAGGGGGATAAGTTGGAAACTGGGAATCCGGGAGGCAGTTCACACAGTATCACACAGGCTCCATTTTCACTTGGGGGGGGGAATCTCATTCAATGAGCCCAGACAATGGGATTACTTCTGAGTAGGGCTGCAAAGGATTGGGTTGTTCATGTGATGTAAACCTCCTAGCTGATGCTGCATGACCCTGCTCCTGCTTGCTATTTCTGTCCCCCCACGGAGTCCATCCCACTCCCTCCCACTTGCCCAGTCCCCTTTGGTCCATGCTCTGGCGTGCCTAACCCATGCCACCAACTTCACAAAACATCCATGACTTGAATCAAAATGACTCAGGAATTTCAGGGGACAAGTCGCCACGAACACGCACTATGAATGGCACATGACTTGCGTCACAAGGGCGGAGACTTGGGACATGACTCGAGTCTTGCCACAGTCCTGTAGAATGCTGCTTCTGGTCATGGAAGGAGTTTACTGTATAGTGGTGGAATTGCATATCATTAAAGGTGTAGATGTAATGGATAGTTTGGCCAAATCTCCCACTGGGGGGAACGGGACACAATTTTAAAGATCACTTCGCTTTAAGAAAGGAAAAAGTGGAAACCATCTAGTTTACTTGAAACTGATGTGGTAACTTTGTCTATACCATGATAAGGGTCACAGGCCAGGCAGTGGGATGCAATGGACATTGTGTCAGCATCCCTGCACCGTGCAGGCTGGCCCAGGATTGGCCTGCCATGAGATCTATGGTTTTGTGTGCTTGGATCTAAGGTTTTGCATGCAGGCTACACGAGTCTTGCAATCTGAACTTTCTAAGCTGCTCAGCATTAGCAGGTCTTCAATTCCCAATTGCTCCTTAACTTGTTAATGAGCTCATTTTCCACTAAGCTAAGCAAGAGATGCCTAGATTAGAATTTACAAAGTAGCACAATGTTTCGGCATTCTACCACTTCAAGAATAGCATCATGATGTATCTTCAATATGTGTTTTTATCATACAATGGAGAATTGCTTGCGGCACTCCCAGGTTGAATGCAAAGGGGTGGGGACTGAACTGGGAGGCTTACTATCTGGTGAACTGGCTACAGTGAAGTGGGAGGCTTAAGATCTGGAATTACCCCTGCTTTGAATTTGCAGATGTTGACAGGTATGTTCCCATATGAGGAAAAAGAAAGATAAACAGTCAGATGGATAACAATGAACACATAGGGGTTTTTTTTGCCCTTGTGGTGTTATGTCTCTGTTCTTTGGGTGGATTGTACATTTTTTTTTGCCAGGATAGGAGTTGTATTAATACAGCCAAACTAGAGATCCAGGGCTGGCTCCAGATTTCAGGGACCCTCAGCAATCTACCTGCCATAGGCTGACCTCAAGAGAGTCTCTTTGCCACAACCTCTCTTTGTAACCACCTCACAAAGGCTACTATACAAAAACAGAGGTGACCTCAAGAATCTACTCTGGACTGTCAGCAGGCATCCAACAATGCTAATTCCTGACACCTGCCCCCCAAAGCAGTGATTTTTCAACCTTTTGCATCTCACAGCACACTGACAAGTTGTTAAATATTTCACGGCACACCGGAATTGACAACACACCACACTGCGAGTGGGGGGTTTCGCATCCCCGAAGACCACACTAATAAATTTTGGTACCCTCCTCCAAACTCCCTTGGCCCATCTGTGAACCATTTGAGGCATGCCGATGTGCCACGGCACACTGGTTGACAGTTGCTGCTGCAGAGGCTTGTTTAGGGGGGCCTGCAGAATAGAGTCTCCAATCTTGTTTCCCGCAGAGCAGCAGGAAGGCATTCTAGGTGGGCGGAGGGCAGACCTGGGTCAGTTTAGGCCTAGGAGGGGGCCTCAGCTGCCACCAAATCCTATCGTAACTTCTAGGCCTCAGAGCCTGACATGGGTCTCCTTGGTTCTGTGCCAGCGATTGAACTGATCGCTAAGTAGATCTCTGAGTAGGCCCATAGGGGCTGTCTGGGACCAACTGAAGTCCCCTTACATCTAGGAAACCTCTGTCAGCTTTCCTGGCCCCACAGGATATAGCAGCAGCCATTTCAGCACTGTAGCACTGTGGGCAGTGGCCCCAATAGGTTTGGGCTGTTAAAATCCTTAAAGTTTGAGGCTTATGCCAATGTATCAGGCAGCTACTGAATGCCCCTGCATGACTACAGCACTGTTAAACACCATGGCCTCAAATTACGTACACGTAATGGAATTATTTCCAGACTCCCAACTAAATGCAAGAGACATCCCCTCCATCTGGCATTCTGAGGTAGCCTACTTCTAAAATCAGGAGGTTGCACATATCCATCACTGTTTGTAATCTATGATGGACTTTCCTTCTAGAAATCTGGCCAATCCCCTTTTAAAGGCATGCAGGCGAGATGTCATCACCACATCCTGTGGCAAGCAGTTTTCTTTTGTCTGTTCTAACTCTTGCAACACTCAATTTTAGTGGATATTCCCCTGGTTCTGGGGGGGGGGGGGTGAGAGAGGGAAAAGAATATTCCTCTAGCCATTCTATCCATCCCTTGCATAATTTTGTATGTCTCAATCATGTCCCCCTTCACCAGGTGCCCTTTTTTCTAGAGCCCCATTCACTGTAGCCCTTCCTCATAAGGGAAGTACACCAGCCCAGTAAAATTTTGGTCTCTCTCACTCGCTGTCTTCTGCATCTTTTCAAGTTCCACAATGTCCTTTTTGAGATATGGTGACCAGAACTGTACACAATACTCCAGATGCAGCCTCACCATTGATTTCTACAATGGCAAAGTAATATTGGCCAGTTTATTCACACTCCCCCTTTTAGTGATCCCAAGCATGGAACTGGCCTTCTTCAGCACTGCCACACACTGGTTCAACACTTTCAGCAAGCTGTCCACCAGCACCCCAAGATCTCTCTCCTGATCCATCACAGACAGCTCAAAACCCATTAGCCAACATGTGGTTTTGATATTTTTTTGCACCAGTGTGAATCACTTTACACTTGTCTACATTGAAATGCATCTGCTATTTTGCTGCCCATTCCCTGGGTTTGGAGAGATCCTTCTGGAACTCTTCACAATTTCTTCTGGGTTTTACCACCTGAAAAAGTTGCCAACTGCAAACTTGGCCACCTTGCTGCTTATCCCTGTCCCTAGGTCATTTATGAACAAGTTAAAAAACACCGGTCCCAGGACAGATCCTTGGGGCACTCCACTTTTCACCTCTCTCCATTGTAAAAATTTCCCATTTAACCCACACTCTGTTTCCTATTCCTAAACCAGTTTCAAAGGACATTGTTTCAAAGGACATTGCTTGATTTGGAGTTTTTGAATGATCACTGTGTGATATAGGGCATACTCACTGAGACGAAAAGACAGTCCAATGTTTTTTAGCCAATCTGACAGTCACTTTGGTCCAAATAATTTTAATTAGCAATTCTACCTTCGCTAGCACCCATTATGAGGGGATAATTGACTGCATCAGTAATGAGGCATTCTAAGGCTGCTAAACAAACAGTGGGGTTAATTATCTGGCAGTTATGTCCCTTATGGAAGGACACAATTGGGCATCCCAGTATCCAGTATCCCAGTATCCCCTGTAGTCCCCTTGCTAAAAGTCAGTATAGTCTGTGCCTTATTCTTGTGTTGCTGCAGCAGGCAAATTCAACCCAGTAAAGCAGCAATATATATAGGTTTTAGTCAACAAGGATATTTTACTAATATTTTTGTCCCTTTCCTGTTAATTGATGAATGCATTTTTAAAGTGTGTTTATATACCGGTTATAGCTGACAGTAAAGATGTATTTCGATTACAGGGTCCAGAAGGTTTATATTACCCAATATATAATCCCACAGCGGATCTGATATTTTTATTTTCACCGGTTTCTGTTTTCACCTTTGCTCCTTCTCTGCAATAAATCCACTTTCAGCAAATTAACTGATAGATCAGGGTGTACTTTTTAAATAAATGTGCTGACAAGGTATTCATTTAAGTCCATCCCCATTGCATTATTTAAAAAAATGATGATTTATTTGCTTCTGGAGAGGTGAAATGTTTCCTCTTTCAGAGTTTGATTTTTTTTATTTGTTTTAAGTGCATTATTAAAAAATAAAATAGATTGGGCCAAGTTTGTTTCACCTTTAAATTTGGCAGATGTAAGAAAGGATGTGTGTGTGATCCTTTTTGCTGCAGCTGACTCTTCCAAAGAGCATTGTAGATTTGCAAATAGAAAATGGCTTGGTTCATTAGACTGCAAGGTTATTTCTTCCTTAATTTAAACCTGTCCAAATACAAGAGCCTTGTATTCTATGTCAGGCTTCCAAATTCATGTTTGACTGCAGTCAGAGAGCAACCAAACTTAGTAGGCTGCCTTTCTGATCCATGCATTGACTTTTAAACAGCTTTCTTCCACTCATTATTTTTGTGTGAACTTTCAGACACATTTGCATAGCATGGTGACTATGACTCTATTATTTATTGTTTGTGAAATGCCAGGAGTGCAACGGTTTTGCCTCCATCTCACATCACAAGGAGAGATGGAAAAATATCAAAAGAGGAGATTCCATTCAGCGTTGGTGAAAACTTCCCCACCACCATTTGGTAATGAAGCAATGCCAGAAATTTCATGAAGACTGCTTGCATTGAGAAAATCCCAAGCACTTCAAATATAGGAAGGGCCAATGGTATCATCAGATTAAGGTCTCCCGTCTCCGATTGACAGCTTCTCAATGAAGTACCTCACATTGTTTTAATGGCTATATTTGAACTCAGCAGACTGCACTCTGCAAGACAAATCTAAAAGGTTTTAAATCAGTGATTCTCAAACGTCTTAGCAGAAGACCCACGTTTTAGATTGACAATCTGTCCATGACCCACCAGAAGTGATGTCATGGCCAGAAGTGCAGACATTGTGACATCAGAGCCTGCTGCTTTCCTCAGACTGCAGCAAGAAGTTGGGTTATTTCTCAGCCATTTTCAAAGTGCAAAGTGAATCAGAAAGGAAAAATGCCTATTTCCAACCTTGACACAAGCAAAACAGCCACACAGCCCCCCCCCTCCTTCCCAGCATCCCATATTTTCAATATGGCTGCCCTAGGTGCTTCACAATCCACCTGAAATTGGCTCATGATCAGAGGCGTCATCCTACCAGAACGGGGGGTACTCCATTCCGGTAGTTCCGGGGAGAGTGGGACAGCGTGCGGCAGACTCTGCGCGCTGTTTTTGCCCTCCTGCTTGCCACTGCGCCTGGATCGCTCTGTAAAAGGCGCCATGAGGGGGTGGGGAGCTACAGCTTACCCATCCGTCGCGGCGTTCCAGATCCTGGCGCCAGCAGCGTTCTGGTTGCTGGCGCCAGTGAATGACATCACTGCTCATGATCCATTGGCAGGTCCTGACTCACAGTTTGAGTTTGCTTGAAATCATTTTGAAAAGATACAAAATGCTTATACATGAGGGGCAGCCCAATCCTATCCTGCACTGGGACAGGTAGGCTGGCAGGCCTGCGCTGTATCCAGCCCAGTGTAGGAGGCAACTGGAGACTGCCTTAGGATAAGGGGATATTTTCCCCTATGTTTTCCCCTTATGACACACTTGTAACACACGGTGCAATTGACATGTGCCAGACAAAATGCTGATCTTGATTGCGCCCTCGGTTTCTTTTTTTTTAATTGCAGGATTACAAACCACTTCCCACACTCACCTTTTAATATTGTACGCTGAACCCTTGATTTAACAGACTTCAATTTAAATGAAGTTTTCTGCTCCATTAAGAACTAGTCACACAAGTTTTGCACATGCACATCTCCACTGACTTAGTACATTTGGGTTTAACTGACTTCAGTATTAACGGACACCCCTTTCCCACCCCTCATTAGTCCACTAAATCAAACATTCCCTGTAATGACATCACAAGATTGAACCTTGTCAATTTCACTTGGCAAATACTTCACTTGTTTTAGGAATGTGCCCTCTCCTGGGTTATAAGACTATAAACAGCTGGGTTTATAGGATTAACATGGTGTGCTATGGTTGTGCATGCACATTTTGTTCAAGATTCATTTATTAATGTAAAAATTTCCACTTTGTCTTTTTGTTAAAGTATTCAAGATGGCTTACCATATTATAAGGGCACAATCCTAACCCCGAGCTGCAATAGGCAGGCAAACAGGCCTGCCCCATATCCAGTCCAGAGTTAGGGCTAGCTGCAGTATAACCCAGGGAAAGGGGAATTGAATCCCTTTTCCCTAGCCCAGGTAACACAGCAGCAGCAGCCCAAATGGGGCAATTGAGATCTGTGCTGCCAACATTGGTGGTGCAAATCCAAGCAGCCTGGACAGGGGTTGACTGGGCCAGGGATGGGGGATAGGATCCAGCCCAAGTGCTGGATCCTGGTACCACCCTCCTCCCTGGCCTGGTCCGTCCATGGGCCCACCCATCCCTGCCTTCCCCATCCCATTCCACCTTCCTCTGCCCTCCCCAATCATTCCTGCAAGCCAACCTCAGCCAGCCTTACCTGGGTTTACAGCTGCCAGGCCTGGTCACTGGCATGGGGAGGCCAGGACACATCTGTGTGCTTGCCTACCCTCCTTTGAAGTCGACACAAACACGCTTTATGGCTCATTTGTAATGAAACTGGGCCGGCACAAGGGTCTTGTGCCATCCAATTGAGCACTCTGGGTTGTGCTCTACATCACCCATCTCTAATATGGTGGCTCTCATATATTGAACAGGGAGGAGAACCAGTGGCATCCCTATGGGGGGTGGGGTGGAGTTTTGCAAGGAGCCTTACCTTGCCGTGTAAATCACTCCTTTCCTGCGCCGTTTTATCCAGTCCTCGTGGGGAAAAGCAACGTCTTGGCGTTGCTTACTATACTGGCTATAGCAGCAAGGGAGAGGAGGGATTTATGTGACAGGGTGAGGATCCTTGCAAAACGTAGAGCTCCACCCCCCAGTAGGGATGCCACTGAGGAGAACAACTATCCCTATTCAACCCAGGGTAGTGGGTTTTCCCCAGCAGCTGTTTGTCCTTTATATGTTTTTTAAAGATTATAAGCAACTTTGGCTAGGGAACTTTTTTAAAAAAAGTACTATGTAAACTGCTTTGTGAACTTTTTTGGTTGAAAACGGGCATATTATTATTAATAATATAATGAAAATGCTAAAGACATAAAAACTGATCACAGAAAAGTAAAACGGCAGATAAACCAGATAGCAGGGATATAAAAACAAAGTACCTATTACCTTTATGTTTGGAAAGAACGAAAAGAATCAATGGTCACCAGAGAGCAGAGAGGACAAGAATACGCAATGCTTGTTTGTGTCAACGTGGCTACAGTGAAGCAGTCGTTATCTAGGGGGAACAGACAGTAGATTTGTCAAAAGCATAACAGCATCCTGCATGGCCACCATAATTTTTGACGCAGAAGTCAAAGGCTGTGAAATGTTGCTTAGCATTCATGGAGCTCATTTCAGCTTTTCAACATTAAGGAGTCTGTTGATAGAACCACAGTAAAATCAGCGGCTATTACATGCCAGTTGAAGGCTGAAAACATTTGAGCTACATTTCCAAAGCAGCCTTTGCTGGACTGCTTTGACCTTCAGTGTTTTACTGCACATCAATGGTGTCTTCCTCCGAGCTCATTCATGATGACTGATTGACCCGAGGAAAACGTCTTCAAAAAACCCTGATGTTAAAACATGAATGTGAAATGTCACCGTCCAATGAAACTTATGGTGGTTGTCCTGCATAAAAGGAGAAGAAAGGAGGAGTAAAAATTTTAAGAAACAGAATGGTGGTTTTATGACACCTCAGCAGGCTTTGTCAAACATGGTGAGTCAAGCTTGGACTTTGAGGTTGTGAATTCTGAGGACTGAGGACTCTGAGATTGGCTGAGGCCAATCTTGCCCCCAGAAATATTCTGTTGCTTCTGGATGTGACCAGTGGCGTTTCTACAGGGATGGCAAAGCTCTAAGTTTTGCAAGAAGCCTTACCTTGCAGTTGAAATCACTCCTCTCCTGCACTCCTTTAGCCAATCCTCACAGGGAGCAGCAACATCTTGGCATTGCTTACTGGCTACAGCAGCAAGGGAGAGGAGGGATTTACATGACAGGGTAAGGCTGTTGTGTGGTGTTAGAATTTCTAGCAACTTCTCTTCAAGGCTAACAAAAGAGTGAATTTGCTCTAAGATCGAGACAGTCAGAGAGCCTATCCTGAAAATAGAAACTGAAGGAGCTGGAAATGAGCAGCATTTTGAGAATGAGGAATGTCTGCCTGGAGAACAGATGAAACTCTATTGTTGCATATTCTGCCGTTGATCCTCATCCAATGCTCAACCTGCATTTTTGTAAACATAGCAAGTATTACCAAGTCACCGTAAAACTGCCTCCAAAGGAAGCCTGACTCCAGCCAGCAATGCATTTTATCGTTGCTCGGGAAGTGGATATGCCCAGATAACAACATCCAGTCTTTTTTTACAGTTGGAATCAGAACGGTTAGAGCAAAGATGCTGTGCCTGTACTTTTGTTACTTCGCAGACTAAAAAGAAGGAAGAGAAGCATCCGGAAATGAAAGAATAAGTGAAGGAAATATTTACAGTGTCCTGTCTTATGTATGCCGGTCTGTTTTTCTTTCGTTCTTCCCTTTTTCCAAATCTGTCAAAACGTCCTAGAGTGCTCAGAGCTGAAATACATCCTTGACAAGGACGCAGTACAAAGGTCTAAATCTGCACAGTCAGGACTCTGAAGCAAACATGTACCAAGGGCCAGGCGAGACACAGTGGTGGCAGTTTGTCACTCCGTGTCGGAGGACTGGATTGCTGCCAGATCTCTAACAAGTAGAGGGAGGGACATTGAGAGCACAGCGTATGGGTGCAGGAGGGGTGAGCAGAACCCTTTTTTCTACTTAGTTGTGTCCTCTGAAACCACTTTTTAAAGCTGTTTTTCTTCCCATTGAAGCAGGCTTTGTTGGGGGGTGAGGGGTGGGGGTGGGACTGGCTACAAAGCAGAAGCAGGAGCAATCATCTCCCTGTAGCAGAGTGCCAGGAACTCTTTGACACAAGACAAGTTGAATATTCTTAACAAAATGTGGCATTTATTGTTGAAGCTCTTTCTCTGCAGATGGCCGCACAGACTGTTCTGGAATCCCCCCGGACCCTTTGGCTCAATATGTCCTGAAATGGATAATTACTCTGTGACCAAACCTGGGCACTCCAAATCGTGGCCTGGGAAAATGAATGGCTCAGGGCGCAATCCTAAATTGAGTTAGGGCGGCATAAACTAAGCCAGCAAAGTTTGGCCAGCACAGGGGCCACTGTAATGTATGTTTGGACCACTTAACTCTCGGAGTCAGACAGGCCAGCATACAGACGTGAGCCATCCTCCCTGACTCCGAGAGTGGTCCAAACGCACTTTATGGTGGCCCTTGTGCTGGCCAAACTTTGCTGGCTTAGTTTATGCCAGCCTAACTCCAGTTTAGGATTGTGCTCTCATTCAGAAACACAACTCTTCCCTTTACTTCCTGCAGAGTGGCACCTTACACACATGATACAAACACACAAAGGAAGAAGAGGAAGCCTGCCACTGCAATGTTGCTCTGGCCCTTGCACAGTCATTCAATCCTCTTTTCCTGTCTGAAAAGGACTCCAGGAAAAGCATCACAAACTCAGCCTACATTGATGCCATTGTTGAGACTGTGTATAGACAGCACTGCATAGTAACTAATGTGGGTGCTTTTCTCTCTAAACAGGAGCAAACAATTATGGCAGAAGAAAGAAGGCCTACTGTGAAATGAAATCACTTTGGAGAGCTGAAATCACTTACATTTCCTTTAACCTAATATAGGACTTGTGTTTGGGAACTGCACATTAATAGGTGTTCCTTGCAACTGTCAGGACTGGTCAAGGTCTGACCCAGGCCTAGAGTCTCTGTTCC
>JAJKFI010000027.1:1910000-1925075 GCA_029204185.1 Lerista edwardsae | reverse complement strand
GCAAAGCCCTCAAGTCTGGGAGTGCTACACTAACCAAATCTCAACAAATCCTTTAACCTAATATAGGACTTGTGTTTGGGAACTGCACATTAATAGGTGTTCCTTGCAACAACACCCCCCCCCTCTCTCTCTCTCTCCAATCCTTTCATGACCCACCCCCTGCCAGCCTCTTACCTGCTCCAGTGTGCACTGGGTATGACATTGGCAGGCACGCAAAACCTCTGTCCCTTTGTGCCAGCACCTCTGGAGTTATTGACAGTGAGGTGCCTTTTGCATTGTCGTAACTAGACTCATGGCAGATCCATTGCCATAGGGCCAGGCTCAGATTGGGCCAAAAGACAATGACATCAATGTGCATGTTTAGGGCACAATTCTATACTTTTGTGTAGATGTTTGAACCCCAGCAGACCTGGCACATCAATCAGGTGCCCCATGCAGTGTGGGACCAGGCAAGTTGAGCATCCACCCTAAAGCAGTCGAGGGGCCACATTTTTCCACATTTCAATTCTAAGGGTGCAATCCTAACCTGGAGTAAAGCCAACCCAGTTAGGCCAGCAAAGTTTGACTAGCACACCATAAAGTATGTTTGGACCACTCTCAGAGTCAGGGAAGCCAGCACACAGACATGCACCATCCTCCCTGATTTTGAGAGTGGTCCAAATGCACTTTACGGTGGCCCTTATGCCAGCCAAATTTTGCTGGCCTAACTGTGCCAGTCTAACTCCAGGTTAGAATTGTGCTCTAAAGCAATAGCAATAGCTCTGGTGGCCAGAAACATAAAGGGAGGCAAATCCCCTCTGCCCATCCCCACAACTTAAGCACTGATCTAAAAACAACTGACATGTCAAGCTCATTCACTGGATAGTGGTTTGCATATGAGTGCGCTGTACTATATCATTAACTAGCCCACCAACATCAGATAACTGGTGTTCTCTTGCTTATTGTTGCCCATTTTTAATCTTCTAAATGAATCAGAATGAGCCTAATTCAGGACTGAGAATTTCAGTTATTTTCATGCATGTAGACAATTACTTCCTATACCCCAGATGATTTGAGACACTATCATGGTAGTGTAGAATTTAGTACATTTAGATTACCAAGCCAGAAGGACATTGTACAGATTACTTGTTGGGGGGCGGGGAGAGGAGGAGGAGGAGGAGGATATAACTTCCCTCTAGATCATCAGACCAGGTGAATAGGAAGAATGAAATTGCCCACCTGGTTCCCATGTACTTAGCATTCTCAAAACATTTCTTTATAGATAAGTTGGAACCATCACCTACAGGTGGCATACTTGGCTGCCAAAAAGAATGCCGGTATCATTCATGTAAGATAATTACCAGCCTTTGGGCAATTAGAGATTTTAGTAACTAGGAGATTCGTGTCGGAGTTATCACTGCCCATTTGTTCAGTGGAGTTTAACTACAACCTATGGAGTTGGAAATTGGAAATGATCTCACTTCTTCATGGTATGGCTCAAATGTGTTTTTCTTCTCAGCTAGCAACAAATATATTTTTGTCCAAGCTGATGAAATCCATGTATTTCTGCATTGCAGCAAAACCGCATTATTCAATTAAAGGCAATTCATAATATTTCCTGCAAAGTTCTGAGACAGTCAAGGATCCTTAATGATTTGAAAGCAATTATTGACAATTGGTCCAATATTGGTGCACATACAATAAAAGGAAATCTAGCGCTGAGCAGAAGCAAAAAGTTATTACTGCATTTAGAAACGAACAATTATTTCGTTTTTTATACAATTATAAACCCCATTGAAAAAAAAATGGTGGTTTAGACTAGCCTGCTCATGTAAGCCGCCTTGGGCACTTGCTTCAGCATGGGAAAGGCGGGGTATAAATTCTTCAAATAAATAAAAATAAATAAAATAAATAAAATATTCCTTCTAATGAATGTACAGTCAAGCCCCATTATCCTCAAGGGTTAGGTTCCTGGATATCCTTGCAAATAGCAAGTCACAGAATACAAATCATTGATCCTATGGGGTCCTTGGGGTTAAGTGCAATGGGTACCTTATCTCCCATCAGGAGAATCCAGCAGAGACACTAAGGAAGCCAGCAGAGTACAACAGGAAGTGTCAAAAGATCTCTGTATGCTGCAGAGACCTTCCAGAGGCTGCAGGGAGCTGCAGAATTACACCTGCAACCTGCATGGACCCCTTAAACATGGCCAGCGTGACAGTGCAGGTCACAGTGCTGGGGTCAGTGCTGGTCACAGGTGCCATTCTGAAAGTCCCTGCAGCCTTTGGAAGGTCTCTGCATAGTGGATAACAAGGACAGAGGCGCAGATAATGAGGGAAGTTGCAATTCTGCCCCTCGCAGTTAAGAGAGATTGCAGATAAAGAGGACTAACTGAACATGCGGATGATACCCAGAGCACAATCCTAACCTGGAGTTAGATCAGCTCAGTTTGGCCAGCAAAGTTTGGCCGGCACAAGGACACCATAAAATATGTCTGGACCACTCTCAGAGTCAGAGAGGTCAGCGTGCAGACATGTGCCATCCTCCCACATTCCATGAGTGGTTCAAACATAGTTTTTGGTGTCCCTTGTGCCAGCCAAACTTTGCTGGCCTAACTGTGCCAGCCTAACTCCAGGTTAGAATTGCACCTTTACTTTGTTAAGCAATGAAGCCGTGAGTAACATTTCAGCACAAGTCAAAATTTAGATAGAAATTATCTTTTGGTGGTTCTAAAAACCCAACCTAGGGTATTTCCTAAAGTTGGAACAGATTCTAGTTCCTTTATTCTCATTGGCTTCAATCTAGCATGCCATCTCTCTGTTCTGCCACAAGGTGCTTTATGGCAATCTTGTGTTTCGCTGGCACTGCCCTTCAACAGGATTGGGCCTTTAATTCTCTAAATAGTTTTCACAACTTTGAAAAGCTAGGGGTGTTGCACCAGAGGGAAATCCTAATGCACAGACAAACACAGATACTGTGATTTTCAGAGGAGATGCTTAGGCAGCACTTCAGACCCCCATTTCGAATGAGCAATAACCATTCAAGTCCAATGGTGTGTAACCACTTCAAAAGCCTCCCTAATGAACATAGGGAACCTTTAAGCAAGAGAGCTAATGGGGAAACAGCTCATTCCATTACAACACAGCAGTGTAGTTAGTCTAAGGTTTTGCTTACACATCAGATTTGGTAGGTTCAGTGCAACAGGTTTGTAAGAGAGCCGCGCAGCTTTGGAGTACAATTATTGCTCACAACTCTTTACTCCCAGAGTTTCTGCTGGGAGTAATAGGCAATGGACTCTTGTGCCACAGGCACTTGGAGAACACCTGAGATAACATGGAAATAAGGCCTGCTGGGTAGCTGCCCCATCACTGTATAATTTCCCAAAGAGTCTTACCATATTTGCTCCTTACTGACCTTCAGCCAGATGGCCAGAGTATGGCATTTAGAGAAGCTTTCTTGATTAATTCAGCATTCTATGTTTAGGTAGTAAAACACTGTTTTTTGTATGGTGGTTATTAAGCCTGACTCATGTCCAGTGACCTCTTGGTTCATGCTTATTGAGCCATTCATTTCTCCTGGTGCTCTGATGGTAATTTGGGTGTGTGCGGTAGAGAAATATGGAGGTAGTGTTTAGCTCCTTGGAGGAAGGGCAAGAAAAACAATAAATCTGGCCATTTTGAGATGGAGAAGAAGAGATGTTCATACATGTCAGCACTTCATCCAAACTGCTGTTGTCTTGTAAGGGAGGGCACAACCCTAACCTGGAGTTAGGCCAGCACAGTTAAGCAAGCACAGTTTGGCTGGCACAAGGGCCACTGTAAAGTGCATTTGGACCATTGTGTGCTGGCCTCTCTGACTCTGAGAGTGGTCTAAACATACTTTATGGTATGCCAGTCAAACGTTGCTGGCCTAACTGTGCCGGCCTAACTCCAGGTTAGGATTGGATTCTGAATCATGCACGCACAAGAACATTTGCAGCCTTTTGTGCAACTGACTATAAGGAAGGTGCAGCAGTGTTCAAAACAGAACTGTTCAAAATTAAAATAAGAAGTTGGATGATTGACCAAAAAAAAGAAGAAGTCCTGGAACTGAACTGAAAAGCAAATCCTACCTGCGGAATTCCACATCTCAAACATCACAGGTTGCCGTATGTGAAGAGCTCATCCAACAGTTTTGTCTCCTGTGTTTTAACACTCCAAAGTTATGTTCACAGTAGTACTCCCATATGGTATTAATCTGTTTTATAGGTATCCCAGTCAAGACTAGTTGGAAGATGCCAGTGAGATCTTAAAGCTGAAATTATGCAGCATGGTTAATATAGTGCTGGCTGATCCTGCAGTTTCACTGCAGTTTATGGCATTTAAAATATTAGACTGGAAATTAATGCATTACACCTTTCATACTAGCATGCTCTAAATCAGGCTGGATATATCTCTAGTTTTTCCACTCCTAAAAATACATTACCGAAAAAACAATGTAATGATCAGCACTTTTCCTTCCAGTGCTCAGATATAGGCTAATGCCTATGGAATAATTAATATTTATGAGCCAAATGAGTTCTTCTTATACCTTAAATCATGAATATATAGTACAGGAAGCTTTAAAAAGCAAACCCTGCCAGCATAAACTAATAGAATAAATCGGCATTTACACACATTAATTGTGAATGTTTGTCCAATGCAAATATATTTTAGCCGGCTAAAATTAATCTCTACATTTTTTTCTGTTTGCATTAATATTGATCTGTGGCCAGCTCCATATTAGCAACTTGGCTTTGACTGGATCCAATCTCGCTGCTAAATTTGCCCTTGATATATTCTGATCAACAGGACACAATAGCCTTAAACTGTCAATGTTCCAGCGACTACATTTGGACAGCACATGATCTCATGTTAGGACTCCCTAGAAATATGGTTAGCAATGCAGGAATAATGAATGTGTCATTATAATCTAACCCATGATCATTTCCCTACCACTGCCAAGTTATAGCATGCAAAAACACAGGGAAACAGTCTCTGGGTTCAGTCCAGTTAACAGTTACTGGTAGCAACTAGGGTTGGTTGCTCTAATCATAACGATGCATGCTCAAGTTGACAGAATCTGCTGGAATCACTGATTCCAGTTGGTTATCTGTTCCAACTACCAACTACCAATTACAGCTGAGTTTGCTAGCAGCCTAAGCCTACTCATGTCTACTCATGCATAAATCTATTGAGTTCTTACGCCCTGGAAATTGTGTATGGGACTGAAGCCTAGGCAGTCCTGGGGACAGGGGCAAAATGCTAAGTTTTGTAGGACCCTGAGCTCCTGTGTAACATGGCCCCTCCCCCTCACCTTCAGAGCCATTTGCGGCTCCAAGAGCAAAGCCTCTGAGCCAGCTCTCATGCCGCGAATAGCTCTGGATGCGAGGGGGAACACCACTTTACACAGGAGCTCAGGCTCCTGCAAAACTTAGCATTTTATCCACCTCTCTAGAAACGCCACTGAGAGCACAATCCTATCATGGAGTTAGGCTGGCATAGTTAGCCAGCAAAGTTTGGCTGGCACAAGGGCCTCCATAAAGCATATTTGGACCACTCTCAGAGTTGGGAGGATGGTGCACATCTGTGTGCTGGCCTCTCTGACTCCAAGAGTGTTCTAAACATACTTTTGATGTCCTTTGTGCTGGCCTAACTTTGCTGGCCTAACTATGCCGGGCTAACTCCAGGATAGGATTGTGCTCTGAGCCTAGGTATAGTTCATGGTCATGATAAATATTCAGCCAGTTCTTCTTTGGGAAAAGAAATATCTCAGCAGTTATGGTTCTAGCTTCTGGGAGGCCCTGGGGCAAAAGCTCTGCAAAGTCTCTGTTCTGGAAAGAGTGTGTGTGTGTGTGTGTGTGTGTGTGTGTGTGTGTGTGTGTGTGTGTGAGAGAGAGAGAGAGAGAGAGAGAGAGAGAGAGAGAGAGAGAGAGTGAGTGAGTGAGTGAGTGAGTGAGCGTGCATCTAGTCCAGCTTCCTGTATCTCACAGTGGCCCACCAGGTGCCTCAGAGAGCACATGAGACAACAAGATGCCTACATCCTGTTGCCACTCCCTTGCACCTGGCATTCTGAAGTAGCCTACTACTAACATAAGGAGGATGCACAACTCATCATGGCCTATAGCCCATGATGGACTTCTCCTCCAGAAATCTGTCCAATCCCCTCCAGATACAGACAGGGACAGAGTGCTTATACCTTTAAAACCCTTCCATGTTGAGCTGCACCTGCCAAAATTCTATCTTCTATAGATAGAATTCTATCTTCAAAGTATAGGCACGCTGTCCCAGTTTCTTTCTCTATACAGTAGTTACAAGTGGGGGTGCAAAAGAAAACTAGTATCTGATGCTGCCTTTTGTTCCCCACTGCTTCTGCACTGGGTTCTATGCAGTAATGGGGAGCGTCCACACTAGAAATTGTAAAATGGCACTAGAGAGAGAAGAGGGCAGCCCACTTCTGTTGCGGCTCCCAAGCAAGCCAGGGGCCCATAATCCAATAGGGAGGCATAACAGGAGGTAGGAGGGAGCAGATAACAGCAACAGACACTTGTTTTTCTTTCCCTAGTGGTATCTAACCCTTTTCCTAGAGTTCTGGCAGTGCAAGGCCCAGATAGGATTGGGCTGCCAAGACAACCACGTAGTCAGTGTTTTGCATTAAAATGTGCCTTCTACAGTACAAAAGCAAAACACCACGTCTTTGCAAGTGGATTGGTTCTGTGGAAGAAAAAGAATTGAATTTACAGTTTGGAGTTGTTTCATTTTGAAAATGTCTGTTCAGTTTTCAGGCTATCTGGAGCACTCAAAGGGATGTACAACAATTTAAAAGTCATTGCAATGTCGAATCACCTTTTTAAAAAAAAGAAAAGGGAAAAAACCTCCAACCTGAACAGTAAATCAAATGAATGCAGCTGCCAAAACTGGAAGCCGTTTTTGATCCATCCAAGTCTGGGTCTCACACCTCAAGGCTGATCTGTAAATATGCTGGCATTGTGGTTCCTATGCATTGTGTCACCACCATTCTGTTCATATCCAATTAGCACCATGTATAACCGGGACTGCAGTGTGTTATACAGCATTTTCCTATGCAACCCATATCATATGTTCAACGTTCCCCAAAATGCTATCAAGAGATACCTGGGGAAACATAGGCAGGAAGTGTGGTCTGGAGGTTGAGCTGTTGCCTTTGCCTGAAGAAGCTAAGCAGGATCAGCCTTGGATTGGCCTTGGATGGGAGACCGGAAGTCACTGACAGAGCTTGTGGAGGAATGGGAGGCGTGTAGAGGAGTCAGCTGACAAAAGAACTGGCGAAGGTGTGATCTGTGGTGGACTGTGAAAGCTCAGAAGCTGCAAGAGTGCAGCCAGGATCATGACCACACATTGAAAGGGAAACATCTGAAGAAATTGAGGGTTCTGTGAATGGTACATAGAACAATAATTGTAAAAACCCCAATTGAAAATGGGTGTTA
The DNA here is from genome assembly GCA_029204185.1 of Lerista edwardsae. NCBI lineage: Eukaryota > Metazoa > Chordata > Lepidosauria > Squamata > Scincidae > Lerista > Lerista edwardsae. The sequence continues at coordinate 1,917,613 of JAJKFI010000027.1, read as the reverse complement.
TGAACAGCCTGCCCAGTGAAACGGGTGAAAATGAAATGTGAAAATGAAACGGCCTTGAGTCCAGTGAAATCTGGAGAAAGGCGGTATAAAAATACATCAAATAAATAAATAAATAAATAAATTTCACTTGATTAAGAACCATTATGGAGTCTATGGAGTCTTTTGTGCCATCCCACTCCGTATCAAAGAGCATACGTGATGCTGCTTTCCTTCTGTGTAGAACCCAATGATGTAGACATAGACTTCCTTCCCAATTATTGGTTAGTACAGTGAGAATCATAATGAACTCTGGGATTTTAGTGTACCATTACATTGTAACAGAAAGGTTCAGGGTAACATAGTTAATGGTAATGGAAAGAGACATGTTCAAATTTTGTATAGAACTTGTGAATGATAGGTGTGCCAACCCTTCATGACACAGCAAATGTCTACCCTGTAATCCAATTTGGTCCATATTTGCACCAGCATCCCCTTGTTCACATGAATGATAGCCATGGTATTGCATTGTTTCAATTCCATTGAATCTCAGGGCATGGGCTGCACAAACATCTTATCCTTAATGGACCCCCAGAGGAAATCAAGTACAAAAGTGCCACTGAGCCATGATAATGGACTCACTTTTCATGTTGTCCAAAACACAGTAAGCCTTCTCTGTACCTGATGCCATCCTGACTAGCAGGAATTCCCCCTACAGGCCAAGGATACACAGATTTTTCTGGTGCATCCTCAGATAAAACTTGGAGACTTTCCCTTTCCATCACTATGTGCTGTTTTGCATATCCCTTACTGTTACAGTGTTATGGCTTTCCAAAACCCCAGAGACCATTATGATTTCTCCTGTATAGGGGTTGGTCTTTTCTGTTCATGAAATATCCCATCTTGTATATTTGGATATAAAATTGTACTGAATGCCTACTGCTTCAGTCTGAAGGAGAGAAATGTTTATGTGCAATTATAAATGCCACAATAAAATCCAAATAATTTTGCCCACGTTGTCTTCAATGAACATGTACCAGAACTGATAAGGGGAAAATACAAGTTTTCCCAGAAATAACTATGCAGAAATGGCACCGGCTGTTACAAAGAGGTTAATTATTTTTGCATATCAGGATTTCAAAAGAAAACAGACAAATGTACAGAGTGCTAAATGGGATTAGAACATTAATGCACAGATGAAAGATATTCTAAGCAAAATCACAATCCTTCAGAATGATCAGACAAGGTTATATATATACTATCATGTCGTGATAAGAAGAGACTTGATTTGCTTTTGTCAATGTCAATCTGGTGGTTATCGCTTTTCTTCATTACTGGAACCTATGGGCTTATGAAGGTTGTCATTAAAATGTCAAAAGAGATAAAAGTAATCAGGGTTTAATTTGTAAAGGGAAAGGCTTCAGGTGAGACTGCCATCTCCAGAGGCACATTTGAGAAATTCGCTCATTCCGCAAGACACTTTCCTCAACTACTCCTGAAACATGAATTCACACAATTGCATGAATTGTGGAACAGCTGAAGAAAAAATATTTAGGTGACTAATTTTGACCCATTAGTCAAGACTGATGTCTGATTCAAATATGCAGGGTAACAATAAATGTTGGGCAGCCCAATCCTAACCAGAGACGTTAGGAGGCAGCAGCAGCTCAGCTCAGGGCAACGGGAGGTTTTTCCCTTGCACCCAGGTAAGCCCCAGGCAGCCCTATGGGGCTATGTGGGAGCGCCGATCAGCACCCCCGAGTCGGTGTTAAGGCAACAAGACCAGCGCTGCAGGCAGTGCCAGCCCTGCTGTGCCCGCACTGAGCCTCTCTCGCGCCAACCAAAGCCGGACATGGGATATGGGCGGGATGTGGGCGGGCTTGGGAGGTGGTCGTATGGCCACTTCCTGTTAGGGAGGCCGCACGGCCATGATTCGGACCATGCAGTCTCCTCGGATCTGCGCCTGCTCTTTAGTGGGCGCAGATCCGAGGAGCACATAGGGGAGGCTGGAGCCCCCCCTACGGTAAGGGAGTGCACGCTGGATATGACGCTGGCCATGCCACCAGAATTTGCTGTGTGTGTAATTGAAGAATAAGCATGCAGCACCTCAGACATAGGAATCCACTGGTCTCAATACAAAGCACCCTCTTTATTGTATCATGATGTGCATGGCTGGCTAGGAATTAGCTTGGAACCTTTTCCTGAAAGATATCAAAAGAAAAAAAGGTCAAGCATGACTAAGGCCGAGCAGTATAATTAATCGCTTTTAATCAAGACTTCATATAGCTGATGCTTTGTTATCCCTTCTTTAAATTGGTACAGGAATTAGCTGTTCCTTGTTCACTGGTTTCACCGCATTGTGTATAGGCCTTTCTGACCATTCAATCCCCTCTGATGATTTTTGTTTCATTCTCTTTGTGCATTGCTTCTATCACATGCACTATACAAAGTCACTCATCAGAGTCAAGTGATAAAAGGGAAGAAACGGATCTCGTTTCTCAACAGGAGTTTAGTTCCTGTTTGATGCTTCAGTGGAACAAAGGACCAGCAAAATGGCCAGGACTCACTCTGAGCCAAAGCATCATCAAATTTCGCAAGAAACATGGTTTAGCCCAGGAATACCAACAATTGCAATGAAGTGCCTTTGAGAATATGCAGAGTGTATTTTCTTCAAAGATGCAAGATCAGCCCATGCCACCATGTCTGCAATTCTTGGAAAGACTTTGAAATCAGAGTACGTAGCTTACAAGCGTGTGTCTACCTTGGAGACACATTGGCAGCTTCTAAAACAGGATTGACAAACTTTTCAAACCCCCAGTGTTTGCTGGCATGTCTCCTGCCCATCACTGCCAACTTTCCCACCCCTAAAGAACCTATCCACCAACCTCCAAAACACCCCCTGTTCTTTACTTACCAGTTCAGTAATGGGAGCAGAAGCAGTAGTCTGTGGGGAATGGGTCGCTACCATTGTTCATAATGAAGCACTGTTCATCAGTGCTCCAGGAGAAAAGACACAGAGGTCCTTGAGACTAGGAATCTCAATGGTAGAAGTCTCAAGAACTATCATGTCTTTCCTCCTGGTACGGCATTTCTCGAACGATGGGTCATGACCTGATTTCTGGTGGGCCCCGCAGAGCCTCCAATGAAAACATGGGTGATGGAAAGATCAGATAGCTAATTGCCTCAAGCCCTGAGCCCATTCAAAAATCAGATAGCTGTTAACTACCCTGCAAAGAGCTGAGCTCCTGCAGTTTGCAAGATCACTGCTAATTGCCGTGCAAATAAACAAGTTCCTGCAAGTTGGCTCAGGAAACGACCTGATTTCTACCTGATGTGGGGAGTGACCCTGGATCACTTCCAAGTTAACCTAAGGTGTTAGCAGGAGAGAGCTCTTCCATCCTGACTGAGCCCAGGCACCTCTCATTTTAGAAATTAAATATTGCTTTCTTGACCCCAGAGATATAGACAGGTTTTGGCCCAGTTCTTACTGCACAAAACCTGTGTGTGTGGTCTGGACTTTCCATTCCTAAGTACGTGTGGAGATTCACATAATTGGATGCTCTTCCATACCATAACGTTCAGCTCAAAAATTAGCTTTTATAGAAAGGGGATCTAATCGAGCTTCCTGTTCTTTTTTGTCTTCCCATAGAGTTATACTTACATCACCATACACCTGAGAGTGTGTTCCTAACAATCCTAACATGTGAGGGTGGAAGGGTTTTTTTTCTGAATTAAAATCAGAAGCACACCTGTAAGGAGTACTCATTTTCAGAGGAGTCTACCCCATATGTCTCTGCCTGAGTCTCTGATCTAGGCAGGACTCCTCCATGAACGGAGGCAAACTCAGAGATGTAACACATGCAATAACATAAAAGGCAGTCTCCTCTGAGGAAAGGTAAGCCTCTGTAGAATCAGTCCTGCCTCCTGGAGAGTGATTAGAAGGTAGGAAGCAGAAGGGATATAGCTCAGGCTTTGCATACAGGAGGTCCCAAGTTCAATCACAAAAGACACTTCTGGTTTTATCTGCACATTAAAAAAAAAAAATCAATGTCGCATTAGCCAAAGCAGAAGATAACAAAAGTATTTCCTATAAAGAGAGCAAATAATCAGATTCCCAAACTGTTCATTAAGCATCATGATGACGAGACAACCTTTTGCAGCAGGTGAGAGATACCCAGAGACAAAATTCAGTAGCCATGGCAACTGATGAATAAATCAGATAAGAGAGTTTAGAAGAAGTTCCAAAGAGGCGCATGACAGCATGCTCACATGTTCGCTAATATATACATACAGGCAGGTCTGTTCAGCCTCTGGATCACTGAAGCTGAGACCCTGTTTGGCAAAGATTGATAGCTGTGTACGGTGCAGTGAAGAGGAAAAGCATGATACATCTGTCTGTCCACATCAAGCTGAGAGGTGCTGCCAAACAATAGGAAAGGTGCGTGGCCTTCATTGCACAGATTAAGATTGGCTAGGGCTGCATGACGGTTTTTTGCCACGGAACCTGAAAGCCGAGCAGCAGCCACACTGCCTTAGATCTGCCTCGACTACAGGAATCCATGCTATGAAATATTCATGTCCAGCGGTGGTATTTGGATGAAAAGCTGACTTGACTGATCGTACCTGATCTCAACTGCGCATAACCTGGGGCGGGGTGAGCATGAGTCGCATGTTTCTGCGTTAAACCAAGGTCAAAAGAGACAGGTTTGACTGATAGATATACCTTCTAAAATAAAAAAGCACATGTGCTTTTGCCTCTTTCTTTGAAAAGAAACAACAAATTCAATTCCTGGAGGACAGGGCCGTCGTGGTAGAGAAATGCAGCTGATACAAAGCCGCCCTTACCAAGTGGGAGCCTTTGTCCATCTAGGACAAAGTCTGTATGGGCGACAGACTGGCAATGGGTCAGAGCTGACCTCCCAGCACCTGAGGCAGGGTGCCATTGGCTGCCCCTCCCAGGGCCGGCTCTAGGAGCGGTGGGGACCATGCAATGCATTCCTGTGAGTCCCCACCACCCTCCCCGTGGGGCCCCCACTCAACAAGAAAAGCACTTGTGGGGCTGCATGCAACACCTGGAAATAGTTGATAGTGACATGATGACGTCACTGCCAACTGCTTCCAGGAAGCCTATTTTGGGCAGTTCGGAAGCAGGGGCAGGTGGGAGGGCGCAAGGTAAAGCTGCTCTGCTCACCCCAGCAGCCTGCAGCCCATTGAGATCCCAGTTGCAGCAGCAGGCGATCCACTTACTGTGCTGGGGTGTGGGGCCAAAGTGTGGGGCCAGGGGCAGACCTAGTCAAAATGGTGCCCGGGGCACCCAATAGAAGTGCCCCCCCCAGGAGCCCAGGTCTACCCACCAGAAGCAGCCCCGGGTAGACCTGGGCTCCCCTCGAGGGAGCCCAGGTCTACCCGCACAATGTTGCGGGAGCCACTGGCACCCTCCTAGCCAGCCCCAAGATGGCGCCCAGGGCTCTTGCCCAACCTGCCACCCCTAGATCCGCCACCGTGTGGGGCCCAATGTGACGACATTGGTCACATTGGCTTAAGGCCGGCCCTGGTCCCTCCATACCTAGTGTTGCATAATGCTGTAGCCCACCGCAGAGGTGAAGTCATGGGGAAGTCAGGTAGTCCAGCTGGAGCAGGTAATGAATGGGGTTGGGCAGGCAGGGGTGCACATGGGACCAACCTGCTACTTCTTACCAGCTATCCACTTCCCCTAAGAAAATATTTGCTTCAGTGGTGCAAAAACAAGACAAAGGGGGTGTGCTGTCAGAGGGGATAGCATCTGTCACAAGTCGCCCACACTGTGTGCCAGCCCTCCCACCTCTGTCACGCCCTCATCCACCCTATTCAGTGGTGTCATTCAAATGATTTAGGAACAGGAACTCACTATTGAGTTCAAATTCAAATGTTGGAAAAAAAAAAAAAACCCGGAAGCAGCCACGGAGCCCGTTAGGATCCGGAACGCCCGTTCTGGTCTGTTCTCCCTGAATGACATCACTGCCTTCTCCCCAGTGGGCTGCAGACTCACCAGAGCAGCTGCTGACTCCACATGTGTGGCTGGAGGGAGCGAGGAAGGGGGCTGTGCAGGATGGGACTTCCCCTTCGCCCCTCCTAGGAATCTGGAGCCGCTCCCTTTAACCCTCTGAGTGCCGGCCAACCAAGAAGAAAAGCTCTTTGCAGAGGAATTGGGAGGGGGAAGAAGGGAGAGTGAAGTGGGCGGAGTCAGCCCTAATTTTAACTAGTGGAACTGAGTTCCCCTGCGCTCCCCCTGCATGACATCACTGACCCTATTCCATCCCATTCAATCCTCCCCCACCTCGAACCACTTCCCACACCAACCTACCTGATCTGGGGGGAGCCTTCTCCGAGTCACCACGGCTTTCGGCCAGTGTTCCAGCACTGCATAGCTTTGCACGCTGCCAGAATGTTTTCTACCACTGCGGTACGGCAGGAACCACTTCCAGCGCTAGCGAAGCCCAATAGGATTGGACTGGGAATGGCGTAAGTCAATGGGGATTCCATGCTCTGAGCTCATGAGTACACCAGAATCCACATACGCATGCAGGAGCTATTGAGCCAGGATGTGGGCATCTTTCCTCATTCCGATGTGTTTGAAACTGCTAGCCCACTCAGACAATATTAATCACAAAAATGAAGTTTTTCTATCTATATGGAAATGCTCTTTGGAAACATGTCTTTGGAAAATGCTTTATCTACACTCAAGCCAGTGTTTTTATCGACTTCGTTGATTGTTATAATATCTATTCATTTCACTGTAATGTCTGAAAGCCAGGGTTGTAGAACTGGATGTTGTTCAGATCCACTGTTTCCTTGTAGGATGCAATGGAATTCCTTTCATTAATTCTTGCTGCCTCCCACAGTATAAATTAAGATGATAAAATCAATATTCTTTACTATTTGAATATAACCCATGTTTTCTTGCAATTGTGCTGTTTCTTTTAGTTCATTATTGTTTTATGTATTTCTATTACATTTCCTGCAAAACAAAGTTTATCATGATCAGTTTTTCAGTAATGTAAAGAACAATAACTAAGGCTGTCAAAGAGAAACAAGTCTTTCAAATGTCTTCATCAAGAGAAGATCACAGTTTCATAGTTTAATAAAGCCTTTCATTTTCTTGATTGTTAATGCTGGGCAAATGTGCATCTACAAGCTTCCCTATATCGTACGTTCTCAAATTTCTCAAAGAACATTACAGGCTACTCTATTTCCATTCACACTGGCCACCGTGGATTTCTTAACTTATGAAGAACAAATCAGAAATAATATAGGTATTAATCAGAATGGGGACATACATCAAGCACTCAATGTGGCAGAAGTTGCTAAGACTGATAACACATCTGCAGCATTATATTTCTTTGGTTGCAATCTTCTATGCAGTTACCTGAGAGTAAGTTCTGCAAACTCAGTGGGATGTACTTCTGAGTAGACTTCCATGGACTTCCACTGTTGCTCTCATTTAATATACAAAGAGCATGCATATTATAATGGATTATAACAAGCAATATTTATAAGGATCTCTGAACATGGATTCCTTTTTAATAAGAGAAAACACGTCTTGAAACTAATACTAAACGTTACAAAAAGATCTCCCCTTTTTCAGTGCTGACATTTAC
>JAJKFI010000027.1:1858581-1909990 GCA_029204185.1 Lerista edwardsae | reverse complement strand
GCCCAGCGTACCGGTAAGATGACACTACTGGGTTAGATCATGCAGAAATTGAATACTCTTCTACCATATTGACCCAGGCCTCCTGTAACCAGGCTCCTCCTTTCCACCAGTCAATGGGAAATCTTCTAGAGGCTCTGCAATGATACAAGGGACTATGTACCTGTCTTTCCCACCTTCGTATGGACATCAACTACTGTTTAAAATGATCCAAAAATCCTGCATGACATGCCACATGGATTAGTTTTATTTTTTTTCTCCTAAGTTCCTAATTTTGTACGCATTTCATTTGGATGTGAAATTCTCATAGTCCCTTCTCAAATTCCCTTGAAAGCTGGTCCGAGAATCCAGACATCAAAGCTTTCTTGCTCCGAAATCAGACTTGGCTATCTCAACACATTATACTCTTGTGCAAGTGTACAGAGAAGGTCATCCTCTATGGGTAAGCAAAAGGTGTGAATGTAATGTATGAAAATAAACATTCTTACAAGTTCACTATAGCATGGGTTCAAGTCACAGCAAACAAATCCAGGCAAGTGGCACTAAATTAACCAGCGGGAGTTCTGAAGGATGATGGTTAGGATTGGTCAGTTCTGGGTTTAAAAAGAAAAATGATGCATTAGAGCGACATTGGTAGAAATGCAATCTCCAGTGCATCATTGGTAGAAAATATGGGATGCCTGGCCAAGATCACCAGATGCCTGGCCAAGACCATCAGAACAGACCAGAAGAACTTATTGGAAATTTCTTATTGGTGATGGGGGAAAGCAGAATAGGGTAAACAGCGGATTCCCCTTAGGGCATCACCTCACAGGAACCTCCCTCACCCAGGCTGACTGCTATTAACAAAAGACACATAGAGGTGTGCTTAAGATGGCGGGGGCATCAGAGCCCTTGGTATGCACATCTTGGTGGTCAGAGGACAAAAGGGATGTGCTCAGAGGAGAAGGGAAGGAAATAAGTTCAAGGCCACACCCCTGCAGGAATCACAGAGAGGACAGGTAAGAAGGGTCTGGATCATAGGACATCACATTGTGTCCCCTTTAGGGGACATTAGACTGCCCCCTCTAGACAGCAGGCAGAGTTGTGCCAACTCCAACAGAACTAACCGGTAGGGTTCCAGTAATGAAGTCCTCAAGTTAAACCTTAGAATGACATGTTCATTTTGTCAACATATAATAGTGATTATATTATTATTAAACCAGACAGAACATAGCATGCCATTTGTCTCCATGCTTCATTCATTAACAAGATAAATGCATATTATCTTGTAAAGTTGACCCAACAGGAGATGAGTGCATAGGGTTCCAGCCACTTAGGGTGTTTGTTCCAATTTGAAAGACCCATGTGCTTGCCCCCCTACCCATGTGATTGGAGAATCTAAACATGCCCCACTTTCTGGGAGCCCCTCATTGACAAGCAGAATTCACACCGGAATCAGACTACTGTACTGCAGCATACGTTATATGGAGCTACACTGAAACTTCAGCAGGCGCAGATCAGAGGTCTTGTACCTTTGCACTACAGGTAGACAATCCCTTATCCGGACATCCAAAATTCACCCAAGACTGCAACCTGAGGTTAGCTGGTCACCTTTTGAGGCCAGGTAAGAATGTTTTGCTGTCCACTTGATGGTCTATTGGTGACCCCAAACTGTCTTCAAAAGTGGGTTTAGCCAGGTGGCCTCACTGGCAGGAATAGTGTGGATCAAGGAATAGAGTGGGTCAAGGACTAGGAGTAGGGATTTGGTGTGCACCCTGTGGTGGGCAAGAATCACTGGGGGACCAGTACCAGTCTCAAAAGATTGTCTGGCTCTGGGATGCAGGCTGTGGCCCAATGGGTTTGAATTGGGAAGTCTGTCTCAGGCTGTTTGTAATGTATTGAACAATTCAGCTGCCTTGACCGCTTTCCAGGGATTGGCATGGAAAAGCTGGGTGGTCAGATTTGACAACCCCAGATTGGAGCAAAGGTGGTAACACTCAAGGGGTAAATACTAGGCTTCCTTTCTCCTCCGGATGCAAAGGCAAAAAAGAGCTTGCACTAATAAGGGGAGGAGCCCTTTAGACAGGACCCATTGCCTATGGATTTATGTTGCTTAACCCAGTGACCCTTTTCCCCAAAAGATATCTGGTTTCATGTCATGTGTGGGGAGTACCAGGGCAATCTAATATTGATCTATGGAAGTTTTTTGTTTGTTTGTTTTAGCTTCTGCTCCTGCTATTGTCTTGCCTTTTTAATTTAGTTTTATTTTATCGTTGGCTGTTTTATGAGAAAATTAGCTGCCTAGGGAGTCCTACTTGGGACTGAATGTTGGGATACAGTTTTCCCAATAAATAAAGAAAAGGAGAGGGTAGAACTCTCAACATGCTTGGGAAGGATGGAACCAACCAAATAATTGACTGCTCCTCCAGCTCTGAAACTGCTTTGCTCCAAAGCTTGAGAAACAATCAGATTCTGTGACACTCTGTACTGTAGAAGACTGAACTGCAGAGCACTGCTCAGGAATCACCAGGAGTCATCATTAGCCAATAGCCTGGCTTTGGTCTTTGGTCCTTGTGGAATCCAGCTGTGCCCTAGTCAACCATGACTGTGGATCTCGGCTCTCGCTGAGCTCTTAAGAGACCTGATTCTTTCAAAGCTTCCTTCCTTAGCTCTCTACGTGACAGATCTCCACACATTTCAGTATGAGGGTCACATTGTATATTTTACACATTTTTGCAGGCCAAATAATAGTAGTAATAATAATAATTTTTTTTATATACATGAATGAATGAAATTTAAAGAAATACGTTTGACTTGGATCTTCTTTGGTAATCAGCATGATTCGGAACAAAAGAGAAATGGAACAATTGCAAAGAAATAATGCCGTGCTTAAACTGAGAAATGATATATAATGAGGAAAGGTGCAATCTGAACCAAACTTCCACCACTGGGGTAAGGGCAATGCAGCTCCAAAGTAAGAGAGCAAACATTCCCTTACTTTGAAGAAGCCTCCGTGACTACTACTCCACTGCAGAACGAAGCACATGTCCCATTGGCACAGCTATGTCAGTGCTGGAAAGTGGGTTAGGATTGCGCACTGAATGTCAAACTTTACCAAATGTTAATAAAAACAAACAAACCAAGTTTCTGCAGGCTGCATAAAATCTTGTGGCTGGCTGGATGTGGCCCCTGGAGACTGCTCCTCTACAACTTTAGGCAAAACCGCTGCGGGCACCATGGGACATTATGGCCACAGGACAGGATACGCTGCTAGGGGCTGAACCAAGTTCTTACTAGTTCTTCGGCTGGGAGAAGCAGCAACAGATCATCCAAAGAGCATTTCATGTGACTGTTCCCCATAAGTCACCAGTCTGCCCGCACAGCACTGAAAGCTGAGACTTTTACAGGGAGTCCCTTGAGTCACTAAATATGGAAGAGAAGTTAAAAGCTCAATTGTGTGAACATTGTGAATAAAGAAAAGAAAAAAGCCAGGTTCCTTTTTTGTTCTAAAAGCACTTGGAAGGGTCATGCATTTTTTATTCAATTTTGTTCTGAAGATGAATGAGCAAAGGTCATGTAGCCACTGGCGAGAAAACTGACCGACACACACATTTGCCTCCATTTACACATCGGGAGTGTGCATTGCAGCACGTTTGAAGTTGTTCAGGATTCCTGTGTCCCTTGTATTCATAATCATGCCAATTTCAACCATGCCAAACTCTTCTAAAGACACCATACCAACCCTGAAATCTGTGTATTTTCTACTGAGACCTCAAAAGTGTTCCAATAGTCTATGCTAGATTCAGAGCCAGAGCACTTACCTTTTATTACAGCACATTCAACATGGATCACTTAAGGACACTTTCAGATGTTGCCTTGCACATCTCAGAATGTCAGAAATATAAATGCATCTGATTTAGGGCAGTCCCAAGACTTCTGCTCTTGACAGAGGTCAACCTTTGTCAATGGATTTGCCTTTCCCTACAACTTACACAGGGATGTAGGAAGAATCCGGTTTCTGGTATTATGTCTTAAAAATGATACATCGTTTCAATAAAAACTGACAGTGCAGCAAGGCTGATGATGCTGTCTTGAGAAGAAAATTTGTACTCATGATGGAGTTTGTAAATTCATCACTTGTCAGATTTGTCAATACAGGAATTAGAGAAGGAAGGGAAAATATTAGACTGCTCAGTAGCAAAAACATTACTCCATCTGAAGATTTGACATATTTTCCTTAAAAATTTAGATGAGCTGTCAGAAACGGGGACTTTTTTTAATGAAGCAGCCTAGATTTAGCATGCCTCAGATCCATACATTAATATTATGTCAAACTATATGCATCTTAATGCCTCATCATAAAATACAGCCACACAGAAACTCTTAGAGCTCAATCCTAACCTGGAGTTAGGCTGGCACAGTTAGGCCAATAAAGTTTGGCCGGCCCAAGGGCCACCATAAAGCGCGTTTGGACCACTCTTGGAGTCAGGGAGGTTTGCGCATTTCTGTGTGCTGGCCTCTCTGACTCCGAGAATGGTCCAAATGTACTTTACGGTGTGCCAGCCAACTTTGCTAACCTAATTGTGCTGGCCTAACTCCAGGTTAGGACTGCACCCTAAGTCAAGGCTGTGTGTGAACACCATGCTAATAAAAAAACCCACACATTCTGTGCTTGAACAATCCAAATTCTGGGCCAAATAAAACCACATTCTGTAACTTTTGCACATCACACTGTAACAGTGCACATTGAATATACTGAATTTTTTTTACTTATTTACTGAAGTTGTGACAGGGCCCAATTTATTCCAGTCTTGGTGGGTGGGTGCATTCAAGGATGGAAGCCAGAACTGAACTACTAGAAATGTTCAGGCCAAGTGACATCTTTCATTAAAAAGTGAAGCATGCTTGCTTAAGCTTCTGTTTGAGTTGTTTTAGTAAACACCAGTTATCTATCAGTCTAGATAGGTAGGTAGATAGATAAGAAAATAAGAAGAGCCCTGCTGGATCAGGACAAAGGCCCATCTAGTCCAGCTTCCTGTATCTCACAGCGGCCCATCAGGTGCCCCAGGGAGGCATGAGACAACAAGATGCTTGCATCCTGTTGCCACTCCCTTGTACCCGGTACTCTGAAGTAGCCTACTACTAATGTAAGGAGGTTGCACAATCCATCATTGCCTATAGCCCACGATTGACGATAGATAGATATCAGATCAGGACAGTGACTTGGGAGATGGGAGCCTTAACATAAAAAGCTTTCTAGGAGAGAAATACTGAACTCCCTCTGTTTGAACAGTTGCCTGCAGAATAAAAGCAAGCACACATAAATATGCCTGCAGAAGTTTGAACATTTGTGATGGAATTGACTGCTTGCAGAGATTCTCTTCATGTGAACTTTTTTTTTCAAACCCTTGGAAGTAAGTGGATGATTCTTGCAAAAGTACAAACCACACTGTTGCAAGCACACATGAGCCTTTGCAAGTGGTCAGTTTAAGTGATGATTCTCCAAGGTAAATGGTAATTTGAGACATGCACAAAAAATCTCAATCTTTAGCCGACGGATTCTGATTTTATGGCTTCTTACGTTTGTGATATTGTTTTATGGAAATGTGTTATTATTGGGTCTTGCCTGTAAGCTTCTCTGAGTATTTATGAGAAATGGGATCAAAATATAATAAAAAATAAACTCTTTGCAAGTATGGCAAGCCATACTCCTAAACTAGAAAGTACTCCGTGAAATTACTACTGTATTTCCACTGGGAGGAGAACTCCCATTGGCCCCAATGGAATCATTGTTGGAGAAGAGGATGTCCCGCTAAGAATGTGGAATGGACCAGTGGTGGTGGTGGTGAAAATGAATGTTCTAACTACAAATTGTCAGCCCAATTCTATGCATGTCTACTCAGAGGTAAGTCCCATTATTGTCAATGGGTCTTATGCCCAGGAAAGTGTGTATAGGATTGCAGGCTGTGTTTCACAAAAGGAACCGATAGGGGAAATTGAGACCAGGTTTGAAGGGGGTATTGCATCTTCCCTGCTCCTATGAAAATCTGGGGTAGCACTATACTGATGTTCGTATTTCATTTATCAGGGCTAGCCCCCAAACCATAACATCTGAGGCAACATGCCCTTACCCAATGATGTGCCAGTCTCTCCTTCTCCTACTCTCCAATGTTCAGGCTCAGCTCTCTCCTCCCTTCCCCATTTCCTCTTCCTCTGCACCCCCCCTATTTCTTTTTCAGTCCAAAGAGTGGAAAGCAAAGGAGGGGCAGTGAAGGCAAGTAGGTGAACAGGGGTGATCATTCCCCAACAATCTGCTGCCTGAAGCGACTGCATCATCTAGCCTCATGTATGGGCCGACATTCGTCACCTGACGCTGTTTGTTTTGTTCCTACCTACTGCAAATACTGCTGTAAAAGATTAAACTAAAGCAAGGCATGACAATCTTCATCTATGTCAGAGATTCACTTAAAATGAATGGATGGTTTGATGAATGAAGAAATAAAAAGATGCTGGGAAGATGGAACTGTACTTGAAATGGCACAATGATAATGAGAGTTGGATGCTGTTAGAGGATGCCAGTCATCTAGCCATCTGTTGGAGACTGACAAAAGAACAAGCAAGGTTAAAGGAACAAAACTCTGGGAGAATGAATGGTTCACTTAACTCTCATTTGGAATGGGCTTTTAATGCACCTTCTTAACTACTGCATATGCTTTTGATAATCCCAAAGAACTAGATTCTACTCTGATACTGTTCATGTAAATCCAACACCAAGATATAAAACCATATATACATATATAAAACCAAGATGCATTAACCCCTTTAGAAAGGAAGGAAAAAAGAGAGTAAAACGCTCTCTGATATAAAAGGAGCAATTTTGAACACCAACTCTTTCTACTAGAGATCTCATTTAAAAAGTAATCCAGAATCCCAGGCTGCTAAAAATTGTCAGCGATAACAAAAAGCATCAAGATTAGCTACGTAGGCTATTTTGCATTGCAATAGAAATGATTGTTTAATGTGCTTTTTTATTTTTTGTTCCATTATGTCCAATAGCTAGCTTTTAGTCTTTTTTTTTCAAAAGTTGTCCTGCAAAGGAGAAAACAATTCATTTTCTTGTAACATAAACATTTTATTTTAAAAAAGAGCAAATACTTGAAGAATCCTTGCCTTTGACTTTGAATGAATTAGATTCTGCATCTTCAACAGGAAACAATGTGCTTGTGAAGTTGTAAGGGGGGAAAAAGATGACTGACACACAAAACACACGCAGCTTATAGCTAGCATGAGAACCAAACAACATGTAGCCAGCGGCGTCATGCAGCCGGAACGCTGGGCGGGAGGAACGGGTGAGTGGCAGCCCGCCCGTTGCATTCCGGTCCATTTTGCCGTCTTCCCCACCCCTGTGAAACAGACCAGAACGCAACGGGCGGGCTGCCGCTCACCCGTTCCTCCCGCCCAGTGGTGTCATTCAAATGATTTAGGAACAGGAACTCACTTTTGATTGGCTCTTGTCGGGAACCCGGAACCAGCCATGGAACCTGTTAGGATCCGGAACGCCCGTTCTGGTCCGTTCCCTCTGAATGACATCACTGCTCCCGCCCAGCGTTCTGGCTGCATGACACCGCTGCATGTAGCCTATGACAAGCAAAGCTTCAGCTGAGAAGTTCCAGAAGAAGGCCAGAAACCTAGTTGTTAGTGGATAGGAAATGGGCCTGAAGAATTCAGAAAACTCAGCCAAAAAGGGAATGGTGTAAATAAGAATGTAACTGACACGACCATATACTGTATAATGAGCTCAGCCCCCAAGAAGGCAGAAACCTGCTTGCTCATATGACTTTGCATAAATACTGAAGGCCTGCCCTGGAGGAGGCAGAGAATTGCTTGCTTGCTTCCCGATTCTGCAGCTTTGTTTGTCTCTCTTCCATGGAAAAAACTTGGAAGCATTCCAAATGCTGTTACATACTGATTTTGCCACATCAGCTTCCTGACTGTGATCCCTTTCTCAGGGCACAATCCTAACCTGGAGTTAGGCCGGCACAGTTAGGCCAGCAAAGTTTGGCTGGCACAAGGTACACCCTAAAGTGTGCTTGGACCACTCTTTCAGTCAGAGAGGCCAGCACGTAGAGGTGTGCCATTCTCCCTCACTCCAAGAGCGGTCCCAACACGCTGTATGGTGGCCCTTGTAGCAGCCAAACTTTGCTGGCCTTACTATGCCAGACTACCTCCAGGTTCGGATTGTGCTGTCAGTCATTTCTAACATGGAATGTGCATTTTTTTTTCTAATGTTGTTTCACACTGAGTGGGCATTTCGGGGGTGGCACCCAAACCTGGCCACTACAATACTTATTTTCCACTGGGTTTTGTCACGTACGTGTCTTGACATGATGACACAAGAAGAGACACAAGGTGATTGAATATTGTATCCTACTGGAAGGGCACAGGGTTTAACAGGGCAATGGGATGATATTTCCCCTCTAGAGTACAAGTAGTAAAATGAGCAATGTAACGTTTCCAATGCGTAAGCAAGGATTACAGCCTGGCATCCCAAGCCTAAAATGCCCAGCTCCCGTAGGAGCAGCTGTAGTCCAATGGCTACTTCTGCGCCCCGTAGGATCTGCGGCATCCGCCAGGGTCTTCTTAGGACATTTGTCCCTTTCCCCTGGGAAAGCCCCACCCCCTGCAGTGGGACTCCTCAAGTCTTCGCCGGCTATTTTGATGGCGGTGACTCAAGGAGCCCTGTGTCAGGCTGCCTGGCCCGAGGCAGGGGAGAGGATCCAGAGGCGGAAGCCACCACCAGGTCCCCCCACACATGGCCCATTCCTCCCTCTGCCTAGTTCCTCTCCCTCCTCACTTCTCCCCCTGCCCCCAAAACACTCCCTGGTGCACCGACAACCTGGTGCTGAGGCCAGCTGCTCACTAGCACTACCCCAGCCCCAGCACTCCCTTGTGTCTCTGTGTGTCACAAGTGTGGTTTGTGTTCTCAATGCGGCACATTTGGGACCATTTTAGCTTGCGGTACACGTGGACTGCCAGTGATGGGGATATTAAGATAGGGCCCTCTTACTGAAAACAATCGGCTTACTTCGAAGTAAATAACTCCATTTTCAAACACTTCTAGCCATAGCTCATGCAATATTGTCCTCCAAGTGTCTAGCAACTTTACTAGTTGAGAATCACATCTGGTTTTGCTCCATAAACACATTTTTTTTTCCTTTTTCAGAGTCAGAGCCATTGGGGTCATGAATGGGTCTTTCTACCATTTCAGAGCATCTCTGAGTTGGCAACTCATCTCCTCGCTTCATGGTGGAAGCTCAAGCAGACAGCTGGCTGATCGATTCCAAGAACCTCCCACACTAATTAAATATGATAATTATTCCACTCTACAATGCACATTATTCTTCTTAATGCCAGGATCTAACTTTCGCTATGACCTTCTTTCCTCAGTTGCAGACGTGACTTCAGGTACTTGCTGCTCAAAGCTGTAACAGTAAACATCCGGAAAAAGAATTCACAATGCCTGCTTCAGCGTTAAGGTTTGGGCAGCTTCCTTTCCAAAAGAATACAGCAGGATCATCAGCATTCTGATCAAGTTCCAGGCATATCTTTGAGGACTGCTGGATCTTAAACTTATATATATGATTGATTTGTACTCCCGCTTACCTGCTGCTTGACACTGATAACACAGACATCTCTCCAGCTCTCATTTTTCTTCTGAAGTTCTTTCACTATATATATTTATATACTGTTTTCAATCCTTTTTCCTTCATTTTTTTAAAGAGGGGAAATACAAGTGGCAGAGATAGGTTTGCAGGCAATGCAGGTTGTGGTTGCTGCAGTGGTGTCATCCCAATGATTTAAGAACAGGTACTCACTTTTGATTGGCACGTGTCGGGACCCGCCCACCGGAGGTGACGTCATAAGCCAGAAGTGATGTCGTGGCAGGAAGTGACATGAAAAAAGCCCTTTTTGAGGCCTCAGATGATTTTAAACTGACCCAACAGTTGCAACAGTATTCCACAGCACCCCCAGAACATGTTAAGGAGGCCTGGCATCATGTTAAAACCCCAGAGCAACTCATTTTTCAGTGGCAAGGAAAGGAAAGGCTCCGCTTGCTGCCTGCCTGCCTGCCTGCCTGGCTCTGAGAACATGCAGGCAACTGAAACATGCAGGAAATTCAAATGTTGCAGAGGGCGGAGTCGACGAGTGGGCGGACGAATGGGCAGGGCCAGCTGTAATCCTAGAAACCGGTAAAGTACGCTTGGACCACTCTCAAAGTCAGAGAGGCCAGCACAAAGATGTGCACCATCTTCCCTAACTCCGAGAGTAGTCTAAACGCGCTTCACGGTGGCCCTTGTGCTGGCCAAACTTTGCTGGCCTAACTGGGCTGGCCTAACTCCAGGTTACGATTGTGCTCTCAATTCCATATTCTCTCAATCTGATTTCAACCTGTCTTCCCTATATTTTCAAATTATTTTAACACTGTGAGTTTGCATTTGCTTTGGGTTGCTGGATTAAGGGGTGGGTGGGCTGAGCTGCCAGCATTTGGGGGCCTTATTTTCATTTAGCGTGCAATTCATTTTCCAGTACAGGCATTCCCCGGTAATAGGTGTCCCAGTATCCATGGTATCCATGGATAACTGAAAGTGGATACTGAATCAGTGGATAACGGGGCACACCTGTAGTCCTGATATTTTCCCAGGCAAAGGAAAAAAATTCTGACATTTACCTGCACAACTCCAGAACGACCAACATCACAGATAACCAGAGTTGTTCTGTGACCCCTCAGCAAATGCAGACATTTTCCAAGGATGGCTGAGAACTGCAATGGAATTTAAACCTTGTATTATACACATACCACATGTGTGTGCAGTGAACACACATATGGCAGGATCAGGATCACACCACTGGTTGCCCCTGCTGCTTGTGCGCATTCAACATAATGCACAGAGCCTACATGTGCATACATACATACATACATACATACATACATACATACATACATACATACTTATTTATTTATTTATTTATTTATTTATTTTAAAGATATGCTACACCTTTTCCCACTGAGTGCAATAAGAGCTTATAATAATAATAATAATAATAATAATAATAATAATAATAAATGTTTAAAAATAACAGTGATGATAACAATATCTCCCACCCCTCAAAAAAAAAAAAAAAAAAGTACAGGGAGAACGAGACCAAGATGCAAAAATTTACTCAGAAATAAGGGCCTGATCCTAATAACCATATTGCTGGTGGAATGTGCATACTGCCAGCTAAAAGTGTAAAAGCTGGAAAGCACATTCGTGACACCATGCCACTAATTAGCTAATTAGCACCCAAGCTCAACGCCAAGCAGGAGGCCGGCCAGCATTACAGCAGCAACTGCCAAAGGTAAGAAGATTTGGGCAGGGGAAGGTGGGGAATGGTGGAACTGATCGGGAAAGGCCTTGGAGGGGACGTCTGCTGCTGCATCCTGAACCCCTCGGGAGCCGGGGAGCCGACAGAGACCTCCTTGACTCTGTACCTGTTCAAACACGGGCACAAAGCTGAGCGGACTCATTGCTGTCAGCTGTGCTCTCTCTGGGGGAAGTGCACAAACATTCCCTTCCACCCAAGAGAGGCAGTATCCTGGCAGAGCCAGGATCCAGCGGTCATCATTTCGGCGCCACTGGAACCCTCGGCACTGCTGAGCTCAGGATCAGGCTGCCCATCAATGAAGCTACTCTCAGACAAGCATTTATAACACTGCAACCCGTTCCCTCCCATCGGCGCATTTGACTGCCAATTTATGATTTAGAGATTTTCAAAAAGTGGCTCCACCAAATGACCTGAAACTTGCACTGTAAACAGTGTAAGGATAGACCTTCTTAGAAGTACAGTTGTTTTGACTGTCCACCCATGTCATCATTTAAGAAACAGGGGCAGAATTTTGGGGGTTTTTTTGTTTTATGGGGGACCGTCTCTGAATCTGATTGGGGGGGCCCCAAATCTGAAATGAAAGTTGCCATTTTGGCTTCTTAGGACAGGGGCTAACCTTTCTTACTTGAGTCAACTTTAAAGCTTTCAGGTACAATTAGCACCTGTAATAATTTTTTTAAATAATTGGCGGGCAAATGCGCCGATGGGACTTCACACGTCTACTTCCATTCAAACTGTGTTTCTTTGTAGGCTAACTATCTTTTTACTTTGGGGGACAAGTTAGGTGAAAATATAGAGGAAACACATATCTCCTAACCTTTGTCCTGTGTTATTTCTAATGTTCTGATATGTCTTGCCTTTAGTTTTTGCAGGTTGCAGGTAAGTTCAGAGACAGTGAATAAATTTTGTTTTTTATACTCTCCTCCACAAAACATTAGACAGCTGACACAAAACATTAGAAGGCAACTCCAAGATCAAATATCATAAGACTGTATGAACTTCAGATCAATAATGACCTGCCTCACCAACCTCACAGGGTTGCTGAGGGAACGATTGTCTACACAACCCTGAAGTCCTTGGAGAAATGGAAAACAAAATGTTAAATGTCAAATAAAGAAATAAAGAATATTCCTTCTCCTTTTCCCCCCAAGTGCATTGTTTAGGTAGATATTCACATTTCATTATCACACTTGCAGCTGTAGGTGAGAATCTCTTTCTAATTTCTAGAATGGGTGTTTTTTCAGGGGTAAAGGTGGCCCTGATGGTTGATTTTGAAGACAGGCATTCAGCTAGGTGATTAGATTACCAGCTAGGTGATGAGATTAGCTAGGTGAGGACAATTACAATTACAATGGACAGAAATCTGCATAATGCTGTCCTATAGTTTACCCTTCCCAAATTATTTAGGACAATTACCATGGATAGCTTCTTTAGGGACAAAAAAGATCTAGATAAAGCTCTCCTATTCACTCCTCTAATCACTGAGAATTTGCAAGCCATTTAGAAAATCAGGTGATCACTCTTACTGACAAGTCTTGTCAATGGTGCAAGAAAACAGAATAAGATTCAAATAATATTCCTCCAAATCAGCACCTGGACACAGTCCAATAGCTACTGAAGAGTCATGTTTCCATCTTATAGTGGGGTAGGAATGGGATTGATGGCTTTGCTTTGTTTCACATAGGAATCATCCTTCCAGCAACTGAAGGGATTATGAAAGGTTATTTCTTGCCTCTGTACTGTGGGAGCAGAACAGTTAGGTGCTTCTCATTGAGAAGACAAATCAATGAGAAAGATACTTTTTTTCTTCAAACTGTTCACAGCTTGTTCTAGGGCTGGGGTGGGAGGGAACTCAAAAGGTGAACTCAGGTTCGGCTTAGTATATTGGAAGCTGCAAACTGCAGAAGCCAGCACTATGAAAAAAAAAATAGGGTTTTTTCAAGGTATTTATAAAGCAGAGAAGGGTCAAGGAAAGTCCAGAAGAATTCTGTTTCCAGCCCATTACAGAGGGTGCAAATAAGTAGCAGAAGCCTGCAAAACACCTGCAAAATTTAGCCTAGCAGCAGTCAAAGCTATGCCAAAGATTCAGTTTTGCAAGAATGAACTTCTTACTTCAGGATTTGCATTCTAGTGCCCCCTTCTGCAAATCCCTAAAGTAAGCAAGCTGTGTGCTCAGTGAACAATGTGTTTTTTAAAGATTTTCAGGGGTGAAGGTAGCTTTTTTTCAACATTTCCATAGAAATTGATACACAGCACCATGGATAGTGCACCATAGTGCAAAGTAAAAATTACGCTTTCAGTCTCATCAGTGGGCAAGTGCACCAATTTCAGTTCAGGTATATGGGAACACTTTGACATGGTTCCAAACACATATTTACCTGAGAGAGGGGGCCTGTACATGTTTCAAAATGCAAAAAAAAAAGTGGTGCACTAACGCACCGATTGGAGGGAACGGGTTTTTAATCAGTTTGGCGTCTGGACTGGTACTGCTCAGAGCAGCCAGCCAAGCATTGTCCATCATTCTCAACAGTTAGACTCTAATCAGTCTGCCACTTCGATCCATCCTAATGCCAAGCAGTAAATCT
This sequence comes from Lerista edwardsae, assembly GCA_029204185.1. Classification (NCBI taxonomy): domain Eukaryota; kingdom Metazoa; phylum Chordata; class Lepidosauria; order Squamata; family Scincidae; genus Lerista; species Lerista edwardsae. Next base: position 1,895,999 of record JAJKFI010000027.1, on the reverse strand, counting down.
CAAGAATGTCCAAGCTCCCTTCCGTGAACACTGCAATCTTGTCTTCACTTCTCACTTTCCCTTTTGCTCTTTAATGCGTGCCCCTCCCCTCTCAGTCTTGGCTTTCCCACAAACACTGCAGGGTGTCTCTCACTGAAATCCTCATGGCCATTCATTCCCCTAGCAATACGCTGAGATCTTGGAACTGCAATCCTTAATGTGCTTTACAGTGAAAAGAGCTTTTTTCTTCTTTTTCCCCTTGGCTCCTGAGATTTCCAAGGTTACAGGTGAACTGCTGGTGAAGCACTTGCCATGCTTCTGAGCACCGTTGGCATGGTGGCAGATTTTCTAGACAAGATGACAGTTTGCATAGGTTTCTTGTGGGACTATAGGAAGACCTTATAAGCAACCGATGAACCGTCAATGTAAGGAGATTGAACTGCTATTTTTGCATTTGCTCAGTTCCAGGGCAGAAGGCTTGCATGACAATAACACGGCAACATGTCTTTTAGCTTTGGTTTTGCTTTTTACAGATGAGCTTGTGGTTCGTAAAAGGCAAGTTTATTCTCTGCTGCCTAAATGGATGCAAAGTATTCTCTGCTGTGCATGAAGGTCAATGCATATATATTTAGTCTAGACAAAAAGGCAACAAAAGCCCAAATCCTAACCAACTTTCCAGCACTGACTAAAGGCGCAATCCAAACCAATGTTCCAGCACCAGGGTAAGGGCACTGTAGCTCTGAGGTAAGGGAACAAACATCTGCTTACCTGGAGGAGGCCTCTGTGACTACTACTCCATTGCAGGATGCAGCACATGCCCCATTGGCACAGCTATGTCAGTGCTGGAAAGTTGGTTAGGATTTTGCCCTCGGAGCCCACTTCTGAACTGCCTAAGTGCCATGGGAGCAGCGGGAGCCAAAAGGCTACTCCTGCATCCTGCAGCAGCCAGGCAGTTGCTGGGATCTCCCCAGGAGAAGGGGGCATTCATTCCCTTTCCCGGGGAAAGCCCCACTGCCAGCAATGGGGCTTACTCAACTCACCTATTCAAAATAGAACATACCATATGTAATATAGGAACATTGATCCTGACCCCTCCTCCTTAAATTGTTCCACTCTTCTGCTGCAATATGAAATGGTCTCTCTTGTGTTTTTAATCACATTTCTGCTTTACCTGCCCTTCCCTGACCTCATAAAATGGGATGGGTTAGAAATTGAAATGGGGGGCTGTGTTGCTTAGTGCATAACCTTATCCTTTCTTCCAACATTATTCTGGATAGTCTCCTCTGCAATATTTCATCTTGCCCTCCTCCTCCCAATCAGGTGCTGTAGCTCTGGCTAAGATGCCGCCTCACATTTGTGCAGCCACTAGCCAGCTCCGTCAGCAATCAAAAGCTTTTTAAAGTTTCAAATGGTGCAAATTGTTTTTAAGAGATTTGTTTTTCCATTCTTATTTCTGCAAAAGGTGAAAGGGGGCAGATGATAAAGCTGGGCCACCCAGACGCTCTGACGAACCGCACAATGCATGCACAGCATCCACTTCCTGTTCCCTTTTCTCTCTCTGCGATTGCATACAATTATGAGATAATCTTTATACAATGCAGCTCCTCGATGGGGTCGCTTTTCCCAAGATGAGATAGGCAGAGCAGCTGACGGGAAAGAAACAGGGAGAGGGAGAACTCTCGAAGCATCTTGGGGGAAACACGGGACAAGAGGAACGACTGCCATCAGGTGGGATTAGAACACGACAGAACAAGGTCAAGATTTTGCTTTCTGAGCCTAAACATTGAAATATGATCCTCTTTCTGTTGAGTCCTCCTGGGAAAAGATGAATTGCTGGAACAGATAAGCACATAGCAAATTCTATAATAAGGGGTGGTTTGGTTAGTTGGGGCTTTGGTGTGGATGCTAGACCTGTGGTACCTATTCACTATCTAGCCCCCATGCATTAAGGTTTTTTGATGTCTGCACATCCTAAGAGGTGTATGCCCAGTACTGTGCAGCGGGGATGCTGGTGGAAAGGCTGGGGCCTTCCAATCGTGGATCCAGGGCTGCCTGATGTTGAAGGCAGGTTGGTGGGGGAGGCAGGAGAATGTGCGGGAGAGTGGTATGGAGTAGGGAAGGGTGAAATGATGCAGTGATGGGCTATGGGAGGGCAGAATTGGGTGGTGACGAGGGCGGAAGATTGTCAGATTGGGTCCGGGAAGGGGGTGGATTTGGTGGCAGCAGTGACCAATGATTCCTGAACCCCTTCCCAGGCCTGATCACTCAGCATCCTGTTAGATCCTCCTGCACCATAGAAGCATATCCAGAGGTGGCCCCCCACAAGTGTGCCCCACGGAATGCAAGGGGGAATAAGATTGGGCTCTCAGTTTCATTGAATTCAATGAGACTTCCTTTGGGATTGGGATTGCAGTATCAAAGAAGTACACCTGGCACTGACTCCTCATTTCATTACCAATTTGGCAGGGGTAGCGTCAGATGCTGGCCAAGGGTCCATCAGGGGGGTTCACAAGGCTGACCCCTGAACTCGTGGTTCCAGTAGAAAGTGGTAACACCCAGTCTGCCTTCAAGAGGGTGGGTGGGGAGCAATGAGAGTCCCAGCACAGAACCTTACCCCAGCCGCTGCCCACCCCAGCAACTTTACATTTGCAATTTGGTTACAGTATGCCAGCATAGATTCACTGTGGCCAGTATCTCACCTGTACTAGATGATCTGATATCAATTCTGCCCAGCAGATATAATTCAAGGATCATTCTGTTAATTGCTTCTATTCTTGCTAGAAGGATATTGCATGACAGTCAGGGGACATGGTGGTTTCTCTGCTCATGTGATTGGAAATGACCTCCTTGATGCAAGATTAAATGTTTGCAACTGAAAAATGCCAAGCTATGGTTCACCAAATTATGGACGTCCAAGTATTGAACTGGTATCAGACCTTTACACATTTCCTTCTGTAAAACTTCTGGAAAATATTTAGAATGCTCCCAGGAATGTTCCTAGTATTTCTCATGATATCAAGAAGAGTGTGTGGGTTTGGCATGCCTCAAATAACTTCCTGGCATGCCAAGCGTATACGTCCTTGTCACCTGATTACATTGTGTCTGCTGCAAACATCACAGAAAATGTCAGGAAACCAACTTTCCCACGATCAGTGAGCAACTAGAATGGCAGGAAAGGGAGAAGGCATGGAACTAATAAATACTCTAGCATCACCACACCTTCTGACTTTGCATCACTATGTTGTCACTGGCTGTGGCTGAACCAAGCGCAATCCTAACCTAGAGTTAAGCTTGCACAGTTAGGCCAGCAGAGTTTGGCTGGCTCAAGGGATACCATAAAGTGCGTTTGGAACACTCTCGGAGCTAGGGAGGATGGCACCTGTCTATGTGCTGGCCTCTCTGACATCAAGAGTGGTCCAAACATACTTTACTGTGTCCCTTGTGCCACCCAAACTTTGCTGGCCTAACTGGGCCAGCCTAACTCTAGGTTAGGACTGCACTCTAAATTACAGTTTTCAGTTACATCCAGATTTGGGAAACTTTGGTTTGCACTAACGGTTTGTTAACAAACCAGGATCTGAAATCTAGTTTGATTCTGGTTTGTTTAATAGCTACAGTTAGAATAAACTGTAATTTGCCCATTCCATGCTATGCCAGTGGGACGTGAGACAAATTAGTTGGATCATAAAAGATCTGCAATCACACCACTTTCATACTTGGAAATAAAAATTTCCAAGACCCTTTGGCAAGGATAATATAACATATATAAAACTTATTCTGAAAAATGCAGATAACATTTTGTGAGAGAGTAGTAACTTAGAGCACAATCCTAAACTGGAGTTAGGCCGGCGTAAACTAAGCCAGCAAAGTTTGGCTGGCACAAGGGCCACCATAAAGCATGTTTGAACTACTCTCGGAGTCAGGGAGGATGGTTCACATCTGTGTGCTGGCCTCTCTGATTCCGAGAGTGTTCCAAACATACTTTACAGTGGCCCTTGTGCTGGCCAAATTTTGCTGGCTTAGTTTATGCTTAGTTTATAACTCACCTTAGGATTGCTCCCTTAAAGGCATCAAAAAATCAAAGAAAAAAAGGTGATTGGGGGAGACATGCAGTTATACCAGGACAAGAACTAAAACTGCTAGAGCTCAGGCACGAGCTAGCATCAAGGATCAAGCAGGTGGGAAGATGCCACATTTGTTAGCATGGGGAGTGGGAAAGAAGTAAACAATTAAGTCCTTTTCCTTCCCGAAGCGTATCAGCTATTTATGATAAACAGAGAGACAGAGAGATACCTGCTAGCACTCAGGCAACTGAAATCCCTTTCACATCTTTTAGATATGTGAAATCACCTTCATTTTCAATGTTATTCCAGTTTTATGCTTATAGTGGTTGTGATCAGTGATGTCATTCGGGGGAACGGACCAGAACGGGCGTTCCAGATCCTAATGGGCTCCGTGGCTGGTTCCGGGTTCCCGACAAGTGCCATACCAATCAAAAGTGAGTTCCTGTTCCTAAATCATTTGAATGACACCACTGGTTGTGATCAAATTCAAGCTCAAGCAGGCATCTTAGTTACAGGCTGAGCTTGCAAAATCTCCACAGATGTCAGACAAAACTACACCTGTAAAATAGCATGTATATGTAGGCTAAGGTAGTGTTCTCTATTTCCTGCAAAGCAATGCTACAGAACTTCAACATGGCCTCTAGTAGTGTGAAATTGTTAAAACTGTACAAAGTGTGTTTATTTAGACCACATCTCAATACACTATGGTTAATATTAAAAATGAAATCAGATTACATCAGCCTCATCTTACATTATACAGCTTTCCTTCCATGTTTTCTCCTCTCTTTATCAAACCCTGTCACCTCCTGTCACCGTTCCCTTATCTGGTTTCCTGAGATTCAGGTCTGGTCTGACTGCAAAAGCAACCAAAACCTTGGAATGGCTTTGGTTTTTTTCCAGTGTAGTAATGAATCAGTATGCAACACAAACCAAGAGTTAGCTGAAACTTGAACCCGGGTTGAAAATCAAACTGGCCTGGGCTGAGCTCTCTTCCACATTTGGTTTTTTTACTATTTGGAAATAACAGCTGTGGGAGGCTGATCCAAATTGGGACAATGATGTGAGATCTGATCTTTTCTCCCTGGTCCCTGGTTCTGATTAAATTAAAATTGCCCCACATAACTTCACTTTGTTATTGGGGATGTTTTTGTTGGAGTTAAACTGTAGAGAAGTGTTATTCAAACTGTGGGTCATGGCATGATGTCAGGTGGGTCACGGAGAGGTGGAAGCAGCCATCTTGGGAGCTGCAGACCTTACTCTTGCTATATTCCTTTTATAAGCGTTAACCGTTTGAATTTACAAGTGAGGGTTTTTTAAAAAATTGTTTTCAGTTCAGTGCTTTTACATAATATTTTGTCCTAATTTTGCTTCCTGTCAGGGATGTTTTATGGTTGCACAATTGCTGCAGTCCAGGAATGCCAATTTGCATTTCAGGAGTGTCATTTTATTGTTACAATGACAGCACTTCCTGCTTGATGATGTCACTTCTTACTACAACATCACTTCCAGGTTAATGACATCACTTCTGGTGGGTCCCAACCTGAGTGCCATTCTAAAAAGTGGGTTCAAGTCTAAAAAGTTTGAATACCGCTGCTGTAGAGAGTTAGGGCAGCAATTTTTGACATTTTTCATCTTATGGTTCATGGATGTGCAAGGTAAATCATTTTTATTTATTTTATTTTTTTGCAAGGGGGTAAATTGGCAAGGCACACTATACTTCTGGGGGTGGGGGCTCACGTCCACCAATGACCCTACAAATAAATGACCCTTTCTCAAACTCCCTCTGCATACCTGTGGACTATTGGCATGGCACAGTGGCTTTAATAGCTGAGAGGGTTACCCCTTCCCATGCCATAGTCCTGATCAGTGGTGTCATCTACTCTCTCGCAAGCCGGAACGCTGGGCGGGACTTGAGTGATTGACAGCCCGTCGACTCACTTCCGGTTTCTTCGCGTGCCCCGCGCGGCTTTCCCTCGCCTCGGAGGGAGCGCCTGCTCGCCAGGGGGGATGGGTGAGGGGCGCGCCGGGTGCCTGGGCGAGCAGGCGCCCCCTCCGAGGCAAGGGAAAGCCGCGCGGGGCGCGCGAAGAAACCGGAAGTGAGTCGACGGGCTGTCAATCACTCAAGTCCCGCCCAGCGTTCCGGCTTGCGAGAGAGTAGATGACACCACTGGTCCTGATCCAGGTCACAACACCTATGGCTACTTGTTAAGAAATAAACTACACACGTGAAGATCCAAAAATGTATTTAGCATCCTGTGTAGTTTAACCCTTAGGCATGATCTGATTTCAGCTGATATAGTACATAGCAATGGCCCAGCATCTTGGTTATGAAATTGAGAACAAGCACAGGGCCCAGATGGCATCCACCCAAGAGTTGTTAAGGAACTAAGAGTTGTTAAGAATGAGGTTGCTGATCTTTTGACTAAAATACGCAACTTGTCCCTTAAAACCACCACAGCGCCAGAGCATCGGAGAATAGCAAATGTCACGCCAACCTTTCAAAGAAGAAGGAGAGGGGACTTGGGGAAATACAGGCCAGTCAGTCTGTTCCAGGTAAGATGGTGGAAAGCCTTATCAAATTTTAAAACACATAGAACAAGCCGTTCTGAAAGAGAATCACAGCAATGTGCTCAAGTCCCTAAGATCGAGTTAAGTCTCAAGTGCTTCCCCAAATTCTCAAGTAGAGTTCCAAGTCTCAAGTCTTTTGAGTTTCAAGTCTCAAGTCTCTGAGCCAAATTTCACAGAAAAAAATGGGAGGTGGTGGTGGTGGTGGTGGTGGTGGTGGTGTGTGTGTGTGTGTGTGTGTGTGTGTGTTATCATTTAACACCCCCTCCCCATCTTCCTATCCCATCAGCACTCCAGTCAGCTATGTGTTCAAACTAGGAAAGAGTCCTAGTTTGGAGAACTGCTATCACTTGGTCTATCAGTGGTCTGTCTCAGCGTAGGGCAGTAGCAGATATCAAATACATAAATGTGGGTCTCAGAATTACTTGAAGGCATAATTACTTGAAGGCATAAGTCACTCTCACATGACCTCTATTTTTAAAAATGGGCAAAAATCATGAGAGCGTTCAGGGAGCTAGCTTTAAGGCATACTTTTTCCTTTTTGTTATACTGAGTTCTCCTCTTTTCCATTCATTTTTTCTTTTAATCCTACAGTGCTGCCTACCTCCTCACCCTAATCCCCCCTCCACACCTCCTGCTGTCCATAAAGATCTCTGGGAAACAAAACTGACAAACCCACCCTTCTCGATCCATTTCACTGCCCAATGGCTCAGAGTAATAAATCTTTCGACGGCAGGATTTGTCAACCGACATTGCAACGGCAGAAGCGCCTTAAAACAAGTGATTCCAAATGGATCGGAAGGAGGTTATCAACTGCATAAAGAAGTTAACGGTGTGTGTGTGTGTGTGTGTGTGTGTGTGTGTGTGTGTGTGTGTGCGTGCATTTGAATCACAGCAATATGAAGTGCATTCGAAAGAATGAGGTCAGAGAAGCAAAAACCCAATTATAATCCTTCGAATAGAGATGGCAAAAACTCAGCTGACCCACATATTTTGGCTCGGCCCTCGCTGCTCCATTTGTATCTGAAATTAGTTGCATCCCGAGATGTGCTGGCAGCAGAACACCTGCTCCCACTCTCTACCCTTGGGTGACTAGAGTAATTACCTGCTTTTTACCTGCCCCAGCTCCGAAGCTGTGAAATGTTGTTTATGTCAAGTCAATCATTCTTCCGCTCGCAAGTGCCAAGTGATTGGCTTGGTAGTTTGAATTGCGGCATCCCAGCCCGACATACCTATTAGTAGCTTTGTTTCATTTCGAGCCGATGTCAGTTAAAGTTGCCCTCCAGATGTTGATGACATCCCTGCCGCCTAAGACGCACTGACATCTTGTACTCGTGAGGTGGGCTGCGTATGCGGCGGCTTTAAAACCACTGCAGGTTGGCATGCAGCTTATTCGATTAGGACCGACTCTGCTGAAGAGTAAGTGAGCTGGTCTTGATGATTCCACTTCCAGCAGGAGTGCATACGACTGAACGATCCTCCATATACAGATATCACCCTGCCTATAGGACCAAAGAAGGCCTAGACTGCAATCCAAGGAAGCCCTCGCACTGGCAGGAGGAAAACACATACAGCCTAGAGGCATTGGAAGTTTTATTGCAACTGATCACCTGCCAGAATGGGCAAACTCTGTTTCAACTTAAAACCAGCCTGCTTCTTCAGCCAGGTGATTGGCTGCATACAGGTTTTATCCTCACCCGCACTGTGGCCATCCAGAATTGTTATTTACTGAGAGCACAATCAACTGCATCCTGGAATTAGGCCAGCACATTTAGGCCCGCAAAGTTTCGCTGGCACAAGGAGCACTGTAAAGCCCATTTGGACCACTCTCAGAGTCAGGGAGGATGGTGCACATCTGTGTGTTGGCCTCTCTGACTCCGAGAGTGGTCCAAACCTTCTTTATGGTGTCCTTTGTGCAGCCAAACATTGCTGGCCTAACTGTGCCAGCCTAACTCCAGGTTAGGACTGCACCCTGAATCTCTTGCCCTGGAACAGAATCTAGCCATTCAGGTTATATTCATCTAGGTTACTATTTGAGACATAAGTAAAATGCAAAATAAAGTACAGCATTCCATTCCATCCTCCTTGCCAGTGGAGGAATTATTTTAGCAATAATAACACCCACTGAAGTGTTTAGTGGCTAAGCTACAAATCACACGTAAAGATGTACAACAAAAAAAGGCACTATTTGCCTTTTATATTATCTATCTTTCATCGGGCACATGCACTTGGTGTTGTAAACGTTCTTTGGGAAGCAAAACTGTTTGCTAGACACATATCAAGAGATAAGATCTCAGAAGTTGGAGGAAGAAAACATTGTATGATGGGCCTATCTGTGACCTTCAGGGAGCAATGCTAACTTGCACTGAAACAGGCAGGCCAAGTTGTATCCAACGCCAGGTATCCAGCACAGGCTGGAGGGCAATCTGGGGTAAGGGGATTTTACCTCAAGTTGCCCCAACCACCTCAATGAGGCCATGATTTTGTGGGCGCAAACCAAGATACCTGGGTAACACTGCTTGGGCCTGGAATGGGGGTTGGGATTCAGCCTGCTCTGCTGCAGCCAGTCCCACCCACCGTCCTGGGCTCAATCCTGCTGCTGGTCCATCCTCCCCCTGCAGAGAAATTTCCCCTTCTCATCTCCTTTCTGCCTTCCTACCACTTTCTCTCATACCCTCCACAAGCCCTCCAGGGCAAGCACAAACTCTCCATCTCCAGGGCTGGACCTGGCCAACCCTAATCTTGTGCTGGCCTACCCAATTCCTGAGTAGCCACAAACATGCTTTACAGCACATTCATGACACTCGGGACCCAGTGCAAGGGGACTGAGCCAGCTCAGAAGCCAGTTGGAATTGCTCTGCCTGGTTCATATGCCTTCGATTACCATTTTTCAGGGGAGCAAAAGCAGGAGAGGGCAATCTCCGATTTGTGGGCTTCATCAAGACATCGGACAAGCCACTGTGGGAAACAGGATGCTGGACTAAGTAGGCTTGTCTGATCCAGCAGAGCTCTTATGTTCTAATCATCCTAGTAACTGAACCGATGGTAACTGAAGTCACCATTCAGTATTTTTTCAACACGTCACCCCAGCTTTGCATTCGAGGTTGCAATCCTATACACACTGTCCTGAGAGTCTCCGAGTGCGATCCTAACCTGGAGATAGGCTGGCACAATTAGGCCAGCAAAGTTTGGCCGGCACAAGGGACACTATAAAGTATGTTTGAACCACTCTGCAAGTCAGAGAGGACAGCACACAGATGTGCGCCATCCTCCCTGACTCCGAGAGTGGTCCAAACGGTTTTATGGTGTCCCTTGTGCCGGCCAAACTTTGCTGGCCTAACTGTGCCAGCCTAACTCCAGGTTAGGATTGTGCTCTCATTGAGCACAATGAGACAATGAGTAGGCACGCATAGGATTCCATTGTAAAACTTGTGTTTATCATGGACTGTTCCACCATCCAACCAAGTTGGCTTGCCAATTCACCAGCACAGCACAAACCCATCTCTTCCCACAGTTTTATGCTAAAGACCAGAAAGGAAAATAGATGGGACATTAACCACCAAAAAATATCTGTAATGTAATGTAACAGGCTGGGCATATAATTGGATATTTGGAGAGTTATATTAGAAATAGAAAGAAATGCATAGTTCCATTCACCTAATAAATCTCCAGACATCACCTAGTACATTGCAGCAATCCTATACATGTACCACTCATAGGTGTACAGAAAATGTCATAAACATCTACTGGAGTTATTGAAGGTCAGTTGCTCACTGTTTGTGCCCTTGTTTAATCTGAGAACAGCAGGGCATCACTTTTGAGTGAAAACACATTAAAGGCCTCACTGGTGTTGCTTTACACTTTCGTAGCAGCTAAGGGAATCTGACAGAGAGGTTTTTACTTGAAATCCAGTGACATTTTCTAAACCTCGATTTTAGTGTAAACATGCCTTGATTCAGGAATAGTATGTGTGATATAACGAATGGGGGGAAAAGGTAATGACCTCTTGTGAGAATGGCGTGCCAGAAGTCTCGGGGCTCAAGACAGAGTCACAAAAACGTATGTTTTTTGCTGACTCATGTAGACTTGAGCATGATGCAAGGACTCAGGCATGATGCAAGAATGAAGCTGAAAAACTCAAATCTGAAAATCCATGAGTCTGGGTGTGCTTGCTTAATTTTTTTCCATGGTGAAAATGGGTCATCTGGAAGCCAGCAGTTCCAGCTAGGAGGCAGGGAAGGATTAATGTTTTGCATCACAGGAGGTGGAGGAGAGATAAGAGGCAGGAGTCGGCTGTCTTGTCCATCTCTGAACCAGTTATCACTGGAGGAAGGATGAACTGTCTGATTTTTCCTTTGGACAACGGAGGGCAGAAGGAGGAGCCCAAGAAGGTCTTGCTTTAGGAATGGTTGCAGAAGCCCAAGGAAGGGCAAAAGTTGACCGGGAAGCCAGGAGGTGGTTCCTAGCAATTACACAAGCTCAATTGTTACTTGGAAGGAAGAAGCTTCATTCAATAAGCAGCCACAATGGGACTGTTTCTGAGTGCAGCTGCAGCAGATTGAGAGCGCAATCGTAACCTGGAGTTAGGCCAGAACAGTTAGGCCAGCAAAATTTGGCTGGCACAAGGGGCTCCATAAAGCACATTTGGACCACTCTCGGAGTCAGGGAGGATGGCACACATCTGTGGACTGGCCTCTCTGAGTCTATGAGTGGTCCAAACACACTTTATGGTGTCCTTTGTTCCAGCCAAACTTTGCTGGCCTAACTGTGCTGGCCTAACACCAGGTAAGGATTGCGCCCTGAGTTGCACTCATAAGCCTCCCAGCTGCTGCTGTCCTACCCTCTCACTTTCCACTTCTGCCCCTTCATACTGTCTGTCCCGTCCCCTCCCTTCTTGCCCAATCCCTTTTGGTCCATGCCATGGCATGCCTGACCTGTACCGGCCACTTCCAAAAAGACTCGTGACTTGAGTTGAAATGACTCAGGAATTTCTGGGGGCGAATCATCACAGACATGTGCTACATGCATGCATCGAGTCATGGGAGGAAGACTTGGGATTCAACTCAAGTCTCACAGAGGGACCAAGTTCCATCCCTGGATATAACAGATAAGACACCAGGATGGAACACCTCACATTTGGCTTTTTTCAGGTACTGTTGAGGAGTTATTTCCCAGCAACCCCTTGGGGAAAAGGAATGCCTTTGATCCCGGAACTTTCACAGCATATCACAAATATCAATTGTTCCAGAACTCTTTGCTCCGTGTCTTTCTGCAACAGAGGCACTTCGGCTCCAGAGGGTTTGTTATTTCTGAAATGCGACTTTGTCAGCGCCATGTGCAAGTCATTAGTTTCGCCATCTGCAAAATGAAAATGTGTATAATGCTTTTAGATTTATTGATTTTAAAAAAAGAATTGTTAAGTATGATTATTATTCTAGGAGCAATGAAAATCTGGTTCCTTGGATCATCGCAGCCGTAAAACACATTGCAGCCAAGTGACTGAGACGGAAGGCACAGCTGCAAAAAAATCGAAAAAAGAAAAAAAAAAACCCAGAACTCTGCAAACAGCTTTGGCAGTGCCTGAACGGCCTCTGAACAGAAGCATAATCACTGGTTCTTTTCTATCGCCAATATAAATTGATATAACAACTTTCTCAGAGCATCAACCCATAGTTCAAGTGCTGTACTTTAATGGTGTCACTGGCAGAAAGATCACCAAGAGGGTTAGCAAGCGATGAGTGAACAATGCAGTAATTTTCCACATTGGCTTCCCATTAATGATAGCTGAAAGGTTTTAAAAAGCTAAGTCAGAGCCAACTCATACTCCGGAATAGCACGATAATTATTATCTTATCCAGACAACAACCACAACCATGCTGTTGACGATTATGGCCCTTTACAACCTTCTGTTTATGGACAAAAATATCCTCCAGTCAAAAACTATGTGCTTTGCTCATTCCTTCAAACAAGATGATGCATACAGTTCTGGTCGTCACATCTCAAAAAGGACATAGTGGAGCTGGAAAAGGTGCAGAAGAGAGCGACAAAATGATTACTGGGCTGGGGCTCTTCAGTCTAGAAAAAAGGCGCCTGAGGGGGGACTTGATCGAGATGTACAAAATTATGCATGGGAGAGATAGCAAGGATAGAGAGATATTCTTTTCCCTCTTTCACAACACCAGGGCATCCACTAAAATGGAGTGTTGGGAGAGTTAGAACAAATAAAAGGAAATACTTTTTTTTTTAACCCAGTGGGTCATTAATTTATGGAATTCCTTTCCACAGGAGGTGGTGATGGCATCTGACCTAGGTGCCTTTAAAAGGGGATTGGGCAGATTTCTAGAGGAAAAGTCCATCGTGGGCTATAGGCCATGATGGGTTGTGCAACCTCCTTACCTTAGTAGTAGGCTACTCCAGAATGCCAGGTGCAAGGGAGTGGCAACAGGATACAGGCATCTTGTTGTCTCATGTGCTCCTTGAGGCATCTGGTGGACCACTGTGAGATACAGGAAGCTGCACTAGATGGGCCTTTGGCCTGATCCAACAGGGCTTATATTCTTATGATTCACAATGTACAGGAGATTTGTATATGCGTTTCAATTTAGCAATCATATTGCTAAACTTATTGGAAATGCTGTTTCGTTAGCCTTCCCCAGATAGGCTGAAAAAAAGTTGGTCTATCTCACCGTCCAAAAGGATATTACTGAAGGCTACAGTCATGCCTTGGATTTGTGTGAAGTCTGTTATGTAGCTTTTCATATCTTGAAGGAATTGAAAGTATGAAAGATAATCTAAGTTATTTTTGTAAAAAGCGTTTTCTAGCCTTTCCCCCAAGGAAGATAACCTTGAAAACAAATTGATATAGAGTGATAAATAACAATGAAGATAACAAAAATGAGCAGTTTTGTTTGGCTTCAGAGAGACTACAAATTTGGAACATTAAAGAAAGATCTTGGTGCATTCCATAAAATTAGTTATTGAAATCAGGGTGCAATCCTAACCTGGAGTTAGACCAGCACAGCTTGGCCAGCAAAGTTTGGCTGGTACAAGGAGCAATGTACAAGGGTCTAAGTATTTTAGACCACTCTTGGAGTCAGAGAGGCCAGCACACAGATGCCTGTGTGCCAGCCAAACTTTGCTGGCCTAACTGTGCTGGCCTAACTCCCTGCCAGCCTCGGTCAGACATTCAGGGCGCAATCCTAAGCGGCGCCGGACTGGCGAGGCCAACAGGCCAGCGCCATATCCAGCGCTGCTTAGGAGAAACTGGATCCTCCCCACGGCAAGGGAGTGTGCGCTCCCTTACCATAGGGGAGGCTGGAGCCTCCCCTATGTGCTCCTTGGATCTGTGCCCACTAAAGAGCAGACACCGAATTGAGGCCTCGCCATATGGCCACCTCCCAAGCCCGCCCATGTCCCACCCATCCCCTCCCACCAATCCCCATCCCAATACGGGACAGAGAATCCCTTGTGCCAACTGTCTTCAGTCGGCACAAGGGAGGCTTTCTGTTGGCGCTCTGAAGCTGACGCTGCGAGTAGATTTGGCTGCAAGTAGATGCTGTGAATAGTGCTGTTAGTAAGACATAGCGTCGGCGCAAGGGGCACTCTAGGATTGCGCTGCTCCACACAGCCCAATGTTAAACCCCTCCAGCTCAGACTATGCAGTCCAATAGCACCCTGTCCTCCCAGACAGTAGCACTGCCACCCTCAAATTCACTCATCCCTTACCTGGTTCCCTCTTCTATATAGGCTCTTGAATCAAGGTAGGGAATGTGAAGAATACTGGGATGGTTGAAAGAGTCCATGCGGAGAAAGGGACAAGTCTTGCTTCTTCCTCCACCTGGGTCTTTAAACAATGGGAAATGAGAAGCACATTGGGAGGGCTATAGGCCATGATAGGTGGTGCAACCTGCTCACATTAGAAATAGTCCAAAAAGTAGGCTACTTCGGAATGCCAGGTGCAGGGGAGTGGCAACAGGATGCAGGCATCTTGTTGTGTGCTCCCTGAGGCACCTGGTGGGCTGCTGTGAGATACAGGGCTCTTCTTATGGGAGTAATGCTAGTGTGCTTTCCGCTCCCTGCTTTGATTCACAGGCCAGAGGAAGGAACCAGGTATCACTGTGTTCCAGTCCCAGAACACAGCACCTCTGCCCCCCCTATGATTCTTGTTCTCACTTCCCTGTATAGCTCCAGAGACAAGGAGCAGGGACCACTTACACACTTAAATACTTCTGCATACCAAGGAATTCCCCCAATACGTAGACACCACAGTCTCATTTGTGGGTGGCTCAATTTCACTTACAAATTTATAGGCACTCAACCACACAAGTGTGCTATTAGTACATAGAGAACTAGAATCTAGTTACTAGACCAGTGATGGCAAACCTTTTGGGCTTGGTGTGTCAGAAATTCAGAAAATTTGTAACTCAACTCTGCTGGTGTGTCAACCCCCCCACTCCCACCCAGAACAAAAGACAAAAAAATTATTTACATATTGGAACACATTGCTTTTTATTTGATTAATGAGCTGCTAAAATAGAAATGAGATAGTCCTGATCAGCTGTACCAAAGGTTCACTGAACCCACATGGAGTTGATGGGACCACCTTTTCCAGCTGTTGATGGTTTTTTCTAAAAGGGATGGACAGGGCAGGTTAGGGGTGCAATCCTAACCAATTTTCCACCTGCGCAGTGTAAAATCTCAGGATGGGATTTTTTTTTGGGGGGGGGGGAGGTCGTTAGGGAGGATTGATCCCTTCCTTTTATTTGGTTTTTATTTTTAAAGAAGAACAGCAAAGCACTTGTTTGTGACATTTATACATGCCAAGGATATAAAATTTGTTTTCCTTCATTTGTTTTTGTTTTTAAATAATTTTTATTAATGTTTGCAAATATATAGACATAGGGATAGGTAATAAGGGAAAACAAAGGACGGGGAAACTTGGGAAAAGAAACAAAGGGTTACAGCAAAATATTATCTTAATCAAAAATCTCTTTTTTTTCCCCATAGTCTACATAATATTCCATTTCTACCTTTTTATACTTATATTTATATTGTAACATAATTTTTTTCCCGACATCTATCATAAACTGAAGTTGTATTTAAAGAGCAAAAATAACTAACTCTAAACTCGTCTTCCGTTAAATATCTTTTCTCAACATATTGTATTCGTCCATTCATAAAATGAAGACCATTTTACCCCAACTTTGCTTTTTCCATTCAATCTGTCTGTTAATGCATCATTGATAGCCGTCTCATATAATTTACTTGTTTTCCTACATTTGTATAGCCAGGTACAAAATGCCATGTAAGGTTTGACTTTCAAACTGCAGAAGAACAAAACCCAGATACAGCAAACCATGGTACATTTTCTATTCCTATATATACTTGCATGAACTACAACAAGAACATGGACACAGATCAGACAAAGCAATGTAAAACCATTCAAGGAACTTTCTGGTGAAGGGGGGAGAGTACTGGTCAGGCTGCCAAAGGAACCTAACTGCAGGAGCTCCAACTGGGCAATGCTAATGAAGAGAAGGAAGTATAGGTGAATTTTGCCAACCTCCCCCTCTTTAACTACCCAGTTCCTCAGGCCACTCATCCAGCTCCATGTGCACAGAAAGGGTGCTGCTCCCCAACTTCTCAGGCCACTTGCCCTCCTTGGCAGAAAGAGCACCGCTGGCCCAGTTCCTCCTGCAGCTTGTGCTGGTGCAATAAACTCTTGGATTATTTCTGGCATGTCCTTTGAGTGACTGCGTGCCTCGAGCCCAGCTCTGGGGCAGAAAGAGCCCCACTGGTGCTGGTGTGAGCAGGTGCAAGGGAATTGCAGGGAATTGCTTCTGGCATGGGCAGGCTCAGGAGGTTGTTTTAGGCATGTTCCTTCGGAGTGCCTCGCACCTCTTACCCAGCTTTGCCAGCCCAGCTGCACCCTGCTGCAACTCGTGCTGACATGAAAGGGCTGGGGGCAGGGTAGCTTCTAACGTGTGCATCTTTTAAGTTCCTGACTCTCTCTCACACACACACACAGCACCCATAAGAGCTGGCTGGGGGCTGGGTTGCTTCTAAGCATCTTGTAACTGCCTCCAGACTCTCACACACATACACCCAGAAGAGCTGGCTGGGGGTGGGGTTGCTTCTGAGCAGCTTGTAAGTGCCTCCAGACTCTCTCTCTCTCACACACACACACACCCATAAAAGCTGGCTGGGGTTGCTTCTGAGCAGCTTGTAAGTGCTCCCCCCATCTCTATCTCTCTCACACACAGTTCCCACTTCCAGAGTGTCTTTTAAGTGCCGGCAGGCGTGGCTAGTTGCTAGCCTGCCCGCACCTAACCCTTCTCTTCCCCGGCTCTGCATGTCACTGAAAATGCCTTCATGTGTCAGCTGTGACACGCATGTCATAGGTTCGCCACAGGGGCGGATCTAGTCAAAATGGCGCCCGGGGCACCCAATAGAAGTGCACCCCCATGGGAGCCCAGGTCTACCCATTGGAACCAGCCACGGGTAGACCTGGGCTCCCCTTGAGGGAGCCCAGGTCTACCCATTAGAAACGGCCGCAGGTAGACCTGGGCTCGCCCCCCTAGATGGCCCCAAGATGGCGCCCAGGGCTCTTGCCCCCCCCTGCCCCCCTAGATCCGCCACTGGTTCGCCATCACTGTACTAGACAAATCTTTAGTAGAGGTGTAGCTATGGTGCTGCAATGTGCCATGTAAGGGGAACTCTTCGCAGCACCCAGACCACTATCTGGCATTGAGAGCAATGCAGAGGAGATGCTCTGAGTTGCTCTCGCTTCCCTGTATAGCTCTGGTGGTGCTGAGCAGGAGCCATTTGCACAGTGCACTGCAGCACCATCAATACTTAGCATATTGACTCCTCCAGCTACACCACTGATCTTAAGTTGCTGCTGTCTAGCATCCCAATTTTTATTCACCCAAGAGTCGCCTGTCTCTGACCTTCTAATAAACTTACTCTGGCAGTTTGTCCCGCATTCCACATCTTTTTCACATTTTGCAACTATACTGCCTTTAATGTGATTTCCAGGTTCCATCACAAAGAAAAATGGTCAGTTCCCACTATACCTTTAAAGCAGCAAAATAATCTGGCCCTGGCCAAATTACTTCTTTCAGTATTCCCCTTAAGCACATCCTTATTACAACAGCGCTCACAAAAATGAGTCATCCTGCTTGGACATAAACATACTAAGAGTGTAAAAGAGGTATGATTTTGATTTCCAAGCCAGTTCTTGCATCCCACTGATTCACCCAAGGTTTGGATTACATTTACTAGCTACAAATAACACAATTAAACCAGCTGCCAACTACATGAGATTCAAAGCTTTTGGTCTCAGCACAACTATTTTTAACTCAGAGCCAATTTGCACATCCTGACTTTTTCTCTGGATAAGAACGCCCCTGGGCTTGGGGTTGTCTCTGCTAGTCCAGAAAATTAACAGCCTGTGAACTATAAGTACATACATAACTGGTTACACAAGACTGACACACATGTTGTGATTCTGGCAGTGGCAGCCATCTTTGCAGCTGTCACAGCCATTTGAGTGCAACCAGGTATGTCCTTGCAGGTTACATGCTATACCTTCCATGTGAGAAATTTGGCCCATTCAACAGTATAAGTATGAGCTGGCTCTTGGGGTATCAATTTTGTTTTTGGATATTTTTTTTTTCAGATGAGGGCACAATGTGATAGATCAGTGATATTCAAACTTTTTAGTCTGGGACCCACTTTTTAGAGTGGCACTTGTGTCAGGACCCACCTGAAGGTGATGTGAATGTAATATTAACCTGGATGTGATGTTGTGGCAGGAAGTGACATCATCAAGCAGGAAGTGCTGTCATTGTAACATTATACAACGACACTCCTAAAATGCAAATTGGCATTCTTGGACTGTAGCAACTGTACAACCATGAAACATCCCTGATAGAAAGCAAGATTAGGATAAAATACCGTATTATGTCAAAGCACTGAACTAAAAACAAAATTTAAAAAAATGCTCACTTGAAAATTCAAACTGTTAACACTCACAAAAGGACTATAACAAGAGTAAGGTCTGCAGTTTCCAAGAGGGCTGCTCCCAGCATTCCGCGACCCATCTGACATCAGGTCATGACCCACCAAGTGGGTCCCGCCCCACACTTTGAATAACACTGTAATAGATTTCAAAGAAAATGGCTACCCTCCTCTCCTACTATGTGCAAATATGCAAGAGTTTTGGCAATCAAACATTCTAAACTTATCTGTTTGCATAATGTTTAACAGTTTCTCAAAATCCCTCGCACTTGTTCAGAAACCAAAATGATCTGGGGTGGTGATCACAGGGAGCATCTCTCTCCATGTTTAACGTCTGTTGCTGCTAAATGCTGCAGATGGCAAGGGCAGGGGTCTATAGAAGTGCATTGGTATGGGGATAGAGCTAACACCCACCCCCCATGAGCAGACTGTATACAGTATATGTGAGAAGAAATGACTGAACAGGACTCTGGATTCTCCCACACCTAGTGCAACTATGACATGTCACCTGAACCTCCCTTGAACATGACCCTGACAGGTTTCCCTTTGCACTGAACCAATGCCAAGCTAGACTGTGACAAAAAGATCACCCAGTAGTGAGTTTAATGGCTGAACAGATCTTTAAAGACCAGCTCTCTGCCACATTGCCTAGCCACTGCAAATAGCCCTGCCCAAACCTTCTGTGACAAGGCTAGTTGGCTGCAGATGGACTAGTAAAAACACATTCTTGTACTTTCTCTGCTGCGAAAACATGGCAACCTCTCAGGCAACACTAAGCACTAATGTCTAAATTGCTGCAAAGGGCCCCTCGAGGACCATGATATGGGGTGCAAACGGAATAAAGAATCTACGCTGAACCGCAAGACAGCTGCTAAAGCTCCAGGGACAGCCTGCTAGGCAACTTACATAGGACTATATGGTAAACAGCAAGTTTTGTGAGTGTGTTCACAAGGGCATTAATGCTCTAATGTCCCATCCATCCACTTTAACTGCCTGCCCAAACGCAATGAATGTGTTCACCGCGCAGAGATGCTATAACAAATATATTCACTGTACAATTAAACATTCTATTAAGTTGTCTCATTTGTGGGGGGTGGGGAGGAAGCAATCTCAGCTTGTTTTCTGACATCTAATGCTTAATTAAGAAGTCAATGCAGAGCCGGCTATCACAGCAGAGTCAATGACTCCAGCATTTGGCAAGCAGAGGAGAGACTTTTGCAAAACAGTAACAATAGAGAGGGCAGGGATATGTGCGGTGAGTCTTGGCAGGAGAATAAAAGCCCGCCATTGTTTTAGACCATCTAAACTCCCACCATTGGCCACCAGGATGCACTTCCTCCAGCCCAGTCATGGACTTACCATTGGGCGGGTGTGTGTGTGTGTGTGTGTGTGTGTGTGTGTGTCAAAGCTCCAGACGCTGGAGCTCCTGGGTGGCTGTAGGGCAACAACGGGGCAGTTTGCTTTGCTGTGAGGTGCACAGTTTTGGCCCACCCACTTGCCCCTGCTTCTCTACAGCTCCAAAATGGTATGGGGGGATAGAGCAGAGTGGCACATGAGGGTGGGGAACAAGCAGAAGGGCCGGACCTCCTCCGCATCTGTCCCCGGGCGGTCCGTTTGCTGGGTCTACAACTGTTCCAGCCTTCTCACTCCGAACCTCCCCAATCCTTCCCCTCTCTCCTCCTAACCAGCGCCCCTACACCACCTTACCCCCTCCAGTGCGGCCTGCATGGGCCATTGGCATGGACCAGGTGCTTCTGCTACCAGCTCCTTCACCTTTGGCAGGGGTGTGCCATTTATGGCAGCACTGCTGCATATATAACACTGAAATGCGAGTTCCACCATCATAATTGAAACATAGAGGGCTGACCCCCTTACGGCCCACTGCTGAGGCCAGAGGCAGATCTAAGGGAGGGCAAAGCTCTAAGTTTTGCAAGAAGCCTTACCTTGCAGTGGAAATCACTCCTCTCCTGCACCGTTTTAGCCAATCCTCACAGGGAAAAGCAACGTCTTGGCGTTGCTTACTGGCTACAGCAGCAAGGGAGAGGAGGGATTTACATGAGAGGGTAAGGCTTCTTGCAACACTTAGAGCTTTGCCCTCCCTGTAGATCTGCCTCTGGCTGAGGCTAACCACACCTTCTAGTGTTTTAGATGAACAGAAGGTACATATTGTTACATGATCCTTTTGTTACCTGTAAAATACTGGAAAGTGTAATTAGCCTTGGCGAACTAACAGTGTCAAAGACTAACTGGTCAGCATATCCAAAGTGTTTTGTCAGTGACAGGAGTCAGAATTTCTAACTTTCATGAGTTTTGGTTTCCTGAATTTTTTTTTTTTGGGGGGGGAGAGTTGTATACAGTACCTCCCCCCACCCCGCTGTTCTTTGTCCTCGGATGTTGCAGTCATTTTGATTGCTGGAACTAATGGCATTCAGCTTGAGATTTATGTTCCAGCTGCATGACAAGCAAAATATCAGCTCACTTTCCACCTACAAGTAATGAGACAATGTCTTACCCTCAAGCAACATCCTAATCACTATAATTTTTTTCCTATGTAAAAGCATTGTCACCTTACATAAAGTGACAGCAGCATCATTTAAAATGTGTAAAACGAGCAATGCTTTAACTCCTTTGACACCAAGCTCTTTAAAAGAAATGAAGATATCTAAATAACCTCCAAAATGAATTATGCCTAGAAATCAAGTAAGTATCTTCGCAGGAAGACTCAAGCCATCTTACAACGATTTTGGTTTTGGAACTTTTGTTTGCCTTTAGTAGCAAAACAGGAATCTTGCTCGTGCTTATCAGCATCCATCCAGATGTTGACCCTGTTGCAGATGTGGGGAAGAGATGTGGACTGCAAACGCTATCAAATTATCAATGGTGGCCAAACAAATTTCACAGCAGAGTGGCATCTGGAGTCAGTGTCAGGCCGGGCATTGGTTTGAGGACCATCAGACCATGGTTGGACCACCCATCAAGAAGACCCACCTGGCCAAGGAGATGCTTTGAATAATAACCACAACTGATAGGTCTAGCACTAAATGCACCATCATGGGTGATGGGAGAGAGGTACCATGGGTTTTGCTACAGGACCCCCAGCGACTTGGCACCAGCACTGTTGACCAGCAAGACTGCTTTAATTCAGAACAGCTTCTTTGTGTGAGCATCTCATACCTGGGAGAAAGCGCTTTGAGTTCAACTATAGGTTCAAAAATTCTGGGCTTTGAGCGATTAATAATCATCCATTTAAATGTTTAAACATTTTCTCCCTGAAGATTCAGGAATAATGATAGATTAAAATCAAGTATAACATATTCCCTTGTAATTCAGAACATTTAGGACAGAATCCTATTGTGCCCTTGGGCTGATGCATGTGGTTTGCGTCGGCCCAGGGCTGTCACAAACGTGCTGTAAGGCATGTCGGCATCAGCCAGAAGGGTGCTGGGTTGGCACAGCCAGTTGTGCTGACCCAGGCACACTGCAGAGGATGGCAGATAAGCCCCGCCCCTCAGCAGGCTGAGTTCGGCCAGCATAGGGACTCAGGAGGGCGGGGGGGATGGGCCAGGGAGGAAGAACGGAGCAGGGAAAGGGGAGAGAGGGAGGGAAGGCTGGCCCGAGGACAGCGGTTGAGTGTGGATCAGCCACTGGGCTAGATCCTAACCCCTGTCCCATGCAGACTGGCCCTGATTTCGGCTGCATGGTCTTGCAACAGCAAAGAATTACATAATATGTTAATTATAGAACAGCATAAAAGTATTTCTCTGAAAAAGTTAAAAATACAAATAAATTATTCGCATGTAAAATATGTTTTTATAGAATTCTGTGGTTCCTGGAGATATGAGGAAGAAACTGGGAATTTGTGGCCCCACAACAATAACAATAACAATAACAATAATAAATAAATAAATAAATACCACGTTTCCAGTTGGGTCCCATAGCTCCTAAGACCAACCCTATATCAATTATCTTATTCCACAACCACTTCTTTCGTAGCGCTGATGGGACTCCCCCCCCTTCCACTAGGGACACTTGCTTTAGAATCTCAGAATCCTCCCCTCCTTTAGAATGATGCTACGTCATGAAGCAGCGTAATGCGATCTCAAAGGTTTCTAGGGAAAAAATGATGGCCCACAACCAGCAGCTGCTGGGATTGATGCCACCAGTATGGCCCTCAGAATACCAGTTGACCACCCCAAATTGGAAGAGGAAAACCGAGGAGGACATCTTGCCTTCATGTTGCAAGATACCACAGTATTGCCTGGCACAAGGAATTCAAAGACGGTCAGTAATAATAACACAGCACACTGTAAAGCCTTTTGTGCTGAAAGATGCTTTATTAAATTAAATTCCCTCCTGCTTAATGTGTAGGAAGAAGGAGAAACTTCTGTACAGCATTAACCTTTCCTTCCTCCCTGCAGAATACAGGTAGAAGTGCAGTCACTTTTCCAAATATTTTATTTAGTGAATGGGAGTTGAAAGGCTCTCCCTCCGGAATCTCCAACTCCAATTTTCAGACCAGCCTGGGAAATATTGTAAATTTTTCTTATGTCTCTTTCGTTATTTTCTGCTCCCATCTTGATAAAAAAAGGATTTGGTGTATGCCGTCTTTATTGGAATGGGAGTCCACTGCCAAACACAGCCAAATAAAAGCACCTTGCCAGCTGTACATTCAGGGTTCCCTGCTGATATAGTACCCGGACCAGCAGGTAAAATACTATCCTGATCAGAAATGGAATTGCACTCACTTTTCTTGCTGCGTATATGCTCTGGGCAGAACGACAGCCCTTTCCATCACCATTCGGCACCTCAACTGCGAGTTGACGTTCATCTACAAAACCAAAGCAAAATGTATTAGTGGAGTGAAGCCTTTCCCCCTGCTTTTGGGTTCTATAATATCAGAATGTGCTTTGCATTTGTATACTTTTGGGGCCATGTATGAATCCTGCAATTTGTACTTGGAAAAGAGGTGGGCTGGTGCTCAGCATTCATGTGTCCATCCTGTTGGACCTCAATTCGAATGTAACCTTCCCCACAAGCAGCGACGGGATCTACAAACGACCTGGGGGAATGCTGGGCGGGACATAGGCGGGATATCTGGGTGATTGGCAGCCCGTCCACGGCGATCTGCAGCTGCCCTGGCCTCGGGGGGATCCTGCTTGCTGCGGAGGACGGGTGAGGGTCGCGCCGGGTGCCTGGGCGAGCAGCAGTGGGGTGCGCTAACCGGGGGCAGCCCCCCCCCAGGCCAGGACAGCTGCAGAACGCTGCGGACGGGCAGCCAATCACGCGGAAGCCCCGCATAAATCCCGCCCAGCGTTCCCCCAGATCGTTTGTAGATCCCATCGCTTCCCACAAGGGTGTTGTGAGGGGTGAATAGTGAGAAGGCAACCATACAGTGGTGGACCCAGCAGAGTCTCCACCTTGGGGCCAGGTGCAATGATCACCACTCCCTCTGCTGGCTTCCCAGCCCCTGCGCTGCTCCTACCACACCCCCAGGATCTCTATTTTGGAGAGATCTGGGATGCAGGTGCGGGAGGGTGGGTGAAATGCTGCTTGCCGCAGGCAGCATCACGTGCCTCCATGTCGCCTCCCGCCGGCGCACCGCTCAGGGGCACTTGGCCCCTCAAACAAACAGGTAGGATCGCCACTGCAACCGTGTACAGTGCTCTGGTCCCTTTGGGAAAACAGTGGGATAAAAATGTAATAGACATGCACATGCCCCTCAAGGCTCAGTGCTAATAAATCTGAAAAGAGAGCTAACGCATGAGCCGCAAACGACAGACGAGAAAATACACAAACCCTCCCATGGGTGGAGTGGCGTGGTGAGGGGAAGGAGTTTGGATGCAGCCTAATGACTGCAGCGAAATCCCCATCCCTGGGCCCACAGCCTCAATTTGGGCTGCTGTGGCCTGCTCAGACTTGCACAGCAGGTGCAGGTCCAAACAGCCCCACAGTGGCAGCAGGCACTTGCCCTGAGGTAAGGGGACAAACAAGCCCTTGCCGCATGAAGGCTCCAGCAGCCTCCCAACTTGCGCTGGATACAACACAGGCCAGTCAGCCTGCTTGTTCCAGTGCAGGTTAGGATTGCATCCTCAGTATCTGGGTAACAACTGCACAGTAAACGCACTGATTTTTTTTTTTTTAAGAAACACTCTTATGTAGCTACCCTCATTTTTGTTGGAAAGGAAAACACTGTGAAGAGGCTGTTTAAAAAGTAATATGAGCAAAGCAGGATGCTGAGACCAGCTCAGATGCTGGCGAGAGAAGCGATTAAGGAAATGAGAACTGGAGGAGGACTCATGAAGAGTCGGTGCCTCAAGGATGATGAGGCAGCCGTCTCCTGACTCATTTTGAAGCAGGCAGAAATAATGCCTCAGCCCACTGGAAAACTCTGCTCTGTCTGGCTAGGCAGAAAAACAGTGCTACCCAATGTAAAGGTACTATATGGAGTCATGCACATTTGTCAGTGTGGATTATTGGAAAAGGCAATGCTGTTTTCATTGCAGATGTCAGTTGATGCTCCTAGGGAGATGTTTCCCTCAGCAGCAGGCCTCTGGGTAGCCAGGCTACACCTGTGTTGGGGTGACCAGTGTGAAGATCACTCCAGCTCTTCATCAACAATATTCAGGAGTAATGATAGGGAGGTCATGTCCACACCTGAGTAGACATGACCCCCATTACTGTCTGAGGAAATGTTGGTGTGAACCAAGCTATACATTGGACCCATCAATTGTGAAAGAATATAAGAGCATAAGAAGAGCCCTGCTGGATCAGGCCAGTTCCTGCCCTGCTGGATCAGGCCATCTAGTCCAGCTTCCTATATAAGAACATAAGAAGAGCCCTGCTGGATCAGGCCAAAGGCCCATCTAGTCCAGCTTCCTGTATCTCACAGCGGCCCACCAGGTGCCCCAGGGAGGCATGAAACAACAAGATGCTTGCATCCTGTTGCCACTCCCTTGCACCTGGTATCAGTAGCCCACCACCTTTGTAAGGAGGTTGCACAATCCATCATTGCCTATAGCCCACGATGGACCTTTCCTCCAGAAATCTGTCCAATCCCCTCTTAAAGGCATCAAGACCAGATGCCATCACCACCTCCAGTGGCAAAGAGTTCCACAGATTAACCACCCACTGGGTAAAAAAGTACTTCCTTTTATCTGTTTTAACTCTCCCAACCCTCAGCTTTAGTGGATGCCCCCTGGTTCTGGTGTTTTGAGAGAGGGAAAAGAACATCCCTCTATCGACTTTATCCCTTCCATGCATAATTTTGTATGTCTCAATCATGTCCCCCCTCAGGCGCCTTTTTTCTAGACTGAAGAGCCCCAAACGCTGCAGTCTTTCTTCATCAGGGAGGTGCCCCAGCCCCGTAATCATTTTCGTCGCTCTCTTCTGCACCTTTTCCAGCTCCACTATGTCCTTTTTGAGATGCGGCGACCAGAACTGGACACAATATTCCAGGTGTGGCCTTACCATCGATTTGTACAATGGCATGATAATATTGGCTGTTTTATTCTCAACCCCTTTTTTAATGACCCCAAGCATGGAATTGGCCTTCTTAATTGCTGACGCACACTGGGTCGATACCTTCATTGAATTGTCCACCAGCACCCTGAGATCTCTCTCCTGAGCTGTCACAGACAGCTCAGAACCCATTAGCCTATAGGTGAAGTTTTGGTTTTTTGCCCCAATGTGCATCACTTTACATTTGTCTATGTTGAAACGCATCTGCCATTTGGCTGCCCATTCCCCCAACTTGGAGAGATCCTTCTGGAGCTCTTCACAATCCTTTCTTGTTTTTACCACCCGGAAAAGTTTTGTATCATCCGCAAACTTGGCCACCTCGCTGTTTATCCCTGTCTCCAGGTCATTTATGAATAAGTTGAAAAGCACGGGCCCCAAGACAGATCCCTGGGGCACTCCGCTTTTCACCTCTCTCCATTCTGAAAATTGCCCATTGACCCCCACTCTCTGTTTCCTGGCCCTCAACCAATTCTGGATCCATAAGAGGACCTTCCCACTTATTCCCTGACTGTGAAGTTTCTTCAGCAGTCTTTGGTGGGGGACCGTGTCAAATGCCTTCTGAAAATCCAGGTATATGATATCCACAGGTTCACCCACATCCACGTGCCTGTTGACCTTTTCAAAGAATTCCAAAAGGTTTGTGAGGCAAGACTTACCCTTACAGAAGCCATGCTGACTTTCCTTTAGCAGTACTTGTTCCTCTACATGTTTTAGGATTTTATCTTTGATGAGGCTTTCCACCATCTTACCCGGAACAGACGTTAGGCTGACAGGCCTGTAGTTTCCAGGGACCCCCCTTCTCCCTTTTTTAAAGATTGGCGTGACATTGGCTATCCTCCAATCCTCTGGTACCGTGGCCGTCTGAAGGGACAAGTTGCATACTCTAGTTAAGAGGTCAGCAACTTCGTTCTTTAGTTCCTTAATTACTCTTGGGTGTATACCATCTGGGCCTGGTGACTTATTTATATGTAGTTTATCAATTTGATCTAAAACATCTTCTTTATTAACCATTATCTGCTTTAATTCCTTCGTTAGGAAGGGCTGTTCGGGCTGTGGTATCTGCCCAAGTTCTTCTGCTGTGAAGACGGACGCAAAGAATTCATTTAATTTCTCTGCAATCTCCAAGTCCCCTTTTATCTCCTCTTTCCCTCCCTCACCATCCAGCGGGCCAACCGCCTCTCTGGCAGGTTTCCTGCTTCTAACATATTTGAAGAAGCTTTTATTATTCCCTTTTATGTTGCTAGCCATGCGTTCCTCAAACGCTTTCTTGGCCTCCCGTATCACCTTCTTACTTGTCTTTTGCCAGAGTTTATGTTCTTTTTTATTCTCCTCACTGGGGCAAGACTTCCATTTACGGAAGGAAGCTTCTTTGCTCTTTACAGCTTCTCTAACTTTGTTTGTCAGCCATGCAGGCACCCTCCTGGACCTTGTCGAACCCTTCTTTCTTTCCGGTATACACGTCCGCTGGGCCTCTACTACTGTTTTTTTAAACAGCCTCCACGCAGCCTGGAGGGATTGGACTCTTTTTACCTTCCCTTTCAATTTCTGTCTAACTAGTCTCCTCATCTGAGGGAAATCTGCCCTTCGAAAGTCAAGGGTTCTTGTGTCAGATTTGCTCTGCACTCTTTCCTGGACATGCATGGCAAAACCAATCGCAGCATGGTCACTGTTCCCCAATGGCTCAGTAATACTTACATCCCTAACTAGGTCCCGAGTACCACACAATATTAAATCCAGAGTCGCCTGTCCTCTGGTCGGCTCCATGACTAGTTGCTCTAAGGCACAGTCATTTAGCACGTCAAGGAATCCGGTCTCTCTTTCTTGACCAGAGCAGCAGTTGACCCAGTCAATATGAGGATAATTGAAATCCCCCATGATTACAATCCTGCCTCTCTTGGTCACTGCTCTGATTTGTTTCCTCATTTCAAGATCACCTTCAAGTTTTTGATCGGGAGGACGATAGCACACCCCCACTATTACATTGCTCTTACGGCCCGGCAGTTTAACCCACAGTGACTCCATGGTGGAGTCCGGCCCACCTTCAGTTTCTACTCTGCTGGATTCTATCCCTTCTTTGATATAGATGGCCACCCCTCCGCCAACACGCCCTTCCCTGTCCCTCCTATAGAGTTTATAGCCTGGGATTACAGTATCTCACAGTGGCTCACCAAATGCCTCAGGGAGCACACGAGACAACAAGATGCTTGCATCCTGTTGCCACTCCCTTGCACCTGGCATTCTGAAGTAGCCTACTATTAACATAATAGTTAATAGTAATAGCTGCCGTTTGTCTCTAGGTGTGGGTTGGGGTTGTGGATTTTCTGGTGGGTTGCGGAATATCTCTATGAACTGGTGATCTGACACAGTTCCTGTAGAGGTAAACATGATGATGTGCATCTTTTGCCTAATATGGGTTTATAGAGACTGTCCCCTGTAATAAGTCCCTCTCCCCGTGTACACCAGCGTTCTTTCATGATGGTGATGATCCCAACAATGGGATCTGCCTCTATTGGATACTTGCCAAAGTTTATGGCCATAATCCTACCCAAATTTCAAGCACTGCTCCAACTGTGCCAATAGGGGGTGCACTGCATCCTGTACTGAGGAGGGGGCATTCATGGAGGCCTCCTAAAGGCAAGGGAACCTTTGTTCTCTTACCTCGTGGCTGCACTGTGGCTGCATCAGAGCTGGAAAATTGGGTGGGACTGGGCCTTAAGATGGTTGCTGTTCTCGGTTAAAACCTGCAATGTAGTGTTGTGTTCATTTGACAAGACTAGATTAGTGTGAGATCCCCTCAGCGCTCCCAGTTGGAAGTGATTGGTTCAATTGGCCGAGGCCAGCCCTGAAGGGGGGAGTTATTTCAGCCTGCCCACTCCTCCCCACCCCCCAAATTCAAACTCCATGTTCTCCGGAGAGAACTTTCAGCTTTGCCTTAGTAACCTGGACCTCTGAGGTGGGCACCTGCCTGCTCTAGTGGCTTCATCCAATTCAGCACCAGCAGGACAGTGCAGACTTCATTCACTACACTTCACTACACAGCGCAGTGCAAGACTGCTTACACTCCAGGTGTTGAAAAGCACTTGTGACACCCAGCACTGGTGCAGTGGCCTCTGCGCTGGTGCTACAAATGAACAGGGTTGTGCTCTAAGGGCCTAACCCTATCCAACTTTCCAGCACGGATATAGCCATGCTTATGGGGCATGCACTGCATCTTGTGGTGGTGGGGGCAGTCACATTTGTTACTTTATCTCAGGTTGCATTGGAGCCAAACGGTTGGATGTGATTGGGCCCTACGTCCCCCAGGAACCATAAGCAAAGCTCAGCAATAAAGGATGAGCCTAGGGATGGACTCCTTGCTGAGAGAGTCTCTTAAATTTGGAACTGGTTCTCAGTGGCACGCCCAGCCCACGCTCCATCCCCAGGCTGGGTCGATGCTCGGCGCCCCCAGCATCAATTCACTGCCCCCACATCACTCACTGATATGCCCCCCCCGCAACGCCAGGCCCCATTTTGGAGCCATAGAGAGACAAGGATGGGCGGGAGAGCTCAACAACTCTCGTCTCTTGAAGAGGCTTCATCACTGCCCCCCACCGGCTCCAGAAGCCTGACGCATTCCCCCCCCCCCCCCGCAAAATGGTAGGACTGCATCAGCTGGTACTGTCACTCAGAGCGCAATCCCAACCTGGAGTTAGGCCAGCACAAGTTAGGCCAGCAACCTTTGGCCAGCACAAGGGCCACTGTAAAGAGTGTTTGGACCACTCTTGGCGTCAGGGAGGATGGTGCCCGTCTGTGTGCTGGACTCTCTGACTCTGAGAGTGGGCCAAACATACTTTACAGTGTCCCTTGTGCTGGTCAAACTGTGCTGGCCTAACTGTGCTGGCCTAACTTCAGGTTAGGATTGTGCTCTAGGTTAGGTACCAGTCCAAAAATTTCCTGCTTACTCATCAGATTATCTGACAGGCAGCGAGTTGAACACAGAACAGCTGTATGTGTTGGTTCCCCCGCTTGTGTACCAGCACATCTTTCCTAGTTTGCCCATGTTGCTGTATGCTTGCTTGTTGTTCCTTTCTTTTCTTTTGAAAATGGCATGAGATGCTTTCCTTTCTAATAAAAATATAGCTTGGAAAACCAAGCAGGTCCTGCAGAAACTGTTCTTTTCAAAACAACTTTCAAAAGAGTTATCAAGTAACATTTAATTTCTTCCTTCAAATGTCTCTTGAATGGCTGTCTGAATTCTGCTGTCATGTTTTCTTCAGAGAATAGCAAGCGCAGCACAGCAACAACATATTATGCAGTTTCAAGTGTCTGGGCACATTTGTCACATATTTCTTTGTAAGTGCAGGTTATAGTCATTTCCTTCAATCCACGTTCAAGCTTTATGGATGACTTTATGCAAATAATTCATATGTGAAGGCCCAGGAGGTAAATGTTCATTTCTGGACATCATGTTGGATGATTATTTTTCTAATTTGTGTCAGATGATTTCTTATATTTTCAAACAAAAGTGCACGCGGATCTCTGTGTGTATAAATTTATCTAGCTAAACTGATAGTTGCTTATTAACTTCAGACCAACTGACTATAGCAGAGGTTCTCAAACTGGGGTGTCACCATGCCCCAGCCTGAGAAGCCTGTCTCTGCCCCCTTAAGAAGCGGGGGAAGGGCAGAGGCAGCAACATGATTGGAGGATTGTGCTGCTGCAAGAGGTGGTTTGTTTTTTACTTACCCCACACAGCACCAGCCTCGGGAGGTGGGCAATCTCCCTGAACCGCCAAACAGTTAAAAAAGGGGAAAAAATGGCAACTTCTGGTTTCATGCCAAAACCAGGAAGTGGCTCCCTCCCCCCCCGCTTGTAGCTGTTTGGAGGTGCAAGGAGCCCTGCAAAGGGGTCTGCAAGAAACCTGGACCCCCCCCGCCCAGGAGGCCAGTGCTGCGTGGTATAATTTTTTTAAAAAAACCTTCACACCTGGCAGCAGCGCAGTCCTCCCAATCGTGTTGCTGCATTCCCCTTGCCCCAAACACTAACCTAGGTTTGCAAACCCCGAGGAGTTTGAAAACCTCCGAACTACGGTGACACAACTTCCTTCTCCCTTCCCCAGTGGCATAGCAAGCAGGAGGCAGGGGCGGTCCGTCCCGGATGACAGGCCAGAAGGGGGTGCCACGTGAGGCCCAACCAACATGGTGGCAGCAGATCGCCTCCAGCCATCGTCTCAGGTATATACAGGGCGTTCGGAAAGTCACTGTGCACTTTTCATAAATAAATATATATAAGTGCACAGTGACTTTCCAAACACCTTGTAGATGCTGCCATTAACACGTCCTAATGTTTGAGTGGCTTTGTGATCTCACTGCTGCCCCTGTTCCTTTTCCTTTGGAGGCTCAACAAATCAAGCCACTGACATCACTGTCTCCTCCTCTGAGAAGAACCCAGAAGTGACACCACAAAGTCATGCAACATTCTAACGTCATAACAT
The DNA here is from genome assembly GCA_029204185.1 of Lerista edwardsae. Taxonomy (NCBI): domain Eukaryota; kingdom Metazoa; phylum Chordata; class Lepidosauria; order Squamata; family Scincidae; genus Lerista; species Lerista edwardsae. The sequence goes on along the minus strand of JAJKFI010000027.1, from coordinate 1,864,379 downwards.
CACCACCCGGCTGCTGTTGCCTCTAGCAGCACCTCTGCCCCCCCCCTTCAATTTGTTGGTGTTTTTTCCAGAACAATTACAGGAAGTGGAATTCTGCAAAAGCTTTCTTTTAGCCTGATTGTACTGCAATGTGGTTTCTAGTTCAAGAAATGTACAAGATGAATTGCCATATCCAGTCTGAACCAGAGTCGCATGAAAGATGCCCATTGCTGCATTTTTCAGTGTTGAAGAATGCTTGCACGTATCTTACCTGGGTTAAATTATTTCACTTTGAGTAAAATCACTGTCACCATAATTGACAGTTTATAAGAACTTGCTCAGTGTTGGAAGCCCAGCACAAAGCCCAATGCAAATATTCCTGTTCCTCTTCATGAACGTTGACTCTGCTAACAGCCTATGTTTGCTCTGATGGTATTCAGAACTGATGCGATTTATATAATTTCTCATCTGTACTTGTTTTATAGGCTTGCAAGGAATGTTTGTATTTGGCCTTTGCCTCAAATAGACCTGTGCAAATATGATTGAGTGACGGTTTGTGTTAACGATGCTCACATCACCTTGAATTCTTTATTCTACCTTGGTTATGAACGGCTCAGTCATAACACTGCAAGAATGACGGTTGCGTGCTCTCACGCAGCCCTATTTGCCCTGCCCCCCCAAACGCACGTGAACAGGGCTTGGATGGGCCAATGGGGACCCGGTCTGGGGGCGGGGGAACTTGGTGTGTTGGTGCTCACCCTGCCTCCGCCCCATTCTGGCTTTGATTGGTGATTCCCTCCCACCCTCCCATCATCAGGCTGAGATAGCTGGTCTCTACGGGGCCGGGTAGGAATTTTTTGCCTCCAGCTTGATTGGCTCTTAGCTGTTGGTTTTTTCGCCTACCCCAGTCTGAGGTGGGGTCTGGGTGGCGTAGTTAATGGTCACTTCCCTGGCAGGTAGCGTGCGGGGGGTAGGCAGGTAGGCTTTCGGCGTCCATTCTGAGGCAACACGGTTGGGGATCGGCCGGGCCGTTCATAAGCTGCCTTTCCGGCTCGTTGAGCGGTGGGTCATACCCTGATCGGATTCATAATGGCTACCTCTATGGTGTGTGCCGGGGTGAGCTTGTCTTGGACACGTTGCCTTGACCTACGGGTCGGCGAGGATGGACTTCAGCTTGAAGCAATGAGCTGAAGTCCGGAGTCAGATGGTGTTACGCCCGTGATCATCCTGATCAACCGGGGAGGTAGACGGCTAGTGCCATTTCCCCATAGCCCCGCACGCTCTTCTTGAGTTAATTCAGCTGCATGTTCTTTTTGATAAACTTTGTAAATAATTAATAAAGTGGCCCTGTTAGACCAAGCTCTGGTCTCGTGTCGTTACTTCTGGGGGTGCAGGGTAATAAACATTGCCCTGCTGAGAGCAAGAAAATGTTTCAAACAAGCCCATGATTCCAAATTGCAGTTATGGTGCCGATCATGGCACCAGACATAACCAGGTTAAATTTACGCCAACTAAGAAAAGAAATCTGAACTGCAAAGCAGGATGCAACTGCAATATGAGGTTGGCTTAGGCAAGTAACGTCCTTTTTGGTGGTCTTCGGTCTTCTGCAACAGGATAATAATTCTTAATGAATATAGTTGTTGGAAGGACAGCATCAAGATAATATGCATGTCCACTCTTCACTCAAAACGGGCAATATAAATGCTAAGTGTTATATTAACCCCTGCTAACTGGGCAAGAGACACTTTTATTTTCCAAGTAGTGTTCCTCTTATATTTAGCAGGGGGAGAGCAATTGTCCCTCTTCACCCCGGCACAGTGTCTTTTCTAGTGGCTGTTGCTGGCAGTGTTCTGCATTTTTTTATATATTGTGAGCCCTTTTGGGACAGGGAACCATTTGATTTTATTATTACTATTTGCATGTAAACCACTTTGTGAACTTTGTGTTGAAAAGTGGTATATACATACGGATTGATTGATGTGATTGCCATTGATATATTCTATGCCCAGGCAATACCTGGTTAGTACTGTGGCCAGGAAGGTAAAATGTAAGAGAATAGACTGAACCCAATAGACTAAACCCAGTACTGATTACCACCCTGCCCCCAACCAGGCCACCCTCCTCCAAGCCAGTTTCACCCTCTCTGGGCTTCCCCCACCCTTTCCACCCAGGAATGCCTCCCCATGGCCTAACAAGGAACTTACCACTGGAGGCTCCTGGAGGTGATGACCTCCTCATTGGTGCCATTTGTCTCTCAACCATTGCAAAGTGCCTTATGGCTCTTTTGCGAAGACCATTACCTGGACAGTGCGCACACTAGCCATGCTGCCCAGGCATAGGATCGGGCTCTTAATTACTAATCAAGGTGAAAAATGATGAAAAAAAGTGATGAAAAATCAAGTCTCTTACAGTGTGAAAGTGTATTTTAGGATATTGCAACAAATAGAATGGGATTTTCATTGCGCCACATCCCCCCCCCAAAAAAAAGAAAAAAACCCTTCACTGTATAGAAATCTACTTCCTTCTAATGACAGTATCTGCAGCCTGCCAAGCGTGCTATAGGCTGTGAAAGATATACAGTAGATTATAAGATGTACCAAGATTGGGTGTACCAATAAAAGGACTCTACAATTTCATCAGCAAAAGTGGTTCAATAAAATAAACCACCTAAGGCCACCCTCCAGAACCTGTGTTCACACTCATAAATCCTACAGACACCAACAGTTTCAAGTCATTGAAAACTACCATTTCCAAGTATCTAGGTGTATTCAAGTCTGCAGCATCTGTTTATTCTGTATGAAACTCCAGAAACAGAATGTGAAGACATAAACAATATTATCTAGCCCACCTTCCTGCAATGGCAGAAGCCGACCGTACAGACATTATTTATTTGAACATCCCAACATGTAATCACTTAGAACAGTGCCTATCTCTGATGCAATATTGGGGGCTGTCTTTGTCTCAACCTCTTGCACAAGGCAGGGAGTCAGGTGGCAACAAATCATAAGAACATAAGAAGAGCCCTGCTGGAACAGGCCATCTAGTCCAGCTTCCTGTATCTTACAGTGGTCCACCAGGTGCCTCAGGGAGCACACACGACAACAAGATGCCTGCATCCAGTTGCCACTCCCTTGCACCTGGCATTCTAAAGTAGCCAACTACTAAGGTAAGGAGGTTGCACAATCCATCATGGCCTATAGCCCACAATGGACTTTTCCTCCAGAAATCTGTCCAGTCCCCTTTTAAAGGCACCTAGGGCAGATGCCATCACCACCTCCTGTGGCAAGGAGTTCAACAGATTAATTACCTGCTGGGTGAAAAAAAAAAGTATTTCCTATTAACTGTCTCCTGTTCCTTTATCCTTTTCCTTTTATCTATTCTAAATCATTGGTAAGAGAGCTGGGATACTCCTACCAGGTACAAAGGCAGCCATCAAAGTTATCTCTCCTCTTCAGTGGTCAAGTGCTTCTGCTGTAGAAGAGCACACCTCCCCCATCTACAATAATAGTCTTGGAGTAAAACAGGAATCTTTTGTTTTCCACCTGATTGGCTGTGGCAGTTTTTTTGTGCAATTTTGCATATTCCATACTGTTGGAACGGATGCTCTGCTTAGCTTCTGTTGGTCCCAACTGGCTGGCATAGTGGGAGACAAGAATTGTAAGGATCAGCATGCACTCTGAGACTAGCAGATTGGCGAGAGGGGCTCCAAAATCAACCTCAGAGTATTGCGTGGCTCGGGATGCTCTGGGACTCCTTCAAGCCATGATTGAAAAGTTAATCTCTAAACTTCATAGAGTCGGGAAACCCAATCCTGAGCTCTGCTGCGGGGGCAGCTGGATCCTGGCCCTGCTGGGTTACCGCTGGAGGTTTCCTGGAGGCAAGGGAGCATTTGTGTACCAGTCCAATTAAATAAGAACATAAAAAGAGTCCTGCTGGATCAGGCCAAAGGCCCATCTAGTCCAGTATCTCACAGTGCCAGATGCTTCAGGAAACACATAAGACAAGAAGATACTTGCGTCTCATTGCCACTACCCTGCAACCAGGACTCCAAGGTAGCCGATCTCTAAAACAAGAAGGTTGCACCACCCATCATAGCTTGTGGTGGATGTTTCCTCCAGAAATCTTTCCAATCCCCTTTTAAAGGCACCTAGGCCAGACACCACCATCACCACCTCCTATGACAAGGAGTCGGGACCCACTGTAAGTGATGTCATAGCCAGAAGTGACATCACCAAGCAGGAAGTGCTAAAATTGTGCTTTAATCAAACAACATTCCTGTAGTGTAAACTAGCATTCCTGGACTGCAGCAATTGCACAACCATGAAGCATCCCTGACAGAAAGCAAGAGTAGGACAAAATATGATGTAAAAGCTCTGAACTGAAAACAAAATTAAAAACTCCCTCACTTGAAAATTCAAAATGTCAACACTCACAAAAGGAATATAGGAAGAGTGAAGCCTGCAGCTTCCAAGATGGCTGCTCCAAGCTTTCTGCGACCCACCTGAGTCTGACATCAGGTCACGACCCACCAAATGGGTTCTGACCCACAGTTTGAGAAACACTCCATTAGCCTATATCTGAAGTTATGATTTTTTTGCCCCAAATGTGCATTACTTTACACTTGTCTACACTGAAATGCATCTGCCATTTTGCAGCCCATTCTGCAGCCCATTCCCCCAGTTTGGAGAAATTATTTGGCAGCTCTTCACAATTCCTTCTGGTTTTTACCACCTGGAAAAAAATAATAATAATCCAGGTCTCCAAACATTAAGCAGGCTCATTCTAATAGTACTCCTTGCATGTTAGCTGCAATCTTAAACATACTTACTAGGGAGTAAGCCTCACTGACCACAATGGAGCCTCCCTCAGAGTAAACATGCATAGGATTTCACTGTAACTATATCACAGATCTCACTACAGAGGCATTTGCAGCCTAGCTGTGTGACAGATCGCATTGTACAGGAGTCTGCAACTTTCCCCTTCAGTGCCTCTAGCATTGCTTTATGATGCTGTCAATTTAGATCCCTCATTATATGGTTGGACACACCCTCAAAAACCCATTGCCTTCCTTGGAAGCACCTCTAGTTGTTCCCCATACCTGCTCAGCTGTATCCCCAGTCGGTGTCAAATCCTTGTCCTTGAGAGGACATGCACTCAGTGTGACATTGCAAAGCAGGCTTCGGGATGTTTTAAAAGCCTATTAACGACAGCCATTCACCTGGTTTCAATCAGTGAAGCTCCACTGAAGTCAATGGAACCATGGCCATGGCAAATGTGAGCATCATTTAAAATGCATGCCTTGCCTTCCCCTTAGAAATCCCTTTGCTCCTCATGACTCCCTTTAAGGCAACACTTCTGTAACTTGCTCTCAATCTCTTTGATGCCCTGTGCTGTTTTGGTATTATTTATAAAGCACCTGCTATGGGCCTGAGGTTGTACAAGTTCAATAAACAGAGAGTCTCTACCCAATATCTCATAATAAGGGGAAAAATCTGGCTATTTGTGATAATGACATGACAGCTACCAAGTGAAGATGCAATGTCTCTAAGGTTTACAGAAGTGGTTGCTTCTAATAAGCTACATGTGCATCCACTTACACAGGTCATTGAGCAGCTAGGTCCATTCAGAGGCGTCCATTCAGAGATGGGGATCACAGCACTGTTTTGAAAGCAGCCGCTCCCACTCCTCTTCAGAGCCATTCAGAGCTAACGTAGCCTCTGACTTGCTCTAGCTGCTGGGAATGCTTCATGTGCTTTCTTTCTTTCTTTCTTTCTTTCTTTCTTTCTTTCTTTCTTTCTTTCTTTCTTTCTTTCTTTCTT
>JAJKFI010000027.1:1822509-1851413 GCA_029204185.1 Lerista edwardsae | reverse complement strand
GGGAAGCCGGCGAAACGGAGCATGACGCAACGGGCGGGCTGCCGCTCACCCGTTCGTCCCTCCCAGCATTCCGGCAGCATGACGCCGCTGGCACAAACATGCCCTTGCGCTGGAGAGGCTCCAGTTTCCCTTGCAGCTGTGTTGAATGCAGCGCATGCCTGCCAGCCTGCCTGCTCCAACGCAGTTTAGGATTGCGCCCTGAATCTGAGCTCCTGCTTGGCACAAGGGTAATGACAAAGAGAAGCCGTGTTAAGCAATTAATGTTTTTTTTTCTAATTCGTTTGATAGAATCAGGATTTGATCTGTTCGGGGGGGGGGGGCTGTTTCGCTGTCCTAGACAGTGAGAGTAGGTTCCCTCTCTAATGTAGTGCCCCTGCTGACTGCATCTACAAGAAACAGAGCAGAAAGTAAGCGAAGGGATCTCAGTAGAAGGATAAATATCACTTACAAGGCAAAAAATACATACTAATCCTTGTCGTGAGGCTTACTTTAGCAATGAGATTTCGGCACATCTTATAAGCCCCAAGAACAAATGTCATAAGGTTGACAAAGTCACCGTCTTTGTAACACCTGTAATGTGAAATTCAAAGCAAATATTTTACTTCTGCACAAAGTGTCAGTGGTCTGTGCAGTTCTATGCATAAGACAACATGTTTAACTTTCAGTGCTACAAGGAGAGGGAGCAACCCAAGAGACCAAAAACCAAAAAATAGTCTCTGATACTATTGAATTTGTTTTCCTATTAGACGGTTTTAACCGTTCTTCCGTTCTTCAAGACAGCACTGACTCATCATGGACTGTGGGCCCAATCCTACTCAACATTCCAGTGCTGATTCAGCCCTGCCAAAAAGGTGCGCACTGCATCTTGCATTGGGGGAGAGTCAGGGACACCCCCTCAAGATAAGGGAACATTTATTCCTGTACCTTGAGCAGCATTGTGGCTGGATCAGCACTGGAATGTTGGATAGGCTTGGGCCCTGAGAGTCTCTTCCAAATCTTTCAAATCCATTCATGAAAACAGAGCCATTCCTGCTCGCAGCACACCTGGGGTGGGCAACATCACTGCGCCCCCAATGAAGCTGCCCCACCACCATGCATCGCTTGCAGTGGCATTTCTACAGGGAGGGCAAAGCTCTAAGTGTTGCAAGAAGCCTTACCTTGCAGTGGAAATCACTCCTCTCCTGCACCGTTTTAGCCAATCCTCACAGGGAAAAGCAACATCTTGGCGTTGCTTACTGGCTACAGCAGCAAGGGAGAGGAGGGATTTACATGACAGGGTAAGGCTTCTTGCAACACTTAGAGCTTTGTCATCCCTGTAGAAACGCCTCTGATCACGGCCCCACCTCCCTGCACCTAGAATCGCTCCATTAAGGAGCAATCAGAGCACAAGGGAGGGCAGGGGGGCAAAAAAGCATGCCGGTTTTTCTGCGCTGCTGCACCTTGCCACAGCCGACACCTGTTGCACTTGCCACACACATACACCACTGCAGCACTCTCCTTCCGCCTCTGCATGAATGAAAAGATGTCTGCCAGTGGAACCTGATGCAAGTCATAAATAAGCCCATTTGAGTTCAATGGAACTTGCTTCCAGGTACAAATGTATAAGATAGCATCCTTACAGCTCAACACTATTCCTCACCTGCCTGCATAATGAAGCAGGGCTGATGGAGTGCAAGTTGTATGCTATGGTGGGGATGACCCAGGATGGGTAGGTCAAAATCATTTTCACTGATGTCCACAAAAGCCACCGTGCCGCCAATGAGACTCCTCAGATCTACATCGTTTTGCTGGTGTAGGTCCAAGGAGCCTTAGGGGATGTATCCAGCTGGGAAAATGGGGATAGGAGCTCAGCATATGCTTCTGCCAAGGTTCTCCCGTTCTCAAACTGTCCCCAGAGTGGCCTGTTCCCAACCCTGATCCTCAGTGGTGTCATCTAAATGATTTAAGAACAGGTACTCACTTTTGATTGGCACGTGTCGGGACCCGCCCACCGGAAGTGACGTCATAAGCCAGAAGTGATGTCGTGGCAGGAAGTGACATGAAACAAAGCCCTTTTTGAGGACTCAGACGATTTTAAACTGATCCAACAGTTGCAACAGTATTCCACAGCACCCCCAGAACATGTTAAGGAGGCCTGGCATCATGTTAAAGTGACCCAACAGTTCCAAAAACCCAGAGCAGCTCATTTTTCAGTGGCAAGGCAAGGCTCTGCTTGCTGCCTGCCTGCCTGGCTCTGAGAACATGCAGGCAACTCAAACGTGCAGGAAATTCAAACGTTGCAGGGGGCGGAGTCGACGAGTGGGCGGGCGAATGGGCGGGGCCAGCTGTAACCCTAGGAACCGGTACTCGCGTACCCCCGCGTACCCCCTGCATGACATCACTGCTGATCCTCCTCAGAACCACCTCTCAAACCACCCCCACTGCCAACTTAACCAATCTGGCAAGGGCTGGGTGAGCTTCTGGTGTATGCATGGGGCCTCCAACCATTTGCACTGCCAGCCCCAAAGCGCATTACAACGGCACAGCTGTTGCAGCACTGGACTGGGACTTGCAGCAGGGGATTGCAAGATACACTGCCCAGACAGGATTAAGCCATTAGCAAAATTAAAGCTAGAACCACTTGGGGCAGGAAAACAGTTGCCTTTGGGGATGTTGCCAATACCCCAAACCGGTGTTTCCCAAACTGTGTGTCGGGACCCACCAGTGGTCACAAGCCAATTTCAGGTGTGTCGCGAAGCACCTAGAGTAGCCATATTGAAAATATGGGAAGATTTCTCCATATTTGGGAACGGAAAAAGGGAAGGGAAGGGAAAAGGCTGGGTGGTTGTTTTGCTTGTGTCAAGGTTGTAAATAGGTTGTGAATAGGCTTTTTTTTTCCCCTTTCTGATTCACTTGCTATTGGAAAATGGCTGAGAAATCTCCCAACATTGCTGCGTTCTCTGGAAAGCAGCAGGCTCTGCATCACAATGACAGCACTTCTGGTCATGACAGCACTTCTGGGGGGTCCTGGACAGATGGTCCTTCTAAAAAGTGGGTCCCGGTGCTAACAAGTTTGAGAACCATTGCCCAGAACTGAATTTGTATAGTACCAAATTTGGTGCACTCACAATGCACGCCAGAATTTTGAAGCCGGTTCCCACGCCTCATTGCAGAAGATGCCTTTTTTATTGTGCAGTTTTAAAATATATACGTTGATTATTTTTCAGGGTTTATTGTATCCTGTTTTACTTGTAGTGTGTGAAAATTGCCTTGGCAATTTCTGTCGAAAGGTGATACCTAAATCAATAAAATGAAATTAGTACTGTACTCTCTGTATTAACGTACCTTCTGTCTTGTTCCTGTATTTGTTCCGGTCAGCTATTGTTCTTTAAAAACTTTCTCTAGCCTCTTCTATTCTTTCTATCATCCCACCTCTTTATTTCTCTTTTCTTTTCAAAGTCATGGGCTACTTAGTGCGTTCTCATTTTCTTTTCTTTCTGCTAATTCACTTTTTGATCCATGTCAGTCTGATTTTCGTGCCCATCACTCTACTGAATTTGCTCTAACTTGAACACTAATGATTTGTTAATTGCATAATCTCAGGGTATTTTTTTCTGTGCTTCTTTTCAATGCGCCGTCAGTGTTCAGTGCTAGAGATTGTTCTTTTCTCTTACTGCAACTGATAATCTTGGCTCTCATGAGAATGCGCTGGCTCCGTTTCATTCTTAACTTGCAGGTCGCTCCGTGGTTTCTAGTTCTGGTTTCCATTTCTCTTCATTCTCATATCCCCTGTAGGAATTGTGATACTATTGTACGTACGATTCTGCCAGGCCACTAAATGCATTTATATATAACCACAGCACAGACTCAATCCCAGCTGTTCATCCTACTGTTTGAGCTCAGTTCAATCAGACTTACTAGTAGCATTTTCTACGTTCTATGCGCTAGCCTTGTATAGGGGGAGCAGCAGAACTGCCATAAACCTACAGTATTTCCAAGGTCAAATGACACAAAACAATGCCAATTTTTGTGTGCATATGCATGCACACAAGCATGTATGTGGACACGCCCGTGCGCATGTGTCTGTAGATTTGATGTGTCTGTTGATGTGTCTGAAGATTTGAACGGGACAGTGTAGGCTTTTTAATTAACAATTTTAAAAATTAATTTTAAAATTAACAATTATAATGTCACTGCCAACATTGCAGGTGAATTGACATAATAAAATAACCCTAAAAAGGCAGTTATGTGCTCTTAAATATTACTCACGGTGAGGATGATGATGATGATGATGATGATGATGATGATGAATATCTAACAATAATAATGAAATCACTACATACCAACTATAGAAAACAGTCTTACTTTTTAACAGCACACATTTTACTGAAATATTTATGATTATCCAAGCTCCTCAGGAAAGGCCGGATATTCAAAAGGCTAAATCTAGCCCGCAACATCTAATGGGGCTGTGCATAAGTACAATAATACTAGTAAAATAATACTACATATCTCAGTGAATGTTCTGAGGACTTTTCCTCCCCAGAGTTTGGCATTTGCATCTGCTCTGTAGGGCGGATATTACGAGAAGGCTTCTGATGCTCGATTTTTCTTGTCAAGCTGTTTTCTCCTGACTTTTCAGCATGTTAGCTTGCCACAGCTTAGATTATCTTCACAACGCAAGCTCTACATATTATACAATGCCTCAAACGGAACTTTGAGGAACTGTAGCCCTACAAAATATGCAGGACTTGAAGTCATCCTACGATTTGCATACAGCAGGGAATTGGGAAAGAAGTACTGACAGTACCTAACCAATCCAATCTATTGGAAACAATACATTTCATTCAAAAAGCATAAGCATTCCACCCAGAGTCAACTTGGCTCATTTAACTTATACTGTAGAAATCAAATGCCCCACAGTTTTGAGGAAGCACACCTGATAACACAATCCTACTATTATCACTTCTAGCAAGGCTTAACATTCTGATACTAATCTCAGTCCCCCAAGCCTTTTCAGTCTGAAATGTCAAATTATGTTCTTCCTCCGATGTGTGCTTTAGCAATTATCAGGATGTGAGAAGTATATACTTAATTTATTCACGACATGAGTGGTTCCACTGGTGTTTATTTAGGCTGAATTCATTGAAGTTAAATATTAGGATTCAGGGGCTGTTCTTCTTTCAAGCATTCCATCAGCGCAAGTTCACACATGTATGCTTATGACGAGAGGACTGCAAAATCGAGAGATGGCTTGCATGTATGCATGAGCTAGCTCGGACTGGCAATCATGTTGGAAAAAATTTTCAGTGAGGTTCCTAGAGGAAGGCAAAATGCTAAATTTTGCAGGAGCCTGAGCTCCTCTGTAAAGCAGCCCCTTGCCTTCAGAGTCATTCCTGGCTCGGAGAGCAAAGCCTCCAAGCTGTTTCTCCATGCCATGAATGGCTCTGAAGGTGAGGGGGAAGGGCCACTTTACATAGGAGCTTAGTCTCCTGCAAAATGTAGCGTTTTAGCCCCTTCTAGGAATACCATTGAATTTTCGTATCCTTGTCATACTTTTTACAGGAGGCAATTCATATACAGGTGTGTGTCGTCGTCCCCGTATATGTGGGGGTTCTGTTCCTAATTTGTAGATACCTGGGTACCACTTTAAAACATGGGTGGAAAGTTAAAAGAAGCCCAAAATAGCTTCTCTACCACTGCACTGTGAAACTGTTGAGTTTTGAGGGCTCCAGCAATCTTCTGAGCTGTTTGCGATGGATCAGGAGAGAGATGTTGGGATGCTGGTGGAGTGAATGTGTCAACCCAGAGTGCAATCCTAAACTGGAGTTAGGCTGGCATAAGCTAAGCCAGCAAAGTTTGGCCAGCATAAGGGCCACCATAAAGCGTGTTTGGATTACTCTTGGAGTCAGGGAGGATGGCTCATGTCTGAGTGCTGGCCTCTCTGACTACAAGAGTGGTCCAAACATACTTTACGGTGTCCCTTGTGCTGGCCAAACTTTGCTGGTTTAGCTTATGCTGCTGACCTAACTCAGTTTAGGATTGCGCCCCCATTGTGTGGCAGCAGTTAAAAAGGCCAGTTCCACGCTTGGGATAATTAAAAAGGGGGTTGAGAATAAAATGGCCAATATTATTACATCATTGTACAAATCAATGGTAAGGCCATATCTGGAGTACTGCGTACAGTTCTGGTTGCCACATCTCAAAAAGGACATAGTGGAGCTGGAAAAGGTGCAGAAGAGAGCGACATAAATGATTATAGGGCTGGGTCACCTTCCTTATGAAGAAAGACTGCAGCGTTTGGGGCTCTTCAGTCTAGAAAAAAGGCACCTGAGGGGAGACATGATTTAAAGATACAAAATTATGCATGGGATGGATAGAGTGGATAGAGGGATGTTCTTCTCCCTTTCTCACAACATTAGAACCAGGGGACATCCAGTAAAATTAAGTGTTGGGAGGGCTAGAACAGATAAAAGGAAATACTTTTTTTACCCAGAGCATAATTAATCTGTGGAACTCTTTGCCACAGGAGGTAGCGATGGCACCTGGCCTAGGTGCCTTTAAAAGGGGACTGAACACATTTCTGGAGGAAAAGTCATCAAAGGCTACAGGGCATGATGCGACTTCCATACTTTAGAAGTAGGCTACCATGGAATGCCAGATGCAGGGGACTGACAACAGGATGCAAGGATGTTGTTGTCTTGTGTGCTCCCTGAGGCTTCTGGTTGGCCACCGTGAGATACAGGAAGCTGGACTAGATGGGCTTTTGGCCTGATTCAGCAGGCCAAAATGTTCTTCTTCTTATGTTCTTATAAGCCACTGCCCTTTGTCCCTGGACATGTTGTCCAGTCCGCCAGCATGTGCATCTCACATGTAACTGAGGATGCAAACCTAACCAATTTTCCAGCACTGGCATAGCTGAGCCAATGGGCATGTGCTCAGTAGTGGGATCTGCAAATGAAGAAGTGGAATGCTGGGCAGGACTTACGCACGATTGGCTGCCCGTCTGCTCCGTTCCGAAGCTCCCCCCCCGCTCACCGCGCGGGCTGCCCTGGCCTCGGAGGGGAAGCCGAGGCCAGGGCAGCCCGCGCGGCAAGCGGGGGGGGCATCGGAACAGAGTGGATGGGCTGCCAATCAAACGGTAGTCCCGCCTAAGTCCCGCCCAGCGTTCCACTTCTTCATTTGCAGATCCCACTACTGCATGTGCTGCATCATGCAGTGGAATAGTAGTCATGGAGGTCGCCTCACAGTAAGGTAACGTTTGTTCCCTTACTTTGAGCTGCATTGCCCTTACCCCAGTGCTGGAAAGATGGTTAGGATTGCACCCTCAGGCTATGCCTAGTTACACAAAGGCAAGGTAGATCTGGAAGTTTATCCACTCCTGCAGTAAGAGATAAAGATTTAAAATGGCTTGGAATTTTAAAGCCAAGAGAGAGAAAATGACATTTTGGGGGAATGTTGACACAAATGCAATATTTATTATTTTTGTATCCAACATAAACTTACTGTATTATTTTCAGATTGTGAAAGACTTTATGCATAACTTACCAAAGAACTGTTGGGCTTACTGTTGGGTTTATTCATGAATTTTAAAATTATGATGCTTTTAGTTTTATTACAACAATAATTACAGGTTTGTCCCACTCATTACAGATGGAACAAACTGCTGCACTTTCTAGTACCTCTATGTTTCTTCCTTTTAGCCAGTTGGAAAAACAGAAAAAGAAATAGGAGTTCAAAATAGAAAGCTGGAGCTCTGCAGTAAACAAAAGGACAGTTTTTATTGTCTAGTATTAGAAACAGTATGTACTATCAGCATTATCATGCAGCAAGACAAGAAAATAATATTTTTTAGTGAAAAAGCTGAGAAAATGAACATCCACATAATGTAATTAAGGAGCAGTAATAAATTAGAATATTTAGTTACACTTCCTAATACCATTGGAAAGCTTGATGTTATTTCATCATGATACACAGAAAATGTGATACACAAAATTAGTCATTCTTATTTATTTTATTAGATTTATATTGAACTCCATCCCAGTGAATAATAGATCACTGCAAGTACTAGCAAATTTCTCTAATCACATAATTATCGGAGGATTAGGCCAAGGGCCCATCTAGTCAAATTTCCTGTATTTCACAGTGGCCTACCACATGCCACTGAGAGCTCAGAAGACAAGATATCTGCATCCTGTTCAGAGGCATAGCTAAGATGATCCGGGGGGGCAGAAACAAGCTGTGTTTGAATATCTGTATTCTCAAGAAAACCTTTATTTATGTACTTAATACATTAAATTTGATTTCTTTCTGTGTGCTACAAAATCTTCTTTGCCTGAGGTACCAGATGCCTTAGCTATGTCACCAGTCCTGTTGCCACTTGTAGGCAAGGTGTGTTATTTTGAAGTTTCACTTTGAGCATCATGGTCTTCAGTAAAGGCTTGCACTATCAGACGCTAGTGTTGACAGGGTTTTTTCACGTTAGCTTGAAGAGATGCAACTGGGGGCTCATAATAGTCAACACAAATGGCTCTACTGAGCCTGTTTTGAGTTGTGTCCACAATTAAATTGTGTCCTTAGAATTAAGAACTGCTCCCTCTTTAGCAACATTCCGGCAGGGGCTGAAGACCTTTTTTATTTCGAAAAGCTTTTAATTGTTGACAGGCTGGCTGGTTTTTATACTCTTGCTTATATTTTATGATCCACGGGGCTTGTTGTTTTAAATTTTAATTGTTTTAATATTGTTTTTAAATTATTGCTTTTTAATATTAAATTGTGAATTTTATTGTCTTTTACTGTTTTATTGTAAGCCGCCTTGCGTGCCTATGGGCAGAAAGGTGGGGTATAAATTAAATAACAACAACAACAACAACTCCATTAAAGTTTTAGCCTTCTCTCTCTCATCCCCGTTCTCTACCAGAATTGTCCTTCTGAATGGGGGTGTGAGTAAACAGCAAGGTGGATAGCTCACATGTAATGGAAGATACCATTCAGATTTGGACATAGAATCATAGAAGGTACCTGCAAGGTCATCTAGTCCAGCTCCCTGCCTGAAGACAGAAATCCTCCTACAGCATCTCCAGCAGGTGCCTGTTAAGACTCTGCTTGAAGGTCTCCTATTTTTAGTGTTAGGATGAATGAGAATTACAGTTTCCATCAATGCACTTCTGACATTATCAGACTATTTTCTCAAGTACTGTCCTCCTACATTTTGAAAAGGAAGGGCTGCCATGGATATCCCCCAAGTACACCAATATTCCAGGGCTTCTTGGAGAAATCTTAGTTTAAAAAAACCCAAACAAAGTATGTTTTTTTCTTTCAAAGAATTGACTGAGAAATCTCAGAAAAGCAGGGCTAATTACAAAGTAAGAATTGGGAAGTTCACCCATCACAATTAATTTCATCCTTGATTTTTTGGGGGTGGGGATGGGGAGAGGTTTGTCCAAAGTAGCATCAATTTCTTTCCCTTGATGGAGCAGATGTAGACTCTTCAGGCAAGCAAGTTGACTGTGTATTCTACAAGAACACTTGGCAGGGTATTGTTTGTTTTGCAATCTAGTCCAACGCTGTGTCAATGCTATAATCACTATCATTTCTGGTTTTGAATGTGGAATCTAAAATATTTGCAGTGAATACACTCTGTAGGACTATTATTTTAAAACTCAGTTTAAATATTTCACTCCTCATTTTGAAAGAGAAAACGTTTCACTGTTGGGGGTTTTCAATGGTTTCCATCACCATGAACACACACACACACACACACACACACAGAGGCACACACACAGAGGCACACAAACACACACTCCCACTTTTTCCAATCCCCCCAACCCGGCCCCCAGTTCTTGTCAGAGCAATCTTATTAGAAAAGGATTTTTTTAAAAAAACACACACAGAGAGACACACACACACACAAGCTTTTGCTTTTTGAGTAACTTTTCAGTACAGTAAAAAAAAAATCCAGTATGCATAAATGTGGCATGAACTTCATCATGACTAATATAGAGATAATCCTGCTTTTTATAGCCATCTGTTTTTCAGCTATATGCTTTCCTAGTAGCAATCTAGTAGCACGTTCCCTTTTAAAAATATCGTTCATTCTGCAAGGAGAGAACTGCATTAAAACAAGATCTGAAGGACAACATCCTCTCTAAAACACAGGAAACCAATTTATTTTTTCTCAGATGTCTGCCAAAACCATTTTACTAGCAAATTCCAAAGCAAACAGCACTCTTATTTCTTCTCTCCCAGGTCTTATTGTTCCTGATCCTAAAGGTAAAAGTAGCAAGGAGGAGACACAGAAAAGCCCAACCTGATCACCCACCTGCAAAGAAGGTGCAGCTGCATGCCATGGGGTGGAGCTATCATGAGCCCTAGGGAAAACATTTTTTTTTCTTACCTGTCCATAGGCTTCCTAATGGCCTATGGATCTCCTCACACCTAAACCAGTTATATAGCTGGCATAGGTCTGAGGAGGAAAAGCATAGGGACGAGACAAAGAAGGGGGAAAGGATCCTGCACAAATTAGTACCACAGAGCCACTCCTTCCTTCCCCCCCCCCAAGCCCATCGCCATGTGGCGTCGCTAAGGCATCTGCTGCCCAGGGCAAAGAAGATTTTGCAGCTCCCCCACAACAAAATCAAATTAAATTTAGTATGTAAATGAATGAATGAATGAATGAATGAATGAATGGTTTCTGGTTAATCGGCCATAACATTGAATATAGAATACAGACACTCCAACATGGTTTGTTTCATTGCATACAGCATGAGAAGGAGCACCGCAACCAGCAGGCCGGTGGGCCTGCGCTGTATCCAGCGCCAGTTAGGAGGAGACAGGAGCCTTCCAGGCATTCGTGCCCTTGCACCTGGGGAGGTGCCAGCCCCCCCATGTGCACCTTGGATCTGCGCCCGTGAAATTGTGGGAGCAGAACTGAGGAGACGGCATGGCCGAATCAGGGCCACAAGGCCTGGGGATGAGGCCCAGGTTGCAGTCTAACGTCACAAACCCACCCCTTCCCTGAGCGGGCATGCCCATGCCCCACCCAGTTCCACCCACCCGCGCCCTCCCTCTCCCTCCCTCCCACTCAGAGCCGCCAGCATTCCCAGACTGGTGCTAGCGCTGGCACTATGATGCTAATGACATCCGGGTGTCGATTGGGCCCCAAATTACCTTTCCAATTATATATAACATGATGGGATTATTCATACATATCAATGTTTTCACAATTTTGGCCACTAATGCCAAGCTCAGCTTGTTGCTCCCCCCCCCAAAGCTTCTGCCTAGTGCAATTGCTACTCTTTACACCCCTCTAGCTATGCCTCTTGCAAGTTGAAATATCTTTTCATTGCACTGTGACCAGTGGTGTCATCCAAATGATATAGGAACAGGTACTCACTTTTGATTGGCACTTGTCGGGGTCCGCCCACCGGAAGTGACGTCATAAGCCAGAAGTGATGTCGTGACAGGAAGTGCGGTCATAGCCGGAAGTGATGTCATGATGGTTGCCATGGGTGTGATCATGTTTGTAATAACTTCAGCTTGTGGTTAGTGTTGATTTCACTTCTATTGCTTTGCTTTCTAGAGATGTGTATAGACATATTTGGCTTCAACTATTCCCTGGTTAAATAGCAGGCTAGACTGTACTAGATTGTGAGCCCTTTTGGGACAGGGAGCCATTTAACTTTAATGTTAAATGCAAGGAGCTGGCAAGGAGCAGGAGGGGGAACAGGCGCCCACCGGGCCGCGCGACCACGTGGGCGCCCGACTGAGCGCCAGGCTGGCCAGCAAGGAGCAGGAGGGGGAACGGGCGACCAAGAAAAGACCGCGTGGGGGCTGGGGCTGGGGCTGGGGGAGGCTGCAGGAAGAACCAGGACGCTGGATCTGCGCGGCTGGAGGGAGCGGGAGCCCCAGGCAGCCTACCTTCTCACGCTTACTGCCTTATTTCCGGGTCTCCCTCGCTGCTGCTGCTGCCGCTGCTGCCACCTCCAGTCCTCTCGCTCCGCTGCTGCCGCTGCTGCCACTGCTGCCGCCACCACCACGCTGCCTGCCTGCCTACCTCCTCACAGAAAGTGCAGACAACGGCTGCGGGCGTGCAGTACGCATGCGCAGCTGCTGAGTCAACCAGCTGTCAACCAGCTGATGGGGCCAGCTTCGAGTGGGCGGGGCCAGCTCAACTTCTAGGAACAGGTACTTGCGTAGTGGTGCGTAGTGGGTGCATGACATCACTGACTGTGACTGGTCTCTTACCAGTCTGCCCTCAGCAAGTTGCAGTAAGTGTATGGCTCCTCCCTGAGACTTCTTGTTCCTATCGCCTTTTCTCAAGTGTTTCCCACTCCAGTTTCTTAGTTTCTCCATTTTGTTCCATTATACTTGAGCAGTATAGCAGGGGCCGTGCTTCAGCCATGTAATATGATCTCTAATTAGCCTTGTCAGCAGGGCTGTATTAGGGTGAGTAGGCTGAAGCTAGGGGCCCCATAGAGATTACTGGCCATTAAGTTGACTTGTTTGGATGTCAGCCTAATGTAGAGGTCTCCAGATTTGGCCCCTGGGGACTCCCATACAGCCCACCCACCCAGCAACCAGCAAGAGACTACAGCAAGGCCTTGCCTTTGCAAGGCCAGGCTTTCAGAGCTCTTCTATGTGGGGCAAGCCCCTGAATCATTGGGAAGCTTCCATGCAAGCCTGGGGCTGTGAGTTTCTTCCCCTTTTGGGAACAGTTTAGAATGGCCTGGCTGTCCCGGGTTTTGCCCCTCAGATTTCTGCTTATATTTCTGCTGTTTTAGGAGTTGTGGTGGGGAGCTTCCATACAAGCCTGGATCTGTCTGTGAGAAGCCTGCCTGTGGCTGAATTGCCTAAGGTTAGTGGTCTTATTAGTAAGCTGCAGAGGTCTTATTTGTAAAGTGGGGAGGAGAACCATGCTGACCTGCCTCTCCACTAGGGACTTCCATTCAGTGGGGCAGGAACTTTCCCGAAGAGTTTAGAAGAGGGCCCAAAATATCTAAAGTCTAGGGCCTAGCCATGAGTTAATATGGCCCTGCTTATCAGTTGTGTGTTACTTTGAACATGTGAAGCATCTCTGCAAAGACACTAGCATTTGCCAGTGCACACAACAAGCAGCACTGACATGGAGAGGCTACGTGTAGTGAGGACCAGTACAGAGGGTAGGAGGCTGTTGACCGCTTGTGGCTCTGGGATGACAAGTGAGGGTAAGGACATGATGGTCTCTGCCGACAGAAGATCAAGGACTGCTGAGAGGTTGCACATCTCTCATTCCTGGAAGAACGCAGTGGCATAGGAAAGGCCAATCTGACCCCAAACTGGAGGAGACGCTAATAAAGAGCTGGTTTCTCTTCCTCTTGACAGAAAAAAAACTGTCAGAAAATCAGATCAGGCTCCAGCTGCCTGTTGCCTTATGGTTGCAGCAGAGACGAATGGAGCCCCGAGGCTGCCCATGGCAGGGTGACGAAACCGCGCCCCCTGCACATCACTCCGCCCTCGTGCGTCACCCTGCCATGCCAACCTGGGCCCGGAATAGCTCCATATCGGAGTGATACAGACCCAAGGGAGGGAGGGAGGGCCAAAAGCCACGTGGGTTCTTCCGCGCAATGGTGCCTTGCTGCTGCCAGTGCGGTGGCGCCCATGGCTCCCGCCACTCCTGGCTACACCCTTCTTCTGCCCCTGGGTTGCAGAAGAAAGCAGACTGTAGTTGAGGCACAAAAATAACAGCGCTCAGACGTTTCATGTATCCGAATGCATTGTAATCTGTAGTGGAAAGAATATGATCAAAATGCAGGATATCAATCTTTTGTAATTTTTTTTTAAATGTTTTTCTGCCATGCTGGTTATTGTCTTTTAGAAAAAAACTAAAGAGGTTTTTTTTTTTATAATTTCAATAGGCTTTTAACATCTCATTCTGTTGCCATTGTTTAAGCCATTTACGACCATTGGTGAATTCACCCGCCAATTAATTTCAATTAATGTTTTAGAGATTTTCAAAAAGTGGCTGCACCAAATTACCTGAAACTTGCTCTGTAAACAGTGTAAGGATAGACCTTTTTAGAGGTACAGTTGTTTTGACTGTCCACCCATGTCATCATTTAAAAAACAGGGGCAGAATTTGGGTTTTTTTGTTTTATGGGGTGCCGTTTCTGAATCTGATTGGGCCCCCCCCCAAATCTGAAATGAAAGTTGCCATTTTAGCTTCCTGTGTTAGGGCAGGGGCTAACCTTTCTCACTGAGTCTACTTTAAAGCTTTCAGGTACAATTAGCACCTGTAATAATTTTTTAAATAA
The DNA here is from genome assembly GCA_029204185.1 of Lerista edwardsae. NCBI lineage: Eukaryota > Metazoa > Chordata > Lepidosauria > Squamata > Scincidae > Lerista > Lerista edwardsae. The sequence continues at coordinate 1,837,143 of JAJKFI010000027.1, read as the reverse complement.
TTGGCGCGCAAATCCGCCGATGGTAGGGAACGCGGGTACTTCCATTCAAACTCTGGGCTAACGTGGGGTTTCTTTATAGAGGCTAACTATCTTTTTATTTTGGGGGACAAGTTAGGTGAAAATATAGAGGAGACACATCTCCTAATTTTCCTGTGTTATTTCTACTGTTCTGATGTCTTCAGAGACAGAATAAATTATTGCATGTGGCAACAGAGAAAATGTTTTTTTTATACTCCACAAGGATTCACATCATTTATTGTGAAAGACAGGCTTGTGATGAGATATCTAGTTGAAGACAATAGGCCAGAAAGCTGCAAATGCTCTTCCTAGAAAAACACTAGCTTTCCATTCATTTTGTAATGACTGAGAATTGCCATTGACAATTGACATTTAGAAAAATCTGCTTTTCAATGTAATCACTATTCAATGTGAGGGTCATCCTGTTCTTGCACCATGGCAGGAAACTTTACTGTGCCATAGCTTTACTGTGCCATACTTCCCCACAATCTGTGATGCATCTTTGCTTTCAGTCATAAACTGTAGCTTTACCATTTACCTACTGGCTGAAGGGAAAAAAAAAAACCATGATGGTGCTTCTGTGCACTCATGACCCAGGTTGCAGGCACTGGCATGAGTACCTAGGGCCCAATCCTTCCAGTGGTGATCCAGCTGTACCAGTGAGGCATGTGCTGCATCCTGCAGTGTGGGGACAGTCACAGACGTCTCCCCAAGGTAAGGGTACAACTATTCTCTTACCTTGGGGTTTCATTGTGGCTGCCTCAGCACTGAAAAATTGAACAGGATTGGGCACTTAGTTGCTTCACTGCCTCAGAGTTCCTCAGGAGGCCTCAGAGTTCCTCAGGCTAGTGACACTCAGTGACACATACTGGTAATAAATTATATTAGTTGTACAATCAGTCTTGTCAATGGTGCAAGAACACAGAAGAAGATTCAAATACGCTTCCTCCAAATCAGCACCTGGACACAGTCCAATGCTGGGAGATGGGACTGATGATTTTGCTTTGTTTCACACAGGAATCATCCTTGTAGCAACTAAAGGGTTATTTCTTGCCTCTGTAGCTGCTAGAGGACAAATCAATGTAATGAGAAAGATTTTTTTTTTCTCCACAGCTTGTTCTAGGGCTGGGGTGGGTGAAAGGTTGACCTTATATCAGTATATCAGTTCTGAAGCTGCAAGCTGCAGAAGCCAGCTCTGAAAAAATAGGGTTTTTCCCAACATGTTTATAAGGCAGAGAAGGGTCAAGGAAAGTTTAGAAGACTTCTGTCTCCATCTCATTAGGGGGGTGTAAAACAAGTACCAGAAGTCTGCAAAAGACCTAATTAGCCAAATTGTAGCACTCAAACCTCTGCAAAAAATTCAGTTTTGCAAGAATGAACTTCTTACTTCAGGATTTGTACTCTAGGGCCCCCTTCTGGAAATTCCTGAAGTAAGCAAGCTGTATGCTCAGTGAACAATGAGTTTTTCAGGGATAAAGGTAGCTTTTTTTAACACGTCCATAGAAATTGATACACAGTACCTTGGATAGCACACCATTTTTGGACAGTAAACATTAAACTTTCAGTACCATTGGCGGGCAAAAACACCAGTTTCAGTTCAGGTATATGGGAACACTTTGACATGGTTCCAAAAACATAATTGCCCTGAGAAGGGCAGTGGCTGTACATGTTTCAAAAGGCAAAAGACTTTTGCGCAAAAATACCCATGGTAGCAAATGGGTTTTAAATTGACTCTGTACAGATTGCTGTGTGAGATGACATTCCTTTCCCATCTGGATTGTTTTGATCGGCTTTGTAATGTGTGTGTTTGTAATTATGAGATGGTTGCATGTTGATTGCGATCAGCCAGGCTGTGTATTCTGTGACCAGAACAGAATATATAGGTACGTTAAATATGAATAAAGTATAATGCTCCCTTCCGGATCTGCAACCAAGGGCTTCGGCTTTTTGGCAGCTTCCACCTGGAGATCCTAGGTGAGCTGTATCACGTGTTGGACAAGGGGCCCCATGGTAGAACTCTAGCAGGTGAGTTCCGGGTAGATGGAAGGTGGTAGAACTCTAGGAGGTGGAAGAGCTTTCTTTTCAGGCAAAGTTCCCAAATACACTCCCTTAGATCCTGTTGTAAAGAAAACCAGAGAGCAGGGCTGGGAAACACCCTCGCTTTGGAGAGGCAATCAAGGTTGGTAATAAATGTGCATGGTGATGCAGACATGCAATAGGGTGCACAATTGCTCCCACAGGGCAGATTTGGGCTGCAAAGGGCTCCTCGAGGTAAGGGAGCTTTTGTTCCCTTGCACCATTATGGCTCATGCCACCCTTCCGGGTCCACCTGGACCTGCACCAGCTGTATGGCTGGAGCAGGTCCATGTGAAGCCAGGAAGGCAGTTTGGGACCAGGAAGGGGGACAGGATATCAGCAGTGATGTCATGCAGGGGGTACGCGGGGGTACGCGAGTACCGGTTTCTAGGATTATGGCTGGCCCCGCCCATTCGCCCGCCCACTCGTCGACTCCGCCCCCTGCAATGTTTGAATTTCCTGCACGTTTGAGTTTCCTGCACGTTCTCAGAGCCAGGCAGGCAGCGAGCGGAGCCTTGCCTTGCCTTGCCTTGCCACTGAAAAATGAGCTGCTCTGGGGTTTTGGAACTGTTGAGTCACTTTAACATGATGCCAGGCCTCCTTAACATGTTCTGGGGCTGCTGTGGAATACTGTTGCAACTGTTGGGTCAGTTTAAAATTGTCTGAGGCCTCAAAAAGAGCTTTTTTCATGTCACTTCCTGCCACGACATCACTTCCGGCTTATCACGTCACTTCTGGTGGGCGGGTCCTGACACGTGCCAATCAAAAGTGAGTACCTGTTCTTAAATCATTTAGATGGCACCACTGGATATCAGTGCCATTGTTGCTTTCAGTACCGCCCCCTTCCTGGCCTCAATCCACCCTTTTCCCCACTCCAATTTACACTCCATTCCTCTGCCTCCCTCCCACCCCCTACAGTACCAGCAATGGGGCTCCTTTCCTGTCCACTAGCATATGGAACAAACCCCTTGCTACTTCCAGCCATATAGGAATAAACTCATGCTGCTGGAATGCTCATTCTAGCAGTGTCAAGCCCTATTACGGTTGGGCTGTGACTCTTTTTTAAAGCATTTTCCTATGTTTTATATAGAGATTATTCGACAATGTGCTTAAAATCAAGATGCATGTGCCCACCACCTGCTGATGTTGAATTATCACAGTTTGCATTTTCTATACAGCTAGCAAGAAATTGCAAGCAAGATATCCATCAGCCAAAACTTGCTTCTTTTGTTCTCAGCCACACTTCTTTACTTTCTATCGGATGTTGATGAAATCTGCAGAAATGTTTTGCTAGGTTAATGAATGAATGGGCCTGCAAACTGAGCAATAATTTGCCTTCTCTGTTGGAAATGTCTTCCTCTGTTTCCCCTCTAGAAGTCATTGACTGCTTGCTATAATAATGGAGAAGAAGCAGAGGTCATGGAACTGTTCTTCAGGCATGGAAAAGTAGTGTCTAGTGGAAACCCCAATTTTACGTTCAAAGATCCATCGCATCCGTTACCATGCAGTTGCAAAGACCTACTTCCTCTTTCAGTTTCCTTTTGGTGACTGTTCTTTATAAATAGATTAGACAGGCAGTCATGGCAAGGAAATGAGAAGCACAAAAAGCTTCCTCAAATTGCCCCAGGTGGGCATGTGTGTTGGAAAGGACAGCATTCTCTTGCCAGCTTGTAAAATGCCATTTATTGTCAATCATGTTCATAGATTTGCCTTAGGAGTGGGATGATAGAAACATTAACATGGGGAAATGACAATCTTGAACCCTACCTAGCCACACTGAGAGTGCAATCCTAAGCTGCAGATGGGCTGGCACAAGTCCCTTGCGTTGACCCAGGAGTGTCGCAGGCGTGCTGTCTGCGTCACTAATGAGCAGGCTAGGCTGGCAGAAGGACACACGCTGGCCTCCTGTGCCAGGAACCTGCACCAGGCAAGGCCTGCTGAGTTAGGCGGGTGGGGGTGAGAGAAGCAGAAAGGGGCAGGGGCAGGTCACTCCATGGGTGGGCAGGCCTGGGGAGGTTGTGGAGCCAGGATCCGGCACTGAGGCCAGATCCTAACCCCTGTCCCAGGCCCTATATGGGATTCTTAAATTTGTGCCAGCAATTTCACTGCTGCAGAACCAAGTAGCCCTTAGGGGGACTGGGCTTTACCCAGGGTAAAGGGAAAATATCCCCTTACCCATTGATGTCATGCAGGGGGAACACGGGGGAACTCAGTTCCACTAGTTAAAATTAGGGCGGACTCTGCCCACTTCACTCTCCCTCCTCCCCCCTCCCAATTCCTCTGCAAATTTTCTTCTTGGTTGGCCAGCACTCAGAGGGTTAAAGGCAGTGATGTCATTCAGGGGGAACGGACCAGAACGGATCCTAACGGGCTCTGTGGCTGGTTCCGGGTTCCCGACAAGTGCCAATCAAAAGTGAGTTCCTGTTCCTAAATCATTTGAATGACATCACTGCCCTTACCCCCGGTGCCGTCCATCTGCCTCCTATCCTATGTTGGATACTGTGCAGGCCGGCCAGCCAGCCTATTCCAAGGTAGAGTTGCCAGATACAAACTGGGCAGAGTACCTATACCTTTAAGCACTGGATGGAAGAGGGAATATAGGATTGGGCAGAGAATTGCTCCCATAAATAGTGCAACCAAGCACAGTTTCCTGCTAGAGGATAGCATATTAGCTTGCATTAGTACTATCTAGATGACACTTCTATCATCTGCCAACTTAAGTGAAGTGTGCTTCAAACCACAGCAGGATCCCCTTCCAGGGCAGCTCATTATTTTTTCTCGGATACTTGCCACCATTCTAATGACACTGATGTGTACATAGCTGCTCATCAACATTGACGGAAAGATCCCTCCCTGCTCTTCAAATAATCTTCATTTTATTTATTAAGTATAGGAACCATCAAGTTTCACATTCTGCATCGCACTTCCTGACTCAAGCAGCGATTATCCTTTTCCCATTGATTAAAGCTTCCCCTGGCTGTGAAATGATTCTTTGTGAAGAGGGGAGGGAGGGTACTTCCTTTGTTGCCACAAAGTTGGACAAGCTGCTACCGATAAATTAATATTTGTATACACTTTTATCACTGTCCATTTTTGTAATTGGAATTTGAATAGCAGATGTAAAGAAGGCTAAGCAAATCTTCTCTTATTATAATTTTCATGCTTCCTTGGACAGAACACTCAGGAAAGACACTTAGCTTTCAAGCATATTTTATTAAGAAAATAACTTTTTTTTAGCCTAACTTGTAACAGCATTCGTGCAGAGAATTAGTTCAGTGTTCATTAAAGGGAAAAACAGATTCCTCGGTGCCTCTGAATTCTAATTTGATTCTTACACAGAACTGAGGGAGTTGAATTGTTGCCTGAGTCATGAGTGACATTCAGCCTCTGTTAATGTATATTGCAACCAAAGTATTGTTACTTGAAGCCAAATTACAGCCCAACCTACAACATAATGTACAGTGCAATCCTAACGTTGCACTGGGCTGGCGTAAGTCCCTTTCGCCATAAGCCCCTTATAAGCTGGCCCTAGTGTGTTACAAACACACCATAAAGCACATTTGCGCCACTCTGGAGGCAGACAGGCCGGCACAAGCAGTTGCACTGGCCCACGGAGGCTGCCAGTGTGTGAAGGAAGCATCAGCCAAGTTTGGCCAGCTGAGGAGGAAGGTTGGGAAGGGGGGAGAGGGCAGGGGGAAGGGTTGGGGGAGGGGGCAGGGCGGACCAGCCCAAGGAGGAGGTGGAGCCAGATCCTAACCTCTGTCCCTGCCCTGGTTGGCCCCAATCTGGGCCATTTGGATTTGTGCCAGTGATTTCGTTGGTGCAGATCTGAGTCACCCCGTGGAAAATATCCACTTATCCAAGGTGACCTCCAGCCTGCCTGTTCGGCGCTGGTTAGGATTGCACCCTTAGTTCAAGTACTCTAACTCAAGATTACAGCCTACTTCAGTGGGTCTCCCATCTGTTTCAGAGCGCAATCCTATATCCCCATTGCGCCGGCCGAACACTGTCACAAAAGTGCCGTCAAGCGGATCCGCGTCGGTGCTATGGCGCTGGGCCGGTGCAAGCAGCAGTGCTGTCTCTCAGGTGCCGCTGTGACCATTGGCAGCACCGGCCTTGCACCAGTCGAGCATCAGTATTGCTCGGTCGGCGCGGGGCCTCCACGAGGGCGTTCCAGAGGCATTCCGGGGGCGTAATTGGGCGGCGCAGTGGGCGGCGATGTATGCGGTGACATATGCGGTGACGCAAGACAGCCTTAGTGCCTTATCCTAAAGCCCGTCCCCAGCCAGGGCGGCCCTAATTCAGGCCACTCCTGTCCACGTTCCTCTGCACCTGCAAAACAGATCCGAGCACGCCCAATGGGGCGACCGGGGCCTACACGGATGCAAGGGGAAAACCTTCCCTTGTCCTGCACGTTGCTGCTGCTACCTCCTAATGGGCTTTAGGATACAGCCCTGTTATGTCAGTCTTACTGTCGGCCTTACTTAGGATTGGGCTGCCCATGTGTGTTCTTTGGCTTAAATGCACAATCCATGCAAATTTGCTGGGCAGCCCTGCACTGGGCCCCCTTTTGTGTCCTAATGTCTGCACCTTAATAGCATATTGCATGTCAGTGCCTGATCCAGCTGACCCCTGCCCAGGTGTGTTATGGACAAAAGTTATAGAATCAGAGCTTTGAACCAAAACTCAGTAGGCTGCAACAATTTCCAGAAGTTTAGAGTGCTCAGCCTATGTCCCAAAAGATACCCCCAACAGAGAAAAGTTTCCTCTTGTTAAGCAACTCTTCTGTTATATAATGATAATTTAGGAAGGTTCTCTTCTCCATGGAAAGGACCACAATGAAACTTTATTTTCTACCTAAACAGATGGACTGCTCCTTCTGAAAATGGGTGGTTGAACTAATCTCCATCAAATATCCCTGCAGTAATTACTTTAAGGTTTGGTAGGGATCTGAATATCTTTGGAAATGTGGTGAGCACTTACTTAGAAGTCATAATTAGTTGATGCTCCGTGATGTGCTAACCATATGTCTCTCCCATTCAAACACCATGGTGTTCACTGCAGTGGAAATTCTGCAATCCTCCTTTTTTCCATCTCATATACTGTACATACAAGCAACATTCTCTGGTTTGAGCTCCAATCTGCTGTACATTTTCATATACAAGAAAATGTATATTTTTGACACATGCTGAATTTTGATATTCTTGATTTTCTTCCATTTTTACAACCACCAGGGCTATGCAAGTTTCATTCTGTAACACACAGTGGCATTTACCCTCGCACCCCAATAAAGACAGACAACCGTGCTGGATGTGAACAGGCCATTTATTATAAAATGACATTATAACTTATGCATGACTTGCAACAGGAACAACTAACTCAGCCTTAGTAAACTATCTAGCTGGGTGCGGGTTATGCTGCCTTGGGGAGGATGCCTGGCATCCACCCCTTTGAGGTTCTCATAGGGCGATCCAAACAACTCGAGGAGGCACAGCCTTACGCCCGTGCCTGCCTGTCTTCATTGCCCCATTAAGGGACCCAAGGCCGCTGGTGGACACCGCTGCAGGTGTAGCTCGCAGCACTGTCCCCCGGTGGCTGGGTCATGGAAAGGCAACTCGTCCGCGCCGGTTGAGCGTCATCAGAGTTACCCTGTCCATTCCCCTCCACCTTGCCGCCCAGGCATGGATACCGTGAGATCTCCCTATCTCTCCTCCACCCCGCACCACTCAGGCCACAAAGAATGACAACCTGGCGTTCGTCATTCTTGACCCCCACAACTCAAAATCCTTCTAATACCCTGTTGCAAGTCACGCAACAGCAAGTCATTGCCGGACGGCGACAGGTGCACACCGTCGGTGTGGTAGAGAGAGGGTTGACTGTGCACAATATCAGGGTGGCGTATCACCTGCCCCCCTTGTGCCAACACTACCCTCCCCAGGTAATCGCTGACCCTACGTCTGGCTACATCAATACGGCGGATGCTTCGGGCCTGCCGCCATACTCTCCTGGGTAGAAGGCTGGACCAGGCAATTACAACGCCTGGCAGCCACTGCTGGATGGTCGCGAGGTCCTGACTGGCCTGGACCCGCAGCGAAATGGTAGTTCGCTGCCCCAGGTCGTTCTCGCCAAGGTGAATCACGATTACCTGCGGAGGGCTGCGCCCGGTCGCATGCTGGTGTAACATTGGGAGCAACTGGCCCCACCTCATACCCCTCCTTGCAGACCAGGTGATGCACGCTATGCTGCTGAGACCCAGCTGAGTGCCAAAACTAGAATTCTGCGCCCTCTTTCTGGCCCAAAATATGATGGAGTGTCCGCAGATTAAAATCCGAACCGGATAGCTCCACCGCGGGCCTGCCAAGAGAGAAAAGGCGGTGAGTGATCAGCAAATATAACGAATAACTGACAACCAAACCGGGACCCCTCGGGTACCCGCGTATCAACCAGGGAACACTGCCCTCCGAAACAGGCAACTGCCTCAGGCAACCCCCCAGCCGGGGGGAGCCAACTAGCGGGGCGAACCCCCGCGAAGCCTTCCGGCTGTCACGTGCAGAGCCCCTTCGCCTGCTCAGCTGCGCACATAACTCCGGTAAGCCTTGGACCTCCAACGTCCAATCCTCTGAATACTTGCCACTGGGAATCCCCACTGCGCCGCAGCTGAGGCAGCACCGATCCTGAACGAGTGCAGGCCGTACTCACAGGCTGGTAAACCCAAAGATCTAAGAGCCCTCTTGAAAACAATAGAGAATTGATTCACTGTTAAAGGGGCTACATCCTGATGCCTAAACAATGGACCGGCCCCGGAGGGGGCAGACAACCTGTATCTCTCCATAGCCGCCACGGGGCAAAGCCCTCCCGTGATTGCTCTGCGAAGACGTACCCAATGTCCCCACCCTGCCTGGTCTGTTTTGGATTTCTGTAAGTGCAAATACATCATATTCCCTTGCATAACGCAGTCCCCCCATTGGAGGGCCCTGTCATATCGGTATCGAGAACAGGCCAGGATCTCCGACGGGCGAAAGGCACCGAAGAAAAAGACCAGGCAGGTGGCAGAAAAAAGGGCAGTTTCGAACTGGGAAAAACATAGGAACTGAAACTCGTGCAACAATCCTTCCAGAACGTGAACTGAAACTGGACGCCTTGTGTCTACTGCTGGGGGCGCCTCCCTCTTGATTCCCTCCAATACCCTCCTGACCCTAAAGTCCCCTGTGTTGTCTGTTGTACCCACGGTCTTGGCCTGAAAGGCCAAGGCCGCCAGAAAAACCGGTAAGGAAGAAGAAGACAGACCGCGGTCTACTAAGTCAAACAAAAACCGAATGAGGTGTTCAATGGGAATTGGCCAAACCTCCGGCAGCTGATGGCCTCGCCTGAAACTACTGAAAGCCTGGATCTTCCTCAAGTAGCTTGCCCTGGTAGTTGTTGCTAACGATGCCCACATTGCCCTGTGGGCTCTGGCGCGCCAAGGCTCCACAGCCACAGGGGCATAGGCTCTGGGTCCTGGTGTGCCTCCGGGGCCAGCAGCCGAAAACGTTCTACCTGTGAACGAGATAGGGCATCGGCTACGCTGTTCTGGACCCCGGGGACATGCCTGGCCGTGAATTGGGTGTTCGTGCTAAGGCACTGGCTAACAAATGCTCGCACAAGCCGCATGACCCGCCTAGATTTTGAAGTCTGTTTGTTAATGATGTGAACAACCGCAAGGTTGTCACACCAGAAACGCACGGCAGCGTTGGCAAACTCAGACGCCCAAATGTGTGTTGCCACAACAATTGGAAAAAATTCCAAGAATGTCAAGTCAGATGTGATACCGGCCTGTCGCCATTCCTCAGGCCATGGGGCGGCACACCAACGGCCACGGAAATATACACCAAACCCATGCCCTCCCGCTGCGTCAGAACACACTTGCAGCTCTGCTTCGACTGGTAACAAATCGCGCCAAAATGACACCCCGTTGTACTTGCTGAGAAAGCCAAGCCACAACTCCAAGTCCTCCCTCATTTGTGCTGTGACCCTGATCCTGTGGCTGGGGCGCTTCACTCCCGCCATTGCGTCACATAACCTCCGCAGAAATGCTCGTCCCGGTGCCACTACACGGCACGCGAAATTAAGGTGACCGACGAGGACTTGAAGCTGGTGCAGTGTGACCTTCCTGGCTTGCACAACCTGAGCTAGTAAGGCCACCGCCTTCTGCAGTTTGTCAGTGGGTAGCCGACTCTGTTGTAAGCGTGAGTCAAGCTCAATACCTAAAAAGGTGAGGCGGCTGGCCGGGCCCTCTGTCTTGTCCTGAGCTAGGGGGACACCCCACCTGTCACACAGTGAAATAAAGCCTTGGAGCCACATGGCGCATTCCTCGCTGTCTGCAGGGCCTGCAAAAAGATAGTCATCCAGATAGTGGGCGGAGCTAGCCCCGCCCATCTGGGCCCTGAGGCAGAATTCGAGGAATGTGCTAAAAGATTCAAAATGGCTACAGCTAATCGCCAGGCCCATCGGAAGAGATTTGTCGTAATAAAAGGCTCCGTCAAACTGGAAGCCGAGATGGCAGAAGTCATCCGGGTGTATGGGCAACAGCCGAAAAGCGGACTCTATGTCCGCTTTGGCCATCAATGCCCCAGGGCCGCATTGCCGCACCATGGCCACTGCTTGGTCCAGTGAAATATACTTGACTGAGCACAGGTATGATGGAATTTTTGAATTCACCGAGGAGCCCTCAGGGTATGACAAATGATGGATAAGCCGGTATTGACCCACTGCTTTTTTGGGCACTACACCTAGCGGCGAGACCTGGAGGTTAGCAATCGGTAATGTTTGAAAAGGTCCTGCTACTCTGCCAGCTGCGACCTCCTTGTCTATTTTCCTGCGCACCACGTCCTCCATACCCCTCACTGAGCGAAGGTTCTCAGAAAAGGAGGGGCCGGAAGGAGGCGGTGCGCCGATCCGAAAACCGTCCCTGAATCCCTCTTCCAAAAGTTTTGCCGCCGGCCTGTCAGGGTAAGCCTCAAGCCAGGACCGTAACTCCGATAGCTTAATCGGTGTTGGACCCCTTTGGGGCTCCACCACCCTGTTGTTGATTGCCTCCTTTCTTGTTGTTGAATGGACCCCTCCCAGCTGCTCGATTGGATCCCAACTTGGGGCAGGCAGCGACTGCATGTTTGGCCCCGCACATTCCGCAAGAATGCGCAAAGGAGCAGCGTGCTCGGCTGCATTTCCCAGAAGAGTTAAACTCGTAGCAGATTCTCGAACCTTGAACCCACTGGGCACCGCCAGGTGCCTTTCCAAGGTCGGATTTGTTGCGAGCAATCAGGTGACCGCTGTCCGAGCGGTCACCCCATGCTGCGCGGGTAGGGATCACCAATTGGGACCATAACTCGAATTGAGGCAATTTCCAGTCTAAGGCCGGATCGTGGGCGGCTCGAAGCCTGAAGTGCTGGTCATAGGCCACCCAGGCAGTCCCAGAATAATCCCGGAATGCCCGGTGAACTATGTCCAGATATTTGAAAAGGGCAGTCGCTTTAGCAGGGTACATCTGCAAAGTAACAGATGCATAAATGAGGTAGCCGTTAAGCCAATTGGCCCAATTCTGATCTATTTTCCGTTTCCTGACGGCTTCTTCGTCTCTCTGAGGCTCCCCAATTTTTGGTATTGGTTCAGGTTCCATATGGAGGAGGCTGAATATGTCAACATATTCGCCCCTCCATATCTTTTCTTTGACTGAGAGCGCCAGGTGTCCACCCAACGGAAGCGCTACTTCCCCATATGCAATGCGTGGGCGCTCAGTTTGCTCTGTGACAAGGCCACTTGGCATGTTGCCTCCCTGGGGCGGCCCCATGAAAGAACCCAGTGGGGTGGTGGTGGTGCTGCCTGGCCAGGAGGCTGGCGACTGGTAGTTACCTAGTTGCCCCATCAGGGACCCCTGGATTTGATTAGGAAAGTAAAACCCACCCGACCATGGATGGGGTTGGCACCCCGAGCTCATCTGAGAAAAAGGCAGAATTGGCAAACCCCCCGCCAAAGGCGGTGTTGCCGTTGCAGTGGTAGCCTGCTCAACAGCCCTATCGTCCCACACTGCTGATAAATCCTGTGTGTCCAAGGGTGCGGCCTCACCTGCTGCCGGCTGTGTTGTTGGTGCAGATGTAGCCGCTTCCAATGCTTCATCCTCAAACTCCTGTTCCAAGGCTCGAGATGTATTTTGTGCTGTTGAAGGCCCCATACCGCCACCCATGTTCTTCGGGGTGGATCTCCTAGATGATAGATAATCCATAAGTTTAGCGCCTTTACCAGGTCTGACTGACCTTCTTGTGGGTTTGGGCACCCCCCCCTGAAAAACCGCCCACATTGTTCCCAAGTTTCCTGCGGGCTTTTTCTTGCCTTCGTGCCTCCATACTAGCCAGCAACTGGCGCACTTGCCCCATATCCTCCCCCTCATCTGAGGAAGAGGAAGCAGAGAGGGGTGGGGGGGGAGGTCGCTTAGGGGCCCTACCACCCTTTTTCTGTGTCTTCTTTCCTTTTCCAACCATGGCTTTGACTCTCTAAGCAAACGCAACAGGGGGGGGGAGTCGCCCAAAAGCCCAGTGCAATCGAGAGTGTCTAGTTGGGAAGCCTCGCTGTTGCCCTTCTCCCTTTAAGGCAGGTAAAATTCGGCACCGCCCTCACCCCTACGCAAGAGAAGGAGCCCGTTACAAGGAGGGGGGGAGGTGGGAGGGGGGAAAAATCCGAGCCCGACTCTCCGCTTTTCTGGTGGGGGGAGGGAAGTCCCAGTCCCGCAGCCTGGCAACGACCCCCAAAGCCCTTCCCAGCCACGAGCCCTCGCGGTACTCCCTGCTCCAGGCGGCGGTTGTGTGTTCCGTGCGCCGGCTGCCTCTACTGATGAACTCGCGGCAGCAGCAGGAGGGGGGGGGAGAGAGGGCGGATTGCGCTTAAGAACGCTGCGAGGGCGGGCTGCTGGCCTGCTCCGAAGCCCCACAGCGGTGCGCGTCCTCTCCCGTCGCCGTCCGGAGCCGCAATGAGGCTCAAGGAGGGAAAACGCTCACTGCACGGGGCAGCGCCCGCGCAGCAGCGCGCTGCCCTCCAATGGGGGCCCGCCACAGCAGCTTGCCTGCCTGCTGGGGGCGGGGCAACCCCCGTTAGCGCGCCATGGCGCTAACGGGCATTTCTCCATAAAACTGTCGGAGTTAATTCATGTGTTATTTTCTGTCCAATTATTTGAGGTTCCCCCACCCCATAAATGTGTCACACATGTGAGGCAGTGTGTGCAAAATTCATAAATACTGCGGGAAGGGTCGCAGTTTACATAATCCACTCTTGATGCAAATGTAAGAAGAGAACGCATCCAATGGCAAGAACTGAACTATTAAGACAACATGTTTGTAGACCCATCGCTTCCATCACAGTCTTCAGATAACCAAACCAAGAACATTAATCAGGAGGACCAGAACAAGTACATACAATTACAGAATCACAATGGGAAAGAAACATGGAAAGTTACTGTGGTTGCGAATGGCATCTTAGCTAAACAGGGCTTGTGGCCCTACTTAACCTTTATAGTGCTATTTAGGCATTCTGAATGCCTAGGCATACACTTTCTCTAACCCCTCCTGTCAGATTCCCCTTTCAACAAATATTTTCTTGCTCTGCACCTTGCTAAATTTTACCATTGATCCATTAGAGCAATATATCAAATTTGGTAGATTGAACAGTTTGTAATTCTGTAGCCTAGAAATAACTTAATGCCTTGCCTTCCTAGCAAACCAACTCAGGGCGCAATCCTGACCTGGTGTTAGGCCAGCACAGTTAGGCCAGCAAAATTTGGCTGGCACAAGGGACACCATAAAGTACATTTGGACCATTCTCCAAGTCAGAGAGGCCAGCATACAGATGTGAGCCATCCTCCCTGACTCTGAGAGTAGTCCAAATGTGCTTTACGGTGGCCCTTGTGCCGGCCAAACTTTGCTGGCCTAATTGTGCCAGCCTAACTTCAGGTGAGCATTGCTCCCTCAATCTGTATTTGATTACATAGGCCTGAAGCCTTCAGTAGAATGGACAAGGTCACATGATAGCTGAGACACCCCAGTGAAGATAATGGTATGCAACCAATCCCTTACACCAGATCTACTGGCAGTACTAACAAATAAAAAAAAACTAATATACTTTACACCCATATTTTAAATGGAAGAAATGTACCGTGCATTCATATCCATGTTTATTCAGGCAGCATTTGCATGTCTAAGAACGTTCAGTGCAATGGAATTATTGGATTTACCTGCCAGAAAATGGAACTTTTGTAAAGCATCCTTGTCCTCTGACTTTCTTCATAAGCAGCCTGTCTTAAGAAAAGTTCTTCTGTTATTTCCGAAATTATTTGTGGTTCTTCATAACACCGATCTGTGTTCATTATTCATAGGAAGTGTATTTTTAGAGGTCTGGTGGCATGTTTTGGGAGTGTTGGTCTGAGGGGAGAACTCTGACTCACCTCACCCCCTCTCTCATTCCCTCCATCTCTTCTTCTTCTTCTTCTTCTTCTTCTTCTTCTTCTTCTTCTTCTTC
>JAJKFI010000027.1:1803491-1815534 GCA_029204185.1 Lerista edwardsae | reverse complement strand
CAATCAATCAATCAATCAATCAATCAATCAATCAATCAATCAATCAATCAATCAATCGTATTTATATTCTGCTTTTCAACACAAAATTCACAAAGCGGTTTACAGGCAAATAATATTAAAGTTAAATGGCTCCATGTCCCAAAAGGGCTCACAGTCTGAAAAAAAATGCAGAACACCACCAGCAACAGCTACTAGAAAAGACACCGTGCTGGAGTGAAGAGGGACAATCTCCCCCTGCTGAATATAAGAGGAACACCACTTGAAAAAGTGCCTCTTGCCCAGTTAGCAGAACTCTCAGACCTAGCCTTTTATAGCCCCTTGCCTTACCTGCTTTTTTTGTTGTTGTTTTTAGCTTTCTTAGCCTTTTCCAAGGCTTCTAATCTGGTCACAAGTGTCTTAATGGAACCTTTAGCTTCCTCCTCATCTGAAGAGGAAGCTGGGGTATCATAAAGTTTTATCCTGTGGGGCCCTGCCTATAACTTCTGAACTCTGCCCAGCATTGAACTGGCAGAGATATGAGGACCATGCAGTGGCTGGGGTGGTAAATAAAGTTGTTCATTTTTTAAACTTTCCCAACTGATCTAGTCCCTAATGGGCGCACTGGATACCGCTGATGCTGAGCCAGCAGCCCTGCATTCAGTGCACCAGCCTGGGACAGGACTGGACCTTTAGTCTCATACAAGGAGCTTGCGCTTGCCAAATAGATCCTTTATTCTATTTCTTTGAAAGACAGAGCCCTCTAAGCTCCCACAAATTTCTTTGGAAATGACTCAATTCTCACATGGTGTGAGCTCATTGTTGTTAGAGAAAAGCAATCTCAAGCACCCTTCAGTTCACAGAGTGAGTCCCAGAGTGCTTTGGATCCTGCTCGTTTTCCGTAATTTTGTTTGGAGCGGCCTCAGAAGCTCTGTGCTAGAAGCATTTGCGTCTATCCACAAGGTGTTTCATCTGCTAAAGACCGAGAATGGCATCAGTATGGTGACAAACCACCACTTATACTTTGTAGGCTGCACACAGAACACCTGTGGAAATACCTGGCTTCCATCTTGCACGAGAACCGTAATTGTCCAGGCATCCCTGCATTACTCAGTGGGTCCTCTTAAAACTCAACATTTGTCATCCGCAGCACCTCCAGCACAATCTGCAGATCTTACACTTCAGAGGAACAGCTTTACAATCCCTTTAAACTACAAACTATTACAGCTTTTGTGTCACTCGCTGCCTGTACCCGCGTGTGAGTCTTTTCAAGATGAAAGTTTCAGATGCAAGATCCAGAAAGTGGGTGGAAGAGAAAGCGACATCAATTCAGACTGTCGATGTCTCCCGACCTTTGGTAAAGTTTATCTTTGGGTTCAGTCAAGCTGAAGAATCTTTAAACTAATAATTCCTACTTCAAATAACCTGATCCCATCCAACCACAGTAGAAACAAATCAGCCCAAGAGGAATGGCATGAATTTACCCAATTGGCTTTAAACTGGGAAGAAAGAAAAGAGTGGTGTCAATCTTCCGAGACACCATGGTGGCATCATGACTAGTAACATCAGAGAGTTGTAGTGAGAGGTGGCAGAACTCAAATTCATGAATAAATGTGATCGTGCTTCTCAGTTTGAAAAAGGAGTCCCATGCAAGGTGTGTGTGAGGATTCCCAGCTCAAATAATAATTTTCTCTCGTTAGGACATGCATTATATTCTTGATTAGCGCTTCAGTAATTATTATGATTTTGATTCCCAAGCAGACACTCAGATTTTGATACAGAGCACAATACTAACCTTGAGTGAGGCCAGCGGAGTTAGGCTAGCACAGTTTGGCTGGCACAAGGGCCACCGTAAAGCTTTTTTAGACTACTCTTGTAGTCAGGGAGGATGGCGCACATCTGTCCAAACATACTTTATGGTGTCCCTTGTGCCGGCCAAAATTTGCTGACCTAACTGTGCCGGCCTAACTCCAGGTTAGGACTGTGCTCACAGTCTTCCTGCTGGTATTCCAGAATCCAAGATGTTGTGTGTGTATGTGTGTGCTGGCATACACTAAGCCAGCAAAGTTTGGCCAGCACAAGGGGCACCATAATGCATGTTTAGACTACTCTCAGAGTCAAGGAAGATGGCGCACATCTGTGCACTCGCCTCTCAGACTCCGAGAGTGGTCCAAACATACTTTATGGTGGCCCTTGTGCTGGCCAAACTTTACTGGCTTAGTTAAGGATTGTGCCATGTGTCTGTGTCTCTGTGCTTAGTGCTCTAGCACTACAGGCAAGCAAATTTATTAAGAAGTAGATGGAGGAGGAGAAAGGAGGAGAAAGGAAGACCACCAAAGGGAAAAAAATAAGAAACAACTACATCAAAATTCCTCCCCATCTTTTGGTTTTACCAATTTCACTTCACCACAACCATCACCCCCCCCCAATGTTACTGAAAAATAAACCTTTTATTATCAACATACCAAACTTTCTGTTTTTGAACGTTTAAAATGCTTTGTATTTGAAGTCGCTATCATCTATAGCTGTTCAAACCCTCCCAATTACAATTGAATTCTAGAAGCGAAGGAGAGTTATGCTGTCTGTGGATATTTAATACATGATGAATTAGCCTTGTTATGGCATCTGCCTCCAAATTGCAATGACATGAACGAACTACTTGAGCTTTACTCTTGTGGTTTTTAAGGTCAGAGTACTCCCCTGGGGTCCTCCTTATCAGGCTCAATAACAAAAGGAGAGAAGGGTTTGGATGAAGATCCCAATAGAGTCTTCTCTCCCACCTACAAAGTAGGCTGGCCGGAACCCTGCAAAAAAGGCCCTGGGCATGGTGCCAGGACACTGCAAACTCAAGGGGGCCTTGGCACAACATTCAGAAGCAGCAAAGAGCACTCCTCTCCTCTGCCATGCTTCGGAGTCCCATGCAAGGTGTGTGGGGGGGCAGATATATGGCAAGCATGGAAAGAATCCAACATTTCTCCAACCCTGCATGTCTTACACAAGGACTGGAACTATGACCTAGGGAGGCGGACAGCATAACCCAATGCATGTCTACTGCAAAGTCAGTCCTTGCATGCACAGGATTGTAGCCAGAGCCACTCACACTTGCTGCTCCCTTGTCTCCCATGCTGAAAGTCAGCCAAGCACTAAGCCTCCACACTCCCCTTAATTGGTTGTGATAATGGCTGTGGCAAGAGCAGGGAGTTCCCTACATCATTCTTTCCCTTCCTCTCTTGGTGTGAATAGGTCACAACTAAAGCATCAGTTTCAATGCACTGTGGAAGGAAGGAAGTGAAAGAAAGGGGACAGGGGAGGATACATTGAAGGAGTAGGGTGGAAGTTAGGAATTCTTCTCTGTCTCAGATTATAATTCAAACTAGAGAAGAAATTGGGGTTCATCATACTTACCTCGTTTACAAATTGCTATTATTCGTATTCTGAGTTAGGGAATTATGAACAGTGGCAGCATTGCTTAGAGTTGGCCTTAAATGGATGAGTCACCTTCTCTTGGAAATGCACTTGCAGTAGGTGTAGCCCATTAGATCCAGGAAGTTTCAGTCAAGAAAAGCATCGTGAGCAAGCACCATTACAACCCAAGTATGCCATTTTTCTACAAGAGACAATTACAAAATGCCAGCTTACAACTGAACATTCAAAGTCTATAAAACTCTTCATATCATCCCTAAAGGCTTCAAAAGTCACCATCTTACATCAATGCCAAAAAAAAGTTTTATTCTCTTATGCCCAACAGAGGAGCAAATCTTCTTTGAACACCGTCTGAAATCAAATCTACTTTGAACGTATCTATAATGGTCATTCCACCAAGAGCAGCATTTTTCAAACTGTCATCACCTTGGCTTGCATTTTAATCATAACTGTGATACTGATGGAAATGGAAACTGAAACATTTAACATGTTCCCTATCTGGCCAGACATGTGGAAAAAAAAATACATAGAGAGAGAGGAAGTGTATATGAAATGCGACCACAAGAAACACAGGGTTTGCCCAAGTTGGGCATCAGTCATTCCTCAGTAGCAGAGCACATACACTGAAGGTCTCAGGTTCAATTACAAGCCTCTCTAGAAAATCTCTAGAAAACGCGAGAAAAATGTCTGTCTGAAACTTAGGGCGCATTCCTAACCAACTTTCCAGCACTGACATAGCAATGCCAATGGGGCATGTTCTGCATCCTGCAGTGGAATAGTAGTCACAGAGGCCTCCTCAAGGTAAGGAAATGTTTGTTCCCTTACCTTGGAGCTGCATTGCACTTACCCTGAAGCTGGAAAGTTGGTTAGGATTGCACCCTTATTGACAGTACTGACCTAGAAGGACCAGTGGCCTGTTTGGTGTGGTAGCTTCTTATGATCCAAACCAGGGCCGGCTCTAGCAGCGGTGGGGCCCAAAGCGGGGCATTCCTACGGAGCCCTTACCCACCCTCTGGGGCCCCCCACTCACCATGGAAAGCACTTGTGGTGCCGTCCGCGACACCTGGAAATAGTTGGTGGTGACCTGATGACATCACCGGCAACTGCTTCCAGGAGACCCATTTGGGGCAGATAGGTGGCAGGGGCAGGTGGGACGGTCCAAGGGAAAGCCGCTCTGCTTGCCCCATTGACATTCAATCCACAGAGCATCCCGGCTGCAGCAGCAGGAGATATGCTCACTGGGCTGGTGCAGGGCTCCCCAAAGTGTGGGCCCAATGTGATGAAATTAGTCACATTGGCTTAAAGCTGGCCCTGATCCAAGCACACTCACTAGGCTGCTAAACTGCAAAGTCAAGGTTGGACTGATTGCGAGGTTGTTCTTTTCCCCAAAAAATGATAGGCTCAGAAAGCAAAGTTCTTTATCCGGAGAGCCAGTGTCTGGATTCCACTCATCCACTATAGGCAGAAATACATATTAAATGTCAGGTTTTGTTGTTTTTGTTTTGTAAGGAAAACACTGACGGCATAAGCAATATGCTGCCATATCACCTAGGGATGCAGTAATCACTCGCTGTTTGGTTACGGTGCCTAAAGACCAATAAAGAGATGCATTTGTTATTTTTCTGGAGGGGAGACACTAAAAAGATGCATGAACCCCAGCCACTGAACTATTCCACAACTAATCTGGAATGCTGTGCTGTAGAGTGGTGTCTTTTTTTTCTGAATATAACACATTTGGAAACTGCAAGGCTAGAATCTCGAGTTAATACATTCATTTTACCTGGGCTTTCTAATCCTTTACAGTTTATTCAGACTCCTGACCGCTGACAGGCAGAATGTAATGTGTGCTCTACCTCAAAGCCCATTTTGTCAAATGTTATAATGTAGGTTTCACAAAAGCGATGGTTAATGTATTTCTTTTGTCAAGTGACATTCTGCCGAAAGCACTTACATCCTCTCCATATTTTTAAGTGTCAATAGCCACACTTCTGCGACTAAGCATTTCCATGTTATGGTTTCGAAACCAGTTTTCTTCCTTGAGATTGGGCCTGAACGTGTCCTATTTATTTTGAGAATAAGATTTCATCCACCTTGTTGAAAATCACCTTTGCGATTCAGGGTGGCCAGACTGTTTCCTTGAATGAAATTAAACCCACCACAAAAACAAATTGAAAAATGCCACATGGCACCTGAAATACGTAACATTTTATCACTGCTGCTGCACACAATAGTGGATATCCCAAAACATGGAACAGATACAAAATGGGGTGGGAGGAGAAGTGATGGAGAAGTGATGAGGTGGTGGCATGCCTAAGAAAGAGGTGAGGTGTAGAGTGAATCGTAAACACAGCATGAGTCGCCAAGGATTTGTGGGACCTACCACTGTATTAATATTAGATCACAGAATCGTAGAGTTGGAAGGGACCTGAAAGGCATCTAGTCCAACCTCTTGCCTGTAGCAGGAAATCCTCCTAGAGCATCTCCAGCAGGGGCTTGTAAAGCCTCTGCTTGAAAGTCTCAAGTGAGGGAGAATCTACCACTTCATTTGGCAATCTGTTCCACTGTTGAACCGCCATTATTATCAAGAAATTCTTCCTGATGTCCAGCCAGAATCTCTTTTCTTGCAGTTTGTACTCATTGGACCTAGTTCTCCTGACAAAGGCAGATGAGAACAAATTTGTGCCTTCTTCCTTATGACAGCCCTTCAGGTATTTGAAAATAGTTGAAGATATTGATAGTTCAGGGGTTCATTCTGCTAGATGACTCCATTAATAGGAATGGATCCCTGGTCTGTGTCCCAGAAGGCCAACACAAGAGGCCACCCATGCATGCTAAGGTAGGCTACACTCACAGGCCACAGTCACTAAGGGCGCAATCCTAAACTGAGTTAAGCTGGCATAAACTAAGCCAGCAAAGTTTGGCCGGAACAAGGGACACCATAAAGTATGTTTGGACCACTCTTGGAGTCAGAGAGGCCAGCACACAGACGTGAGCCATCCTCCCTGACTCCAAGAGTGGTCCAAACATGCTTTATGGTGGCCCTTGTGCTGGCCAAACTTTTCTGGCTTAGTTTATGCTGGCCTAACTCCAGTTTAGGATTGTGCTCTTAAGTCCCTGCTAACTAAGCAAAGAGGAACTTTTTAAAAATGGTGCTCCTCTTCTATTTAACAGGGGGAGAGCAATTGTTCGTATTCAGTCTACTGTATTCTACCATATTCAGCAGTATGATTTCTAGCAACTATTTGCTGGTATTTCCTCATTTGGCCCTTGTGCTGGCCAAACTTTGCTGGCTTAGTTTATGCCAGCCTACCTCCAGTTTAGGATTGCACTCTAAATGACAACAGATCCTACAGGTATTCTGGAGATTAAAATGAGAGAAAGGAGACTCCAAAGTATAGGTTGTAAAACTCTGACTGTTACTTGTCAGAACCATGGGTTAATTATAAACCTATTTGGTGCCTAATCTGTACTGTGTCCCATGTCCGGCTTTAGAGTAGTGTGGCCTATGACCCTGTGCTTGGCGGGGGCACATTGGGACGTCAGATAGATCACCTGCTTCTGCAGCCAGCATCCGGAAGTCCCTGCTCCCATTAAGAATCCACTTTAGCATTTCGTGTACCATCAATGTTCTCCATCTCACAGTACAGAAGAAAGGAACACTTTGGTGCCTTCAAATGAGCAAATTCAGAAGTGAGGCATCCAATATGAAACTTTGCTGACAGAGAGCCCGAGGGCGCAATCCTAACCAACTTTCCAGCACTGGCATAGCTGTGTCAATGGGGCATATGCTGCATCCTGTGGTGGAGTAGTAGTCATGGGGGCCTCCTCACAGTAAGGAAATGTTTGTTCCTTTACCTCAGATCTGCATTGCCCTTATCTTACCCTAGTGCTGGAAAGTTGGTTAGGACCGTGCCCAGAGAGGCCAAAACTGTTTTTAACAAAATCTTGCCCTTCAAAACTCAGGCTATTCTTTTAGCCTTTTTTTTCTTCACACATTGCAAGGACTACAACGGCAGCTGCTTTCTCCTTTAAGTCAATTCAACTTTCACAACACATCCAAGACTTGCAAAAGACTGAGGTGTGTTTTTTCTTCCTGCAGTTTATACCAAATGAACCTGAGAAACAATCAAGCCAGACATCTGGCAGACAGGCTGCAATAAAGAGCCGAGCCTGAGATATTAAAGATCTCGAGCAGGCAAGAAAGACCCTTTCTCGGGAGAACTCTAAAATGCATTGCTTAAGGAGAGAGCCCCTTTAGTGAAAGACGACATATACTGCTAAACACATCCATTCTTTATTCAACAAGTGTTTTTAATCACAACTTGGGTGGTGATTATATTCTGTCTTTGTTCCTTGAGGGGAAAGGGAAAAAAGGGTTATTTTCCTTTGAGTGGAAGAAGCCAGTCTAGTCTCCATGACTGTTCAAGACAGAATATTATTATACCTGCTAAACCAGCTGCAAATCTCTGTTGTAATACTGGGGAGGGGGGAGGCACAGAAAATCACAGGCACACATTTTCAAATTCAGTTCTTTGTGTTGTGCTTTTAGAACATTGCTTTGGTACAAGGGCCTCCGCACGGGGGGGGGGGGATTTCCAGGGGAATAGGTCCACCATTTGTACAAGGCACTTAAAAGGCTTTCTAAATGTTACACCAAACACTGGTGAAAGTGTTTACTGAAGTTATATCTCTCTCTCTCTCTCTCTCTCTCTCTCTCACACACACACACACACACACACACAGCGCCACTCCAGTCTGCTTTTCTCTCCCAACTCAGTCTTTTCTTCCACCACCTTTCCATGTATTCACTGGCTGGTATTTTGCATGCCTGTCGATTCCAAAAAAAGTGTAACGTGCTGATGAATTTAATTTTGTTGATTTGAAATGGTCAACGAGGGCACTCTTCCATTTGCAATCCAATGCTTCATTGCACCAGATTTTGAAGGGGGGGAGGAAAGTGCCATTGTCAGCGAGAATTGGGCTTGCTCTCTTCTGATCATGGTTCTTAGCTATAACCTCTCCATGCTCGGTGAGGAGCTTATGAAGCACTGTATAGGAACAATGGAATATGCATTTTAAATTGTATGGTAATTGTCTGGTAATATCCTTTTTGGCTCTTTTCAATCATTGCTTCCTTCCAGCCCGCCACTGTTGTAAGAGTTTGTCTATTAAAATTCAAATTAGGTAACAAGGTGAAAATTGCCTCATGAATTTTTCCCCCTTTCAATATACAGTTTTTCCCCCCTATATATGCCATCCATTCGGAACAAGGCATCTCAGCCTAATATTCCTGGTAAATACCCTTCCAGTGGGCAGAAATGGGACTATTTTGCATCTGTCTTCAAAATGTGTCCCCTCTGAAGGGCACATTCATCAGAATATTTGCCATACATCTCTGCACTTAGAAGAAGAAGAAAAAAACCTCTTTTGATAGAAGCAATTGATTTTAAAAATGCTTCTCATGCATATAGAAAAAAGACAGCAATCATATTGTTGGGTGAGGAGCTGTAACCTCACACACCACAATAGTGCATTCCATCTCCCAGGATGTCAGACCTCTCAAAGCACAAGAAATGCATAGGTTGGTCGAAGGCTATTAATGCAGAACTCTTAAAGCCTATGATTCTAGTTGCTTAGGTCAGTGGTATTCAAACGTTTTAGTCTGGGACCCACTTTTTTAGAATGGCATTCATGTCAGGACCCACCGGAAGTGATATCATTAACCTGGAAGTGATGTTGTGGCAGGAAGTGACATCATCAAACAGGAAGAACATAATAAAATGACACTCCTGAAATGCAAATTGGCACTCTTGGACTGCAGCAATTGAACAACTATGAAACAGAAAACAAGATTAGGACAAAATATGATGTAAAAGAACTGAACTAAAAACAAAATTTAAAAAACCCTCATTTGAAAATTCGAACTGTTAACACTCACAAAAGGAATATAACAAGCATAAGGTCTGCATCTTCCAGGATGGCTGCTACTAGCTTTCCGTGATCCACCTGACATCAGGTTGCAACCCACCAAGTGGATCCCAACACAGTTTGAATAACACTGGCCTAGATTAAGGTTGCTAGTGGTGGACAAGGAGGCCTGGCGTGCTGTGGTCCGCGGAGAGTCGGACATGACTTAGCGACTGAACAACAAGATTAAGGTTTGCCAACTGGCAATTTTGGAGTTGGGTTTGGTAGCAGAAGCAAGTCTGAGAGTGCAATCCTAAACTTGAGTTAGGCCGGCATAAGCTAAGCCAGCAAAGTTTGGCCAGCACAAGGGCCACCATAAAGCACTTTTGGACCACTCTCAGAGTCAGGGAGGATGGCTCACGTCTGTGTGCTGGCCTCTCTGACTCTGAGATTTGTCCAAACATATTTTACGGTGTCCCTTGTGCTGGCCAAATTTTGCTGGTTTAGTTTATGCTGGCCTAACTCAGTTTAGAATTATGTCCTGAATCACAGACCACTATGGAGAAAACATTGAGGCCACCAGAAATACAGAAGCTGATGACAACCTGTGTTGTAGCAGAACATGCCTGAAAGCCTTGTGCATGACCAACCACTTTCCCGTGGCATTTCCTGTGGCTCAGAATAAGTGCAGCAACTGGACTTTCCTTTTACATTGTCTGTTTGTTTTACGTTTGTGGCACAGTTGCATTCATCGACATAGGAACAGGGATATCTACACTACTGTTTAGCTATACCATTAACTGTGGGATTTTAAGAGCTGTCTTAGGAGCATTCAAGTTAAGACAGAGAATTCCCAACTCCTTTTCAAATGAAAACCAGCAAAGTGAATACAGATATAAACCTTACAGCACAATCCTATGCATGTCTACTCAGGAGTAGGTACTATTGTATTGAATGCAGCTTGCTCCCCGGAAAGTGTGCATAAGACTGCAGCCTTTTTTTAAAAAAGTTAGGCGGTGTACGTAGTAGTATGTACAGCTGTGCTGCACTAGACCAGCATGCTCTTGTTTATGCTATGCAGTAGTTTCCCCTCCTATGAAGGATTAGTGTGGATGTTCTCCTGTTGAGGCAGGGAACTTCTGTACCACAGCGACCCACACTGAAACTGTAAACGAGTAGAGATTTCTGACAAAAGTTAGAAAAAGCTAGCTAGCTATTGCAGAAAATAACTGGGATTCAGAGGTGCCGGCCCCATTTGGCTTTCAGGAGAGGAGGCGGGCTGCCCGCCCATCCACCACCCAAAGGCCAAAAAGAGCTGGCAATGAACCTGCTCCATTTGGCTTTAAAGAGTGGAGGGGATGCGGTCAGTGGAGTGCCCACATATTTCCCCTCTACTCCTTAAAGCCAAACGAACCCATAGTGGCTGCTGGCTGTGTTTGGCTTGCGGACAAGGGTGCTGCAAGGGGAGGGAGAGACCAGTGCTGTAACGTGGGTGGAGCCCAAGGGGCAGCCACTCCAGGCGGAGCTCAAAGGGAGGCACAATTTTTGCAACATAAAAAAAGCAAATAACTTACGGTATTTTGAAAATTGCACCCTTGTCCCCTCTGTATGACTTCCTTTGACCTGATTTTCCTGCTGTTTCCACTCTTGTTTCCACTCAAATGCCTCCTTACTACACCTGGAGGAACCAGAAGTGAGGGTGAATTGAAATGCCATACTCATTTAACTCTCGGACAGCCTCCAAATCAGGAAGTGGGTGGTGTGAAGACACCAGTTTGTGAAGAGCAGCTTGGAGAGAATGCAGCCATGTGCTGGTGGTGAGTTTGGGAAAAAGCGGGGGCTGGGATAGATGCAAAAAACTTTCTTTCCCCAGGTGCATTTTTCATTCATTATGGTTCTGGGAGAGACAGCATTCTACCACCACCCCCTGCTCCTTACACCCGGGGCATTTTACCCCTTTGACCCCCCTCTAGGTCCACCACTGGTTCTGGCTTGCAGCAAACTCAAACTTATCCAAATTGTGGATGACAATTTGTCCCACTCTTGTTCTGCAAATAACTGAACAGACATCACTCAACAGACATAAAGCAGAACAGCAAAGCACAGCAGGTATAAACTGGTGCAAGTATCTGACACTCATACTTCACCACATCCAGAGCATACTTTCGCAGTACAATGGAAGGGCAGGACTGACAAAGCCAGCAGCAGGCATATTGGGTTGACTCCTCAATGCTGTGGAAAACGCAATGTTTTTTTTTAGAGTGGCTGCTTCTTAGGAATAAATACTGACTGTGCCTTGCTGTGAATTGGCTGCAGCCTATCTATATTTAATCAGCCAGGAGATTCGAAGGATGTGCCTCTTGCTTCTAAGTGTAAGGGAAGCACTTTTTTCCCAATGATTTAGGGAAAAAGAAAAGTAATATCTGCAGCAGATAAATTAGTTGCCCGAGTATCTCCCTTTTAACTACACCCACAACCCTTTGGAAGGAAAGCAAAAACCGCTTCCATCTGTGAGGGTCCTCATCAATCTGTTTTAAACTTGGTTTATAATTATCTCTAAACAGATTTCTCAAATTAGGTATAATTTTAACTCCTGCTATCCTCAGACAGAAATAGGATGTGAGGGACATGGGCACCACCTACTGTACAGCTTTCAGAGCCACTGAAACAAGAACTCTCTCTCTCTCTCTCTCTCTCTCTCTCTCTCTCTCTCTCTCTCTCTCTCTCTCTCTCTCTC
>JAJKFI010000027.1:1785872-1803481 GCA_029204185.1 Lerista edwardsae | reverse complement strand
CTCTCTCTCTCTCTCTCTCTCTCTCTCTCTCTCTCTCTCTCTCTCTCCAGCACAAATAAAGCACCTCTGAACCATGAAAACATTTGCTTACTTACCAGGGTCACTAACAATAAAAGAATCTTCTAGTGCAAACCTGAGCAGATCTACTCAGATGAAGCTCCATTGAGTTTAATGGAACTTAGGCATGTGTGCCTAGGATTGCAGACGGTGCAATCCTAACCTGGAGTTAGGCAGGCGCTATTAGGCCAGCAAAGTTTGGCTGGCACAAGTGCCACAGTAAAGCATGTTTGGACCACTCTCGGAGTCAGGGAGGATGGTGGACACAGAGGTGTGCCTTACTCCCTGACTCCAAGAGCGGTCCAAACACACTTTACGGTGGCCCTTGTGCCAGCCAAATTTTGCTGGCCTAACTGTGCCGGCCTAACTTCAGGTTGGGATTGCACCCTGAAACAATAAAACACGTGTTCCATTGCTAGATCTTCTGGAATGGAACCCCATTGGATAATGAGGCATGATCTGTATTTCATCAGCACAGAATCCTTGAAGGACATCCAACATGAGCCTCAATGGCGCATGTTCTATAATGATACACATCCTGAACAATTGCACAAATGCATAGGTTCATATAGAACATAACTAAGAACTTGTGTCCCATAAAACAACCCTACACTGCCACCCTTAACAAGAACAATTTTAATAACAAACATTTTCATGCAAGGAAATAGAAGCTTGATTAAATTCTTAGCATCATAAATGTCTGCTGGTGATTGGATTGCTCCTACATTTCTGCATGTATTTCTGTCTTCTTCTAGCTAGATATTCTTAGGATGCAATCCTGCAACCACTTACCTGGGAGTAAAACCAGTAGTGTCATCTTACCGGTACACTGGGCGGGTCTTCTGGGTGATCGGCAGCGCGCTCGCTGCGTTCCGATGCGTAATGGCGAAAGCCCGCCCGCTGCGGCGGGCGGGCTTTCGCCATTACGCATCGGAACGCAGCAAGCGTACTGCCGATCACCCAGAAGACTCGCCCAGCGTACCGGTAAGATGACACTACTGAGTAAAACCCATTCAAGGGAGCTTACGTCTGTTATTTCTAGGATTACACTTTTTAGGTGGAATTTATTTGACCCATAACTTTTATGGAAACTTGCCAAAACATTAGGCCAGAGTTTCCCAATATGTGGGTTGTGGCCCACCTTTGGGACAATTTTCCTGGGCCATTAGCCCTTAAGGGGAGTGTGCTTTCTGTATGACAAATGGGGCTTTTAACTTCATCAGGGAGGCTCAAAGAGGCCAGTGCAACCGCCCTCCTTGCTGAGGTAGGGCCCCTGGGAATGCCCGCAGTGCTGCAATACCTGTGGCACTGTTGGGCACCCACTTTGCCCCAGTTCCCACCCCGCCAGCACTTACAGCAGTCCCAATGTCCAAGTAGGACTTTGGGGAACACTGCATTATGCTAAGCCATTAAGTATTGAAGTCAGGGGAACTGGATTTAGAAATGACTAATCTGTGGGTGGATACATATTGTTCACAATAGATCATGTCTTCTTCATGGGCAGAAGATTTAGCCGAGAGGGTTAATGCCTCCGTTTGCCTGAAGATAACAACTGAAGAAAGATCTCAAGGTCGTGAGCTCGAGACTCCCGGAAGTCTGTGTGAGCGGCAGACCTTGCAAACTGCGGCTGATTAAAAGCTGAGTTTCAGCTGCCTCGTGGGAGGAGGAGTGTGCTGAACGCAGCTGCGTCTCTGGTGAGAGCAGGGAAGCCTCATCAGCCAGCAGACGACAGACGGGTGGCTAAAGAAAGAAGGCTAAATCCAGAAAGAAAGATCTGTTTGAGTGTGGTTCTTGAAAGATAGAACATTCTGTAAATTGTAAAAACCTTCGGGTTTGTGAAAAAGTCTGCCTATGTAAACCGCCTTGAGTTGTAATCATTAGAGAAATCTAGTGACCTTAAGAAAGGCGGTATATAAATACATGTATTATTATTATTATTATTATTATTATTATTATTATTATTATTATTATTATTATGTCTTGACCCATCTCATATTCAGTACAAGTAGCTGAAGCAACTACAGTATTTTGGGCAGCTAACCTGAATGTAGACCAGTCACTGGTATATAAAATTGTGGAAAACAACGTAGGGTCCTGCAAGTACTACTGAATCTTAAGATCTTGTTATCAAAATTACATGCCCAGTTATTTTATGGGCCTGAAATGTGGGGCTTTTATTGAACTATGAATTTAGAAGTATTACCAGATAGACATTTATGATCTACCTTGGGATTCTCAAGGTCATTTCAAATGTTATAGTAGGAGCTGGAGCTGGTCAAACCTCAGTCTTTTTCAGATAAGAGGACAGTTTTGCCCAAACTCAGCCTATTGGAGTAACAGCAATTCAGCTAAATTGACACCTTGAGTAGGCTGAGAAACTTTGCCAGGGATCCACAGTGTGTGTGCAATCCTGTGCATACTTTCCTGAGAGTAAGCCCCATTGAAGGCAATTGGACTTTTGAGTAGACAAACATCAGATTGTGCTCTGCCTCTTTTGTTTAATTCAGACAAATCCTTTGTTTAGCATGACAAAATATAGCCAACACACTCTTCCCAATCTCTCTATGTTTTCTGATAAAAACATTCACTTTGCTTAGAACACAAAAGAGCTAGGTGACAGATATTATAATAATATTCTGCTTAGTGTCTGCCATTCTATTTTGTAGCAACAATCCAGCTGAAGTTACTAAAGCCTAAGTGTCCAATCCTATCCATCTTTTCAGTGCCGATGCAGCCACAAGAAAGCCCAATGAATGTTCCCTTACCTTGGGAAGGCTTCCATGAACACCCCCCACTGCAGAATGCAGTGCGTGCCCCCCTTGGCATAGCTACATCAGCACTGGAAAGTTGGATAGGATTGGGGCCTAAATTGTGCTGTCGCAGAAGACTTTAGACATAAATTGCTTTCTTGGTTGGGGTGGGGTACAGAGCCCACTGGACAACGTTCCAAAAATGTCATTATCCACTTGCTGCTTGTAATAAGGTCATTGAAAGGAACCAAACTTAGGTCAACTAGCGGCATGTTTCAAAGAATGTTCTAGAAAATACCATGAGCAGTGTGGGATAACAAGGAAGTAAAACAAGATAAAGGAAAAGATAAAGGACGGATCAGAGAGAAGGGAGGTAGCAGAGAGGGAATACGACTAGCTACAAAAATGCTACGGAAAGTAGTAATCTGTATTCAAATATTATTCCACTGTTTTGTATCATTGAAGAGAATTCCCTGATTGACAAAGTTTTGCATCTCCAATTCTGACTTTTCTGCTCACATGGTTATTTTCATGTACATCAGGAATGAAAGGAACACACACTATGTATTCAGATACGTTATATATCAAACAGAGAGCATAAAAAGGTGGGAAAATCTCAAGGAAATGGAAGCTTGTAGCACTGCATACTTACTGCTGCATTTTCTTTATATGTTCCAGGAGTCTTTTTCAAATGTAGAGAGTGCAGTTCTGTACTCAGCCGATCAGTGAGCGATACATAAACAGCAATACGGTGGGTGTGGGTTTTGTTATGAAGAGCAGCTTAACAATAGAAATAAATTGTCACATCAAGGCAAAATGAGAGAGAGATTCGTCTTCTCCTTGGTCAAAGCATCTTAGACATGCATTTGATTACAAAAGGCATTTTGAACTATTTGAGTTCAGACTGACTGAATCGGTAAGAGTGAAAACTCCATTTTAAGTTTCGACAACTACAAGTTCAGGCAGCAGAACAGGTAGGGAAATTCCTTCTGTGAACCTTCCCCTGCACCTGTTTTGCTTTCACTGGAAAAAAAAAAAAAGACAGCATTGGAAATTGAGGGTGAGAAGGGAAAAGGAGCTGTTTTAACCTCTCTCACCTTTTTCTGATCAAAAACTCCCCTTTCCCAGAAGTGGGCTTTCTTTCCACAGGGACTAGGTGCGGGCTCCCCAAATGTTTTCCCCTCCATGGAAAAAACAGCTGCAGGAACCATTCTGGGTGTAAAGGGGGAGTGGAAAGGATTAAGCAGCTCCTTCTCCACCATTCCTCCCCTGAAACTGGCAGTCTCACTCAAATGCTGAGATTATGCAATGCTGGTGTATAGTTCAGTTTGGCACTCAGCGTGGATGATATATACACACAAGCAGTGGAATCTCCGCGTCAAGACTATCAAAAGATGGTTACGTTGTTGTAAACAAACTAACCACAGGAATCATGTTCCAAACAGGACATGGCACGACGTCTATTCACTTAAGAGCCCTGACACACACACACACACACACCATAGGTGGCCTGCATTCAACAAATTCTCATGGAACAGCAGCACTGCCCACTTTCCAACAAACACAGCCACGCAACCTATACCTGCTGCTGTCTCTAGTCCCTATTGCACAATGAGTACATGCAGAGGTATGTCAGAATTGGATATGTGCTAAAGCAGTGGATCTCAAACTTTTTAGACTGGGACCTACTTTTCAGCATGGCATTCATGTTGGGAGCCACCAGAAATGATGTTGTTAACCTGGAAGTGACATCATACGCAGAAGTGACATCATCAAGTTAGCTACCCCTGCTAACCTGGCAAGAGGCACTTTTTCAAGTGGTGTTTCTCTTATATTTAGCAGGGTCATTGTCATTGTCCCTCTTCACCCCTGCACAGTGCCTTTTCTAGTGGCTGTTGCTGGTGGTGTTCTGCATTTTTTTTAGCTTGTGAGCCCTTTTAGGACAGGGAGCCATTTAACTTTATAATTATTTGCCTGTAAACAAATAATCGCCAGTTCGGGACAGCCGGAAGTCTCTGTGAGTGGCAGACCTCATTAATTGCGGCTGATTAACAGCTGAGCTTTGGCTGCCTTGTATGAGGGGGAGTTGTGCCGAAGTTCAGCCGCTTCTCTGATGGGAGCAGGGAAGCCATTTATCAGCCAGCAAGAAGACAAACGGGTGGCCAGAAAGAAGGACTAAATCCACCATCTGTATGTGTGTAGTTCTTGAAAGATAGAACATTTCTGTATAAATTGTAAAAACCTTCGGGTTTCTGAATAAAGTCTGCCCATGTAAACCGCCTTGAGTTATAGTAATCAGAGAAATCTGGTGACCTAAGAAAGGCGGTATATAAATCCAAGTATTATTATTTATTATTTTAAACCGCTTTGTGAACTTGGTGTTTAAAGGCGGTATATAAACACTGTATGAGGATGAGGATGATCCAGCAGGAAGTGCCGTCATTGTGACATCATCAATTGGCACTCCTGGAATGCAGACTGTCATTCTTGGACTGCAGCAATTGCACAACCATGAAGCATCCCTGACAGAAAGCAAGAGTAGGACAAAATATGATGTAAAAGCACTGAACTAAAAACAAAATTAAAAAACAACAACTCCTCACTTGAAAAATCAAACTGAACACTCACAAAAGAATATAGCAAGAGTAAGGTCTTCAGCTTCCAACATGGCAGCTCCCAGCTTTCCATGATCCACCTAACATCAGGTTGCGCCCCACCACAATTTGAGAAACATGGTGCCGAAGGAATCATTGGACAAAAACAAAAGTGAGGAAATTGCATTCATGAAATTCATGTTGCATGTTGCAACCAAACATGGTTGTGTTAACGGCTTTCTTTAGATTGTGAATGATAAACTAGGGCTGCAATCCTACACCCTCTTATCTGGGAGCAAGCTTCATGGAACACAATGGGACTTTCTTTGAGTAAAGATGCATAGGATTGCTCTGTATATGACTATGATTAAAAACACCAGTTATTACTGGGTTTTTTAAAAAACCATCTTTACATTGTACACAAAATTCTTATCTGTCAAAACAAGAATTTGAAATGTCACTTTTTAAAAAGTTAAAGAATGTGTTCCAATAAACCTCATCTGCTTTGGTACAGCTAATAACATGATGTAATATGTACTGGGGAAAATACATCAACAGTCATTTTACATACATTTCGGTTTCAGGTCTGGCTTTAGGCCCAGGAATTTTTGGAGGGTAAAATTCCTCATTTGGATGGAAGAAATACAAACAGCAGAGTTCAAGTTCATTATATTTTCTTCCTGTTGGATGAGAACTTTTTTCAAAGCACTTGGGATTTTCTTCAA
Source organism: Lerista edwardsae (assembly GCA_029204185.1). Taxonomy (NCBI): domain Eukaryota; kingdom Metazoa; phylum Chordata; class Lepidosauria; order Squamata; family Scincidae; genus Lerista; species Lerista edwardsae. Next base: position 1,797,355 of record JAJKFI010000027.1, on the reverse strand, counting down.
CCAGGTATGCGAAGAAGAGAAAAATCAATCAAATCCCATAGTACTTTCTCATTGCAGTTGATTTGGCAAATTGCCTTAGTATTTTGTTGCTTTGCTCTTTGATGGAATGTAGAAAAAGCATTTTACAGAGAGTGGCAATAGCAGGTTTGGGGTATCTGTTTTTGTTTTTGGTTGGAATGTTCAAGGCAAGAGATACTTTGATTTTTAAAAGTGGCTCACATTTCACATTGACTGCTTGTAAGATGAAAACGTTCTCCCAGTGTGATGTGTGTACAGATGCTTTGAAGTGTGTGAAGACTGAATGAAAACCTCAAGTGTGTGGACAAACAGTAATGAGTGCTGCAGGGAAGGCCATCCGCAGAGGAGCTTCTGTTCCAACTGACTTTACATTGTATATTTAAATGTATTAACCAAAGTCAGACATTGTTAAGCCATTCATTTAAAGTGAACATCCTAAAGAGTGTGTGTGTGTGTGTGTGTGTGTGTGTGTGTGTGTGTGAGAGAGAGAGAGAGAGAGAGAGAGAGAGAGAGAGAGAGAGAGAGAGATGAATTCATAAACTTTATTAACATGAAAAATGCTACAAATACAAAATTAATGCATTGTTTCTGAAAAGAGCACAAAGCGTATCATGATGTGCAAGTTTCTAAACATGCATACATGCTCTTCCAGTTGGTTCCTGTACATAGCTGCTGATGCCACTTGAACAGGGAGTCCAGATCTGGATGCTGCCCCAATGTGGAATGACTCCTATTATTTATATAGCATTTCCATGGATGAAGCCTGAAGTTCTACATTACACCTTGTCCCTATGCAACAGCGGTGGCGTACTTAGAGGAGTTGGAGGGGGCAAATGCCCCAGGTGCCAGGCGAGCCTAAGAACCCGCAGCACTGTTGGCAATTGTAGTGCACAATGGAGTATCAAAGTGTGGGTAGGTGGTGTCAGACGAGGTTTTACAGGAGCTTGAGCTCCTGTGTAAATTGGCCTCTCTCCCTCGTCTTCAGAGCTATTTGTGTATTTAATTGGAGAGCCATCTCGGAGGCTTTGCTCTCTGAGCCACAAATGGCTCTGAAGGTGAGGGGAAGGGGCCTATATACACAGGAGCTCAGGCTCCCTCTAGGAATGCCACTGCCACCAAATCATGGTTCAGAGCCTGGGTTACTTCGGCAGTGGTTTTCATCCATTGTGCCACTGCACATTTGTCCATATTACTGCAGCAAGTGTTGGGCTGGGCTCATTTATTAGTAGGACTAGGGCCATTGGGGAATTTGAGGAAGGACAGACCCACTGTCATTCTTCAGTCATCTGTTATTCAGCTTGGGCATGTAAGCTTGCACTAAGACATTTGCTGATTATTTCTATATACTTGGGTTTTTTTTTTAAAAAAAAATGATAAACTATATCCTTAAAAATCTGCCTTTACAATTTTCACACTTGGTCAGTGTGCCGTGAGATGAAAAAGGTTGAAAATAGCTGTTTGACAGAACTACTAGCCTCTGGTAAACCCTGCCCAGCACAATTTTGAAAGCAAATATAGAAGCAAACTGGATCATCGATAGAAAGTGCTATGCCACTATTGTGACAATGGCTCACAATGTGTGGGTCGGGCCACACCAGTGGGTCACCAGACAATTTCAGGTGGGTTGCAAAGCACCTAGCCGTATTGAAAATATGGGAAGATGGAACACTGGAAAGGGGGAGGACTATGTGGTTGTCTTACTTGTGTTAAGATTGTAAATAGGCTTTTTTCTTTCTGAAAAGGCTTTTTTCACTTTGCTGTTGTAAAATGGCTGAGAAATAATCCAACTTATTCTCAGGAAAGCAGCAGGCTCTGGCGTCACAATGATGGCACTTCCAGCCATGACATCACTTCTGGTGGGTGCCGGACAGATTGCCATTCTAAAAAGTGGGTTGCGGTGCTAAAAGGTTGAGAACCACTAGTGTAGGAAGATTGACACACTTCTCTTCAAGGTTCTTACCATTCTACACTACTCTTTGCAGAGCTGGGTGCCGTTAATTCTTTAATTATTCTCTGTCCTAGCCCTTGTTTTTGAAACCCTGGTTTCAGTTTCAGTTTGCTGCTACGATGACCCCTATTACTGCAAACACCTGTCTATGAAAGCAGTATTAATTCGATTAATTTTCCAGAGATCAGAGTTTGAAGGAGATAATGAACTTCTTGTTTTTAGACCTTCTTGGCAATATATTCTGTCAATTTAACTCAAGATCTACCACTTCGTCATTCACAGCTGCAATGTGCAGGGACTCAGGGCGCAATCTTAACCTGGAGTTAGGCCGGCACAGTTAGGCCAGCACAAGAGACACCGTAAAGCGCGTTTGGACCACTCTCAGAGTGTGCTGAGAGCACTCTCTGTGTGCTGGCCTCTCTGACTCTGAGAGTGGTCCAAATATACTTTATGGTGGCCGTTGTGCCAGCCAAACTATGCTGGCTTAACTGTGCCAGCCTAACTCTATGATAGTATTGTACTCTCACTTGTAAAAAAAAGAAGAAGTAATAGGGGATGAAAAATAACATTTCTACCTGAAATGCCAATGTTGGCTGTTTTTACTTCACATGTTTATAGAAGCACACATGTTCATGTAAATCATACTGTGCCTGGCTAGCCTCAGGTGAAATACCCAAATGCAAAAATATGAAAAGCAGGGTTTCAGTCGAATTTTATGGCCAATAGCCAGATTTCAGTGGAACAATGAGCTTTATTATATTTATAGAGATTTTGAAATCTTTTTTTAGATTCATCTGTTCTATCCAAACGTTATTTATTACTCATAAAAAGCAAAAATGGCCGCATTCCTGTAAAATGACAAATTCTTCTTGCCTACAAGCTAAGCAGAATAACAGCATTCAAGGTTCCCTACATCACCCTGTTGACATGCCTCAGTTCTGCTTGAGGGGTTAAAGGCTGGCTGTGCTCTCTTCTGAGCCTGCCAATGGAAAGGTTTAATTGGATTGTAGCCCCCTTGAGGCAGAGACCAACCTTGCCTTCCTTTTTCATACATTTCTTATTATTTAGGTGCCAAGAGTGTTCTGAGCAGCAAAGTCTGTTGATGGTGTATGTTGGGTCAGGAAAGGAAAGGCCCTCATTTCACACGAGTCAAAAAACCTTCCTGCCAAAGAACAAGAGGGAGATGGAAGACTGCAGTGTACAATAGCTCTGTCTTAAAACACGTGGGGTCTCAAGCATGTGGCTCTTGTTCATGTGACTGTTCTGCCCATGTAAACACCAAGGTGGTAAATAAATGGGGGAAGAACTGTAGGAAGAACAAGTGGGTCTAGATCCAGAAGAAGTCACTTCAGTACTGCTGCTGCCACCATTTTGTTTTGAAATTCAGGCCTGCAGCATTTGAGGAACACAACTTCAGGAAGTCCCCTCAGTCTCTAAGACATTCACCAGCCATTCACATGTTAAATCAAATCCATTTAAAAACCAAAGACGTTCCTTTAATTAGCAGTTGGAGTTTTTTAAAAAAATAAAAAATAAAAAGCTTTTCTTACCATGGCAATGTGGCTGCAGGCATTCTCCAGCGCGCTCAGATTAGTATCAATTCAATCTGAGATAAAACCTCTTCACTTCTCCCTGGAGCCATACCAGTGAAAAAATGCAAAACAGAAGACCCTTCCCAGGGTTCCAAGGTAGGGGAGGAGGTCTTATTCAGAGCTAATTACTATCTGCTATAAGCCCCTGGAGAATGCTTGCTGCTGAGTGCCATGGTAAGAGAAGATTTTGTTTTTAAAAAATGCTGATTGCTAATTAAAGGAACATGCTTAGTTAAACAAAAGGCACTTCTCTTCCCTCTGCGCTGAGTCAAATCAGCGCATGGGAAAACAGCGCATGAGAAGGCTGTATCAGTATGTGCTGATTAGCTACCATCAGGTGAGAAAATAAGATACTCTGCAACCTCTCCACACACAAATGAGTTGGTACAATAATTGAGTCTTTGTAATTCTGTGGTGTGATTAAAAGAATATCTGTACTCCTGCTGTTTTACTTTTATGCTTTTGAAAGCACTGGGACAACATTTCCTTTAATTAACTAGCCAAATAATTTCAGTGTAAAAAATAATAATTGCATGAACAAATATCCAAACACCAAGCTGGAAATACTGTAATACCATAATACATACATAATTATTCTAAGCATGTTTGCAGGATCTGACATTTGAAAATTGGGATTAGGGAAAGCCTAAGGATAACATTCACCTTTGTCCAAAACATATAGATGATCTGAGGTCTAAAAACAGTCAATTTATACTCCACTTCTTTAAAAAAAAAATGCATTTTTTAGTTTCAGGTAGAATGAGACATCAAAAGCTGTCAGACTGAAACAGTTCCATATGGTCACCGACTTTATTTGAAGTGGAATATGCTAAAACATATAAGATGGAAGTGCGAGTCTTTTCTTTTGTTAATAAATAGTGTGCAGTGTAATAAATTCTGTAATAAATAGTGTAATAAATTCTAATCTGAATTAGAGCTGTTGGCGCTGTCAGGCCAGAGGCGCCTGCCTTCGCAGTAGCCAACATTAGGGCGTTCGAGAGGTAGCAACGGGAGCAGACACCAAGTGTGGCTGGGCTCCTTCAAGACCCCCAATCCGTTGAGGCTCAGAGGTAGGCAAGGGGGAGGGGGTTCCTTCGCCCACTGGTCCTCCTCCCTTCCAGTAGCCTTGCTTGGGTTCACTGGCTGGCCAGCATCCTGCCTGCTAGCCAGCCTCCTCCAGACTGCCCTCATCAAAGGCTTGCCTGTGGTTATCAGGCGGTGGCCCTGCCCATGCAGTTAGATAGGAACAAAGTGAGGCCAGAGGGGGTGGGCTTAGCGGCCATGTTTTTATACTCAAAATGCTGATTCCAAGCATTTCAGATTGCTTTGCGCGTAGTGTTTAGGACTGAATAAAAATAAAAACGTACGAAAATAATAACATGTGATCGTGTAGAAACATCATTGGTAACCTAATTATGAGTTAATATGCACTTACAAGGTTTAATTCCGCATAACTATATTACTGAACATACTGGACGAAATGCTACTTGCTGTCTATTAAAACTCGGATTGCACTGTTTTGAAAGACTTATTTTTTGAAATCTACACAAGCAAAAAATAAAGTGTGAACGGGAAGGAAAGAAAAAAAAGGGGAGGGTGGGCAAAAATTAGATAAATATATAGGAAAATTACATTAAAATCTCTTCATGACACAAGTAGTTGTCAATAGGAGAGTAATTCTTTTTTACTTCTAGACTATTAAGAGTACCCGTGCAAAGTAATCCCATTTTTCTGACAGCGATTCGCACACCTGTATGCAGAACACGTAGGCATGCTTAAAGACGTTGAGATTAACTTTTACACACGGACAGGGAGATTTTTATTCGAGAATCCGTGGCAATCCTCCTTCACGGCGATGATCTGCATCAGCCATATTGTTAGACCCATGGTTAGACCCAGACCAGACCAGACCCATGCGTCGGCCATATTGTTTGACCGGTTTGACCAGACCATGGACCAGAACCATTGCGTCGGCCATATTGTTAGACCAGACCGGAAGTTTCAAGAATATGACGTCATTTCGTCTCCATGTTTATTATAACTCCATGGTGGTTATAGAGAGCTGCCCCACCCTCTTGCTCCGCCTCTTCCTCCCAGCCCCGCTGCACAAGCCCAGGCTGACAACACTCCACGTCCCTGATCCTGCCAGCACTTACCACCCTACCTTCTCTGGCCACTGCAGCCAGGGGCCTTCTCTCACCTGCTCCTGGCCTCCCAAGGCCAGGTGGACTTCTCCCTCGAGCACAACAGGACGGGCCTGACTGCAATCGAGGGGGAAGGGGTGGGCTTCCTGTCCTTCCTGCCATCTGTGCTGACCGGAATTCTGGCCTCCTCGTGCCTGCCTGGTGAGCGGAGCCCCGGACCAGATCCTGGACAAGAGCATAATCCTAACCTGGAGTTAGGCCAGCACAGTTAAGCCAGCAAAGTTTGGCTGGCACGCTTGGACCATAAAGCGCGTTTGGACCACTCTCTGAGTCACAGGGGATGGTGCATGTCTGTGTGCTGGCCTCTCTGACTCCGAGAGTGGTCCAAACATACTTTACAGTGTCTTTTGTGCCAGCCAAACTTTGCTGGCCTACTTGTGCTGGCCTAACCCCAGGTTAGGATTGCGCCCCTAGTGGAGGCAACTATGAAGTGGAAGCAACTGCTAAAGCCTTTTAGCTAAGAGGAAGAAGCAATCCCTCTTCCTCCATTTTGGCTTCTATTGTCACCCCGCCACACACTATTTACTTAAAAAAAATGATTATCAGCCCAGTCTTATGGGCTGATGGCACTGGCAGAATGCATGTTCTACCAACACTGGCTGCTGAAAACTGCACTGAGTAGCATTCTACAGGGGGAACAGCAGAAGCATTCACTGGAGCTCCAGCTGCCTACTGAGGAAGGATAGGGGGGAGTATGTGGAAGTTGGGAGGGCTTAACGGGAGAGGCAGCAAAACTAGGCAAGCAGCAGGTGTAACATGAGGTGGGAAGGATGCGGGAGAGGGTGATTCCAGTGGTCATGGCTCATGCCAATTCCTATCCTCTGCCCACTTTCTCCCCTCGGATTGTGCAAGGCAAATCACTAGCGCAGGTTCCAGGATATAGGGGACAAGAAGGCACTACAGAGAATTATTAAAGTGGCCCAGTATACTATCGGGCTCCAGCTACCCACCCTTGATGATATTTTCGCCACCCGTTGTTTAAAGAAATCACACAACATCCTTAGAGACTCTTCCCATCCTGCTTACAATCTTTTTGAACTGTTGCCTTCTGGCAGGAGATACAGGACTATCAGAACCCGGACGACACGTTTCATAAACAGTTTTTACTCTAGAGCCATAACAGCATTGAACAACGAACTTAAGTACCAGTAGATAGGGGCAGTCGGACTGTACTATTGTCTATTGTGTGGATGTTTGTGTTTTATAAAGAGGAATTCTAAGGGGGTAGGGGGTGGGGGGATGTGGGGGGCTTGTTGGGAACTTAGTGTGTGTGTTGGTTTTGGTCTCTGGGTGTCAGTGAATTTTGTTGTGTAATGCAATGACAATAAATTATTATTATTATTATTATTATTATTATTATTATTATTATTATTATTATTATTAATAATAATAATAATAATAATATCTATTTAAATCTGATTTCCATGCTGAAGCCTCCAAATCAGCACCTCCCCTGCACCACTGGATAAAGTGCACCCATTTTTGGTGTGGTTGGACCAGCAGGTTGGGGGAGGGAGGAAAGGATTGGGCTGTATGCATTTAGATTGACATCTAATTTGATCATAGAAGATACCTTCAAACCTCTTTCTCTATCACTCCTCCCTTCAGGCTAGAACAAAGAAAGGATCCTAGCCTTTCAGTTCCATCTGACATAACTAAGCTGCCAAAAGCTCCCCTTAAAAAAGGGGGGACTTTATGTGGATCAGAAAAAAGAGTGCAGGTGTTCTGGAATGAGGACGCAATCCTAACCCAGAGTTAGGCCGGCACAGCAAAGTTTGGCCGGCACAAGGCACACCATGAAGTATGTTTGGACCACTCTCGGAGTCAGAGAGGCCAGCACACAGACATGCACCATCCTCCCTGACTCTGAAAGTGGTCCAAACACGCTTTACAGTGGCCCTTGTGCTGGCCAAACTTTGCTGGCCTAACTTTGCTGGCCTAACTGTGCCAGCCTAACTCCAGGTCAGGATTGTGCCATGAATCAGTGCAGCTGTACTGTACTTACATATCCCCACTTTGGCAGCTGATATGATTTGCCACTTGCTGGTTAAATGTATGAAACCATTAATAAAAAATATTAAAAATATATTGGTGGCTGGCTTTTAATTTGCTTCATTCTGCCCTTTGACCCTTGTGTTTATAGTCATCTTGTTTGTTAGGGCTAATGTTACAACAATCCTCGTCTGTATGTTGCAATATCTATTTTTCATTTTTATAGGCTGTCTGCCATTAGATATTAGTGCCACTTAAATAACCTCCTAAAAACGTGGTTTTAGATTGGGTAGGGGAATGGAAGACACATAAAACTTGGGTAATTTTTTGTTCAACTGAGAGTTCCTTAAACAGCTGTTCTATAAATTATAGTTTAAAGTGAGCAGCTTGCTTTAATATGTACCGTTAATATGTACAATGCCGCCTGGTAGGGTTTCCCCCCCCATAACTTTCTAACTTCTTGTGGATCAAAGAGCTGGTTTGTAAATTGAATATGACCCTGATGAGGAAGTAAAGGGTCTTGGGACAGTCCAGGCACAATACCTGAGTGCATAAATTGGGCATTGAGGAGATGCAGAACGAGAGCCGTGTAGGGAGTTGCTTGTCATAGTTTTGTTTCCCAAAACACTTGGCTCAGCATTCCTAATGGAGGTGGACCTGCTAGGTCCAGCTAGGCATGCCTGTGCAAGTCTCTGGGTTGCGGCCAACCACACAAGTGTGAAATGCTTTATCACAGAACACTCACAGCCCAATCCTAACGAGAGCTGGTGCGGTGGGGACACATTACCTGCTCTGAATCCATTGCTCATCAGGAGCAGGCTGGAGGTTTCCTTGGGGTAATGGGATATTTTTCCCTCACACCAAGAAATGGTTCAGCCTGCCCTATGGGCAGAGCTGATCTCTGATCTCTGCCAGCTATTTAGCTGGCGGATGTTTGAGTAGCCCAGTGCAATGCTGACAGGCCTGAGATGTGGGTGGAGGCTTTCTCTGCGTATCCCCATCCGCCTGGGCCTGATTCCCCCAGTTCTGCCCTCCCCCCACCCCAAAATGCCCCCTACCCATCACCAAACCACCCTCCTGTTGCCCCACCACCACCAGGTATGTCCAACAGAAGGCCTGGATGCACTGCCGGCAGAGCAGTGTAGGTGTAAGCGTCTGTACTGGTGCTGCTTACTCCCAAATATGTATTATTGCAACCTTGTTTAATCTCCTGCATTTCTTATACATCCTTATGAATGCAAGCCAAACACACTGAAAGCCTGGCACAATGGAATTGTGCCAGCCTTTGGCTGTTGCAAATGCGCCATAAAGTGCATTTGCACCAGTTTTGGAACAGCTAGACCAGCTTTAGGGAGCCGGCTCCTGGGCCCAGAGGCCCAAAAGAAAGGCCAGCCTTGCAAAGCTGGCACAGGGACTCCAGGAGGGCAGTGGGAGATGGAATGGGGTGGGGGGATGGCAAGCCCATGGGTGGCCCAGCCCAGAGAGGGGGCAGAGCCTGTCTCTGGCCTGTGGGGCCCCAATTTAGCCAGCCACTCAGAGTTGTGCCGCCAATTTGGTGGGATGGCTGAGTAACCCCATCCAGCCTCTGAATGCTACCCAGAGGAAGGGAAATATTTTCCCCTTGCCCTGAGTAATATGCAGTGGCGTCATCTACAAATGAACTAACGGAACGCTGGGCGGGACTTCCGCGGGACTTCCGCGTGATTGGCTGCCCGCCCGTTTCGTTCCGCAGCTGCCCTGGCCTCGGGGGGGTGCTGCTCGCCGGGGGAGACGGGTGGGGGCGGACCGGGTGCCTGGGCGAGCAGTGGGGGGGGTGCCAACCGGGGGCAGCCCCCCCAAGGCCAGGGCAGCTGCGGAACGAAATGGGCGGGCTGCCAATCACGCGGAAGCCTTGCCCATGTCCCGCCCAGCATTCCGTTAGTTCATTTGTAGATGACCACTGGTAATATGGTAGCACCTCCAAGCTCCGGGCTGGATATGGGGCAGGCATGTCAGCCTGCCCATTCTAGCCCTGGGTTTAGTTTGCTCTCTGTAGCAGCAACAGCCATGTCTGAATTATTTTAACTAAATAAGTCAACAGATGTGATGAGGGAGGAATACCAAAATACCCAAAGAAAATAAATTGCTGAAAATAATTTCTAATAACAGAAAACAAGCTTCGAAATGCAGATTTGGAATACTTAACTTTCATAGTGAAATCTATGAAAGATTTCACTGAAAGATGCCTGTATTGTTTTTAGTTTTCTAAGCCCTGAGACACACGGTAACACCTACACTGTAATGATACTGTAAGGAGACATTAAATCGCTGATAAATAAAGCCTTAACTTGCTTGTGTTGTTAGGTCTGCCTAAGTAGCTTGGTGACAGAGAGTCTTATGGGAAACAGTAATTAGTTAACCTGAAGGGAGATGCAAATCCTGTTCAGTTTAATTGACTTAGGTATTAATTCAGGAGAGTGTTAAATCACACAATACCATTGCTTTCTGTGAGGGAATCTTCAAACAAATGCTTTGCATCACGAAGCGTACACAAGCAATTACAAAGACTGTACGATTGCTATCGTTCAACTGTAGCGTCTAATGGCTAATGATTTTTTTTCCTCCAGGAACAGTGTTCTGATCCTAAGGCTTGCTGTGCCAGCAATTAAATACAGACCGTTTCATCAGTACACTGTCACAAAGCATGGTGCTGCACCCATCTAACATGTAAAAGTCCTGTTCATTATTTCTACTAGCTCTAGTATATTAGCATACCAGAATCTGGAACGTTTCCATCCAAGGCTTAATTTAGGACTCTGATTTGAAGGTTTGGTGCAACATTACCTGCAGGAGTCTGCAGAATGCTTTCGGGTCACCTAAGATCATCTCCCTGTCCTCTCTATGGTGGGAGGTGTGGTTCCTTAATTTTATGTTCTTCCTCTCTCCTTCTCACACATCCTGTTTGCCTCCAAACACCAGACAAAACAGACATGCCCAGCAAGGACTCCATTGCTCATGGGCCTCATCTTAATCACTCTTGCACGCAAAGGGGACAGCTCTAGGGTTCCTTGTTCCCAAGTGTCAACAGCCTCTGTCCCAATGGTTCTCAAACCTTTTAGCACTGGGACCCACTTTTCAGAATGACAATCTAACCAGGACCCACCAGAAGTGATGTCATGGCCAGGAGTGCCATCCTTGTGACGCCAGTCCCTGCTGCTTTCCTGAGAATGCTGCAGTAAGTGGGGTTATTTCTCAGCCATTTTCCAATAGCAAAGTGAATCAGAAAGGGAAACAAGCCTATTTACAACCTTGACTCAAGCACAACAACCACACAACCACACAGCCCTCTCCCTTTCCAGCATCCCATCTTCCCATATTTTCAATATGGCTACTCTAGATGCTTCACGACGCACCTGAAATTGGCTCACAACCAGTGGTGTCATTCAAATGATTTAGGAACAGGAACTCACTTTTGATTGGCACTTGTCGGGAACCCGGAACCAGCCACGGAGCCCGTTAGGATCCGGAACACCCGTTCTGGTCCGTTCCCCCTGAATGACATCACTGCTCACAACCCACTGGTGGGTCCCAACTCACAGTTTGGGAACCACTGCTCTATCCTAATCAGAAGATGCATGTAATCTACTACTTGTATGATCTCTAAATAATTTGCTTTGAAACTTTAATAAGCCTCTGCTCCCTTTGTGTGTGTGTGTGTGTGTGTGTGTGTGTGTGTGTGTGTGTGTGTGT
>JAJKFI010000027.1:1753585-1766310 GCA_029204185.1 Lerista edwardsae | reverse complement strand
AATAATAATAATAATAATAATAATAATAATAATAATAATAATAATAAAGTTAAACGAATTATCCTAACAGACTTGGCCCAAATAAAAGTGTTCTCAGTTACACTGCTTCTGATCGTTTAGGACCAGGATGACTATAAAGTCAGGGCTACAAAGCCTCTGAGCTCCCAAAAAGATTAATATTTACAGAAAGCCGAAAGTCCTCGAGTAGAATTCCACTCTATAATAGTCTAGATCAAACCTGCCAGAAATTAATCTATGATATTTTTAAAAGGTCACAACTCCCTTACTTGAGAAAGTTACTTGTCCCTTTGCCTCATTATTTCTAAGGGTAAAGGGTAAGTTAGAAAAGTTTCCATAATTATTTAGCCTGCTGTTTTATTCCTGCATTTTAAACCCATAGTCTTTGCCATTTGGTTTTTTGCCCCAGATTTTTCTTAATGTTCCCCTTATTCAGCAATCCTTTATATAAGTTTGAAAAGTTTCAGGGTCTCAGCTGAGCTTTTATTTTACTGGATGATCCTCCATCATTTCCTGATTGCATCTTTAACCTGTTGACAGTTTCCGTCCTGAACTTTTCTGGTGCAAACGACAAATTTTTGCAGCTTGATTCCAGTTGAAACCAACTGCCAAGTGCCAAACGTACCTGACCTATTGAAGCTTAAGTGTAGGGTGTCTCCCCCACAGGTGGCATTTATTAGTTCATTTCAAAATGTCATTTGTCTTCTTTCTGCCAGTACCCTATTATTGACAACTATTATCTGCCTAATCACACATCCTTCAGTGCAATAACACTGTCTTAGCATGCTATGCCTCATTTCACAAGCCTGCGTTTCTGTTTTCCTTTCTACGGCTAACATTTGAGTTTGATTTTAGCCAGCATAATTTTCTTTAAAGGCTCAATCCACCAACAGCAATCATCCTACACAAATTCTTTTCTTTAAAAAAAAAATGGGTGGAATACTGTACGTCCTAGTTGTTCAACATCTATTAAAGTTATTCTGAACAGGCAACTACAGTTAACTATGGGTAGGGTTACCAGATACAAACTGGGGCAGAGTGCCTATACCTTAGACCATTATATAGAACAGTGGTTCCCAAACTGTGGGTTGGGATGCACCAGGGGGTCACAAGCCAATTTCAGGTGGGTTGCTAAGCACCTAGAGCAGCCATATTGAAAATATGGGAAGATGGGATGCTGGAAAGGGAAAGGGGAGGGCTGAGTGATTGTGGTTGTTTTGCTTGTGTCAAGGATGTAAATAGGCTTTTTTCTTTCTGATTCACTTTACTTTAGGAAAATGTCTGAGATATCACCCAGCTGATTGCTGCATTCTCAGGAAAGCAGAAGGCTCTGGTGTCACAATGATGACACTTGTGGCCGTGACCTCACTTCTGGTGGGTCCAGACAGATGGTCCTTCTAAAAAGTGGGTCCCAGTGCTAAAAGGTTGGAGAACCCCAGAAATAAAATAGGGAATTTGGCCAGGTGCAGCTCATCATGGAAGGTTTCAAAAGCTGCACCTGCCAAAATTTCTTCTATTATACAATGGCTAAATGTTTATGTACTCTGTCCCAGTTTGTATCTGGTAACCCTATGAAATATCTTTACATAAGGATATTTATAGAAAACAATCTGTCCAATATAGATTCTGAATATTAATGTGTATTATGCAGGACACTGATGCAACTCTGCTTCCATGTATTGATTGATTGATTGATTGATTGATTGATTGAGAGAGAGAGAGAGAGAGAGGTGTTACTCTCCATAGCTGTGTATGTGTCAGTATGTTCATACATTATACAGAATATGTGACGTAACAGATTAAACTTTATCCAGTTTTCTAATTTCATTACAGAGCCGTGTACATACATACATACATACATACATACATACATACATACATACATACGTATCTATCTATCTATCTATCTATCTATCTATCTATCTATCTATGACTGTGATTCTTTTCCCTTTTTCAGTCTGAGACTTTTTTTCCCCTTGAGTCTGAGTGCACTTCAGGTCCCAACATCAAACTGAGCCGATGTCAGTTTTTTACTCTGCGTTTTAGAGGATGTTCACTCTAGGAGAAGAGACATGTCAAGCTAAATATACTCAAGATTTTTTTCAGGAATTTAATTTAACCAGAAAGAGATCCCTCAGGTAAAGGCATTTAAGAAAACTCCCCCTGCCATTCATTAGCGTTCTACAGATTTGGGCAAATGATCTAAGCCTAAATAAGCCAGCAAGCGCCAAGGTTGACAGACCAATCCTATCCCCGATCAGCCCATAGCATGCAGTCCTGCTGATGGAGTGTGCATTGCATGCTGTGGTGGTGGTGGTGGTGGGGAACCAGACAGCTGCCAATGAGTCTCACCAAATATATGCCAACTATTTACTATTCTCAGGGTATTTACCTGAAGCTACGAACATGTTACTTTGTTCACCAAGAAGTAAAACTTGTGGCTGTTGACAGCAGCCCAATATACTGTAGTAGCCTGGTAGTGTACAATTGCCATGTCTGAAGAATGGTTTTTATACAGAACATGTGCCAGCTGTAGTTGCACATACAGCCTTATATGCAGCTGCTACCCAGGCCCAGAAATGACTGTGCCAAAGCAAACAATTCTGACCTAACAGTTGTTATGATGGTGGCTTAGTAACTTTTTTCCCCTGTTCCTCAGAGCCCAATACTATGAGCTACTAGCAACGGCGCTATTGCTCAGTGCAAGCTCCAGGTGTTGTAAATGTGCTGTAAAGCATGTTTATGACACCCAATGAGAAGGGAGTGGCGGAACTGCGCTAGCGCTGCACCCATTGGCGCTGACTCTCAGAGCCGCAACAACAACCAACCAGCACTCTGCAGCACTGTTCGCTGGTAAGCATCTTCAGGGCAGGAGAGCTAAGGGAGTGGGTGGAATTGGGTGGAGAAAGGGCAGAAGAAGGGTAGAAGAAGAATCTGGCCCATGAGGGGGCAGGCAGCCTCTGCTGCCAAATCCTAACCATGTGGACCAAGGAGGTCTATTGGCGCTACAACAAGGAAATGCTCTCTTACCCCAAGGAGATCTCGACGGTGGCCTCGGTGACCACCTCGGCGGTTGCAGTGATCGCCATTTTGGCCCTGCTGCTCCTCCGGGAGTCACCAAGCTCAGGACTGGGCTGCCCCTTTGATATCTGACCAGAAACATTATCTTGTAGCTTGCTTCATTAAAGACAGAAAAAGCTAACTGTTTCTGTGTGATTGTGACAGTCTTTATCTTTGAGCCTGATCTGTATGCTTTTAAATTTTTTTATGCCATATTATCCTTAGCCTCCTTAAAGCCCAACATCCAAGACTAATGACATTCTGACAGCAATTGTGTTTTGTATCACCTGTTAAGATATTTTCATCCTGCCTGCTTTACCATTTAGAAGGATAACATGGGAAAAGTTCAAAAGAAGCTACTTTTTCTCCCTAAGATGACTACTCCTTACTTTGCATTTTGACTTTGTAAATTAGAAAAAGAAACCTTTCTAAGCAAGGAAGCCGTTCCTTTGCTTTTCTCATTCTAACATATAAGTTTGCCCCTCATAAAAGCCCATCTAAAACATAAATAATTTCGCATTGGGGAATATAACACCTTTGTGTGAACCTGCCACAAATCAAATGGAAGATGAGTGCTGAGTTCAAGTTCACTGAAAACATAGGCTAAAAATAAAAGATTGAGGTCCTATTTTTTTCTTTTAAAAAAGAGAGGAAATGGGGGGGGGGGGGAAGAGAGTGGTTCAAACATACTTTATGGTGGCCCTTATGCCGGCCAAATATTTCTGGCTATTAACCGTGCCGGCCTAGCTCCAGGTTAGGTTTGCAATCTCAGAACCCTCAGGGTTCAATATTCTGACTTAGCCTACAGGTACAATCTCTCTTTCGGATCCCTGGTGTATAGGAGGAAGAGCATACGCCTCTTCTTGTGTGAGGCTTATTCCAGTCCTGAAAGCTTCAAACCTTCTCATACAATGCATTTCATTTTTTAAAAAAATTGTGAAACATTTAGACAGAGACCCAAAAAGAAAAAAAAATTCTTCTAACAGCAAAATAAGATTCTGGTCTTTGCTCCTTTCTGTGCCAGATATCCTCCTGCTGTCTGTTTCTAGAAAGAAGGAAGGCTGTTCACAGACAGCAATCACCATTACTGATGATGGCTCTTCTCTCATTTGCTTCAAATTCCTCTCCCACTTTAAACTTGAAGTCTTTGATGCACCACCCTGGTCCACATACTAAACTGAAGTTACCCTAGATACTCCGCTTTAAGATGAGAACTTTTTACAAATAAATGAGATGTAAATTGTCTCCTTGTCTTATCTCAGGGTCAGTCAGGGATCAGGGCAGTTCAGGGGTGTCAGCTGCCTATTGATTGTCTGCAGACATATTTTATGCTTGCAGAGTTTCCAAGCTTTAAATTACACTCAATCTGTCCTTTGATCTTTGATCTCAGTTTCATGGTTTATATTGGTCAGAAGTCTGCAGCTAGCACTTCTGAGCATGCAGTTACTTCCTTAACTCCCAACCCTTTCTGAAGTTGTGTTTTCCCCCCTACAGTTTGAATCTGGGTTTTGTTTTTTACATCAGTTCAATGCTATCTGTCTTGTGTCATTTGGGGGGGGGTATTTTATGCTACTCTTCACAAGCAACATTTTCCTCACTCTCCCTTCATTGAAGTGATTGGCTCCTCTCAGCATGGGAGATACAAGGGAGGGTAAAATCAGACAAAATTATAGTCAAATACCCCCTAGATTTTGTTGTTGTTGTTCAGTCGCTAAGTCGTGTCCAACTCTTTGCGATCCCATGGACCACAGCACGCCAGGCCTCCCTGTCCTCCACTAGCTTCCAGAGTTCGCCCAATTTCATGTTCATCACTTCGGTGACACTGTCTAACCATCTCATCCTCTGCTGCTCCCTTCTCCTTTTGCCTTCAGTCTTTCCCAACATGAGGGTCTTTTCTAAAGAGTCCTCTCTTCTCATGAGGTGGCCAAAGTATTGGAGCTTCAGCTTCAGGATTTGTCCTTCTAGGGAGCAATCAGGCTTGACTTCCTGTAGGATTGACCAATTGGATCGCCTTGCAGTCCAGGGGACTCTCAAGAGTCTTCTCCAACAACATAATTCAAAAGCATCTATTCTTTGGCGCTCTGCCTTTCTTATGGTCCAGCTCTCACATCCATACATTGCTACTGGGAAAACCATAGCTTTGACTATGCAAACCTTTGTTGGCAGGGTGATGTCTTGGCTTTTGATTAAGTTGTCTAGGTTCGCCATAGCTTTCCTCCCAAGAAGTAAACATCTTTTAATTTCATGGCTACAGTCACCATCTGTGGTGATCTTGGAGCCCAGGAAAATAAAGTCTGTCATTGCTTCCATTTCCACTGCTTCCCTAGATTTTACCCCCGGCTTATCTGTGAGTCATAGAAAATTCCATGAGTTTGGCTCAAAACCTGCCTTTGACTTATCTGTGAATTGAACTTATTTATTTTTTATGTATTTAAAGAATTTATACCTCACCTTTCCCATGCCGAAGCAAATGCCCAAGGCGGCTTACAGAGAACAAACAAAATACAATGTAACCACAATAAGTAAAAACACATTAACATAACAACAACACTGAACATTAACGGGAACAGAGAGTGTACAAGAATGAAAACTAGACCCAATTCTCCATGTCAGGTCAATTTGGAGGGTGAGGGGGGGGAAAATTGCAGGGGAAGTGTCAATTGGCCAGGGGAGTGCAACAGACTATGACAATATACCAGATGGACAGAGGGCAGATAGCCATCAGTCATCCAAAGGCCAGAGAAAATAGGTATGATTTGAGCCCTCTCTGAAAGGCCATGAGGGAGTGTGTAGTTCTTAATTCTTTTGGAAGGGAATTCCATATTTGTGGAGCTGTTACAGAGAAGGTTCGTCCCAGAGCTGCCATCCCTTTAACTTAGGACAGAGGAGGCACTTGAAGGACAGCCTCTTTAGATGACCTAAGAGGGCGAACTGATATGTATGGCAGAAGGCGGTCCTTTAGGTAGGCTGGACCTAAGTCATGAAGGGCCTTGAAGGTCAGTACCATCATCTTAAGTTGGGATCAGAAGTGAATGGGCAGCTACTGCAGCTGCTACTGAGTCAAACCGTCTAGCCCCTGTAACCACCTAGGCTGCTGCATTTTGTATTAACTGTAGCTTTTGAACAGTTCTCGAGGGAAGCCCTACATATAGCCCTACATACTTATAGTCAAGTTTCTACAGTAAGCTGAGGTATGATTACATTTATTTGGTCCAGTTTGTTTAGTAATTTAAATACTTTCTCCCACATATTGGGGCACCCAAGAAGGTTTACAATATAAAAACACAATACAAAAAAAATACCAAAAAAATATAAAAACACTACAACATAGAACAATTTAAAAAATAAACCAGATCTCAATTGATCACACTACTGAAATTATATTCATTGAACTAGTTGTGTCTTTTTTTTTAGTATTTCATCCAGAAGGGCATCCTGAAAATTTGGTTTGAATTTAACTTTTCATTGATCATCAGGTTGGGTATAATTTGAAAGGAAGAGTCAATGCTTATATTCTTGGCTTAAGCTTTCTTCTCAGGTCAAGCCAAGCAGAGGCCAGAGCTTGGAAAGAAAAAAAAGAGACAAAGAAGGGGAGAGAAAGGAGAAATAGTTCTGGTATGGATGGGCAAAGAGTAGAATGGATGGTATTGATGGGCAAAGAGACGGACTGGAATAAGGTAGATGTGAGAGTTGACTAACAGCTTGTTCGTAATTAAGGGCGCAATCCTAACCAACTTTCCAGCATCGGGGTAAGAGCAATGCAGCTCCAAGGTAAGGGAACAAACATTCCTTTACCTTGAGGAGGCCTCCGTGACTGCCCCCCCCCCAACTGCAAGCTGCAGCACATGCCCCATTGGCACAGCTGTGTTAGTGCTGAGAAATTGGTTAGGATTGCACTCTATGTATTTAGAACAGTGGAGCATTGTTCCCCTCAATGCAAGGGTGATACATAGCAAAAATAATACAGCACGCATTTGGCAACCATTTTGGGACCACTGCTACAAATGATGGCGGTGGCCTGATACCACCACTGCTACCGGAGTAGAAGCAGGGGTTGTTGGAGGAATAGTGTGGGGAAGGGGAACAACAAAGAAGTTTCTGGATGGGGAGGCAGGAAGGTGGGAAGTGGAATGGGGAGGGATGGGGCAGATCCTGGCAGGAGTGACATGATCCTACCCCCAATTACCCTCAGTGGACTTATACAGTGAAATACCTGGCATAGCAGACCCATTGGGGAAGTGAAGGCCCCTTACTTTAGAAGGCTTCTGTGCCTGTTCCACCACCATAGGAGGCAGCATAATCCCAGTTGGAGCAGCTGCAATGGCCCTTGGGGAGTGCGTTAAGATTGGGCCCTGCCATTTGTTGAGGTTGGAACCCAACTACAATACGAAACAAATCTAACTGGGATTCACTGGATGCATTTATCTCTATTTCCTTACCCTTTATAGGTTGGTTTGTGCTTTTAATTGCTTCAAAAACAAAGTTTCTTTTTTGTACATGGTTGCTGATTGAAACCTCTTTACCCGAAATCTCTACCAAAAATTGAATCATGTGGCTCAGCTGCCTTGGTTCCTGAAGTGTTGGCTTTTTCCACCCCATGCCTTACAGTCATACCACTCTACCCAATACTGATGAAGTGGTTGGATCTTCAACATTTCCCAAGGTGGAAAGAAAGAGGGCTGCTTCCATTACATTCAGCCCCATCTAGTGGCTGAATGTTGTATAGCTCTTCACCAATGCATTCTGGGGCAATCATGGGAGGAGCTAGGAACCTCTGTGCCAGCCAGAAGTTGATCATTACTGCTATTTTTAGCTCCGATAGGCTTGGAAACTGTGCGGTTTGACCACGCATCTGTAAGAAATGTGATTTTGTGCTTTCCTCCTTCTTTAAAGGCATTTAAATGGTGAGCCTGCTATCCATGGTAAGTTAAAGCCACAGATGCCCGATCTACTGATGCCAAAGTCACACCTGTAGTATCCACTTGGTGGCAGCCAGGAAGACCACAAACCTCCCATTCTGATTAGGGGCTGATTAGTGCTGGAGTATGGAAGGACGTTACTCAGCAAGTATGATGACAATGCAGAACTTTAATGTGTAGGAAAAGAAGATCCTCACAAGGGAAGCGGCATACCCGATATAACAGGCAGGGAGGATGAACATAAGAACATAACATAAGAACATAAGAAGAGCCCTGCTGGATCAGGCCAAAGGCCCATCTAGTCCAGCTTCCTGTATCTCACAGCGGCCCACCAGGTGCCCCAGGGAGGCATGAGACAACAAGATGCTTGCATCCTGTTGCCACTCCCTTGCACCCGGTACCAGTAGCCCACCACCTTTGTAAGGAGGTTGCACAATCCATCATTGCCTATAGCCCACGATGGACCTTTCCTCCAGAAATCTGTCCAATCCCCTCTTAAAGGCATCAAGACCAGATGCCATCACCACCTCCTGTGGCAAGGAGTTCCACAGATTAACTACCCGGTGGGTAAAAAAGTACTTCCTTTTATCTGTTTTAACTCTCCCAACCCTCAGTTTGATGGAACATAATGGGAGAAAAACACTTCATCATATATCACAGTTTTTCATCTTCTTTTTCCCTGCCTTTGTCCTTTTTAAATGAATGTTGTTGCTGGATGCAGGAAGGTGGCAGATGTTGTAGGAGACTTTATCCTGGGGATTAACGAGGACTCTGTAGTTCCAAAGTATTGTGCATGCAGGAGAGATTCACTTTGTGCATCAGTCGCAAGAACAGATATGATATACATCCCAATTTCCATCTGTCTCACAAAGGAGAGCTGTTCCTTGACTCCTTTCGTGGGGAATTTAATTTGGCCAAGAAAATCCTGCAAAGTAGGGTCTCAGTTTCATCTCTCATTCTCAGCCTAAATGCCTTTATCTTGTTTGACTACTGTGGGGACTAAAGTTAGCATTGTATACTTTTAAATAAGAAATATGATACGCTGTTGTTGGTTTCCTTGTATTTGAACTTGTATTTAATACTTAAAAAAAAAAGAAACTAAGAAAACCATAATCTCCGCCGCAACAATTCTTCCTGACAATGCCTGGTGCAGCATGAAGAACATGGCCATGTTCCGAAACATGACTCACGCAGGGCATTGTCCCGGGGAATTTTTTTCTGGGCATTTTGCTGTAGGGCAGCCAAGCAGCCTAATCTAGAGCAAATTCCCCCCCCCCACACACACACACGGTTGCGGGCGGGGCCAGCATAGGCTGTGCTGTATCCCATAGGGGAATTTGGCTGGGAGTGAAACAATACATAGCTTCAGAACGTTGCAGTCCCATCTTGGGCTAAGAGCCCAAGCCTATGCCTGCCTTCTCAGCAGTGAATCCTACTATAGTCAATAGAGCTT
The DNA here is from genome assembly GCA_029204185.1 of Lerista edwardsae. Taxonomy (NCBI): domain Eukaryota; kingdom Metazoa; phylum Chordata; class Lepidosauria; order Squamata; family Scincidae; genus Lerista; species Lerista edwardsae. The sequence goes on along the minus strand of JAJKFI010000027.1, from coordinate 1,756,860 downwards.
ACTCCCAGGAAAGTGTGGATCGGATTGCAGGTTAAATCATAATCATGCAGACAACTCAGTCCGGACTATGTTTACTCGAAAGTCCGTCTCGCTGAGGCTGGTGAAGTTTCTCCAAAGAAGATACAATTACCCACTTCAGACAAGAGAGTTGGGGGTGCTATAGCCCTGGGATGTGATCCTATTCACATAGGTTTGCAGTCCTCTACTCAGTCCTCTACTGAGGTTTGCAGTCTAGGGCTGCTACTTGAGCTGGGGGCTTCCCCTGGGGGGCTAAAAGCACTTTTATCAGCTTCTATAGACAGACCTGGCTACAGTTATCCATGCTGTGGGGTCACCTTCAGATTGAACTATTCTGTAGGACTGTCCCTGAAAAGTGATTGTCACCTGAAATTGCAGTGAAATTAGAATCCAGGCTTTTAACTGGGGCTTCCTATTCTGCTCATACCACCTCAATGGCTCTGAAGGCGAGTGGAAGGGGGCACTGTACACTGGACCTCAGGCTCCTACAAAACTTAGTGTCCCCCCCCATAGGAATGCCACTGACAATACTAAAATAATTCCTGTAAAGAATGCTATTTTTTAGGTATGCGCAGGCTCAGCCTCCTCCAGCCTGACAGTGACAAATATAGATTGGCGATATTTGATCTGTGTTTCAAGGACAGAACTGAAATCGTACTTTGATAGAACAGACAATACATCACTGAAGGGTATTCTTATAAGCGAAGTGCTGGAGGAGGCAGTCTAATTATCTTCCTCCTTGCTTCAAGTGCAGGTCTTGTACACCGAAACAGGTTCCTAGAGTAACACAACAAAGTGGGTAAGTAGCTAAATAAACACTCCTATGCCTTTCACAGTGTTCTTAATGGAACTTTGATAGGAGCAATTTGGAAAATGCATTTCATGGCCCTTCCTGCACCAAACCTGATTGAAAAAGCACGATAAATGTAGCCTGCTTCCAACAGAGAGCAGCATATTTGTGCAATCATTATTATTGATCAGTCATAACAGGACATTTTCCTGCATAGGAAATCTAACAAATCATTATGCATTGCCTGAATACAGCCACAAGAACTTGGAACATCTTCCACATACCAGCAGTGAGGCTGTAAGGACATAGAGAGGTCCGCTCTTTTCTGTCAAACATATGCAAAAGTTGAGATAGAATATGGTGGTACTGCAGTACTGGAAATCATGCAATTTGTATAGTGAATTAACATTCAAAGTATTGAACTGAAATCTGAATTACTGACAACGCAATCCTATGCTAACCTCTGCCGGTGCGATAAACATGCCGGATAAACATGCTGCTGCATATGTGGTTTAGAGCTCAATCCTAACTTGGAGTTAGGCCGGCACAGTTAAGCCAGCAAAGTTTGGCCAGCACAAGGGCCGCCTTAAAGCATGTTCAGACCACGCTCAGAGACAAGGAGGATGGCAGCACATCCATGTGCTGGCATCTTTGAATCTGAGAGTGGTCCAAACATACTTTACAGTGTCTCTTGTGCCAGCCAAACTTGGCTGGCCTAACTGTGCCGGTCTAATCCGAGGTTAGGATTGTGCCCACAATCCCAGGAGAGAGGGCAGGAATGGCTGCAGAGGCCTATCCCTCTTCCCGGGTGATATTTCCTGGCATAGATTGCTTGGATTTGCACCAGAGCGCAATCCAACCCCCCCCCCCTTCAGCCAACACAAGCCACTTGCATTGGCCAAGCGCTGTTGCAAATGTGCCAGAAAGTACATTCATGCCTGTGCTTCTGAAGCAGGGCTGACGCAGGCAGTGGCATCAGCCCTGCACTGCCAGAGCAAGCCCCCAGTGAGCTGTTCCTGCACCAGCTCAGTTTGGCTGGCGCAGGGGTATTTTGGGCAGGGGGAAGGCAGAAGGGAGGGCAGAACAGGTTGGGGGGGAGGGTGTTCCCATGAGCGGGAGACCAGGGAGGGGGGTGGAGCCTGGATGCGGCCATTAGGCCAAATCCAAATCTCATTCCCTGGGACATGACTGTATGCTCAGACTTGTTCCTGCTAGACAGCAGGCGCAGATCTGAGCAGCCCCATTGGGTGCCTGGCGCATACCCCGGGGAGTATGGAGGCTCCCATGGAATAACCCATGGAGGCTCCATCCTGCTGCCAACCTCCAGCCCGCCTGCCTGTTCCAGCGCAGGTTAGTATTGCATACATAGTTATTTTGCTGGCGCAAGCCCAAGTAGCCCTATTGTGGGTTCTGAGGCTTACCCGTGGCAAGGGAACAAATTTTTCTTCTTCCAAGATGCCCACTGGTTGCCTCCTTTCCCCAATAGGAAGCAGTGGAGGCCATTTTAATGCCTCTGCTTTCCTCTGCAGAGCAGGAGATAGGGTTGAGCACCCCATAGATTTGTCATATACTGTATGTACTTAAAACATTTACAGCCCAATCCTAACCTGCGCTGGAGCAGGTAGGCAAGCTGGCCTGTGCTGCGTCCAATGCCTGCTGGGAGGCCACTGGAGCTCACCTCAGTATCCACACTCTACCCTCTTCCCTGGGACTGCCCACCTTCTCTCGGCCTCTCCCACCCTGTTCTGCTTCTCTCCACCCCATGTTCTGCTAACATGGGGTGCAAACACCTTAGCCCTAGAAAAAAAGGCCCAACAACGTTTGTATTTTCTGATACTTTTAAGACTACAACAACTGTCGGAGAGTCTACTAGTTGCCTTTTATTGAAGCTCTATTGAGAGCATCTTATCTTATTGCCTCTGTGTGTGGTTTATGAGTTGCACAGGGGCAGAGAAAAAGGCACTCCAAAGAGTGATAAAGAGGGCACAAAAGATCATTGGCTGCCCTCTTCCCTCACTGGAGGATTTGTATAACATGGGATGTAGTAGGAAGATACAAAAAATCTTGAGAGATTCCTCACATCCGGGTCACTCGATGTTTGAGATTCTACCGTCGGGAAGAAGATACAGAGTGTTGAAAGCTAGGACAAGTAGGTTTAAACATAGTTTTTACCCAAGTGCTGTGATCAGGCTAAATGCAGGGGTTTGAATCTGGTGGTCTTAATAATGTATACCTTATGGTTGTATGGTACTTATATCTATATTTTTTAATATTGTTTTTAAATGTTATTTGTATATGTTATTTAGTGTTGTCCAGTGTAAGATGTGAAGAGCACCTCATTTCGTTGTTCTCATACCGTGAGTACAATGACAAATACATTTCTTTCTTTCTTTCTTTCTTTCTTTCTTTCTTTCTTTCTTTCTTTCTTTCTTTCTTTCTTTCTTTCTTTCTTTCTTTCTTTCTTTCT
>JAJKFI010000027.1:1729993-1753575 GCA_029204185.1 Lerista edwardsae | reverse complement strand
TCTTTCTTTCTTTCTTTCTTTCTTTCTTTCTTTCTTTCTTTCTTTCTATCTATCTATCTATCTATCTATCTATCTATCTATCTATCTATCTCCCATTTTCCCATGCCTTCCCAAGCCCCCGGACTGGCTGAACTGAGCTGGCACAGGGCCAGTTTACCAGGAGTCTGTCGGCCAGCCTAGCACCTTCTTCTCTGCTACAGATGTGCCTCATGGCACATTTGCGACAGCTATGGACTAGCTTAAAGGACTCATGCCAGCCCAGCACCACTACAGGATTGTATCCTCCATCCACGTTTAGTTCTTTAAAAGAAAAAAAAATTATCACTGAAGAATGAAACTCTTGAAAAAAATGTCTCATGTCGCACATAGAACTAAGGGGAAAAGGATCTGTAAAAAATAATGCCCACCCAGCAGTTCAGGCTATGTCTCTGCATCCGGGATTGTTGTCTGAGACTGGCGTCCCAAGAGCCTGCCAGGAAACTGTTTTCATTGATTACAGGTACATTATTTTGTAAAAGGGGCATCTTTCCAAGGCAGCAGATGTTTTGAGAGAAACAGTCCCTTTGTCATCAGAGAGAGAGACCATTGCCAGGCCAGGCTAGTGAAACGTTGAATTGGGTTAGCGTCAGTATTAGATCAGGTTTGTGTCCAACTGGGGCAAGATGATTGGAACCCTTCCTGGAAATGGATGCTGAAGATATCTTCATGCATAGCTGCAGGTGAGAATCATTGCAAAGCCATCATGCCATGGCAGAACGTGTCTTCACAATTGAAAGAGATGTGGCCAACGATTGGTTGTAGATGCCAGAGCTGTAGACACTTCTATGTATTTGGAGGCTCTGCTGCAACATTAAGGCTTTGGAGCAAAATACTTTATGGTGCAATTTAATGGAGCCCAATTCAAAGTGCTAGTTTTTGACTTTTAAAGCCCTTTACGGCTCGGGTTCGGGGTATTTGAGGGACCGCCTTCTTCCATATAATCCAACCCGTACTCTTAGATCATCTGGGGGGGCCCTTTTGACTGTGCCGCCACCAGGAGAAGTGAGAGGGGCGGCGGCCAGGAAGAGGGCCTTTTCGGTGGTGGCCCCCCAACTCTGGAACACCCTCCCCTTAGAATTGAGAACTGCTCCCTCCTTGTTTACGTTTCGGCGGGGGCTGAAGACCTTTTTATTCCAAAAAGCTTTTAACTGTTGACAGGCTGGCTGGTTATTATGATCCACAGGGCTTGTTGTTTTAAACTGTTTTTAAATTTGTTTTTAATTGTGTTCTTAATTTTTTGATTATATTGTTTAATACTGCTTTTAATTGTTTTTAATGTGAATTGTTATATTGTTTATATATATATATTGTAATGCTGCCTTGGGTGCCTTCGGGCACAATAAGGCGGGGTAAAAATCCAATAATAAATAAATAAATAAATAAATAAATTTAATCAATGGATGGGCACATCCCATCCTAGGATGGTCTATAGCAGTGTTTCTAACTGTGGGTTTGGACGCAGTTGGTGGGTGGCAACCTGATGTCAGGTGGATTGGGGAAAGCTGGGAGCTGCCATCTCGGAAGCTGCAGATCTTACTCATGCTATATTCCTTTTGTGAGTGTCAACAGTTTGAATTTTCAAGTGAGTTTTTTTTTTTTAGTTTTGTTTTTTGTTCATTTTTTTTTTACATAATATTTGGTCCTAATGTTGCTTTCCGTCAGGGACGTTTCATGATGGTGGAATTTCTGCAGTCCAAAAATGCCAGTTAGGATACCAGGAGTGCCATTTTATTATGTCCCAATGATGGCACTTCCTGCTTGATGATGTCACTTCCAACCATGACATCAATTCCAAGTTGGTGGCCTCTTTTAGTGGGTCCCAACATGAGTGCCATTCTAAAAAGTTGTCCTAATGCAAAAAAGTATGAGAACCACTGGTCTGTAGGGTGCAGCAGATACACCATCACTAAATAGGATTGGGCTGTAACTACTTCCTTACCTTTCAGGTTGTTGTAAAGATTGTACCAAGATAATGCACCTGAAGCTTTGTACACTCAATACGTGCGCTATACAAACGCTAATTATTATTAATGAACAGAAATTCGCAGTTAGAAGTTATGCTTTTGTTTATTTCCAGTATGTTTCCCTCTTGAGAACTGGTATACAATCAAGACTAAACTAGTCTGAATGTGAAGTGTCACTGTAAACTGAAATAGGCAGATTTTGCACAGTAAAACTATCAGGTGGTCTCCAACAATGAGTGAAATTAAACTGCGGCAACTTTTTGTTGAAACTGAAGTTAGAAAGATGAACTCATCAAAATGATCCGCTCTTGAGAAGAGTGATTATAAAAATGGCAGTACTTCAATTTTATTTTTTTAACTACCTTGAATAGCTGATTAGAGAAAGGTGAAGGTTGGCGGAAAGCGTTACTTTAATTTTATTTGGACAAGCAGGGCCCCTCAGTTGAGGCTCCTTACTGTATACAGCAGTGGTTTTCAAAGTCTCTGGGAGAGTTTGGGCCATTGTAAGTGCTTGCGGGGGGAGCGACAAAGACAGCGATGCAAACCGGAAGTGGGTAACAATAGCTGTTTACACTATTGGAGAGCCCTGCAGAGGGGTCCATGGGCTCTCCACCCCCTCTGGAAAGCCAGCACTGCCAGGGGTAAGTTTTTAAGAAAGACTTTTTGTCCCCAGCAGTGGCGCAATTGTGGCCATTCTGCCTTAGCCATCATCCTGCCCTTAAAGGGGCAGACAAGGTTTCCCTGTCAGGGGCATTGTGATGCCCCAGTTTGAGAACCTCTGGTGTACAGCATCTAGCTTCAAAATGAAGCTTGATCTTCCGCAGCCTCTTATGCAGCATGAAGCTCTAAAGAAGTCTTAGCTGGGTTAATGTTGAAGGCCTTTTCGGACCTAAGTGCACCGGACTATATCTTCTTTACAGGCTACATCTAGAATAGTGCTTGAGAGCAAGAATTGGCAGAATTTATATCCTTAGAGCAGTGGATCTCAAATGTTTTGCACTGGGACTTTTTAGAATGGCACTTATGTCAGGACCCACCGGAAGTGATGGCACTAACCTTGAAGTGACATCATCGAGCAGGAAGTGGCCTCATTGTGGCATAATAAAATGACACTCTTGGAATGCAAACTTGCACAACCATGAAACATGTAATTTCTACATTAATATTTCCTCATACCTTGCCAGAAAGTTTTTTACTGTGTTCTTTCTTGAAAGCAGGTCAATATACGTTATTCTATAGATAGTACTGACACTCCCAAAAGCAAAAGTTTTTTTTTTTTCCAGTTAAATACTCACAAATGTTGTAAGTGTAACTCCCAACATAGTAATTCTTAACATGTCAAGTTCAAGCATATTGATTAGTGGTGGACTAAGTTATTTATCAGATGACAGGGAAATGCTTTTGCAATTTGATGTTTCCACCTTTATTCAAAGCTATTTCAAATACAACCATAATGGGGTGCATAAATGGTTACTTGTAAATCTCCTTGTTCTAACTGAAATTGCCCTAGCTCCAAGGGGGAAATTGGCATCCCACCTACAGTGAGGAAATGGCAGCCTTCGAAGCATTAGAAATTACAAAAATGGACGAAATGATATATGCTTTTTGGCCAGGGAATGGACAAACAACATTGACTGACCTTTTTACAGAAATAAATACAATTTATTACTAGGGGGAGTCTAAAATGGCTCTGTGTGTGTGTGGTGTGTGTGTGTTGATTTCAATGTTAACCGTGTAGCTAAGAGCACAATCCTAATCTATACATAGCTCTTGGGTGGTAAAAACCAGAAAGGATTGTGAAGAGCTCCAGAAGGATCTCTCCCAGTTGGGGGAATGGGCAGCCAAATGGCAGATGCGTTTCAACATAGACAAATGTAAAGTGATGCACGTTGGGGCAAAAAACCAAAACTTTACCTATAGGCTAATGGGTTCTGAGCTGTCTGTGACAGCTCAGGAGAGAGATCTTGGGGTGCTGGTGGACAATTCAATGAAGGTATCGACCCAGTGTGCGTCAGCAATTAAGAAGGCCAATTCCATGCTTGGGGTCATTAAAAAAGGGGTTGAGAATAAAACAGCCAATATTATCATGCCATTGTACAAATCGATGGTAAGGCCACACCTGGAATATTGTGTCCAGTTCTGGTCGCCGCATCTCAAAAAGGACAGAGTGGAGTTGGAAAAGGTGCAAAAGAGAGCGACAAAAATGATTACGGGCCTTATGAAGAAAGACTGCAGCGTTTGGGGCTCTTCAGTCTAGAAAAAAGGCGCCTGAGGGGGGACATAATTGAGACATACAAAATTATGCATGGAAGGGATAAAGTCGATAGAGGGATGTTCTTTTCCCTCTCTCAAAACACCAGAACCAGGGGGCATCCACTAAAGCTGAGGGTTGGGAGAGTTAAAACAGATAAAAGGAAGTACTTTTTTACCCACCGGGTAGTTAATCTGTGGAACTCCTTGCCACAGGAGGTGGTGATGGCATCTGGTCTTGATGCCTTTAAGAGGGGATTGGACAGATTTCTGGAGGAAAGGTCCATCGTGGGCTATAGGCAATGATGGATTGTGCAACCTCCTTGCAAAGGTGGTGGGCTACTGGTACCGGGTGCAAGGGAGTGGCAACAGGATGCAAGCATCTTGTTGTTTCATGCCTCCCTGGGGCACCTGGTGGGCCGCTGTGAGATACAGGAAGCTGGACTAGATGGGCCTTTGGCCTGATCCAGCAGGGCTCTTCTTATGTTCTTATGTTCTTATGTTCTCTTCCCTTCCTTTTATCCTGTATTAAAAATTATTTTAAAAAATCGTATTGTCAGTTGTAATTTTAAGTAATGTGGTGTAGGTCCACATATGATGGCAGTGGAGTTGGCGAAAGGCAAGTGGAAGTTGGTCAATAGGATTGGGCTGCAGACATACAGCCCTACCTGGCCTGTCCACTGGTGCAAGAAATGCTCCTCTAGTGGATGTGCTGCTACATCAGCAGAATTTCTGCTGAGACAGCGTGAATGATAAGACTAGCTGCCATGTGCAGAGTTTGGCGGGGAGGCCTCCCACTGCCAACCCTGATAAGTTGGCAGTGGGGCAGGCAGTGGAAGAAACAGGGAAGGGAAGGGAGGAACAAGGAAGTGCCAGGGCAAGGAGGAGATGGGTGGGAGGTGAATGGGTTGGGAATGGATCCTGGTGGCACCTAAGAAGCCAGGACCTCAACCCTGTTCCTTCCCCGGTTCCCGCTACCGTACACTCTTTGGTTCTATGCCAGTAAAATAGCTTGCACAAATCTGAGGCTCGCAGATAGCTTGCACAGACCTGAGGACCCTTTGGGGTAGTGGAAGCTGACCTCAAGGTAAGGGAACCAAAGTTCCCTTACCCCGAGACCCCCTGACTGCTCTCCTGCCCCAGATACAGTGGACACTACATTGGCATAGCCTCAGCAGTGGGGGAGGGGAATTAGGTGGTGTCTTCATCGGCAGGGGAATTTGGCTGTGACTCTCATTAAAAAAAAAGTAAACAGTTTTCCCAGTAAACATTCTCACGGCTGCTGTAAACAAGCCTCATTCATGTATTACAGTATTAGTAATCCCCATGGAATTCAGAGGGGGGAAAAAGACACTGATGGCCACAGTCAGCTATTGTAGTGGGTGGTAAACGTTCAAAGACATTCCTTCTCACATTCCTTCTTACACATAAAAATATAAATGCCAAGAGCTGGGTACTGTTGGAAGAAACAAGCCACTTTGTGTATACCTAGGTGCTGAAGTGTACATACATGCACCTGTACTGTGAAGTTTCAGTTCCTAAGATATGCCTATACAGGAGCCATTTTCCAGAGATGAGCACTTGTGTTGTCGCGACTTGATTCAAGTTGCAGGTTTTTTTGTGACTTGTGTTAATTCAAGTCACAAACATCACTGACGTGGACTCGACTCAAGTCTCTGAGTCAATGACTCAAAAAAGAGTCATGATTCAAATTGGACTCAGGTTCTGACTCTCTTTAGTGGATGTGAGCTTGCTTGCTAACTTTTCCCCCCATCGCTTCCGCATTGTGCAAAAGATGGGTGTCATGGGCGATCTGGAAGCCGTCCTTTAGACCAATGGAAGCAATAGACATCGTGGGAGAGGGACTGTAGGTGGTTCCAGAAGGCAGAGCTGGGGGTTTGAGAGGAGGACAAAGGCTTAAGAAGTTGTTGTTTTTTTGTTGTTTTTGTTTTTTTGGAGGGGGGAGTTGCTCAAGGACTTGACTCATTTTTTGAAAGGACTCAGGACTCAAGTCAAAATGACTCAAAAATACGTAATTTGAGTTGCGGTGGTGTGCACCATGACTTGCCGGTTGAGTCAAGGGATTGTTGACTCATGACTCAGCTTCTGGCTCAGACTCAGAGTGCAATCCTAAACTGGAGTTAGCCCAGCATAACCTAAGCCAGCAAAGTTTGGCCACCACAAAGGCCACCATGAGGCGTGTTTGGACTATTCTCAGAGTCAGGAGGATGGCTCACGTCTGTGTGCTGGCCTCTCTGACTCCAAGAGTAGTCCAAACATACTTTACGGTGTCCTTTGTGCTGGCTAAACTTTGCTGGTTTAGCTTATGCCAGCCTAAATCAGTTTAGGATTGCGCCCTCAGTGACTGGAGGACTTCCATGCCATTTTTTCATTGCTGCTACTGTTAACAGAAAGGGTTGGATCCAATGTCTCAGAACTGTTCACAATAGTCCAGTTTAACTTTGAGGTGCTGTAAACACATACAGAGAAAAACACATATCACTGCACACATAGTATACACTCCATTGGCTGGTAGGGGATAGGATTGGGGCATTAGCTGCAATGCTGTACACACTTTTGAGAATAAGTCCTATTAAACTCAGTGGACTTACCTCTGAGTAGACAAACTTAGAATTGTGCTGTTAGTCATCCTTTCAGGTCATACCAAAATACATTATTCAAATTACAATAATAATGGTTTGTTCTTGTTAAATGTCGCCATTTCGTATGGTGTCCCCCCCCCACACACACACACTTATTGGAGTTCTAACTGAACTGAAATATGGAGAACTTTGCAAATTGCTTTCATAGAAAGGTCAGAAATGAAAACGGCAACCAAATCTTGAAAATATTATTTCTAATATTAGAATGATTATGTTAATGACTGCCTTGTAGCTCAGAATCTTAGCAAAATGAACTGTTTCCAGTTCATCCTTACGTCTACAATCTGTGCTTTCATTTCTGTCAGTGCTAATGGGCTTCCACACACTTGCAGTTATCAAAACTAGAAAAGAGCTCTCGGACTACAGTACGACTGGATAAGGTGTCATATTCCACAAATCTGTGCATTTACTTTGGCTTCAGTCTCTCATATTGGCTATTTAAATCCCAGTGGGCTTCCAATAGGGAAAAGATTGCACTCTGATTGCATAGGATGGCATAGATTGCATAGGATTGCGCTCTGAGAAGACAATCCTATGCATGTCTGTTCAGAAGTAATTTCCATTGCATTCAATGGCTCTTTCTCCCAGGACAGTTTGTATAGGATTGCAGCCTGAATTGCCTAAGAAAAGAAATGGGGAGTTTATTTGGGGGAATTTAAGCACCCTTTGTTCTTTAGCCTCAATGTATCCATGCCTCATAGGGCTCATTGTGTGAGGTTGAGCCCCACTATGGGGCCATTCCAACCTGCCAAACTGGGGCAGGCCAACCCAACTTGCCAACCATACTCTTTCCAACCTATGAAACTAGGGCAGGCCATGCTTAAGTGAAGCTGGAGGAATTGGGCGGACTTCCTCTTCTATCCCTGCCATGGGCACCATTGGCCTGTTGTTGGTGCAATGTCACCACTGGGCAGAGTGGCTGACAGGTTGGGCAACATTCCACATCTTCATTGGGCCAGCTATGGTTCCCGTGGATGGGGGGAAGTGGTGGACAGCATGGCAATGAAGGACCCTGTCCCACTCTGCCCAAAAAAAGACCAGAACCCCACACTGTCATGAAACTAAGGGCGCAATCCTAGACTGAGTTAGGCCGGCACAAGCTAAGCCAGCAAAGTCTGGCCAGCACAAGGGACACCGTAAAGTATGTTTGGACCACTCTTGGAGTCAGAGAGACCAGCACACAGACGTGAACCATCCTTCCTGACTCCGAAAGTTGTCCAAACATGCTTTATAATGGCCCTTGTGCCAGCCAAACTTTGCTGGCTTAGTTTATGCTGGTCTAACTCCAGTTTAGGATTGCAATCGGGTTATTCTTGGGGAGTACAAAACAAGGATGACATGATAAGCAGAGGGCTCTTAGGGTTGGGGTGCAGGGCCTGCCAAGGTTGCTTGGAGGAGATCCTGAGCATGACCATAACGGCCTAGAGCAGCGGTTCCCAAACTGTGGGTCTGCCAATCCTAACCTCCATGTGGGGCCACATGGCCCAATATGGAGGCCCTCAAGTCTGTGGAAGCAAAATAGCTAGTAAGGATTTGAGGAGACCCATACGCAGCCCTGCGCCCTTACCCTGGGAAGGGGACAAACATCCCCTTCTCCCAATGCGCCTCTGGCATCTACCTGGCAACTGTAGGATGCAGCGGTACCCATTTGGCTACCACTGCATCTCCTACACCTGGGCAGCTCAGGATTGGCTGCAAGAACATCCCTTTTTTCCAATTAATCTTCCCTGATTTTGTATGATTGTTCTTGTGTGTGTGTGTGTGTGTGTGTGTGTGTGTGTGTAGGAGAGGGAGATTATTTGTTGTCCCATTTTATTGTTTTTATTGTATTTTTAAAACTGTATTTTAAATTATGCTTGTGAGCTGTCTTGAGTTTCTAAAACAAAGGTGGAATAGAAGTCTTTTAAAATAAAATAAATGTTCAAAGCTCAACACAATTTCAGGCCAAGTGTTGGAAATCTTCTAATGCCAGCAAGTGGCTGAAATTTCAAACTAAAATGAAATATGTCGGGAAAACATCCATTTTTATTCCACGGAGCAATTTCTGTAAGTTTCACTAGCTTTCTTTACTGACAAAAATCAATGATTTGGTAGTGTAGAGCCAAGACAACGATGAGAAAACAAGATGGATTCTGGTCTGCCAACAACATCTAAAAATGATGAGCCATGTTAAACGCTAACAGCAGGGACATTTATACTGGTGATGAAAGAGACAAAAAGGACACAGATTTCAAGAATGCAGCTTACAGGACTGTCATTTAGAAAAACAATCATTTCAGCGGTAAACTGAACATTATTATTTAACCTTCTAAGTCAGTGAGCTGTATTCCCATTTGCTTGTCCTCAAATATATTCAATCAGTATCTCCTGTGCTTTCTAATGAAATCATGATAAAAAGAGCATTGTCTGAATGTAGAAAAGGCTGCTCAGTCTTACAGCTAAGCATGTCTCAGCCTGCTCAGTGTGTATGTGGAAGAGTGCCTGCCCTCAAATACCTGACGGAAGTATATAAGTCCCCAGTTTTTTTAATCCATGCTTAACAGTCATCAGATTTAGGGTGCAATCCTAACCTGGAGTTAGGTTGGCACAGTTAGGCCAGCAAAGTGCACGATGTATGCAAGTCTGTGTGCTGCACTCTCTGACTCTGAGAGTGGTCCAAATATACGGTACTTTAAGGTATCCCTTGTGCCAGCCAAACTGTGCTGGCCTAACTGTGCTGGCCTAACTCCAGGTTAGCATTGTCCCCTCAAAGTCATTGGCTGGGTTTTACACAGTTCTTTGTGCACCTTTTTTTTAGAAGCTTCTACCTCACAACCAGTTGTACAGTTTTCAGTCCCTCACTCTTTCTTCAATGTCCTCAAATATTCCAAGAAACAATTGGTGCAATAATCCCACTTCTGCAGTGTGTGTGTGTGTGTGTGTGTGTGTGTGTGTGTGTGTGCACATGAGCATGCATGTGTGCACACGCACATGAGCACAAGCATGCACACAAGGAAAGTAGGATGCAATGACTCCCTTTCAAAGCCCCATAGAAATCATTGCCATCACCCGACATTCCCCCTTACTTGTGTTTTCCAAATCCTGTTCTTCTTCAGGAGCCATCTGCACAGGCAGCTCTCAGAGAAGCAGACTTTGGCTGTACGAAGGACCTAGGAAGGAATGAGTTTCTAGTAGCAACATGCAGCGTGGGGGTGGAAGGTGAGGCAGAACTGCCCCCCCCCGAGTTCTTTGAAATCCCTCTTCTTTTGAGGGATTTGAAGAAGCCATGCCAGGAGCAAGAAAAGGAGGCAGGTGATGTGCTTTCCACTTGCTTTTAATTGACAGAAAGTGGATCAGTGCAGCTCAAGACAGTGTCAGGCTGAAGGAAGGTGGTGGTGGCAGACTCAAAGAACTGCACCCCAAATCTGCCCCACTCTTGCCCCTCCCATAATCTGCTGTGGATGCAACGTATGTCACCTCATGTAAAGGTTGGGCCAACCCTGAAAATAATGTTCACCTCCCTCCTTCAGGTGCAAGTATCAAATACCTGAAGGGCTGTCATAAGGAAGAAGGCACAAATTTGTTCTCATCTGCCTTTGACTGTCGAACTAGGTCCAATGGGTACAAACTGCAAGAGAGGAGATTCCGGCTGGACATCAGGAAGAATGTCTTGACAATAATAAGGGTGGTTCAACAGTGGAACAAATTGCCGAGGGAGGTGATGGATTCTCCCTCACTGGAGACCTTCAAGCAGATGCTTGACAGCCACCTGCTGGAGATGCTCTAGGAGGTTTTTCTGCTACAAGTAGGGGGTTGGACTAGATGACCTTGTAGGTCTCTTCCAACTCTATGATTCCATAAGTACATCCGAGAAACCTCTTGTGGAGGAAAAAAACCCAGGTCCTCACAAACTTCTGGTCCTGTGTGCAAATGTGAGAACAATGATTACATCCAATTTATTAATTAAGCCACTATTTAAAAGATGCATTACTTAGAAATTTGTTACACTGTGAGAATCTCAGCATGTTTTCTGAGTAGCAGAAATAATTACATACTGCTTCACAGCTTCTCACTTCCCTGAGGGTAAGAAGCTTATTTATTTTTGAGATTTCTATCCCACTGCATGACTCCAAATTTCCAGGGGCAGCTGCTACCGAATCAGTTCTCTTGTGTCTGTTGGGGACTTATAAAGGTCTTTCTGATATTTATTTGTCGACAAATATACATGCTGAGCATAGGTGTATTGGCAAGGTTCAGTAGACAAACCTGGATTCAGGCTCCAAACAGGTGTAGTAACTTAAGTGATGTATTTACAAGTTATATACAGTTCCACAGTAGGGTTCCTAATATAGGCCTGCAGCAGGAGTGAACACAACACAATCATCAACAGATGTCAGTTCAGATGTCATTGTGTTAAACATGTCTTAATCGCACAATTACAAGCCTTCAATTCATGTGGTTTCCCTCTTATCTCCCTTTGCATCAGGGGAGGAAGAATTTTATTCTTACGGCCCAATCTTAACTCAGATTGAGCCAGGCCAGAGCTGACACAGTGGAACAGTGTCAAAAATGGCTGCCAATGGTGTGTGCAGCATGCTAGTGGCAGCCATTTTGTGAGTGCCAGCCCAAGTAGACATCTATTTGCCTGGCTTGCTGTAGTTGCCACCAGCCTTGCGTTCAATGGGGCTTACTCCCAAGAAAGAGTACACAGGTGCTGCTCAGTCCGAAGGGGGCTGAAGCTTATACTTAGGTGCCCGAAGAGATTTCTCCCTCCTCTTCTCTCTTCCTCTTCCCAAGATCCCAACTAGGTTCAAGAGAGAGGTGCTACACCTTTTCCTTCCAGGCAGGGAAAGGCATCTCTGACACAATCCCATGCATGCCTGATCAAAAGTCAGTCTCGCTGTTTTCTATGGGGCTACAAGTACCTGTAGATATCAGCTCAGAAGATACCCTTGGAATGACTACATCGCAACAAGGGTCATGTTCAGTGGTGTCATCCAAATGATTTAGAAACCGGTACTCACTTTTGATTGGCACTTGTCCAAATGCCAAACAAATAATGATTTAGGCCAGCTCAACTTCTAGAAACCGGTACCCGCGTAGTGGTGCGTAGTGGGTGCATGACATCACTGGTCATGTTGTAAGAAGAGCATTAAGAGACATTAAAGGGTAATACTAATTTAATTGAAAGCGAAGTTGTGAAAAACATATGGTGATGTGACAAGTTCCACATATATATGGGAGAACTGTTACTAAACACAAATCTGTAGAGATGACAATCGATCCAGAAGTACCACTGGCAATTGAGAGAAAGTATAGTTCTAGTGCTATACCTCAGCCCATGAATGACATACCAGACAGGAGGTCTGGCCCAGAGGGTAAAGCCGCTGTTAAGCATGAAGATAACATCCAAAGGTCGCCAGTTCGAGATCACCAGAAGTTTCTATGAGTGGCAAGACCTTGAGAAAGTGACTGACAAGCTAGCTGAACTGTTCCAGCTGCTGCATTGGATGAGAGAGAAGGACCAGTTGTTTTATTTGTGAATGTCTGCCTATGTAAACCACCTTTGATTAAAGTCAGAGGAGTAATCCAATGGCCAAGAAAGTGGTATGTTGTTGTTGTTGTTGTTAATATTATTATTATTATACCAAGAAAAGGCAAGCCTGCTCAGCTGACTGTCTCAATGTCCCAATGACCCAGGATAAGATCCTATTGCCTCATTATATAAAATAGAAACGTGCCAATTTTTAGAGCATAAGAAGAGCCCTGCAGGATCAGGCCAAAGGCCCATCTAGTCCAGCTTCCTGTATCTCACAGTGGCCCACCAGATGCCTAAGGGAGCACACAGGGTAATAAGAAGATACTTGCTTCCTGTTGCCACTTCCTTGCACCTGGCATTCTGAAGTAGCCTACTTCTAAGGTAAGGAGGTTGCACCACCCATCGTGGCCTATAGCCCATGATGGACTTTTCCTCCAAAAATCTGTCCAATCCTCTTTTAAAGACACCTAGGCCAGATGCCATCACCACCTCCTGTGGCAAGGAGTTCCACAGATCAATTACCCGCTGAGTAAAAAAGTATTTCCGTTTATCTGTTCTAATTCTCCCAACACTCAATTTCAGTGGATGTCCCCTGGTTCTGGTGTTGTGAGAGAGGGAAAAGAACATCCTTCTATCCACTCTACCCATCCCGTGCATAATTTTGTACATCTCAATCAAGTCCCCCCTCAGCCACCTTTTTTCTAGATGGAAGAGTCCCAAACACTGCAGTCGTTTTCTTGCTACTCGACTCATATCCACATCAGTGTCTTTTGATGAAGTCAACGTAGGCAATGGCAAACAATGTAATTTTTATAGAAAGTAGTGGGGAGTGAAGGTGGATGCCTGATAATGGATTGGAACAACTGAAGGAAACTTTGAAGAAGTTTGCATCAGCAAAACAGCAAAACTCCCATATTCAATGTATGCCACCTGCAGCATCAAGGATAGAGAATTCTGCCTCCCTCACGGTGTTTCACATGCCAAGAAAATGTACGACTTGCCTACGGATCAAGGGCAAGCCTTGTTTCTTGATCCTGCTGGCAAAAAAAGATTAAAGTAACTTTTTAATTTATATCCTCAGAATCTCCGGCTGTATCTTTTTTTTTTTTTTCCACCAAAGGGCATAGTTTTTAAAACCATATCTTTTTTTCTCCAATATGGTACAGCAAAGAAAACCAGAGGACAGAACTCCCAGTAGGAACACAACAGAGAAAGGTCACAGTGGGCTAATTTCAGCACATTACCAATAATCAAAAGGAAGATGAAGGCAGGATGATACACTGGTATCTGCCTATTGTTTCTCATCCCCAAAAGGCAAACAAGAAGGGCAAACCTGGAGGCTGAAAGGCTTAGTTAGGCACGTGTTTCATTTCAAATTTGGTTCTGGTTGAGATTTAATAAATATTTTGTTTATCAAGATCCAGCCATGTCTCCGGAGAGAATGAAAAGAGAGGATGTATACATTTTGCAGCATGTTTATAAGGTAAAAAATTGAATATTGATTTTCAAAGCCTACCCAGGCTGCAATGCAATGAGCACTTGCTTGATGCTGAGTCCAATTGCCCTCAGTAGGATTTCAAGGTAAACTTTGTACGGGATCGTACTGGTGCTTATATTTTTTACCTATGACAGACTTCAGAAATACACATTCAGATTTACCATAGATACTCAGCTATACAAATTTTTTATTTTGCAAATAAATAGGCTGTAAATTGCCTCCTTGTCTTATCTCAGGGTCATTCAGGGGTCAGGGCAGTTCAGGGGTGTCAGCTGCCTGTTGATTGTCTGCAGACCAGCTTTTATGCTTGCAGACAGTCCAAGCTTCTGAGTTTCCAATTCCTTCACTCTCCATTTCATTTTTTATTTTGGTCTGGAGCTCTTCTGAGCATGCTGTTAACTCCTTAATTTCCAACCCTTTCTGAGGCTGCTATGCTGTGGTGTGTTTTTAAACTTGTGGGATTTTTTTCCCCTGTAGTATGTATCTTTTTTTAATCAATTCTATACTGTCTTGTGTCATTATTTGGGGAGTGTTTTATGCTCCTCTTCACAAGCACCATTTCCCATACTCTCCCCTCGCTGCAGTGATTGGTTCCTGACCTTCTCAGGGTGGGAGAAACAAGGTACGGTAAAATCAGACAAAATTATAGTCAGACGTCCCCTAGGTTTTACTGGTAAACCTTTAAAGAACATCCAAGGGCATGTGGGGGGCACAGAGGGGGAAGATTTAAAACTGCGGATACCAGGTCTATGGATACAGGGGGGGGAACCTGCATCTTAGATTTGCTTCGTAATTGTTTTCTTAATGGTCTTGAAAACATCAGTCAATCGTGTGTGTGTGTGTGTGTGTGTGTGTGTGTGTGTGTGTGTACGTACACACACACACACTGAGGTACTGCTGCTGGGGAGATTCCATTCTATTATTTTATAGAAACAATTGCTGAGCAACACACATGTGCTGAACTATGATATCACTTGCATTGTGAAGTCATGAGGACTTTCCCCCAGATTCTTCATGACTCTGTAGTTTTTTTGTCATATCCTGTTTACCTTTCAGCAACTTGGACACTGCTGAATCCAAACGGAGTCCAAGGAGTTGGCGGAAAGTATCAGAAGGCAATACAAACAGGGCATTAACATTAGCCCTGCATTGTTGTTTTTTGATGTTTGATGGAATCATGACAGCAGCTCACATAATAGGTACCATGAATATTCATCCATTCTAAATTATCTGAGTTGACTATATGACATCTAGATGACTCTTCCGGTGTACACATTTGTACCTGGCATGAGCTTTTTAGAAGATGGCAATGTCAAAACACTGGCTGATTGATATGATAGCCACCTGTTTTCGTCTTTGGTTTTTAATTATTGCTAACAATTTTGAATCAAACAAAGCCAACAGGTACCGAGCTACAGCAGCTGGCATGGGAAATCTGAACAGAATCTTAGCAAATTGGTTGGAGAAATCAATAGCATACTATTAACTGGAGATGCTTTCTGATAGAACATGGGTCAGCGTACATTGCAATTGTGTTAATGCAACTGCTGGGGTTTCCTTATAAAGAAAATGTTTACACTGAAATTCACTTCCTTTTGGGATTGAGTTGCTTGTATTTCAGATCTATTCAAACTAGTCAGAGAAGTTAGGGGACCCAGCAAGTGCCCCCACACCATTCACGAGATATCTGCTTCAGACAGGGCCTGCCTTAAGTCAATGTGACCAATGTTATCACATTGGGCCCCGCATTTTTTGGGGGGGGGACCACATCAATGGAGTGATCTTATTGCCTGCCTGCTGCAGCTAGGATCTCTAAGGGCTGTAAGTCAGTGTGGTGAGCAGAGCAGCTTTCCCTTGGGCCCGCCCACCTGCCCCTGCCTCAGAACTGCCCCAAATGGGCCACCTGGACGGTTGGCGGCAACGTCATCATATAATCACCAACAATTTCCAGGTGCTATGCATGGCACCACAAGTACTTTTCTTGATGAGTGGGGGCCCCATGGGGAGGATGGGGGGGGGCCTGCAGGACTGCCCCACATTGGGACCCCCCCACTCCTGGAACCAGCCCTGGCTTCAGAAACACTTCTGCTCTGATCTGGAGCTAACCTCATCAAACAACGGTTTGACCCAATATCTGTATAACGGGAGGAGGCAGTGGGGATTTGCCACATCAAGAGGCCAAAACCACCATCAAATCTGACATTAGGGGAGAATACCTAATTCTCAGTTTGAAGGCCATTTTCCTCAATCATGCCTACTTTATGTCACTAAAAAAGTAAAATAGTCCCCTGTGCAAAGTACTGAGTCATTACTGCCCCATGGGGTGACGTCAGTTATGGCCAGTTCAACCAAGAGGGAAAGTGACATGGAGAGCAAGGGAAAAGGAGGCTATTGCTACTTGCTAGGGACTCCACCCATTTTCTCCTCCAGCTTCCATTCAGCGTCAGTGCAATATTAGCAGCTGCTTTCCTTTCCTGCCTTCACTACTTTCTCTCTTGCCTGTCTCTTGCCAGTGTGTATCTTCTATTGCAGATAATAGCCTGGCTTGTCTGCTTGCCTTTTCTTAACCTTCCCCTGCATTCTGCAGTGCATTGACTTCTTCCTCACACTCTGCTGTCTCCCCTTAACTGTTAGTGCCTTGGTGCAAAGACCTATTATCTTATCCTGGTGTCTGCATTTGTCCTGCAGGCTCTTTCAGGCTTTCAGAACCCAGCAGGAGTTTTTGTACCTTCCATCCCCAGACACAGCCATAGAACAGTCATACATCAGTGGGCAGGAGCTGGAACCTATTGCTGTATCCGCCTTAAACCTTTAACACTTTCGGCAGACCTTGACATTTTAACAATAATGAAACAGGAAACTGCAGCAAGACGATGAGTACAGCAGAGAAATAATAGCATTTCTTGAAGAAGATAGCTTTGTGCATGAATGGGCACAGATTCTGATGTATGCATACAGGCACAGAGCACAATCCTAACCTGGAGTTAGGCCGGCACAGTTAGGCCAGCAAAGTTCGGTTACGCAAGGGCCACCATAAGGCGCATTTGGACCACTCTTGGAGTCAGGGAGACCAGCCCACAAATGTACGCCATCCTTCACGACTCCAAGAGTGGTCCAAACATGCTTTACGGTGGCCTTTGTGCAGGCCAAACTTTGCTGGCCTAACTGTGCTAGCCTAACTCCAGGTTAGGATTGTGCTCACAGCCAAAGTGAGGTTCCAGCCTTGTTGTCTTTGAACGTGTGAGCAAATTGAAGTCGCTGCTCATCAGCAATTTTTTTTTTTTATTAGAAAGATTACTGGCAATAGTTCAGGATGCTGGGGTTAATGTTCCATCATAGCTAGCAGATGTTTCTCAATATGAGCCAATGGTTGCGAGATATATAGAGATGATTCTGGAGTGCTTGGAAGGTGGAAAATCACAGGAGCTGGAAGGTGTCCCCTGGCTTAAGAGGAGGGTGAAAGGGAGTGCGGAGAGAATGCGCATAGCAACATTTGGGTGAAACAGAGGCAGTGAGACTGAGGGCGCAATCCTAACCTGGAGTTAAGCTGGCACAGTTAGGCCAGCAAAGTTTGGCCAGCACAAGGGCCACCATAAAGTATGTTTAGACAACTCTTGGAGTCAGAGAGGCCAGCACACAAACTTGTGCCATCCTCCCTGACTCAGAGTGGTCCAAATGCACTTTATGGTGGCCCTTGTGCCAGCCAAACCTTGCTGGCCTAACTGTGCCAGCCTAACTCCAGGTTAGGACTGTGCCCTGAGACAGCCAAGATGTCAAGCATCTTGGAGTATAAGATTAGTCTGTGCGAAGTGGATATCAGACATGCTTTGTCTATTATATCCCAAAGGTTACCCATAAGTTTAAGGCATGGATTTAAAATTACGAAGGCACAAGGAACTTCCAGTGACCTCTTTGCCAAATAAAGCCACAGTATGTGTAGCACTGCCATCCTAAGCCTCACACCAGCAATATAGCACATTGCAATCCAGAGCATTGTATCATTTTGTTTTGATTGTAATAAAATAGAACATCTTCCCTATACTAGCTCAGAGAGAATAATTATAAACTTCCGACAATTCAAGGATGCCCAACAAGATATGGAGATTTTGACGTGGATAATAAGGGCCTACTGAATATGCATTTGGAAAAAGAGAAATTGTGTTCAAACATCTGCTGTGCCCTCACTCAGTCTCAGTTGCCATGTCCCTCTCATAGTTTTTAAAGAGACAGTATATATTTTCAGAAATCTCTTAAAAGAGATTTTTGATGTACCATAATTTTGAGTTTACAGTATTTTTGCCTTACATAATGTGTGGTGAACCTAATCTCCATGTAAGATGCAAACTGACTGTATTATTTTTCAGCATCAGCATAACACTGGTTGATATCACAAGAACAGTGGTATCTCCAAGGGAAAAGGTTTTCCAAATGATTTTTAAAAATCATTAATTTCAGTTTAATGGCCAATGATGCCATCTCAAAATTCCCAAAGGGCAAAACCATTAGAACAGGCAGGGGTGGGGAGGGGAGGGTGTGTGCTCATAACAGTTCTTTGCCCTGCCAGTGGGATGTGCCCAGTACACACTGTAGGTTGCAGTGTATTGCACAAATCTTCCAATCCTGATCCTCCTCCACAGGAGGGAGGGAGGGATGAAAAACAAAACTCTCACTGAATGGTGGCGGGGGTATTTTATTTCCTTTTGTTCTGAGTACATTTCAGGAGTTGTGATGTAAACAGAGGGGGGGTTCATCATAGCAGGTTTTATGGAGACATTCGTGGTTTTCTTTGCTCATGTAACAGCTGCAGGTCAGCCAGCTTTGGTGGGAAAAAGGGTCTCATTGAATGAATGACCTGTCGCGGCCAGGTCTATTTTTTTTGCTCCTCCATTTGTCTGAGTTGCAATATGAATGGAGGGGGTGGTGGAGTTTTCATTGTGGTGGCAGGTTTCGTATGGAGCTGAAGGTTCCCTGCAGTCAAGGGTGCTCATTTGCTCGTTTGAGTAACAGCCACAGGTCAGCCCGGCTTTAGTACTTTACTTGTATAAATGAAATGGCGATTTGGTGGAAGGAGTGAAGCGCTATCAGCAATGCATTGCTGGCCCACTGGAATGTTAATGTTAAGTGTGAAATGACAACTCTGACTGCCCCCGCACCTCCCATTTTTGATCGTTTGTAGTTGCACACATGTGCCTGTCCCACATTGCAGTTTGCCACAAAAAGACCTGTAACATAAGTGAAAATTACTTGTGAAACTCTATGGGTGGAGTTGCCATGGGCACGAGCTAGGGCTCATACCTGAGTCAATTCACAAGTGGGCAAAGAGTCGAGAATTGACTTGACTCGAATGTTGAGACTTGTTCCCAACCCTGTCATTCAGCAGGAAGTGACCTCATTAAGCAGATGGTGACCAGACAGAAATTCATTAGCTGCAAGTGACAGAAGAGAAAATGTGCGAATCTTGCTCATAATTTCAAGATATAAGAGAGTCAAATCTGGGAGAGCCCAATTATAATTGGGGCAGAAGAATTGCTTCCAAGGGCCACATCCAGCCTATGGATCGCCTTATGTTTGACATCCATAGTTTAATGCCAAAAAGAAGGAATTAGGCCAATTCATTCTAGCTCTAACTCAGAGCTTTAGAAATATCAAATAATTTTACTCAGTCAAGTAAAATGTGATGCAGCCACAATTTCTCTCTGCAGCTGAGATATTGTATTTCACCATCAATGCAATCCTATTGCCTTGCAAAGTCTGCCCAAATGTGACAAGGAAATACACCAAGTACACTTTTCAAATTTAGACCATTTTGAACTGGATAGCAGGCTGGGTCGACAAGTGTGCTTTACATAAACCCCTCAGCCAGAATAAAACTCCAGCTCTTACATGACAACTGCTACCAATAATTCCTTACTCTGAAGCAACATTCAAGGTGTTTGACAAGTTCTGCCTCTGTGTCCACTATGATCCTGCTATCCCAGTTCACCTGCTACTTCTCAACTTTCTTATCATTACCAACTTGATTGCTATGGGGGGAGAGGGAGTCACCACCTCCCAACAGAACAGGATATATGGAACCAATATAATCAACTTGAATGCTGCCTGGGGATCTATTAATGGGTTTGTCATTGAAATCTCACTCATAAAAATGCTAATACATTTTTTTTTGCATAAATTTTTCTGCATCAAATAGAAAGTCCCGTACGTTTATATTTAATAAAAAAAGTTATTGCCTGCTCATAAATGCATGGTGCTATTAAAATGAAGGTTGAAGTGTTGCAGATATCTGTATTCTGTGCAATAACCACAGTAAATACTGTAGGCATCAAGCTTAATCTTTGAGTAATTAATTATGGCTCAGTTGGCATCACAATTTTTGATCAGAAATCAAGTGTAACATTGGGAACTTGGCTACGTGTCATCTGTTTCAATATTATATTAAGAGCTTGCTAGGCTACCAAAAGAACAAAACATGAAAATATGATTTCCAAAGAAGGAATACATTGGCTATTTTTCTTCTTTGACAAAATTTTGTGTGACCAATGAAGGCTTTGAAATGAAATTCAGAGCACAATACTAACCTGGAGTTAGACCGGCACAGTTAGGCCAGCAAGTTTGGCTGGCACAAGGGACACCGTAAAGTATGTTTGGACCACTCTCGGAGTCAGGGAGGACATGCACGTCTGTGTGCTGGCCTCTCTGACTCCAAGGGTTGTCCAAACATACTTTGCAGTGTCCCTTGTGCCAGCCAAACTTTGCTGGCCTAACTGTGCCAACCTAACTCCAGGTTAGGATTGTGGTCTCAGAAGTTTTTCATTCAGTTAGGCTTAGTTTAAAACCCTTTTCTCCTTCTCTGTGGTGTCTAATCCAGGATTCTGCTAATGTCATGCATTAGTACGTGCTGGAAAATCCATGGTTCAAAGATTACCACTAGGTGACTGCCACAACATGCCAAAGGTCACTATCCTGCCACTCTGGTAAACTTCCAAAGAGGTGAGCTATGTGCCACTGGAGGGACAACACTGTGGTGATTTGAGCACCGTCAGGAAAAAAAAAACCACTCAAGCAGGGGGCTTGCACAGGGCCCTCTACCACCTAATTCAAGTCCTGTTCCCAATTACATTATGAATCGGCCCCCATGTTGTGACTATTTGGATACCACACACCCTGTTGTCTCCTGCCACCTGTGCAGAGGAAATTCCTGCAGCATCCAAAACCTTTGATGCTGAATTACTGAGAAAGCCTATCAGTCATAGGGAGTTGCACATCATTCTTGTAGCGCCAAACTTCCAAGTCTTAGACATTTCTATGCAAGGTCTCCCTCCCAGACATCCATTTAGTTGGCTTCAGCAAATCTCATAACATCTGTACACCTCCTATAGACTCAGCGCCAAATCCTAACCTAGAGTTAGGTTGGCCCAGTTAGGTCAGCAAGGTTTGGGTGGCACAAGGGCCATTGTAAAGTATGTTTGGACCACTTTCGGAGTGCAATTCTGTAACGGCGGTATGACGCTGGACCAGCGCAATCAGCAGCATCAATGCTCGGGCGCCGATGCAACCGTCAGCAGAGCCGGCTGTGCGCTGGTCGAGTGTCGGCAGCGCTCGGTTGGCTCAAGGCCTTGCCGAGGGCATTCCAGAGGCGTGCTGGGAGCGTAACTGGGTGGCGCAGTGGATGGTGATGCAGGACGGCCATAGTGCCAAATCTTGAAGCCCGTCCCCGGCCAGGGTGGCCCCGATTCGGACCGTTGTTGCGCACATGGACCTACACCTGCAAAACAGCAGGTGCAGATCCGAGCAGTCCCATAGGGCTGGCTGGGGCTTAGGCGGGTGCAAGGGGAAAACCTCCCCTTGTCCTGCACTTTAATGCTGCTGCCTCCTAATGGACTTTAGGATACAGCCCTGCTATGTCGGCCTTACCACGTTGGCGCTGTTTAGAATTGGGCTGTCAGAATCAGAGAGGCCAGCACACAGATGTTACTCCTCCTCCCTGACTCCAAGAGTGGTCCAAATGTGCCAGCCACACTTTGCTGACCTAACTGTGCCAACCTCACTCCAGGTTAGGATTGCACCCTCAGAAATATAAGCTTCTGAAAACATTCTCAAGCATGGTACACAATCCAGGGCTTGCACTCTTGAGCAGGACCTCATTGGATCTCCAAGAGCAGGTGTAGGGGCTCTGAAGGGAATTTTATCAGGGGGTACAAAGTTTCGCCCCTTCTCCATTGGATCATAATTTCATACAATTGTTGGATCATAATTTCTTTGAAATATGATATAAAATTACGATATATAAAACAAATTTAAAAACACAAAATGTTCATGCTAGCTACACAGTATATACAAACATTTTTTGAGATCCCATTAAATTTCTGACTCTCCTCCTTTGGCTCCTAGCCCCCTTTGTTACCCTGGGCCCAAGAATCCCCTGCACTCCCGTCTCACGGGCCCTGGTGAAATCAGGAAATATAAGATCCCAAGAAACGTTCAGGTGCCCTCCTTTGGCTCCTGGGCCCCCTTTTAACCCTGTACCCCCTCTCTTGGGCCCTGAGCAGGGGAAATGTCCCCTCTCCATCACCCCTGACAAAGTGGGCTCTGATTTGCAAAAGTTAGTGTCACAAGAAGACTTACTGTTTAAGGTGCCACAAGACTCTTCATTCCTTGTGTTTCAACAAAATAACATGCTTATCGAATCCATTGCATTTTTTAATTGAGCTTCGGATGATTCAAGATGTGGAATCGAGCAAAAAGCTTGAGGAAATCCTCAGCAATTTGGAATCAGAGTACACACGCAAACATTCACTATCCCCCAATCCTCCACTCAACGCGCCTTGGAAAAATGTCAGGAGAGCACCAAGTGTCGTTCTCACTTCTGTTTCACTCTGGACGGAATCCTGTGATATTGTTTTGCTCTTCTTATTCGTTTTCTAAAATCCCATTTTAAACAATTGCTTTCATTGAACACAGAAGTCATAGAGGGCTGACATTTACACTGAACTGAAATTCATTCCAAACCTCTGACAATGCCTTGTGGATCCGATCTCAGTACGATGTTTAATATTTGTTAGAATCTTTGCCATTTCCTTATGGAAAAGTCTGGGCTGTTGTGCTCAGGCAGACACACTCATTTCTACTAGTCGGAAAAATGAATAATGCATCATCCTTCCATCTCTTGAGTCTACACAGTCAACCTTTCTCCTGACTCACCATAGAGCCTCAGGGTGATTCATGTTTCACTTGAGAGAAAAACGCACGCACATTAAAAAGAATAATTATTTTTATGTAATCAAATTGGCTTCGTGACGGTGTCACTTCACAAATCCATAACTTCCTTTAAGAATTTGATCCCCTCCCCCCCAAAATTGCACAAATAGTATTGTGATTTCTTTTCATTAAGGAGGACACTGCTATCTTGCTTTTTTTCTTTTTCTTTTCAAAACTAAACCAAAACAGAAGCTGGACAAGATTTGCAACCTTCATTCAAAAAGGTTAAAACCACGAGAAGCATTAAGACATGCTACACTGGCTGCTGAAGTCCAAAGAGACCAAAGGAGTCTCATTTCAATATATTCCACATTTGGAAAACGTTAATATCAGTATTTTACTTTAAGAGAGAGAGAGAGAGAGAGAGAGAGAGAGAGAGAGAGAGAGAGAGA
>JAJKFI010000027.1:1712733-1729983 GCA_029204185.1 Lerista edwardsae | reverse complement strand
AGAGAGAGAGAGAGAGAGAGAGAGAGAGAGAGAGAGAGAGAGAGAGAGAGAGAGAGAGTTATGTATAGCATAGTACACTTTGGGCCCAATCTGATCCAACTTTCCAAGGCTGATGCAGTGCAGCCCCAAAGGAAAGGAACAAATATTTCCTTTGTATTGGAAATACAATACGAAGTGGGAGGGAGGAGGGGAGGAGGAACTGGGCAGGCGGAGGGCAGTCTGGGAGACAGGCCAGCTTGAGGAGGGAGGTGGATTATGTCCCCACTGCCCCCAGCAAGCCCCAGCCTACACTGCCCCAATTTGAGCCATGCAAGGACCTTGGATCTATGCCCGCTATATTGCAGGCACACATTTGAGTAGCTCATAGGCTGGCTGGTGCCTAACCCGGGGCATGTCCTTGCCCCGTGGAGGCTCCAGCGCAATCCCATCCTGCATTTGATACAGCGCAGGCCCGCCATCCTGTGCTGTTCCAGTGCAGGCTAAGATTGTGCTGAGTGAAAAACACATGAGCCCTAGTCACAAATTATCCTTTTGTGTTCTCTGATCACATAGCTCTCTCTCTCTCTCTCTCTCTCTCTCTCTCTCTCTCTCTCTCTGTGTGTGTGTGTGTGTGTGTGTGTGTGTGTCTACCCATTCGCCAAGCCCCCAGTCACATTTCCGGAAGCCCCTTCCTACAAGGCAGGACCCTCCACAATCCTCCAAGTCTCCACATGTTCACCTTTTGTCTATGAAGAGCAGCGCTGACAAGGGGAGAGAATTCCTTCTTTCAATCTGAGACCCCGACCGATGCCGGGTTCCCTTTCACACAAAGTAACCCCCACTATACCAAGTGTCATTCATAAGCAAGTAAGTCTAAAACTGGCAATTAGAGTGTATAGTTCATCGTTGCCACTGAATCCTGAAAAAGGAAACAGTTTACAAAAGCTTTTTAAGTAAGTGTTTCCAAAGAACGGCTGTAATGCAAGTGAACAGATTTTGCAAGAGTTCACTTAATGCTCTACTGCTAACAAGGAGCAGGCTTATGGGAATATAACAGCCATCATCCATGTTAGCTATACACAGTCAGAGTGTAAGTATTCTAAAACCAATTTGCTCTTTCTTTACAAAAAAAAACACCCCACCACTGTTATTACCACTTAACACTCATGTTGCATTTTTCAGCCTCCGAGTGGCATATAAACAGTATCTAATTAATTCTCACAGCAGCTATGCGAGGTATGAAAGCATTTTACCCTCTTTTCCGAGATTACAGCTGAGACATTCAGCACTATCAAGGCCATTTGCCAAGGAAAATTAATAGCACAAGCGACAGCGTTGGATCAACACTCGTCCTTGGATTGCTCAGTAATCCTCGAAGAAGAAATCAGACACTTGTCATTGCTAGGCCAGGTCTTAAGACTGTCACAGTGTCACCCAATCAGGAGATGTCAATGGAGGAGGAGTTTTATGGGTAGTGGAGGGTAGTTCCCAGGGGGACAGGACATGCAACAATCCTTCCTCTGATCGCAGGAAGAATGTCTTGAGGGTGGTGCTGAAAAGGTGCGGTCTTCCCCCCAATGATTGCATTCCAATGATGGCACCATGCTCAAGTGAGCGCTGTGCTCCAGCAAGTGAACAGATTGTGAGTGCAAGCCTAACCTGGAGTTAGGCCTGCATAGCTAGGCTAGCATAGCTAGGCCAGTTTGGCCAGCACAAGGGACACCGTGAAATATGTCTGGACCACTCTCAGAATCAGAGGCCAGCACTCAGACGTGCACCATCCTCTCACTTTACAGTGGCCCTTGTGCTGGCCAAACTTTGCTGGTCTAACTGTGCCGGCCTAACTCCAGGTTAGGATTGTGCTCTGTGAGCCAGTTAGGCCAAACCTGAAGTGTGCTCTGCCAGCTAGGGCAAGGTAGCCACTGTCTCTCAACGTCACCCCCTGACAGCAGTTATGGAGATAATACTGGCCTGTCTCACTTCAAATACGTAAAGTGATTCATGCGCACAACTGTCGTACATATAGTAAAAATATTAAAGTGGTCCCTTATGAAAGCACCGCGTCATTCCTGACTCATGGGGGTGACATCACATTGTGACATTTACTAGGCAGACTGACTTGTAGAGGGTGGTTTGTCATTGCCTTCCCCAATCAACATTACCCTCAGCAAGCTGGGTACTCATTTTACCAACCTCGGAAGGATGGAAGTCTAAGTCAACCTTGAGCCAGGTACCTGAGAACCCAACTTCCACCAGGATCAAACTCAGGTCATGGGGAGAGCTTTTGACTGTAATACTGCAACCTACCACTCTGTGCCACACAAGGCTCTTCTTTGTACATATACTAGGTATTATTATCTTGGAAGTCTTCCCCACTCCCTCTGACGGAAGAGAAATAGGGCTGGCTTGACCATGATGGGAACTGAAAATCTTGCATTTGAATTGGGGGGATTGCAAACTACGAAGGTGTGCGCAGCATCCTGCATCTGCCTGCCACCTCCCTCCAACCTACCACAAACCAATATCTGATCCTAATCCTGCTAAACTCCTTCGTGGCTCACTTCTCTCTTCAATGGTGCTAAAGGGAGCCTCGGCTACCACTGGGTTGCTTCCTAGTGCATCCAGCCCATTAATCAGCCTGATTATCCAGGAGAGGCAGAGCGCAGCTGCTTGGAGCCCATCTCCACCCATATCCCTTTCTCTCCAGTGTGACCTCCCTTCCTTCCTCCCAGACCAAACAGTGCCAGAGCTGTAGTTAAAGGAGCTGGGATGAGATACTCACTGGACATCAGATATGTGAAATGGCGCCAGGTGCAGGAGGAAAAGCAGGTGCTGTTCAGGCAACATCAAAGCTTCGAAGAGGAGAGCCATCAGGTGTGCACTTGGGAAGGCACAGTTGGCTTGGCCTTTTCCCTTTAGGACAACAGGCTAAGCTCTGAATTATAGTCTACACAGGGAACCCACAAGTGGATCATGACCCAATTTTTGGAGGTCCACGATACTGACAAGTCAGATTAAGCTATGTGCATCTAGGGTTAAGCAAGCTGTTCCTTTGATGGGGGTGGGGGCACTACTACCTAATCACCATTATAGCCACACCCCTGGGCATTTATAAATCAGGCAGCAGACTCCAAGGCTTCTAAAAATTTTGAGAACTACTGGATCACCATATTTTAGGATGCCCTAAAAGGTCATGATCCTGAGCATACTTAGTTGCACAAATATTCTATGGCTGCCAGTGACACTTCCCAACTGGACAGTTCCAGTGCTTCAGGTGCAACCTATCTCAAAGGGTTGTTGTGCCTTGAAGAAAGTGTGGAGTATAAATGTCAATGATCAATGTTATCAAATCATGAAAGACAGTGAAATAGAGGATGCAAGTGACTGAAGTGTGGAGCAATTCAAATGTTTACACTGTCTAATGCAGTGATGCCTAATGCAGTGCACGCCATGCACGGGCGTGCCATGGCACATTGGTGTGCCGCAGGTGTATCGTGAATAGAAAAAAAACATGGAAAATGGAGATCTAGTTTGTATTGAAAACATGCCTGTGCTTTAAAGTTTTGTTGTTCAGGATGGGATGCAATCAGATGATGACCCTCCACTAATTCTAATCGGCATCATGTGGTTCATCATCTGCAGGTTTACTGTACGATGGCCAAACTGATAGACCATATGTCCAAAGCCTGAAGGATCTCTCCATATAAAGGGAAAAAACATTTGGGCAC
Source organism: Lerista edwardsae (assembly GCA_029204185.1). Lineage (NCBI taxonomy): Eukaryota > Metazoa > Chordata > Lepidosauria > Squamata > Scincidae > Lerista > Lerista edwardsae. The sequence continues at coordinate 1,726,276 of JAJKFI010000027.1, read as the reverse complement.
AGTTCAGAATTAAATGGAAAATGATCTTCTCAAACCCCACTGATTACATACATGATTTTCTTGGCAGCCAATGAGCCCTGACTTACTCTATAGCACCTTGGTGGACGATTGGACTTATTGATCCTTGCAGAGCTGTTTGAAGCCTCAGGCTGAGAACCAGCTGCCTGTCCCTGGTAACAAAAGATGCTCACAGACAGAAATAACAAAAAACCTCTGATCCTGCATGCATGAAGGCTTTGCTCGAATCTGTCTCACGAGCGGCATTTGAGGGCCCAATCCAGAAGGGCCATGCTCAATGATGTCATGCAGGGGGTACGTGGGGGTACGCGAGTACCGGTTTCTAGGATTACAGCTGGCCCCGCCCATTCGCCCGCCCACTTGTCACCTCCGCCCTCTGCAACGTTTGAATTTCCTGCATGTTTGAGTTGCCTGCATGTTCTCAGAGCCAGGCAGGCAGGCAGGCAGTGAGCGGAGCCTTGCCTTGCCTTGCCACTGAAAAATGAGTTGCTCTGGGGTTTTAACATGATGCCAGCCTCCTTAACATGTTCTGGGGGTGCTGTGGAATACTGTTGCAACTGTTGGGTCAGTTTAAAATCATCTGAGGCCTCAAAAAGGGTTTTTTTCATGTCACTTCCTGCCACGACATCACTTCTGGCTTATGATGTCACTTCCGGTGGGCGGGTCCCAACACGTGCCAATCAAAAGTGAGTACCTGTTCTTAAATCATTTAGATGACACCACTGGCCATGCTGCCAGCGGTACATGAGTCCTGCTGGTGAAAATGTCACAAACGTGTTGTGACATCAAGCATGTCTGCACCATTTCTACACTCATGCTGGCACGGTGCTCATTCAGTGCCAGGCCGCAATGCAAGTGGCCGGCTGGCCGGCATACAGCAGCTACAGCTGCCGATAAGTCTGTTTGGAGTGGGGGGAGGCGGGAAGGGGAAGGGGAGGAGTTGGCCTCGAGGGGGGGTGGGACCTGGCAGTGGCTTCCACTGCTAGATCTTCTCCCCAGCGGTGGCTCAGGAAGCCCGTCATGGGGCTGCTGGGTTCACCACAGGCAAAATAGCCAACGGTGATCCAAGAAGTCCCAATGCAGGCGACGGTTTCCCCACTAGGAGCCTCCAGCGGCTGACTGTGTGCTGACCTCTCTGACTAAGAGTGGTCCAAAGATACTTTACGGTGTCCTTTGTGCTTGCCAAACTTTGCTGGCTTAGTTTATGCCGGCCTAACTCAATTTAGGACTGTGCCCTCAACAATTTGCCATTTGAGTGTGTTGTTGTATCTATAAAAAACTTTCTGTACTACTTTTCCTCTGTAGCAGTTCCTTCTTTTGTGCTGTGCCTTGTTGTCTCTCAGTCTCCTGATAAGACCTCAAACACTTCCTCGGGGTGTGGAACTATTGTTAGTTTGCCCAAAATGACCCTGTTTCTCAAGCTTTTTGCTTTGTGGTCAAGCAGCAACAGTTCATCTCAGGCCAGTTTTGGTACTCTGTTGGATTCTACACCTTTACTGTGGGATCTGCCCATATTCCAGATTTCCCCCACCCAGTGGTGTTGCTAGAAGGTGCAGGGGGGAGTGGGCTACACTCAGGGGTGTGTGTCCCCAAAATGGTAAAATCTTTGTATTTTTGAAAACTTCCTTCATGTTATATATCGTTCAATGTGTAATTTAATGTAGAATGCAATGAAACAAACCACATTGAAATGTCTGTATTCTGTCAAACATTATAGCCAAAAAAACAAAGGAAAAAAACACAACTGCCTTCTGTAATACAAAGTGGATTTCCTCATCTCAAAACTGCCAATGAAACTGATTGTTCTGAGAGCCAATGAGGCATTGTTATGGCACAGCAGGGAACCAATAAGATGTTAGTATGAATCAGTTCTCATCAGGGGCGGACCTAGTCAAAATGGTGCCCGGGGCACCCAATAGAAGTGTGTCCCCATGGGAGCCCAGGTCTACCCACCAAAAGCAGCACCGGGTAGCCCAGGTCTACCCATTAGAAATGGCCGCGAGTAGACCTGGGCTCCCCTCGAGGGAGGCCAGGTCTACCTATTAGAAATGGCCGCGAGTAGACCTGGGCTCCCCTTGAGGGAGCCCTGGTCTACCCATTAGAAATGGCCGCAGGTAGACCTGGGCTCCCTTGAAGGAAGCCCAGGTCTACTCGCGGTTGGTTCCAATGGGTACACCTGGGCTCCAGAGCCCAGGTCAACCCGCACAATGTTGTAGGGGCCACTGGTGCCCCCCTACACGGCCCCAAGATGGCGCCCAGGGCTCTTGCCCCCCTGCCACCCCCTAGATCCACCACTGGTTCTCATTTCCCTGTATCAGAGATAATACTAGAACTCTTGTTTAGTTATGTGAGTGTTAACAATTTGGCCACTGGATTTTTGTTGGTTACTGATTTGTTTGGTGACCTGTACTATTATATATTAAAATAAATAAACCCTAGTGATGCAATATTATATTAATTGCATTCTGCATTAAATTACCTTTCCAATGATATATAACATGATGGTATTATTCATACATACCAAGGTTTTCACAATTTTGGCCACTAATGTCAAGCTCAGCTCGTTGCCCCCTAAAGCTTGTTGCCTGATAAAATCACACACCCCTGCACCTCTTCAGCTATGCCACTGTACTGTTGTCACAAGACTGCCAACACTCAAGAAATAAGAAGAAAAATCTGAGAGTGAAGCAGGGCCCAGCAAGCCCTGACTACCCATCCACTTGAAAGAAAAAAATGGAGAAAAAAGATCTTTTTGGAAACCAAACATGGTAATATGCAGCGGCGTCATGCAGCCGGAACGCTGGGCAGGAGGAACAGGTGAGCGGCAGCCCGCCCGTTGCTCCTTTTCCGGTGAAATGGAGCGGTACGCAACGGGCAGGCTGCCGCTCACCCGTTTCTCCTGCCCAGCGTTCCGGCTGCATGATGCCGCTGGTAATATGTAGTCACAATTGTTCACCCTAAAAGAAAAGAAAAGAAATTTAAAAAGGACATGAAAATCAGGCTTCAAAGTGCTGGGATAAAAAAAATTCCTGTTATGTTCTAAGAGACATCTGCCCATCGCACGCTGCAGTACCCAGCCAGCTATCTCTGGTCACACACTGCGTTTAATTTGAAGCACATTCTGAAGTCCCGTTGAAACTCTTGCTCAACTGCATGGCTGAACAACCAAAGGCTCTCCAGAGCAAGCTTGCAGAATCTGGCTATTAGCAGCTGAAGAGTCAAATGAAGCAGGAACTGGAGGCACCAAAATTTGGGCTCTGCTCCTCTTGTTCCGATTCTCACATCAAGCAAACAAAAAAAACCACATGGTGTTGTAGGGGGTTTCCTCTCCTTAAGGTAAAGGTTTCCCCACGACCGAATGGTCTAGTCGTGACCGACTGTAGGGGGCGGTGCTCATCTCCGTTTCAAAGCCTGTAGAGCCGGCGTTTTTGTCCGAGGACAAGCTTCCGTGGTCATGTGGCCGGCATGACTCTGCGCCGTAGCACACGGAACGCTTCTCACTGAAGTGGTCCCTATTTTTCTACTTGCATTTAGGTGCTTTTGAACTGCTAGGTTGGCAGGAGCTGGGACAAGCACCAGGAGCTCACTCCGTCACACAGTCTCGAACTCCCAACCTTGCGGTCGAAAGCCCAGCAACAGCGGATTAACTCGCTGCGCCACCACGTCCTCTCCTTAGATCTGCACTATATTGCTGTCAGAGCTGGAGCAGGCTCCGCCTGCACCCAGGATGGGGCAGTGATGAAAGACATCACCACACCTCCGCGCAACCTCGCCACCCCCCCCTGCTTCTGGAATTGCTCAATTTTAAAGCGATACGGAGGTGAGGGAGGGCAGGTGGGCCCAGCTCCTCACTGGCTTGTGGCGCCCGTAGAAGATGCATCACCGTGCCGCATGGGCATGTCATGTTATTCTAGGAAAGGTGCAATCCTGTCCCACATTCCGGCACTGTTGTGATGGGGCATGTGCTGCATCCTGCAGTTGGGGAGGCAGTCAGGGAGGCCTCCTCCAGATAAGGGAATGCATTGCCCTTTCCCCGGTGCTGGAAAGCTGTTTAGGATTGTGACGTAAAAGAGCTGCTCCCTGTTTACTATCTTAGTAAAAAAAAAAAAGAGCATGCCTTGTAGCAGGTGAAACCTCATTCAACTGGCTCTCATGTCAGACGATGAAGCTCAGTCTCTCTCCGAAGAACGGAGGATGCATACAGTGGATGGAAGCTGTTCATTTGAAATCAATTCGGCAAACCTGAGTCTGGCATTACGACGAAAGCGATACCAAAAAGGTTCCAAACATCTTATTTTTCTTTGCAACAATCCCTTGAAGTGCAATATTGTTTCACATCTGGAAAAAAACACCATGTACAAGAGGAAGGATTAAGACAATTCCTACCTGGGGAGGAAAAAAGAAATATGTAGGTCGACTTGGCTCGAAAATGTCATTCTTCTTTCAGGTCCCAATGGATCAAGTGCACAAATTACTTTGTTGCTGTAAGCCAAATGCCACCTCTGTTCATCCTCCAATTCCTCACTTGCCAGAAGGCAGAGCACTGGAGATGTGTGTGGTGCAACATGTGTTTTGTGGATGTCCTTTTTTTTCCACCACACTGCATATGTTACATCCATGCACTGCAATGCAGGGGACAATGTGCATCAAAGGAAAAAAAAATCCTAAATCTGCTTTGGGAGTGAACCTGAAGAGGCCACTTGAACCGAAGGCTGGTTGATCTAAGTCCCTGGACTTTTCTGTAATAGTATGAGATGCTACATAGTTGCTGGTGCCCTACATTTGAACTGGAACAAAAAAAATCAACAGAATCTGTTTGCATCACTCAGCAGCAAAGCTCAGTTCATTCTTTTTTTTTTTTTTCCTCTCAGCAGTCATTTGAAAGAATGGCACATTAGACCCCTCTGCAGCTGGCCTCAAATCCCGAAAGGTTTTGTTCCAACCAACTTTTACAGTTGTTATCACCGTTTTAGCAGTCCTCATTTCCAAACAAATGTATGTCAACAAAATTAAATCTCTCCGTTCCTGAATTGTGTAAACAATTGCTAAAGCAATCACCACTGAGAATGTGTACCACCAACAAGGGTAAATAAATTGTACATGATTGTGAGAGATTTTGCAACTGATTGCATGTTCCGCACACCTTGAGCCATCGCTAGTCGATGAACGCATTAAAATTCTGAATCTCTCCTGCACCAATCCCTTTTCCCTGCAGAAACCTTTGTGACCAGAAAATCCACCAACAGCCACACACTGTTTGAACAGACCATGTAGAGTATAAAAATGCTGAGTTTCAAATGTGATTGTGAGATCCAGAATGATAATATTCCAGAATTAAATTTACCCCAGTCAGCCTATCAGAACTTAAAATATAGGCATGCTCCGGTATCCACTGGGGTTCCATTCAGGACCCCACTGTGGTTACCTGAAATCGTGGATACTGAGGATGCCTTTTTAAAGATAGGGGAACATCAGTGATTTTGCTGCAACAAGGTAATAAAAAGATATTTGTTTAATGTTCCTCTATCTTTTTAATAGGAGTCCCAGTATCCATGATATTCATGGATAACCGAAACCATGGATACCGAATCAGTGGATACTGGGGCACACCTGTATCTGTATGTTCTTTCCCAGTGGTAACCTGTCACCACACCACCCTCCACAATTTTGCTGCCACCGATGCGTGCATGTGTGGCTGAGGACAAGGATGCCTGAGTGAACAAGCAGGCAAACATGGAAGAAGACACGCGAGTGGTTGGAGGCTAAGCAACCAGGGATAGAAAGGGGGATTGAGGCACCCCCACCCTTTCCCTGTGAGTTTGGTGTGCCGTCCCGTGCTGTTTCTATTTCAAATGAACAGGAGCATCATGTGCCTACTTGCAATGAGGCACAAATATCCTGTTGTCTTGCGTGCTCCCTGAGCCATCTGGTGGGCCATACTGAGATCCAGGAAGCTGGACTAGATGGGCCTTTGGCCTGATCCAGCAGGGCTCTTCTTATGTTCATATGGTTCCCAGCACTTGTTGCTAGTGTACATTTGAAACAGAAGTAGTGTGGTGGAGGGAACTATGTGCTAAAGGTAAGTAGATAAAGTGGCTGCTCCCCATTGGTGGGGAAAAGAGGTGTCCTTATTCCTCTCCTTTCCTTTCCTGAGCTCAGTGCACAGCTTCCCTCCTTCTGTCTTGAACGAAGAAGGGCAATACATGTTGGGTTCCAGCATACACCTCTCCTGTACCCTGGAAATAGAGTGACATGGAGAAGGGAGGCTGCAGATCATGCGCTTGGTAAGTGAACGAAAAGGATGGGAAGTGGGCTGGTGGGTGTGCTCCCAAATATCTCTCACTACCCACTCAGAAGCACCAAAGGAGTAGGTACAAGTGATCAGGAGTCACAGTAGCTTTTTCCCCCCACTTCTTCCAAGGGCTGCCATTGCTGCAAAACCCAACTCAGAGTGCCCCACCAACCCAGAGCAGCAGGCTGGAGAAGGTGACAGATCGATGGATTGGGGGGGTGTCATTGATTTTCTGCCATTCGAATAGACCAACTCCCTTTGACTGCTTATTATTTCATTTATTTATCTTAAGAATTTATATCCAATGTTTTCCAAGCCGAAGCAAATGCCCAAGCAGCTTACATGGGCAAGCTAGTCTAAACCACCATTTCTCAATGGGTTTTTAAAATAAATATACAATATTCTTGTGAGTTATCTAATCCTCAGTCCCAGGTGTAGCCTTCACAACGTGGTTCTCTCCTCCGGCTGCGTGCCATCAAGCTTCAGTGGGGATCGTGAGTCAAGCCTGGACATGTCCTCAAGGTTGTATTCTGCTCATCTGCCGGTTGGTCTTCCCACACTGGCTAATCAATTCTGTAGCAACTCCATTCTTCCACAACAGGTACTGCAGCTTGTCGCAGCCTGGCATTCTGTCTTCCATCCCAAAACAAGACCACAGATTCTCCTGCCTAGCTTCAGGCAGTACCAACAGCTCAACCATCAGTCCACACCTCCTGCCTCAGGTTGCTGTTTTGTGCCTGTTTTAGGTTGCTTCATGGTAAGACCGGCCCTATTCTTGCCAAACATATGAATTAAAAATACCATGTAAAATGTGCCTGCTTTCAAGCTCCATCCACAACTTGTATTTTGCAAACAGAGCAGGTGTGAGTTTTCGGTGTCTCCCTAAAATAATGAGAACTACAATTCTGCATGAATAAATATGAAATCGGGAAGACAAGCTACGAGTCAGGCTCTTGAACAGTCACATGCTGTTTCTGCTCTTTCTTCCTTTTTTAATGTTTCTCCAATATCTCTTCAATCTAGCCGTGGAATCCTCATTCCACCTGGGAAAATTAAACTATTTTAAATGAGGCTTAGCTTTCAAAACATGGAGACTTCTTTGGATTCTACCCCTAAGCTAGAATAAAATTATCCTATTCAAATAGCATGTTCAAGAGATGTTGTTTATTGTCAATGTATCGAATAGCACATAGCTGAAACTTTGAACTGAATCAAAGTGAGGCACTGAAATTTGGAAGCAGGTTTACACCTCTCTGAAAGCGCCTTGTATTTTTAGCAAAATGTTGGGGAGGCAGCAAAATGCTCGAAAGGAAAAGGAAGTGTTGAACAGCGCAATCCTGAACGCTGCGCTGACGCTGCACCCTTAGCGCCGATGCAGGAGCGCCAATTGGCACCTCCACGTTGGCGCTAAGGCAGCAGGACCAGCGCTGCAGGCAGCGCCAGCCCTGCTGAGCCTGCGCTGAACCTTCCTAGCTTCGGCCGAAGCGTTGGCCACGCTGAACCTCCCTAGCATTGGCGTGAGAGAATCTCCATGCAGAAATTGCGCGGGGATTGGTGGGGGGGGGAGAGGTGGGAGGCGGGACTTGGGCGGGACCTGGGCGGGCTTGGGAGGTGGCCAAGTTAGCCTGTTAGCGAGGCCGCGTGGCCCTGATTTGACATCCTTGGATCTGTGCCCACTCTTTACCGGACACAGATCCAAGAAGCACATAGGGGAGGCTAGAGCCTCCCCTACGGTAAGGGAGCGCATGCTCCTGTGCCATGGGGAGGCTCCAGCCTCCACCTACCCAGTGCTGGATAGGGTGCTGGCTGGCCGGCGCTCCTGCCCCAGTGCTGGGTAGGATTGTGCCCTAAGAGATGTTCCCCATTTTGTTCTGCACCTGTGCTGAGGCAATGAAACCAAGGCACGGATCTTCTTCTGGTCAAACCAGAGAATGCTCATTGGAATGCACATTAAAGGATGCCTTTAAATGAGAGCTGTATAGTACAGAGTCCTGCCAACCTAGCAGTTCGAAAGCATATAAAAATGCGAGTAGATAAATAGGAACCACTTTGGTGGGAAGGTAATGGTGTTCCATGCGCCTTGGCATATAGTCATGCTGGTCACATGACCACGGAAAACGCCAGCTTTTCCTCGGACAAATGCCAGTTCTTCGGCTTAGAAATGGAGATGAGCACTGCCCCCTACAGTCAGTCACGACTAGACCATTTGGTCGTGGGGAAACCTTTACCTTATAGTACAGAGAGGCAATATATGACCTTATATAACCTAGATCAGTGGTTCCCAAACTGCAAGACCTCGCCTCTCGAGTGACATCATGATGTGCATGTATCATGTTGTCTTGTGGGCTCCATGAGACATCTGGTGGGCCAATGTCAAATACAGGAAGCTGGACTAGATGGACCTTTGGCCGATCCCGCGGGGCTCTTCTTATGTTCTTATATTATTATTTTGTTTGCTTGATAAAATGCATGCCAGAGAAGCAACAAAATGTGGTGAAATTGCCGCAGGTAGGGATAGCACTTTGCCCCCTCTACAGTTTATTCCCCCCAACCTATTTTTATTGGGGGGGGAAAGCTTCCATTAGCTTTCAGTTCTGTAGAATTTTTCCTTCCAAAGTATTTCATCAAGCAGATCTCCTCACCCTTGAACATTTTGAGGAGGAGGAAGTGCTTTTGAGTGTTGTGACTAGCAGCATGGAAACCTTTCTCCTTTTTTGCTCTGTTTTGTTGTACCTGCTCACAGCCATTGCCACTTCATCTACAGCTGCAGCAATGTTTTTTTTTTCCTTGAATGGGGCTTCTTCTTTCTCTTTCACTGCTTGAGCAGTCAATCAGGAATCACTTTGTGGGCATCATAATGTCACTAAGCTGAGAAAGCAGCATCGCAAGACAAAAGACGAAAACTTGAGCTTGTGCAGCAAACAATTCCATGTTTTTTTTAAGTATTTGCAGTCCTAATGTGTTACATGAATTGAGAAACAACTGAAAAGCAAACAGGAGAGTACAGCAATCTTCGGTGGTGCTGTTTTTAATTCCATGCTATCTCCTCATAAAAAGCCTGTCTCAAAGTACACCAGAACTGCACATTATTGTTTTTTTTAATAAAAAAAAAAGTTAAGGCACAATCCTAACAGGGCCAGGGCAGGCAGTATGAGCCTACCACCAGTGCTGGTGTCGCAAAGGTGCCGTAAGGCATTTCCATGCCAGTGAGAACGCCTTACCAGAAGATTTAGCCGAGAGGGTTATTGCCTCCGTTTGCCCGAAGATAACAGCTGAAGATCTGAAGGTCGTGAGCTCGGGACTGCCGGAAGTCTCTGTAAGTGGCATACCTTGCAAACTGCGGCTGATTAAAAGCTGAGTTCCAGCTGCCTCGTGGGAGGAGGAGTGTGCTGAAGTCAGCTGCGTCTCTGGTGGGAGCAGGGAAGCCTCTTATCAGCCAGCAGAAGACAGACGGGTGGCTAAGAAAGAAGGCTAAATCCAGAAAGAAAGATCTCTATGAGTGTTGTTCTTGAAAGATAGAACATTTCTGTAAATTGTAAAAACCTTCGGGTTTATGAATAAAAGTCTGCCTATGTAAACCGCCTTGAGTTACAGTCATTAGAGAAATCTAGTGATCTTAAGAAAGGCGGTATATAAATACATGTATTATTATTATTATTATTATTATTATTATTATTACCACCAGCACGGGCCCAGCTCCGCTCCTGAGTGCCCAGGTGCCCACATGGAGCCAGTGGCCGGTGAGTGAAACTGCTGCTGGCAGTGCATCATTTCCAGGTAGGCAGGAAGGGCGGAACTGGGTGGGGGAAAGGGTGGGGCATGGGGTGGGACTAGCAGTGGCCTCCACCACTGGATCCTAGCCTCCATGTTGGCCCACATGGCCCAAAACCAAGGCCCTCAAGTCCTCACAGGCAATATAGCCGACACAAACTTGAGTGGACCCATAGGTGGGCCTCCGCTCTTACCCGGGGAAGGGGACAAATGTCCCTTTCCTCCAAGGAGCTTCCTATAGCTGTCCTATAGTGCTCATAGGATGTTTTGATAGCCATTTGGCTAATGCTGTTCCTACTGGTGCCCAGGCACCATAGGATTGGGCTGTAGAATTGTTTCCTGCACCTAACAGAGTCTTTGTATTTTTCCTACAGAGTAATCAGAGTTGACTTCATGGTGAAGTCAGTGAGGATCTCTGAAGCCAAACCACCCTCACTTTCTGATCCTGATCTAGCCAAGAAACACTATGGAATGTGTCTCTGGGGGCTTATCTCACTGACAGCAATGTAGTGTAGCCAAACAGCACTGTAATCAGATGTGCATTCAGTTATAAGAGCATAAGAAGAGTCCTACTGGCTGAGGTCAAAGACCCATCTAGTCCACCTTCCTGCATCTCACAGTGGTTCACCAGATGCCTCTGGGGCTCACAGCAAGATACCAGTATCCTGTTGCCATTTCCTTGCATCCGGCATTCAGAGACAGACTACTTCTATCATAATCGAGGATCATAATAATCATAATAAAACTGCGCTGCATTAGGCATTCAGTGTAATGTGTAGATTGACCCTAACTGGTCTTAACAGCATCACAGAAGGGTAATTGTAAATGATGCTTCAAGGTGGACAGATTTAGCCGGGGGTGGGGGGGAGGCAACAGCACAGGTTTGCTATGAGGAATAGAAGATCACCAGTGGTCCTTGCCCTCTTTCAAACCAGGAGCCTTTGATGCATTTCCTTTCAAACAGGCAGACCTTGCTATGAAAATAGCAACAGCTACAAGCAGCCTTGTTCCTTGGCATGCAGATTCTCCGCTCTATTCCTTTCACGTACGCACTTAGTGGAGGAGCGATTTCAACAGAGAGGACTGTCAGAACACACGGCTGCTAAGCCCCACTAATAATTGCTCTAAAAATGACTATTATTTTTTTCCGTATATTTGCAATATGGTGTCGACGTATATTATGAAAAGGGGGAGAACCAGAGAGCTTTTCGAGTTAAAATGAGCCGTGCCTTTGTGAATTGGAGACGCGACCCACGTTTCCCAAAATGAGGGAACTCAACAGGGAGTCGCCCAAAGAAAAGTGGCTTGTTTATAAGCAGCTCACAGAGACGTCTATTTAGTTACTTAACTATAACTACAGAGGGCACAGGCAAGCAAGCTCTGTTCCCATGCATTGTACATTTAATAGGGCTTGCACAGGAATGGCAGCTGGCAAATTTCACCCTATATGTGGATGTGAGATGGTAGCCGGAGAAAGCAGCATTTGCAAGACATTGCAAGCTCCAGATCCCCTTCCAGATCCAGAACTATTTATTCCCCTCCTCTCGCATTTGGTGGAGAGCACAACGAATATGTTATGCTTTGCAAAAACTCGGCAGCGGAATCTAAAATGCTTATGTGATCCTTTCTATGATTGTCCCACCTGCATTTCAGACTGTCAGATATGGGGAGCAGTATTATTGGCCTAGATGAACATTGATTTTGTTTAAGTATGGAGTCCACTTTACAAGTCTGCAGGAAAACAGCATTTATTTATTCACATTTTTATGCTGCCCTTCCTCCAAGGAGCTTAGGGTGGTGTACATGGCTCCTTCCTTCCTTGTGAGGTACACAACTTCAGCACAACAAGCCTGTGAGGTACCTTAGGCTGAGAGAGAGTGACTGGCCCAAGGTCATCCGAAAGCTTTATGGCTGAACAGGGAGAGCAATTGTACCTTTTCACCCCAGCACAGTGTCTTTCTCGTGGCTGTTACTGGTGGTGTTCTCCATTCTTTTAGATTGTGAGCCCTTTTGGGACAGGAAGCCATTTAACTTTAATGTTATTATTTGTCTGTAAACCGCTTTGTGAACTTTGTGTTGAAAAGCGGTATATAAATACTATTGATTGATTGATTGATTGATTGATTGATTGATTGATTGATTTGAACAGGAACAACACCAACCCAACAAGCTCTCTTTTTAAAGTTAATTTATTTTTCAAATTAAAACAAAATGGCAAACAGACTCTTTAAAAAATGCAGAACACCACCAGCAATAGCCACTAGAAAAGACACCATGCAGGGGTGAAGAGGGACAATTACTCTCCCCCTGCGAAATATAAGAGGAGCACCACTTGAAAAAGTGCTTCTTGCCCAGTTAGCAGGGGTAATGAATGGGAACCCACCTGAAACTGGCTTGCAACCCACCTAAGTGGGCCCTGACCCACAGTTTGAGAAACACTGCCTTGCAGGGCCATTATAAGGATTACATCCAGATAGGAATCATTTCGAGTGTTCAAAGCAGTAATACAAATGCAAGACACTGCTACAGAAAAGGCTCTCTCTCTCTCTCTCTCTCTCTCTCTCTCTCTCTCTCTCAACCATAGCACCTTGAGCATGAGCAGGAAAGATAGTTAACCTGCCTGAGTTGTTGTCACAATATCCATGAAAAGCTGTGTATGCTGGGAAAAGAGTGATATTCAAGGTCACAGATGATGAATACCTTTTGATAAGAGGAAGACACAGCACGGAGCTGCTGTTTTAATATTTTCATTTTTAGTTTTTAAACTGTACATTCCCATAAGGATAGGAAAAGTGATATATAAATTTTGTAAATAAGCATATCGAATGGTACGCCAAATATAGCCTAGTAGTGTGATACATGTCAGGAATCTGTAAAGTGGGCTTTGGACAAGCAATAAGAGAGCCTAATAGTGTTTTGCTTCTCAAAACAGCCATTACGCACAATTGCAAAGTCATTCATTATAACCATCTGTGATCTCTCCTATTCAATCCCTATAGTGAAATCCCAGCCATTCTTGCTTTCCCTTCAGAAGCACCCTGTTGAGGTTCTCTCCAAAAGGGATTTCAGGATTAGTCCCTTCAATTAAAAAAAACCATAGGAGGCCTAGTAGCTCAGGCCATGGCCTCCAACTCCAGCTCAGGCCACGGTCCCAACTCCAATTTGCACGACCAGGGGCGTTTCTAGGGTGTGGCAGGGGGTGGCACGAGCCATGGGCGCCATCTTGCGGGGGGGCGCCATTCGCATGGCGCCCGCCCCCCCAGAATGGCACCCACGGCCCGCCCGCTCCCGCCCAGACCCTGCGCCGCATTTTCCTTGCTCCGGCGGCTGGCTTAAAGAGCCAGCAGCCGGAGCGAGGAGAACGCTCTGCCACCCGGCGCCCCCTCCCGCTTCTCAAGGGGGGCGGGGCGCTGGGCGGCACCACGCTCTGTTTGCGCCAGCCCGAACAGAAAGAACGCGGCG
>JAJKFI010000027.1:1698088-1712333 GCA_029204185.1 Lerista edwardsae | reverse complement strand
GGCTCGGAGTGCGTGCCCCGGTGGCTTTCCTCCCTGCCCTCCGAGCAGGGAGGGAAGCCACACCCCGAATGTCATGACGTCGTGACGTCATGACGTGGGGGCGCGCGCGAAGCTATTCCCTGCCATGGGCGCGATTCTGGTTAGAATCGCCCCTGTGCACGACAGAGGGATTCTTATCCAGCATCTTCCTACTGTCGAACCTTTGGGAGAGCTATATTAAGGAGAACCTGAGCCTTTATCCATCATTTAGAGAATGAGAAGCTCTTCTGAAGGGAGAGAGAGAACATCTGTCATGTTTCAGCACTGCTGAAGGATTGTATGCCATATTCGCAGAATCAGCCCCTCACTGAGTATGGCACCACGTTCATTTCTGAAGATAAGGAGTAAAGCTCCTCAATAGATGGACTATGGGAAAGGTCATAGTTCAACAGTCATTCTTTGCATGTACAAGGTCAATCTTTGGCATCTCCAGGATGTCAGGTCATGGGCCTGGAAGACCTCTATCTAAGGCCTTGGAGAATCTTTCAGATCAGACAGATCAGAAAAAAAAAATGACTGTATACAGCAGATTCATATATTCATAGATTTTCAGATTATTCAGTCCTAAGTTCTCTCCTGGTGACTTCAGTGGGAATTACTTCCAAGTAGGTATGTTTAGGACTGCAGCCTTGTCATGTTGCCTTCTCCCAGAGATCCCACAAATATTGGGATGTGGGCAGGGTGACCAGATGTCATTACCACAAAGGAGGAAACAGCAACCAAAAATGTAAGACATTCAAGAAAAATGTAGGATGTTACAAAATAAAAGCTAAAAACGTTCATATATTTTGATGTTGGGGTCTCTTGTCCTCCTTAAATGCAACCCAACGAACGCAGAACAAAGGAAAAACACACAAACAAATGATGTAGGCCAGTGATATTCAAACTTTTTAGATTGGGTGAGTGCCACTTTTTGGAATGGCACTCATGTTGGGACCCACCAGAAGTGATGTCATTAATCTAGAAGTGATGTTGTAGGAGGAAGTGACATCATCAAGCAGGAAGTGCAGTCATTGTAACATAGTAAAATGACACTCCTGAAATGCAAATTGGCATTCTTGGACTGCAGCAATTGTACAACCATGAAACATCCCTGACAGAAAGCAAGATGAGGACAAAATACTAGTAAAAGCGGTGGACTAAAAACAATTAAAAAAACCCAAAAACCCTCACTTGAAAATTAAAATTGTTCACACTCACAAAAGGAATATAACATAATTAAGGTCTGCAGTTTCCAAGATGGCTGCTCCCAGCTTTCCGCGACCCACCTGACATCAGGTCCCGACCCACAGTTTGAATAACACTGATGTACGCAGCTCCTCTTGATGCTGGCACTCCCGGTCTGTCTTGAAATGTAGGGCATTGTGAAATTTACCCATGACGGACAGTTGAAACATAGTACATGTCCTGGAAAAAGGACATCTGGTCACCCTCAACAGGGTTTATTCTCTACATTTCTTCTTATAGTGAATAATGTTTGCTTTGAATGGTATATTTTTAGCAACTTGTAACATCTTGGAGGCAACATCAGCCTTGGGATCATATTTGCATTTCATTACTTTTCAATATTTCATTTAATCCAGTCTTAATTCTATACTTAATGGAAGTTCTTCTCTCACCCAAAGTATTAGATCAGAGTCCCAATGAGAACGTTCTTAGCCATTTACAGACCCCATCAGTCTCAGGCACATGAAAAATGCAAAAAGCAGCAGTAGTTGAGGAATGGTCGGGAGGGGTAGTGTGCTTGCACCCTCCACCCCTTATACAGCTCAGTTTTGCCATTGAGCAAAAAAAGTCTAAAAAGTATGACTACCAATGCCCAAAAGTATGAATCTAAAAAGTATGAATACCATATCTCTCTGCCCAGACATACTCCTGGCTTCTCCCCTTGCATCACAGACAGCCCGTTACAGTGCAAGCATATGAATATCTACTCAGAAGTTCCATTATGTTTTATGGGGTTTACTCCCAGGAAAGTGTTATAGGACTCCCATAACACCCATATAGCATTCCTACAGGACAGTGGTGGTGGTGCACCACATTTTACAAGGCGCCTTACCTTGCAATGTAAATCGCTCCTCTCCCTTACTGTAGTCAGTAGGCAAGGCAGAGGCTTGTTTTTCCCTGTGAGGATTGACTGCAAAGGCAAAGGACAGGAGCAATTTACACAGCAAGGAGAGAATCAGCTGTAAATACACAACAGACACCACCTAGCGTGAAATTCATTTTGAGTATTTAGGCCACATTCACACAGTCTGGATAGTGTCCCATGTTTCGTCCTAACTATGCAGGGCTTTCTCAAGGAAACAAACTAAAAATAGTCAGCTAATACCTAGAACACACTAAAGGTCCTTCGGAGCAAATACCATGCTCTGCTGTACAGTATAAAATCACCACAGTAAAGCAAATATTCCTGCCCAAAGCTCAGAAAACCGTAAGTAAGGACAAATGCACCTGTGTATTGGAAAAGGCAGCAGATATCCTGAGGAGAAAGGGAATGGTATCAGCAGTGACCCCTTGTCCAGGTAAACCAGGGATTAAGAGGTTAATCCCAGAACTCCTGCAATGTGAACACAGCTGCAGGCTGATTTGCTCTCCGGCTATGAAGGGAGGTTAGCACAGGTGCAGATGGGTGTGGCTGATGAATTAAAGCCTGCCCACTGATTGGCTGGCCTCAGTATAAAGTTGGAGGCAGGAGTTACAGTAAGGCATCTGGGAAGGTGCTAGATGAGGATCTGGGCAGGTGAGGGCGGGCGGGCTAGACTGATTGCCTGAAGGACTGGATGGATGGACTGACTGGCTAAAGGAAGGTAAGCTTATTGTGGGAAATTATTGGGAGTTGTTGTATGTCTGCCACGCCCCTGGAGCCACCAAGTGGAGGAGGCCGTTATGGCTTGGGCAAGCTGACTGCCTATTGTTTGGTGGTTGGGTTTGTTGGTGCTACACTTACAGTAGTTTGGAGCTAAGCCAGTGATGAGGGCAGTCTGGAGGAGGCTGACCAGCCAGTGATCCCAAGTGAAGCTGCTGGAAGAGAGGAGGCCCAGTGGGTGAAAGGACCCCCTCCCTCTTGCCTATCTCTGAGGCCGCTCTGGAGGGGAAACTAGTTAGCCTGTTGTGGGCATTGAGGCCCTTGGGGAGGCCTGGCAGGGAATTTGGAGGAACAACCTGCCACCAGCAAAAGCACTTACCATCTAAATGCTAGGACAGTAATAGGAGTTTTTTTTGAGTCAGGCTCTTTTCCCAATTAACCAGCTGTTCCCATTCCCCACCCCAATCACCCAATTGCCCCATTCCTTCCCCTAGTTGTCTATTTCCTGTCTTCTTAAAGGCCCCTAATGTTTCAGCTTACTGGTTGAAACTTAGAATCTTAGAAAGTCTCCTGTTGTTGTCCTAGCATTTAGATAGGAAAAGGTTCTGCAGGGTAGTTTTATGGAGCTGACTTATGAAGGAATCAAATAAGCGTCTTTTAAGTGCTTTATATTTTGGACTTCTGAGCATAGCCTTTTGACAAAGATTCCTTTTTAAACACATTGGGGGACAGTAATCTGAGCAACTGCCTGTTGGGTAATATAGGCACTAAGGCCTTAGTGCCATAGAAAGTGACCCCTTCCAAACTTAAAAACCATCGGTTTCCCACTGTATGTGTTGGGGGGTGGGGGGAACACAGAGAGAACTTTCTAGGATAACTGTCCCAGTGGGGCTTTGCTCCCAAGCAAGTATATACAGGAATGCAGCCTAACTTTCTGGTAATGCTTCTGTAAAGTATACAGGAATGTCCTGGTATCTACTGGGATTCTGGACCCCACCGTGGATACTTGAAACTGTGGGTACTGGGAATGTCTTTTTCAAGATACGGAAACATCAGTGGTTTTGCTGCAACAAGGTAAAAAAAGAGATTTTTTTAATGTTCCCCTATCTTTTAATAGGCATCCCAGTATCCATAGTATCAGATAACTGAAACCGTGGATACTGAATCAGTGGGAACAGGGGCACACCTGTATCAGTATATTCTTTCCCAGTGGTAGATAGAAGCAGAAAGGTCCATACATGTTACCCTGAGCTCCTTGAAGGAAGGGCAAAATAAAAAAGTGATATAGCAGTAGCACTTGAATCTAGTTGGGCTGCCCAATTCTACCTGAATCCCCATGTGGTGATGTAGCAGTGCCAGCGCCAACTGAGCTGCATCCCACAGGGGATTTTTGGCTGTTGGAGATCACTTCTGGTTAAGCCCCAGCAGCTGCAATGGGTCAACTCAGACCTGCACTGGCACAAGTCTGTGTTGCTCAGTGCAGGCAGATCAGGCCCAGGAAAGGGGTCAGGATTCAGCATGCACCACCACTGAACCTGCCCCCATTCCTGGCTTGATCTGTCTACCCTCCCATTTCACCCTCCCCATGCCTTTCCTCCACCCTGTTCTTCCCCCTGTGCTGGGCTTACCTACTCCATCAGGCCTCCATCACTCTGCCAGCATGCGCAGAAAGATTTCTGCTTTCCCACCAGTGCGCCAGTTCCCTGCACTGCCGCAAAAACACTTTACAGCACTTTTGCAGCAGCCTGCATCGACCAAACACTCATTCCATCAGCACTTCCTTTGAACAGAATTGAGCCTCAAGACAACTCTGTTCTAACCGGTTGTACGGGTGCCACCTCCATTAGAGATGAAACTGTCCACAGAAGGTGGACACAGCATTTGTCAGCTGTGGCCCTGAAACCTCTTACCATCCAATATCTCAGAGGCTTGAGAGCTCAGCGAGTTTACGCATGCAATCAAAACGTACATGTTCAGGCAAGCATTTAATTTTTAATGTGATGAGAGTTGCTCTGAACTATATTTACTGTTCCTGCTGATTTCAGAAAAGCTGCTGATTTATTTATTGTTACATATTCTTGTTGTCTTATGGAGCTTTTTCTGAGTTTTTTTTAATTGATGTGCTCTACTTTGACAATTTTGCATAATTGAGGTCAGCTGAGGCGGTTGCCTCAGGAAGCAGATTGGCGGAGGACCCACCTCTGCCCACCCCCTCTCCACCATTACTCCTTCCTTTCTCTGAAGTGGGGAAGTGCAGAGGAGAGGAGTGGTTAAAGTGTCTCTGCAAGGTTACAGTGGGACTGCAAGGAACAGTGACTGGTGCTTCACCAGGGCAAGGGGAGGGCAGCATTTTGCATGGTGCCTCAGCCCTGAATGCAGGCTTCAACTGTTCAAATAAACTGTGGGAAAGTGTATGACAATGTACCACATTTTACCTTCTCCTACTTAACTCATGGGACGTGGTGGCGCTGTGAGCTAAACTGCTGCTGACCGGAAGGTTGGCATTTCAAGACCGAGCAACAGAGTGAACTCCCATTGCTTGTCCAAGCTCCTGCCAACCTAGCAGTTCGAAAGCATGTAAAAATGTGAGTAGATAAAGAGGTACCACTTTGGTGGGAAGGTAACAGCATTCCATGCGCCTTGGCATATAGTGATGCTGGCCACATGTCCACGGAAGCTTGTCCTCGGACAAACGCCGGCTCTTCAGCTTAGAAACCAGCGGCGGCATTCAGCCGGTACGCTGGGCGGGAGGAACGGGTGAGCAGCAGCTCGCCCATAGCTTACCGCTCCGTTTTGCCGTCTTCCCCGCCCCCGCCCCTCCCCCGCGGACCGGCTGAATGCCGCCGCTGTTAGAAACGGAGATGAACAGCACCCCTTACAAGTCGGTCATGACTAGACCATTCGGTCATGGGGAAATCTTTACCTTTACCTTTTTTTACTTAACTCACCTTCCCAACCTTGTTTAAATGGCCACACCCTGGAAAATAGAGTTTATGGTCTGATTCAGATTCATCCTTTCTGCCACATGTTCCTCTATCTTTTTAATAGACATCCCAATATCCATGGATAACTGAAACTGTGGATACCGAATCAGTGCATACAGGGACATGCCTGTACGAAATTTAAGAGGACACCATTTTAAAAGGTGCTTCTTTGCCCAGTTAACAAAGGGATAATTGTTGCCCTTTCAAATGTTTTTAGTGGAGTATTCTGACTTTCACTGCCTGCCGCAACATTCCTTGAGAGACTGAGATGCTCTGGTTTTTCCAATGTTTACTGCCTCCTTTGTGTCAATTTATTCTCTTGCATAGAGGATAAATATTTGGCCTATGTCAATGATGGAAGGACATTGTTGGAAGAATGATGGCATATGTCACATCAGGAGATGTGTAAGTGAATGAGTCCTTGACGGTATAGCTGTTGTGTATTTGTGTAAATAGCAGCAGAGTTGGGGGCTTGGAGACCCATTTCAGCGCTTGCCTTAGCGCTCCGAAGCGAAGGATTGAAGCAATCGCCACATTTCCATAACAAAGTCTCTTTATTGTAGCGAAAGTGAGAAAGGTACAAAGGTTCAGTCTGCCGGCTAGGAAAGCCGGTGAAGTCTTTGCCGCTCGCAGGCGGCGTTTAAGTGCAGCTGTTACATCTTAGTGCATACACAGTGAATAACTCCTTCTAACACCAGAACAAAGGGATGCAGCCAGAGTATATCTGGAGGTGGATACCTGAAGACCCCTTGTGCCCCATCTTACCCAATGGGGTGACCCTTAGAGCACTATGATCTCATGGGAATGTGCAGTGTTTGCAGCCAGGGCTTCCCGTGTGAAACTGCCTGCTTATGTTACACTATCAGAAAGGGAGTACAACTACTGTCCAAGCTAGTTGCTCTAACAAGCTGGGAAGCTTCCGGCTTGAAGGACACACAGGTGTTCTATCTGATCCTGAGACGGAGAGACGGAATGCCAGTTTCAACCAGTTCTGGACTGTGAGATGTGAAACTGCAACACCCCCCCATTTCGTCTCGGAAGTCTTCCTTTGGCGCCAGGTCCAGCATTTGAACTGCTTGTTTGAACTGTGGCGCAGGAAGAGCTTTGGTTAGAATGTCCGCGATGTTCTCCTGCGATGGGCAGTAAAGCACTTCAATGTCCCCATTTTGGACTGCCTCTCTGACATGTTTGTGCTTTATGTCCACATGCTTGGAGTGCATCCGGACTCGTTCTGACCCAGCAACCTGGATGGCAGACTGGTTGTCCATCCAGATTCGGATTGGATTTACCTGTGGAGCATCCAAATCCGACATCAATTGCCTGAGCGTATGAAGGTAGTTGGTCACAAGACTCAAGGCTGTGTACTCACTCTCTAGTGTCGAACACGCAATGGTCTTTTGTTTGTGTGAACCCCAATCTATCACGCAATTCCCAAGACGTATGGCATAGCCAGTTGTAGATCTCCTGGTGTCATCTCCCCCAAAGTCACTGTCTGCAAAAACCTCTAATTGCAGTGCTCCTTTTGGGGTGATGTGGTACTTGTGGGTGCTTGTCCCTTTCAAGTACCGGAGAATACGCTTTAAGGCTATCCAATCTGCCTGAGTGGGATTTGCAGCCTTTCTGCTCAGGTGATTGACAGCAGCGCCAATGTCTGGGCGCGTCCAACACGCAAGATGTGTGAGTGAACCCAATAGTGAGAGATACATGTTCTGGTTTGGAAATGGTGCAGACTCTTCTGCTTTCTCCCCCCTTCCAACCACCATTGGAGTTGCAACACTCTTGCTGTCCTGCATGTTCCATTCCCTGAGTAGGGTATGAATCTTACTCTCCTGACTGAGGAGAAAACCTGTACTGTCAGCTGTGCGTTCAATCTCCACTCCCAGGTAGCGATTGACAGGACCAAGACATTTAAGAGTGAATGCCTTTTTCAGTTGGAGTGTGATCTGATTGATCTGTTGTTCCGTTCGTGCAAGAACTAGCAGGTCATCAACGAAACACAAAAGAACACACAATTTGTCCCCTTTTCCTTTCCTGAAAAGGCATGGATCAGCTGTGGAGGGTGTGAACCCCAATTTTTGCAGCTGCTCCTTAAGGCATAAGTGCCAGTTTCTTCCACTTTGCTTCAACCCGTAAATTGATTTCCTGAGGCGAAAATGTGAGTTGTCACATTGCACCCCTGGTGGAATTGTGATGTACACTTCTTCCTGCAGTTTTGCATGCAGGTACGCTGTTCCAACATCAAAGTGATGCACTTGAAAACCTTTGCTGGCTGCTACAGCAAGCGCTGCTCGTAGCGTTGTGGCTGAGAGCGTGGGAGAGTAAATTTCCTCAAAATCTACACCTGGAATTTGCTTACAGCCACGAACCACTAAACGGGCTTTCTTTAAGGGCTCAGCACCTTCCTGATCCTTTAGAACAAACACCCATCTGGAATCAATTGCATGCTTTCCAGCTGGTAATTTTGCTGGTTCAAAAACCTCCAGGTTGTGCATTGCCCTCAATTCAGCTTGAATAGCTTTCAGCCATCCTTCCTTCTGGGCTTGGGGTAACTCCATGACATCTTGGTATGTCTGGGGTACCTCTGTGTAACCTGCTTCTACCTGATAGGTTAATCTCTGAGGTGGTACTCCACGCAAAGCCCTTGGAGGAAGGATGCGTCTGGTTGGAGCTTCCTGCTCCTGTATGGCTTCCTTTGAGGAAGTGCTTGTGTCCAAGCCTGGACTGGATTCCCTCGCTCCCCCCTCTTCCAGCAGCCTGTTAGAGCTTGCTGGTGTGGCAGGAAGTTGCCTTTCTCTCTCTGGAGTTCTCTGAGGTGATGCTGCTGCCTGATCGGGGATGCTTTCTAATCTTGCCTCCCCCCCACTTTCTGCAGCTTGACTGGGGATGCTGATTGTCCTGTCAGCATGATCTGGCAGCATACTTTGCTCAGAGAAATCGTAGGAGTTGGATATTGTGACCGTTCTGTGGTCAGGATTGAGAAATTTGAGCGCTTTGCAATTTGGCTCTACTCCAATGAATTGCAGCCGTTTGGCTCGCGGTGCACCTTTCCTGCGTGTCTCCCGATCTGCATGGACGAAAGCATGTGACCCAAACGTCTTTAGGAATGCAAGATCGGGTGGTTTACCGTATAGCTTGGTGTAGGGGACCCCGTCAATCGGACGGTGATACACTCTGTTTGAAATAAACACAGCATATTTCATCGCCTCTCCCCACAACCCTTTGGGCAGTTTTGACTGCTCCATTAGCGCTCTGACCATGCTCTGGAGCTCCCCATTTTTCCTCTCCGCCACCCCATTGTGCTCTGGGGTGCGAGGAGCGGTGAGTCTGTGAGTGATGCCCTGCCTTTCCAACCATTGAGACATCTCTCTGCTCAGAAATTCACCTCCCCGGTCGGTTTGAATTGCCACTACAGGATGCCCAAACCGTCTCTCCACCCACCTGACCCAATTGCGAATTTTATTAAACGCCTCAGACTTTTGACGCATTAAATAGGCAAAGCTGTACCTTGTAGCGTCGTCCACAACTGTAAGAACATATTGTGCCCCCCCCAGCTGTCTTTTTCAATGGCCCAATCAAGTCCATGTGCACCAGCTGGAAGGGAGTCTGGGTCTGGCGGCTGCTGAACTTCGGGATGCTTGCGCGATGCGATTTAGTGATTTTGCACACCTCACAATCCACAAATGCGTCGCAATCTTTCAAGTCCATTCCACGCACAAGTTCAGCTGTCTTTTTCACATAGTCATGGTTCAGATGTGCTAGGCGCAGATGCCACAAATGTCCACAGAGGTGTCCGTGCTTCGGTTGATTGAAGTACGCACTTGCCTGCTGCTTCTCTGTCGCCTGCGCTCCAAGCACAAACAGCCGGTACACTCGGGGAACAGCCACGCAAAGTTCCCCCCTCTTCAGAGTGCAGGTGTTGTCTTGGAAAGTTATTGTAAATCCTTCTTCCTGGAGGGTGCCAAGGCTGAGCAGATTCCTGGACATCGTTGGCACACACAGCACATTTTTTAAGGTGGTCTGCAGTTGGGGCAGAAACACGTCTCCAGCGCAGCTCACAGGAGCTGTTTTCCCATTTGCGAGAGCAACAGTTTCACGGTCTGTCGCGCGCCTACTCGTGAGTAAGTCTGCAGAAGTCACAATGTGATGGCTTGCTCCCGAGTCGAGCAACCAGGATTCTCGCGTGCGCACCCCTTCCGCTGAACTCACAAACGCGATGCTCGCTTTGGGTTGCTGTGCATGGGGCTTTCCTTGCCCTGTGCTCTGCTCATCATGGGGCTTTTTCTTCTTCTTGGTGCCTCCCTTCTTCTTGGGGCATTGGAGGGCAAGATGGTGGGTTGATCCACACACGTAGCACTGTCGCACACTGGCGCACACCTGCCCCTGGGATTCGTTTTTGGGCTGCTGCTGCTGCTGCTGCTTTTTCCCAGAATTGTTGTTTTTCCCTTTTCGGAATTCACGCTCTCTCTGATTGTCTTTCCTTTTGTCCGCTTCCTCGAGAAGCCGTGCAACCACAAAGGTGACAGTCAATTGCACTGCAGGAATGGATTCCAAAGTTAGGGTAAACATGTCCCACGTTTCATCCAAGGAATTGAGGATTGCAAACACCTTGAGCCTCTCCTCAACATGTTCCCCAACTGCCTCCAGATCCTTGAGGTTCTGCTGCATCGCTCTCAGGTGGACTCGTAAGTCGCCCCCCGGTTCTAGACGCGCCCTCCACAATTTGCGTGTCAGAACCATGCTGGAGGTTAGCGATGCCCTGGCAAACAGCTCCTTCAAGGTGTCCCAATAGTCCTTAGCGTGCCTAAGGTCACGGACGTAAACCAAGAGGTCTTCCGAGATGGCCAGACCGATGGTCGCTTTCGCCTTCCTGTCAGCTGCCACTTCTGCAGGATTTGCGGCTGCAGGAAGCGCTTGAGTGCGTTGCCACAAGTCCTCTCGTTCCAACAGCAATTGCATTTTATGGGCCCACTGCACATAATTGCTGTCGTTGAGGAGTGGAACTGGAACGCCAAAGGGCGCCGTCGCGGCGGCGGCGGGCGGCTGCTGCGCCATCACAATCCCGGGCGCAGCGGGCTGCAACGGTGGTATTTGAGGCGGTGGCAGAGGATGGAAAGCGCCCTGCCCGGGAACGAGCGCCGGCGGCTGCGGGGCAGGCGCTTGGCCGTCGGGAGGCCCCGCTGGGGGAAAGAGAGGTCCGAGATCGTCGTCTTCCGACTCGCCCTCTTCGCTTTCCTCGCCTTGCTCGGGTTCCCCTGGGTCGCCAACGTCCTCTCCCTCGGATCCGGCTCCGAGGTCTCCTTCCTCCTTCACTCCACCGGTCGCTCCTTCCTCATCCGACATCTGTCAGGGTGTCGGCGAGTTGAAGGGATGCAGCCGCATTCACAGTTCAGTCTTCGCTCCGCGGATTGGGTCCTCGGCGAGCCCCTGCAGGGTTACGGCTGACTCTTCCATAGCGTAGCGTGCTCAGGACACCATAACCTGTTGTGTATTTGTGTAAATAGCAGCAGAGTTGGGGGCTTGGAGACCCATTTCAGCGCTTGCCTTAGCGCTCCGAAGCGAAGGATTGAAGCAATCGCCACATTTCCATAACAAAGTCTCTTTATTGTAGCGAAAGTGAGAAAGGTACAAAGGTTCAGTCTGCCGGCTAGGAAAGCCGGTGAAGTCTTTGCCGCTCGCAGGCGGCGTTTAAGTGCAGCTGTTACATCTTAGTGCACACACAGTGAATAACTCCTTCTAACACCAGAACAAAGGGATGCAGCCAGAGTATATCTGGAGGTGGATACCTGAAGACCCCTTGTGCCCCATCTTACCCAATGGGGTGACCCTTAGAGCACTATGATCTCATGGAAATGTGGCGATTGCTTCAGTCCTTCGCACCGGAGCGCTAAGGCAAGCGCTGGAATGGGTCTCCAAGCCCCCAACTCTGCTATTATTCACACAAATACACAACAATAGCTATATATTAGTTTACTGTATTTCTTTTTAAAAAATTATACCGTCACCTTTCTCTCCCTGTTAGGGAAGTACTCACATCAACTAACAATGATATTACAAAAACCCAACAAAACACAGTAATATAGCAGTGCCATAAAAACATCAGAGGGATGCAAATAAATTACATTAAACTGGCACCACAATTAAGAGAGGAAGGACCCTGTCATCGCTGGTGAATAGGTACTTCAGAGCACAGATTGTTGTGTGACGTGTTGGCCATTGTATGTAATCATTTTAGCGCTGCCAGCTCCCCACACAGCACTAATAGTTTGCAAGATGCTGCTAAACCAGTGGTTCCCAAACATTTTAGCACCAAGACCCACTTTCGAAAACAACACTCTGTGGAAGTGTTCTTCAAATGGTGGGTCATGACCCAACACAGGAAGAAAAAAGGAGCAATTTCCCCTTAAGGGGAGTGGCCACAGAAATGACTGCCAGAGGCGCCATAGTGATCACAGCACTGCAGGCATTTAGGGGCAAGTGCCCTACCTGGATGGGGTCCTTGGGGGTGTAGAAGGGTTGGGGAGGCCCGCTGCCATGTCCCCAGGCCTCCCTGATGCTAAAAATAGCTCCGTTGCAAGGTTGGCGCTAACTTCCTGTTTGGACACTAAACAGGAAGTTAGCTCTGACCGTGCAACTGAGCTATTTTTAGCAACAGGGAGGCCCACGGAGGTGGCAGTGGGCCACCCCAACTCTTCTACACCCCCAGGGACCCCATCCAGGCAGGGCACCTGCCCCTAAATGCCCACTGCGCCACAATTGCTGCGGCGCCACCAGGTCCTCCCCCCAACTTCTGCCCCACCCCTGCAAGCACTTACAGTGTTTTCAAAGTTCAAATAGGACTTGGAAGACCACTGCTCTATCGGAACCCAACTAGGTTTGCCAGACTTTTTAAAAAGGAGATCTAGAAAGAAATATTTTATTAATCAATAGTACTTATAGACCGCTTTTCATCACAAAGCAGTTTACAGGCAAATAATAATCATAACAACATTAAATGGCTCCCTTACCCAAAAGGGCTCACAATCTAAAAAAAAATGCAGAACACCACCAGCAACAGCCACTAGAAAACAGCCACTGTGCTGGGGTGAAGAGATTCCTCTCCCCCTGCTAAATATAAGAGGAACACCACTTGAAAAGTGCCTCTTGCCCAGTTGGCAGAATAGTCTCAGAGCTTGAGGCAATTACTTATCTGATCTTTCCATCACCCTTTGGCGACCCACCAAAAACCAGGTCACAACTCAGAACCAACCAGTGGGTTCAGACCCACAGTTTGGAAACCACTGTGTTAAACCATGTTGACTGATGATAATCAATTCTGGTACCAATATACCCAGGTATATACCAGGGCAATTGTGGGGTCAATTTATGATGGTTACCAGTATCAGAAATCATTATATTACACCTGCATCCATCTCTGGTTTGTCCAGGGAGCAGCTCATTGGCTCAGACTACAAGTCACCCTTTATTATAATTCTGGTTATGTGATTATGAGTGCAATCCTAACCTGGATTTAGGCCAGCACAGTAAGGCCAGCAAAGTTAGGCCATCACAAGGGCCACCATAAAGCGCATTTTACTAAAATGGAGCATTCTTGGAGTCAGGGAGGATGGCTCATGTCTGTGTGCTGGCCTCCCTGACTCCAAGAGTGGTCCAGACATACTTTATGGTGTCCCTTGTGGCAGCCAAACTTTGCTGGCCTAACTGTGCCGGCCTAACTCCAGGTTAGGATTGCACTCTATGCTACCTACCAAGGCATTGGAACCTGGTAGTACCTACCAGGTAGCAACTTTGATGCTGCCTCCCTTCTTCTCAAGACCTAGCTCTTGATTTGTTGTTGTTTTCCTTCTGTAATAAGCCAACCAGCATGTGCAAGAACAAGCAAAAAGAAAAAGTCATTACTAATTCATTTCAGAAACACAAATCAGAGTCCCTTGTTACAAAAAATGCTTCTACAGCTGCTGACGTGGAATGTTCCTAATCAAGCTTGACTCTGTATATGCTTTAAGGAAAATCCAGTTTTCTGTCTGTGCCCCAAAAGTCCAATTCCTCTGGTGTTTAAATCAAAAGAATTTCTTCCCAAAGATCAGGCGCATATATGCATTTTATTTTATTAAATCATTTAAGTGCCCATGGAAGATATATGGGATGTACAGTCAAGGATAATCAAGTCATCTGTCTGCTGAACAGAGAGAATGTAATGCAGAGAATGCAGAGATTCTAGGACAGCTTTTTAAATAACAAATAATTTCAGTGCCCCTCTTTTGTAGCCTGAGTCGTCCTTGAAGAGATGATTTTCTGTATCATTTTTTGTTATTTATTAAAAGTATTCATCCATCGTTCAGCACAATAGAGCACTCTGAGAATCAGAATGTTGCAGTTTCACACCACACACTCCAGAACTGGTTGAAACTGGCAT
>JAJKFI010000027.1:1671631-1698078 GCA_029204185.1 Lerista edwardsae | reverse complement strand
AGGAGCACTGCAATTAGAGGTTTTTGCAGACAGTGACTTTGGGGGGGATGATACAAGGAGGTCCACCACAGGCTATGCCATACGCCTGGGGGATTGCGTGGTAGATTGGGGATCACACAAGCAGAAGACTATAGCGTGTTCCACCCTAGAGAGTGAGTACACAGCCCTAAGTCATGTGACCAACTACCTACACCTGCTCAGGCAATTGATGTCGGACTTGGATACTCCACAATTAAATCCAATCCGAATCTGGGTGGACAACCAGTCAGCAATACAAGTTGCTGGGTCAGAACGAATCCGAATGCACTCTAAGCATGTTGACATAAAGCATAAACATGTCAGAGAAGGAGTCCAAAACGGGGACATTGACATGCTTTATTGTCAATCACAGGAGAACATCGCGGACATCCTGACCAAAGCTCTTCCTGCGCCACAATTCAAACAAGCAGTTCAAATGTTAAATTTGGCGCCAAAAGATGACTTCCAAGACGTAATGGGGGGGTGTTGCAGTTTCACACCACACACTCCAGAACTGGTTGAAACTGGCATTCCGTCTCTTCGTCTCCAGAGCAGATAGGACACCTGCGTGTCCTTGAATCCTTGAGTTAATCAGCCTCCCAGCTTGGTAGTGCTATGTCTCTCACGGGAAGCACTGGCTAACAAACACCCCACTCTCTCATGAGCTCATGGTGTTCTAAAAGTCACCCCATTGGTTAACATGGGGCACGAGGGTCTCTAAGTACCCACCTACCAGATATAGTCTGACTGCACCCTTTGTTCTTCTGTCTGTACCATGTGTGCGCTCGAACTGTGAAGAGTACGTCAAAAAGCCGCTTGTACGCGGCAAGCCTTCGCCGGCTTTTGCTAACCGGCAAACTAAACTTCTCATCTTCTCACTTTCGCTACTGAAACCAATAAAATGGCTTTGATGTTCAAATGTAGCGATCGCTTCGTTCCTCCGCTCCGATCGCGCTAGGCAAGCGCTGAATGGGTCCGCGAGCCTCCAACTCTGCTATAATTACCACAAATTCACAACACAGAATTGGTGTTGAACAATTATTGCTTCCTATTACGTAACATGTCCATCATATGACACTGCATTCATTGGCATGGGGAGCATAAGGATTGTGGCACCGTACGTTGGGCACCGTATAAGTTTAAGAGCACAATCCTAACAGTTAGGACACAGTTAGGACAGCAAAGTTTGGCCCGCACCAGAGCCACTTTAAAGCACATTTTGACCACTCTTGGAGTCAGGGAGAATGGCGCATGTCTGTGTGCTGGCCTCTCTGACTCCGAGAGTGGTCCAAATATACTTTACAGTGTCTCTTGTGCTGGCCAAACATTGCTGGCCTAACTGTGCTAGTCTAACTCCAGATTAGGATTGCGCTCTAAATGATTTTCAAAGGAAGCAGCACATGGGGTTTCTCCTCACTACCTCACTCACTAACCAGAGCAAACAGTGCTTGAATTGGTGCTGGGGAATCAATTACCATTCTTCTTGCCCTGCTCTTTGCACATCTATTGTCAGTTCCCCAAACTGTGGGTCATGAGATGATTTTTGTTGGGTTGCAAAAAAATTTCAAAACATTAAAAAAAATGTTTGTAAGTAACCCTTGCCCAGTTTGCAGAAGAAAATCATTAGATCAGAGGCATTTCTAGGGTGTAGCAGGGGGTGGCGTGAGCCATGGGTGCCGGCAGCGGAGAGGTGCCACAGCGTAGAAAACACCCATGTGCTTTTTGGCCCACCAATCCTCCCTCGCTTCCGTTTCACTCTGAAATGGAGCTCTTCCAGGTGCAGGGAGGCGTGGCTGGGTGCAGTGATGTTGCCCTGCCCCGGGCACGCTCGTAGCCTCATTCGTCTCTGCATTAGATGGAATGTTAACCTGGAATGTTAACAGCTATGTTTGGCTGGCACAAAGTCCACTGTACTGTAAAGCATGTTGGGACCACTCTCTGATTCAGGGAGGATGGAGCCAGAGGCGTTTCTACAGGGATGGCAAAGCTCTAAGTATTGCAAGAAGCCTTACCCTGTCATGTAAATCCCTCCTCTCCCTTGCTGCTGTAGCCAGTAAGCAACGCCAAGATGTTGCTTTTCCCTGTGAGGATTGGCTAAAACGGTGCAGGAGAGGAGTGATTTCCACTGCAAGGTAAGGCTTCTTGCAAAACTTAGAGCTTTGCCATCCCTGTAGAAACGCCACTGGATGGAGCACATCTGCATGCAGGCCTCTCTCACCCTGAGGGCGCAATCCTAACCAACTTTCCAGCATCGGGGTAAGGGCAATGCAGCTCTGAGGTAATAAACCTTCCCTTATTTTGGGAAGGCCTCCGTGACTGCTCCCCAACGTCAGGATGCAGCACATGCCCCATTGGCACAGCTACGTCAATGCTGGAAAGTTGGTTAGGATTGAGTCCTGAGAGTGGTCCAAACATACTGTGGACCTAACTGCGGCCTAACTGTGCAGCCTAACTTCATGTTAGGATTGCACCCTTAATCACTATGCTACACTAACTCTATCTTGTTTTACGGGAGGGGGGGACTGGAAAGTGCAAAAATAAAATACAGTCTATTTCAAAATTCAAAATGTAGTGCAGACTTACAGTATGTGTGGTGTTTATTCAGACATAAGCCCTGCGGAGTTTAATGAAACTGTCTCCCTCATAGAAACTGTAGCTTTGGCCCAAATGAAAATTTGTTTTGTTCTGTTTAAAACGCCATCACAAAAGAGTCAACTGCAACCTTAAACTAGCAAATCTCCTCTTGTCTGTTTCCATCAACAGGCTCCAAAAAGGCTCAATCAATCTGCCCCGACAATGTGTCCTTTGAAAGTCCAAGGTATTGTATCAAAGAAGTCATTTAATTTCACAAAAGCTGTTTGTGGAGCTTGGAATTCAAATTCAAAGGTCTCTAAATTTCCCCTTCGGACTTAGCTGCCTTGCCCAAAGTTCCCTGCCCTCTGTAACATCTGAGCAGGTAAATCAATGGCAGCAAGTGGGGTCAGAACACCTCTGTCTGAATATCCCTCCTGAGATATCAGATCAGCCAATGGCACCCAGATAGGGATGGAACAAGGAAAGATGACAGAGCAGAAAGGAAAAAAAGTTGTAACTGTGGTGCAATTGAAAGGTGAAGTTTTCTGTTTGTTTCTGGTGTGTGTGTGTGTGTGGGGGGGGCAAGGATTCAGTCTATCATAGTGATAAGGCACTAAAAGTAAAGTCATAATAGAACCTCTGCCTACCAGTCCTACAGCTCAGTTCTGTGATCCACTGAATAAGTACAGAAGCTCACAGGATCCTCCTTAAGGTATCCAATGCCATTGTGAAGGTTAAAGTGGTTATCCTTATCTAAAGACCCCCATTAAAAAGAGTAAATGCAGTCAAGGCTACAGTCTTGCAGCGGAGATGATCCAAATCCTCCTCCTTTGTTGGCAGAACTTTGTGACTTAAAGGAACTTGTCCAAACTTCCTGGGGCAGGGAGAAAGGAATCCGGGAAGATGGCAGCCAAGGGAAGCCAACACATTACAACTTTACAAGTTTTACACATGGTAAGGATTCTGTGTTGAGGGCAAGGCATGAAACTTGATGCATTTGTCAAAAGTGGTGGCAATGGTGCTTGTTTGGTAGAGAAGGTGGCAAGCATTAAGGTTCTCCACTGCAACTTTCAAAGAAGTCGTGCATGGAGATCTCTATATCAGCATTCGAACATATGAAGGTTCCTTATTGCAATCCCTTCTTCGTGTTGGAGGGAAATAAAACATTTGAGTGGGTGTCCTTTTAGGGCACTGTGATACATTCCTTGGAGTGTGGGGAAGGGCATCCCATCCATCAATGTGGGCTACCATTGAAGATACAGCTGGAATCCTATGTCTTCCACTTTTGACCTGAAGACTGGTGTTGCACTGATGGGGTCAATTAGACAAAAGGAGGGCTTGGGAGGATTCAACCAATTTTATTTTGCATTGGGAATAAAGTTGGCAGCAATTCTCTGTACAAGTTCTTAAACAAGCTAACTAGAGTTGAAAAAAAATGGTGGCTAAATATGGGATTCTTAAACTCCATGTTATTTAAGAATCACATAATATGCGTCAGGTTAGGCCAGCACAGTTAGGGCAGCAAAGTTTGTCCAGCACAAGGGACTCTGAAAAGTATGTTTGGACCACTTTCGAAGTCAGACAGGCCAGCACACAGACATGCGCCATCCTGGAGATGTGGAGATGTGACTCCAAGAATGGTCCAAATGTGCTTTATGGTGGCCCTTGTGCCGGCCAAACTTTGCTGGCCTTACTGTGCTGGCCTAACTCAAGGTTAGGATTGCGCTCCTAATGTACATCCAAGCTGCATCTGATAGAAAGAGAGTAGGGCAACCTCCGCTTCAGGATGCACATCTGAATGTGGGCCCCATTACAGCAGTAAGGCAACTAGGTGGCATTTGGATGCACATCCCAATGTGTATCAAACGTATGCACATCATCCTATTTCTTTGCTATTTCCTGACACCAAGGAGACAAGAGTTTCTACAAATAGCTGAGACGGTGGCAGAGATAGAACAGCATATTCTTGTGAAACAAAGGGAAGGATTTTGCACATTCCTTGCCTCTGCTCTCATATACACTGGGGGCAGAAATCAGCACAAGTATTCCAGGGAATGGTGCTTGTAGGCTGAAGCCATTTCAGAACTGTTTATCCGACCGCAGCTAAAGCTGCACACTTCATCATTTGTTTTCTGTGATTGATTGCAACCTCAAAAATGCATACAGCTTCAAGGCAACACACAAATACCTGCAATCATCAATGAGAAGGTTCAATAGGGCTCAATTTAGAAACCATTTACCAAACCCTAGTAAATAGGAGAATTGGCTGTGGGAGAAAGCTGTAGTTCCTTGGCACAGCACATGCTCTGCATGCAGAAGACCCCAGTCAATCACTCGTATTTCCAGAGAGCATGTACCAATCGGTGGACAATATTAAGTTAGGTGGACCAATGGTCTGGCTCAGTATAAGCTAGCTTCCCACAAGAGCTATTTTATGCACTACTTATGGCCAAACAAGAGATTTGGCCGAGGCCCATCTAAAAAGCAATGAGGAGTACAATTTGGAAGAGAAGAGGACAGACCGGTCAGGGACGTTTTTTTTAGATGTTCAGCAGCCAAACCTTTGTCTAGATAGAGACTCTACCCTGGCGCTTCTTCTGCAGCTTTTCAGATTGTGAGCCCGTTTTGGACAGGGAGCCATCATTTTCTCTGTAAAGTGCTTTGGGAACTTTTCAGTGGTGTGTAAATCTTCATCATTACTACTAATACTGATGGTGATGATGATTCCCAGATCTGAGAGCGCAATCCTAAGTTTTGCTGGAATGGCCTGCACCATATCCAGTGCACCTTAAATGCATTGGGACGCCTCCCTGGGGCAAGGACACCCTTGCTCTAGGGCAGGCTCCAACTTCCCCATGCGTTTCCTGAGATCTGCACCTACTAAACAGCAGGTGCAGAGCCAAGGAGCCCATGCGGCCCAAATCAGAGCCACATAGCCTGGGGATGGAACCTTAGATGTGGCCTACCAGCTGCATCCCAGCCCCACTCCCCTGAATGGCACACCAACCAGCTTGCCCATCCCCTGCCCTGTTCCTCTCGCCCGCAAGCCCTCCCTCCTCCCAGAACCTCCCTTGCACCAGCCAAGTTTGGCTGGCGCAAGGGGAGCTCAGCGCCAGCGCTCTTGGGCCAAGAGCTCTAGCACTGATGCGGGGGTGCCGGTCGGCGCCCCCACGTCAGCACTAGTGATGTTGCACCACCGCTAAGACATAGCATCACGCAATGTCACTTCTTGGATTGCACCCTCGATCTTCTACTGAACATGCGCCATGGCCTTCAGGCCCACAGAAATTCATGGCCAGCTTGGTCATTCTCATCCAAGAAATCTGGATCCTGAAGTATTAAAGTATCCAGGACCCATATACAGCAGGCCCTTATTATCCAAGGGTTTTGATTATCCGTGAGTTCCGAACCACCCCCACCCGCAGGGAGGGCCCACCTGGATGCTCCAGACCTGACCAGAGCCCAGTTGCAGTCAACTTTGGAGTCATAGAGTCAAGGTGGTCCCAAAATCTGCAGATTCCAACATCTGCAGATTTCCTTATCTGTGGGGGTTCCTGGAGTGAAAACCCCATGAATCATGAGGGGCTGCTGTTCTTTGGAATAAGTTCCATTGAACACAGTCCTACTTCCAAGTAAAGATGAAGAGGGCAGAGAGAATGGAAAAGCAGCCAGCTACCAAGAGACAAAAAAGAAAATGTGGGAGAAAGCCAAGTAAACTAAAAATGCATTAAAAAGCCCACCGACAGAATGGGGAGAGGCATTGTACTCAGGAGAGCCAGAGAAAGTGAAGCAAAGAACAAATTGCTTCAAGGAATGAACCGTATAAGTTAATAAATAGTAAAGAGTCGGAAAGGGACAAGGACAATGGAGGTGCTTTTGCCCTTAAGTGCTCTAATTTTGCTGATAAATCAGCTCAGCCAAGATGGATATGGCATTTTGAGCAGGTCCATGTGCCATCAGGACTTCTAAACAAGAACAAGCTATTTCAAATAAATCCCCTCCTGTTCATCACTGGGGAGTCGGCAGATGATGTCCTGTTGTTAGCTTGCCCGGATCCAGAGAAGACAAACAAATATGGCATTTTAAAGGTAGAAATGACCAAAAAAATGATTAGAAAATCCAAGATAGCAACAAAGCTTTTTGGAAAGTGTGTCTTCCTTCTTTCACGTTGGTAAAGAGCCAGCAGAGGAAGTGTTTAAAGTGATAAATACAGAGAGATTCAGAGATAATCTGTATGAATAACCCTTGCTAACTGGGCAAAAGAAGATCTATCAAAAGTGGTGTCCTCTCAACAGGGCTCGCTACAGAGCAGTAGGGCCCAATGTGGGGCATTCCCATGGGGGCCCCCACCCTCCCTGCGGGGCCGCCACTCACCAAGAAAACCACTTGTGGTGCTGCACATGGCACCAAGCAGCAAG
Source organism: Lerista edwardsae (assembly GCA_029204185.1). NCBI lineage: Eukaryota > Metazoa > Chordata > Lepidosauria > Squamata > Scincidae > Lerista > Lerista edwardsae. The sequence goes on along the minus strand of JAJKFI010000027.1, from coordinate 1,691,068 downwards.
TTGTCAGTGGCGTTCGTAGAGGGGAGCAAAACACTAAGTTTTGCAGAAGCCTGAGTTCTTGCGTAAAGCAGCCCCTCGCCCTCAGAGCCATTAACAGCTCTCCAAGTCGCAAATGGTTCTGAAGGGAAGGGGGAGGGCCCATGTTAAACAGGAGCTCAGGCTCCTGCAAAACTTACAGTGCAATCCTATACCCCCCTTGCGCCAGCGCTGGACTCTTGCGTCAGCCGAAAGCTTTCACAAACGTGCAGTAAAGCACATTCACTTCGGTGCTGAGCACTGGGCCAGTGTGAGCAGCAGTGCCGGCACTTGGGTGCTGGCCATGAGCCAGTCCAGCATTGGCGTCACTCGGTTGGCGCAGGGCTTCCGCGAGGGCGTTCCAGAGGCATTCTGCGGGCATAACTGGGTGGCGCAGTGGGCGGAGACAGGAATTGTGACGCGGTTGTGACGCAGGATGGCCATAGTGCCAAATCCTAAAGCCCGTCCCCGGCCAGGGCGGCCCTGATTCAGGCCGCTCCCACACACGTTCCTCTGTGCCTGCTATTTTGTCCATAGGGGCGACTGGGGCTTCTGGGGGGGTGCAAGGGGAAAACCTCCCCTTGTCCCACACATTGCTGCTGCTGTCTTCAAATGTGCTGTAGGATTGTTGTTGTTGTTCAGTCGCTAAGACATGTCCGACTCTTCGCAACCCCATGGACCACAGCACGCCAGGCCTCCCTGTCCTCCACTAGCTTCCGGAGTGCGCCCAATTTCACGTTCATCGCTTTGGTGACACTGTCTAACCATCTCATCCTCTGCCGCCCCCTTCTCCTTTTGCCTTCAATCTTTCCCAGCATGAGGGTCTTTTCTAAAGGGTCCTCATGAGTTGGCCAAAGTATTTGAGCTTCAGCTTCAGGATTTGTCCTTCCAGGGAGCAATCAGGCTTGACTTCCTGTAGGATTGACTGATTGTAGTCCAGGGGACTCTCAAGAGTCTTCTCCAACATCATAATTCAAAAGCATCTATTCTTCGGCGCTCTGCCTTTCTTATGGTCTGAACCTTTATTGGTAGGGCGATGTCTCGGCTTTTTACTAAGTTGTCTAGGTTCGCCATCGCTCTCTTCCCAAGAAGTAAACGTCTTTTAATTTCATGGCTACAGTCACCATCTGTGGTGATCTTGGAGCCCAGGAAAATAAAGTCTGTCACTGCTTCCATTTCTTCCCCTTCTATTTGCCAGGAAGTGATGGGAGTGGTTGCCATGATCTTAGTTTTTTTTAATGTTGAGCTTTAAGCCAATTTTGGCACTTTCCTCTTTCACCCTCTTCAGAAGGTTCTTTAGGTCTTCCTCACTTTCTGCCATTAGAGTGGTATCATCTGCATATCTGAAGTTGATGATATTTCTCCCAGCAATCTTGATTCCAGCTTGTGAGTCATCCAGCCCTGCCTTCCTCATGATGTACTCTGCATATAAGTTAAATAAGCAGGGTGACAGTATAAAGCCTTGTCATACTCCTTTTCCAATTTGAAACCAGTCGGTTGTTCCATGTCCAGTTCTAACTGTTGCTTCCTGACCTGCATACAGGTTTCTCAGAAGGCAGATCCGGTGATCTGGTACTCCCATCTCTTCAAGAACTTGCCACAGTTTGTTGTGATCCACACAATCAAAGGCTTTGGCATAGTCAATGAAGCAGAAGTAGATGTTTTTCTGGAACTCTCTTGCTTTCTTCATGATCCAGCAAATGTTGGCAATTTGATCTCTAGTTCCTCTGCCTCTTCGGAAACAAGCTTGTACATCTGGTAGTTCTCGATTCACATACTGCTGAAGCCGAGCTTGTAGGATTTTGAGCATCACCTTGCTAGCACGTGAAATGAGTGCAGTGGTGCAGTAGTTCGAACAATCTTTGGCATTGCCCTTCTTTGGGACTGGAATGTAAACTGATCTTTTCCAGTCTTGTGGCCACTGCTGGGTTTTCCAAATTTGCTGGCATATGGAGCGCAGCACTTTGACAGCATCATCTTTTAAGGTTTTGAGTAACTCAGATGGAATGTTATCACCTCCACTAGCTTTGTTGTTAGTGATGCTTTCTAAAGCCCACTTGACTTCACACTCCAGGATGTCAGGTTTGAGCTCAGTGACCGCACCATTGTGGTTATCAGGAACATTGAGATCAGCCTTATATAGTTCTGTGTATTCTTGCCACCTCTTCTTAATCTCATCTGCTTCTGTTAGGTCCTTGCCGTTCTTGTCCTTTATTGTGCCTACCTTTGCACGGAATTGTCCTTTGACATCTCCAATTTTCTTGAAAAGATCTCTAGTCTTTCCCATTCTATTGTTTTCCTCTGTTTCTTTGCATTGATCATTTAGGAAGGCCTTCCTATCTCTCCTTGCTGTTCTCTGGAAATCTGCATTCAGTAGGGTATATCTTACCCCTGCTAACCGGACAAGAGGCACTTTTTCCAGTGGTGTTCCTCTTATATTTAGCAGGGGGAGAGTAACTGTCCCTCTTCACCCCTGCGCAGTCTTTCTAGTGGCTGTTGCTGGCGGTCTGCCTTTTTTTAGATTGTGAGCCCTTTTGGGACAGGGAGCCATTTAACTTTATTATTACTATTTGCCTGTAAACCGCTTTGTGAACTTCGTGTTGAAAAGCGGTATATAAGTACCTGTTGGTTGGTTGGTTGATTGATTGATTTCCCTTTCTCCCTTGCTTTTGGCTTCCCTTCTTTCCTCAGCTATTTGTAAAGCCTCGTCAGACAGCCACTTTGCCTTCTTGCATTTCTTTCTCTTTGGGATGGTTCGAGCAGCGAGTGCTGTCCTGCGACGAAGTGCCTCGTCTGAGACCAAGTGCCAGGTAACAAGCGAGTTACGCATCTGTGCAAGGAGGGAAAGATAAGGTAAGTGTTCTTCTCACCTGTAAATCTACTCTAAGTTTAGGTTTAAGGCTGAGTTCTGTTTAAGGAAAGGTTAAATTTAAGTCTGTGTAAAATTCAGCTTAAAGGAGCTGATTCTGTAGAGAATTACAGCTCAAGCCTACACAGGTCTACTCTAAGTAAGACCAGAGTCTACTTGTGAGTAAGAACCCAAATTAAAACTAAATTAAACACAGGGAAGAGTAGGGAAGAGTAGAAACTTAAACTGAGTAGAAACTGAATCTGAAGAGTAGAAACTGAAATAAGGCAGAGGTGAAATCTCACCTCACAGTCTCAGCACAAGAAAGGTAGCAGTCTTAGTGTTTGGAACACTTTGGTGTGTAGTCTTAGTGTTTAAACTAAACCAAGCTAAGTTAAACCACTTAACTAATTTTAAACTACTCACACTAAATTAAACTGAAGTTTCAGTGTTTTAAACTATTTGGGGTCTAAAATACAGTGTGCCACAAAGCTCAAACATATACCAAGACAGACACTAATACTTCCTAGTTTCTACTTAGTAGAAACTCAGCTACTCAGGGAGGACCCTTTCATAGGGAAATTGAGCTCCTTAGGAAGTTAACTGGGTTACCTTCTGAGGACAATTGTGTTATCTGGTTGCCTAGGCAGCAATCAACCCCCATAGTCCAGGTGAGGCCAGCCCTTTTCAGGCAGGCAGACAGGAGGAGCTTTCTAGCAGAGGGGGAGGAGCTATCTAGCACAGGAAGGGAGGAAGGAAGAACTTCCTGTATATAGCAGACGCTCCAGCGAGTGGGGACACGAGCAGCGAGTGCTGTCCTGCGACGAAGTGCCTCGTCCGAGACCAAGTGCCAGGTAACAAGCGAGTTATGCATCTGTGCGAGTGAAGCAGCAGGGCGAGGAAGCCAGGGCCCCAGACTCTGCCCTCTCTCTGAGAAGCAGGGCAGCTCATCCCTAAATAAACACAGAGATGGAGGCAGACAGCCAGCAGTTGGGCGGGGGCTATCCAGTGTTTTGCACAGAGTGCCACATGTATGACTATATGCCTCTGGGGCATAAGTCATGGGTGTGTCCTCAGTGCAAGGAGCTCCAGGCACTCAGGGAACGCGTCTGCTCCCTAGAGGCCTTGGTTGCGGACCTGGAGAAGCAGAGGCAGGCAGTGAGGGTCCATGGTGGGACATCCGGGGACTTGCAGGCTTCGTCCCACCCTCAGACGGGCAGCTCCTCGGCTGCTGGGGAAAGGAGTCTCAGGGCTGGAGGACGTCAGCCTGGAACAGAGGGAATCTCTCCCCCAGCAGGGGCCCCTTCTTCCAGTGATGAGCCCGCATCCAGTCGCACTAAGGATGCTCCTCGGCGGGAGGGGGGTTGCGGTCTCCTTGTTGTGGGCGATTCTATAGTTAGGAATATAGAGAGGGGCGTCTGCGACGGATGTGTGGACCGCACGGTGACTTGCCTGCCTGGTGCGAAGGTTGCGGACATCACGTCTCGTCTAGATAGGCTGGTTAGGAGTGCTGGGGAGGAGGTAGCGGTCGTGGTGCATGTTGGCACCAACGATGTGGGGAAATGTAGCCGGGAGGTTCTGGAAGCCAAATTTAGGTTGCTAGGCAGGACGCTGAAGGCCAGGACCCCCAAGGTAGCGTTCTCAGAAGTGCTACCAGTTCCACGTGCAGGGCCAGCTAGGCAGGCGGAGATCAGGGGTCTCAATGCGTGGATGAGACGGTGGTGTCTGGACGAAGGGTTTAGATTCGTTAGGCACTGGGGGACATTCTGGGACAAGCCAGGCCTGTACAAGAGGGACAGGCTTCACTTGAACCAAAATGGAACCAGGCTCCTGGCGCTTAATATTAAAAAGGTGGCAGAGCAGCTTTTAAACTGATCCCTGGGGGAAAGCCGACAGGAGCCGAGTGGCGTCCGGTTCGGAACTCCTTATCCCTACGGGAAGAGGAGGATGGAGGAGTACCAAAGAGTAATGGAGGAGTAGGAAATAGAACTTCTAAGCTGAGTGTAAGTGACAGTTTGTCCAGTAAAAGGAGAGGAGGGGAAAAGGGATCAAAAAACAGTCCCTCTTTAGAGAACCCCGTATATAGGTGTTATTATGCGAATGCTCGAAGTCTCCGAGCAAAGATGGGGGAATTGGAATGTTTGGTGGCTAGGGAAAAGATTGATATAGTAGGCATAACGGAAACCTGGTGGAATGCAGAGAACCAGTGGGATACTGTAATCCCAGGCTATAAACTCTATAGGAGGGACAGGGAAGGGCGTGTTGGCGGAGGGGTGGCCATCTATATCAAAGAAGGGATAGAATCCAGCAGAGTAGAAACTGAAGGTGGGCCGGACTCCACCATGGAGTCACTATGGGTTAAACTACCAGGCCGTAAGAGCAATGTAATAGTGGGGGCGTGCTATCGTCCTCCCGATCAAAAACTTGAAGGTGACCTTGAAATGAGGAAACAAATCAGGGCAGTGACCAAGAGAGGCAGGATTGTAATCATGGGGGACTTCAATTATCCTCATATTGACTGGGTCAACTGCTGCTCTGGTCAAGAAAGAGAGACCGGATTCCTTGATGTGCTGAATGACTGTGCCTTAGAGCAGCTAGTCATGGAGCCCACCAGAGGACAGGTGACTCTGGATTTAATATTGTGTGGTACTCGGGACCTAGTTAGGGATGTAAGTGTTACTGAGCCATTGGGGAACAGTGACCATGCTGCGATTGGTTTTGCCATGCATGTCCAGGAAAGAGTGCAGAGCAAATCTGACACAAGAACCCTTGACTTTCGAAGGGCAGATTTCCCTCAGATGAGGAGACTAATTAGACAGAAATTGAAAGGGAAGGTAAAAAGAGTCCAATCCCTCCAGGCTGCGTGGAGGCTGTTTAAAATAACAGTAGTAGAGGCCCAGCAGAAGTGTATACCGCAAAGAAAGAAGGGCTTGACAAAGTCCAGGACGGTGCCTGCATGGCTGACAAAGTTAGAGAAGCTGTAAAGAGCAAAGAAGCTTCCTTCCGTAAATGGAAGTCTTGCCCCAGTGAGGAGAATAAAAAAGAACATAAACTCTGGCAAAAGACAAGTAAGAAGGTGATACGGGAGGCCAAGAAAGCGTTTGAGGAACGCATGGCTAGCAACATAAAAGGGAATAATAAAAGCTTCTTCAAATATGTTAGAAGCAGGAAACCTGCCAGAGAGGCGGTTGGCCCGCTGGATGGTGAGGGAGGGAAAGAGGAGATAAAAGGGGACTTGGAGATTGCAGAGAAATTAAATGAATTCTTTGCGTCCGTCTTCACAGCAGAAGAACTTGGGCAGATACCACAGCCCGAACAGCCCTTCCTAACGAAGGAATTAAATCAGATACTGGTTAATAAAGAAGATGTTTTAGATCAAATTGATAAACTACATATAAATAAGTCACCAGGCCCAGATGGTATACACCCAAGAGTAATTAAGGAACTAAAGAATGAAGTTGCTGACCTCTTAACTAGAGTATGCAACTTGTCCCTTCAAACGGCCACGGTACCAGAGGATTGGAGGATAGCCAATGTCACGCCAATCTTTAAAAAAGGGAGAAGGGGGGACCCTGGAAACTACAGGCCTGTCAGCCTAACGTCTGTTCCGGGTAAGATGGTGGAAAGCCTCATCAAAGATAAAATCCTAAAACATGTAGAGGAACAAGTACTGCTAAAGGAAAGTCAGCATGGCTTCTGTAAGGGTAAGTCTTGCCTCACAAACCTTTTGGAATTCTTTGAAAAGGTCAACAGGCATGTGGATGTGGGTGAACCTGTGGATATCATATACCTGGATTTTCAGAAGGCATTTGACACGGTCCCCCACCAAAGACTGCTGAAGAAACTTCACAGTCAGGGAATAAGAGGGCAGGTCCTCTTATGGATCCAGAATTGGTTGAGGGCCAGGAAACAGAGAGTGGGGGTCAATGGGCAATTTTCAGAATGGAGAGAGGTGAAAAGCGGAGTGCCCCAGGGATCTGTCTTGGGGCCTGTGCTTTTCAACTTATTCATAAATGACCTGGAGACAGGGATAAGCAGCGAGGTGGCCAAGTTTGCGGATGACACAAAACTTTTCCGGGTGGTAAAAACCAGAAAGGATTGTGAAGAGCTCCAGAAGGATCTCTCCCAGTTGGAGGAATGGGCAGCCAAATGGCAGATGCGTTTCAACATAGACAAATGTAAAGTGATGCACGTTGGGGCAAAAAACCAAAACTTTACCTATAGGCTAATGGGTTCTGAGCTGTCTGTGACAGCTCAGGAGAGAGATCTTGGGGTGCTGGTGGACAATTCAATGAAGGTATTGACCCAGTGTGCGTCAGCAATTAAGAAGGCCAATTCCATGCTTGGGGTCATTAAAAAAGGGGTTGAGAATAAAACAGCCAATATTATCATGCCATTGTACAAATCGATGGTAAGGCCGCACCTGGAATATTGTGTCCAGTTCTGGTCGCCGCATCTCAAAAAGGACATAGTGGATTTGGAAAAGGTGCAGAAGAGAGCGACAAAAATGATTACGGGGCTGGGGCACCTCCCTGATGAAGAAAGACTGCAGCGTTTGGGGCTCTTCAGTCTAGAAAAAAGGCGCCTGAGGGGGGACATGATTGAGACATACAAAATTATGCATGGAAGGGATAAAGTCGATAGAGGGATGTTCTTTTCCCTCTCTCAAAACACCAGAACCAGGGGGCATCCACTAAAGCTGAGGGTTGGGAGAGTTAAAACAGATAAAAGGAAGTACTTTTTTACCGACCGGGTAGTTAATCTGTGGAACTCCTTGCCACAGGAGGTGGTGATGGCATCTGGTCTTGATGCCTTTAAGAGGGGATTGGACAGATTTCTGGAGGAAAGGTCCATCGTGGGCTATAGGCAATGATGGATTGTGCAACCTCCTTACAAAGGTGGTGGGCTACTGGTACCGGGTGCAAGGGAGTGGCAACAGGATGCAAGCATCTTGTTGTTTCATGCCTCCCTGGGGCACCTGGTGGGCCGCTGTGAGATACAGGAAGCTGGACTAGATGGGCCTTTGGCCTGATCCAGCAGGGCTCTTCTTATGTTCTTATGTTCTAGTTGCTGCCTCCTGTACAATGTCACAGACCTCCGTCCAAAGTTCTTCAGGCACTCTGTCTACCAAATTTAAGCTCCTAAATCTATTTGTCACCTCCACTGTATATTCGTATGGGATCTGATTTAGGTCATATGTGGAGGGCCTAGTGGTTTTCCCTACTTTTTTCAGTTTAAGCCTGAATTTTGCTATAAGAAGCTCATGATCTGAGCCACAGTCAGCTCCAGGTCTTGTTTTTACTGCCTGTACATTCTTTGGCTGCAAAGAATGTAATTAATTTGATTTCGATGTAGACCATCTGGTGAAGTCCACGTGTACAGTCACCGTTTGTGTTGCTGGAAAAGCATGTTTGCTATGACTATTGTGTTCTCCTGACAAAACTCTATCAGTCTTTGCCCTGCTTCATTTTTTACTCCAAAACCAAACTTGCCTGTTATTCCTGTTACCTCTTGACTGCCTATCTTAGCATTCCAATCCCCTATGATGAGAAGGACATCTTTTTTGGGTGTCAATTCTAGAAGCTGTTCTAGGTCTTCATAGAAATGGTCAACTTCTTCCTCTTCAGCATCAGTGGTTGGGGCGTAGACTTGGATTACTGTGATGTTGAAAGGTTTGCCTTGGATCCGAATGGAGATCATTCTATCATTTTTGAGGTTATACCCCAGTACTGCTGTTCTCACGCTCTTGTTCACTATGAAGGTTACTCCATTTCTTCTAAGGGATTCCTGCCCACAGTAGCAGATATAATGGCCATCTGAATTAAATTCTCCCATCCCTGTCCATTTTAGTTCACTCACTCCCATGATGTCGATGTTCAGCCTTGACATTTCGCATTTGACCACATCTAGCTTACCTTGATTCATAGATCTGACGTTCCAGGTTCCTACGCAGTTTTGTTCTTTGCAGCATCGTACTTTCCTTTCACTTCCAGACACATCCACAGCTGAGCTTCCTTTTGGTTTTGGCCCAGCTACTTCACTCTTTCTGGAGCTATTAGTACTTGTGTTCTGCTCTTCCCCAGTAGCATATTGGACACCTTCCGACCTGAGGGTGTCTTCCAGTGTCATATCGCTTAGCCTTTTTGTTCTGTAATCCATGGGGTTTTCTTGGCAAGAGTACTGGAGTGGGTTGCCATTTCCTTCTCCAGTGGATCACGTTTAGTTAGAACTCTCTACTATGACCTGTCCATCTTGGGTAACCCTACATGGCATAGCTCACAGCTTCATTGAGCTACTCAAGCCCCTTTGCCATGACAAGGCAGTGATCCATGAAAGGGGTGCTGTAGGGTACAGCCCTGCTATGTCGGCTTTACTAGGCCGGCTTTGTATAGGATTTTGCTCTTAGTGTTTTGTCCCCTCTAGGAATGCAAGTTGTTTAACCCTTGATGCACATAGCCTAATTTACCTTATCAGTTTTGTGAATCACTCCAAATTGGGTCATAACTCACTGGTGGGCTACGGAACCATAATTTGGGAACTGCTGTGGTATATGAATTTGCTCCACTTGTACCAGTCCAGTTTGCCCAGGTAGGCCAACTCTGAACCCTCAGTACTGGTCATAGCAGTAGCATTTGATGGACCAGCACAGTGTGGCCATGGGGGGAGGTTACAGCATTTGCCTGTCGTCATCCCCCCCAGCAACTTGGCAATTGTGCTGCTCTATTATCAGTTGAGTTCCATTTCCCCCAGGAATTCTTCCGCAGCTTGGAAAGTTGAGCAAGATTTTGAGCAAGCACTGCCAGCACTCTGCAGACCAAGCAGCAAAGCCAGATATATTTCAGTGAAATTCTCATCGACTTGGAAGTACTATTGCTTTTGGGGGATGGATGTGAAGAACCCCCCTGAGACATTTCACGCGGCCTTATAGAAACATGTTTGGCTTCCCTTGAAAATGCTCTTGTGCTTCTCTTTGGAAGAAACTCAGATGTTCACTTCAAATCAAGGTTTTTCAGCATTTCTATACCAACCCTACTTTTTAGGCTTGCGCACAGAAGATCTTTAAATTTAACCCTTTTATCTCAATGATCAGCTGGCTGTAAACTACACAACCAGAGTTGCAATCCTATACACATTGCCCTAGGAGAAATTCCAACTGGATTCAGTGAGGCTTACTTCTGAGTAGACATGCATAAGACTGCACTGCAAACTACCCAACCACACCGCCATCTATTGAGTGACTATATACAATTTGGGGGTCAGTCCTTTTAACTGTTTTGCATGTTTTCTGTGGTGGTGATCTCCCGTCCAAATATAATCTTGCTCCCAAGTGTGCTTTTTTGGGGGGTGTTGGTGTTGGTATTGAATTTTCATGTATGTGTTTTTTTAATTATATCTCTTATGGTAGAATTACTGTAAGTAACTGCAGGTCATATGGCATCCAACTACAATTTGCAGGGACAACACAGCATGCATGACGTGCCTGCATACAGCTTCACCAACACATGTGTGCTAGCATTAGGAGTTGTAGAAGTTCCAAAGGTTCTTCCAAAACAGAAAACCAATGAGATTTTCCCCCAAATTCTGATTTAGAAAGCATGTTAATTGGAGCCTATTTCAAAGGAAACACAAGATATGTTGTGGTGGGGAGCAGAGCCATATTATCCATTAGGCAAAGTAGGCTGAAGCCTAGGGGCCCCACAGGGACTAGGGCCCATCAAGTTGGCATGTCTAATAAAAACATACGAAGAGCCCTGCTGGATCAGGCCAAAGGCCCATCTAGTCTAGCTTCCTGTATCTCACAGTGGCCCACCAGGTGCCTAAGGGAGCTCAGTAGACAACAAGATGCTTGCATTCTGTTGCCACTCCCTTGCACCTGGCAATCTGACGTAGCCTACTATTAATGTAAGGAGGTTGCACCACCCATCATGGCATATAGCCCACAATGAACTTTTCCTCCAGAAATCTGTCCAGTCCCCTTTTAAAGGCATCTAGGCCAGATGCCATCACCACCTCCTGTGGCAAGGAGTTCCATAGCTTAATTTCCCGCTGGATAAAAAAAGTATTCCCTTTTATCTGTTTTAACTCTCCCAACACTCAACTTCAGTGGCTGGTTCTGGTGTTGTGAGAAAGGGAGAAGAACCTTCCTCTATCTACTCTATCCGTCCCATGCATAATTTTGTATGTCTCAATCTTGTCCCCATGATTGTCCCCCTAGGTGTCAGCCTAATGAATGGGTCTCCAGGTCCAGCCCCTGGGGACCCCCATCTGGCCTGAGAACGCTTCAGCTGGCAAGAGACCACAGCAAGCCCGGCCTTGCAAAGGCAAGGCTTGCAGAGCTCTACCATGTGGGGCAAGGGATTGAGGGATTGAGCTGGGCTGCAAATGGAGGCTGCATCACTTCCGTGCAAGCCTGGGTCTGTTTGTATGTGTTTTTTCCCCTTTTAGAGTGCATAGCTCTCAGATTTCTGCTTGTATTTCTGCTGTTTTAGGAGTGAGGATAGGGAGCTTCCATGCAAGCCTAGGTCCGTTTGTGAGAAGCCTGTCTGCCGCTGGATTGCCTAAGGTTAAGGGTTGGTTGCAAAGATGGGCTTGTGTGTGTGTGTGTGTGTAATTGTCATTGGAGTAATGGCAATGGTTAAATTCCCCCTACCTGCACATCACAGCCCCAATCCTGATCTCGTGCGCTCTCTCTCTCTCTCTCTCTCTCTCTCTCTCTCATGCACACAGACACCCTCTCACAGAGTTGCTGTGTGTGTTTTGTAACAAGGTAATAGAGGGGAAAAGTGATGCATTGACTGAGCTGCAGAGGCCTTATTTGTAAGGGGGCAGGAGATGAACTTTGCCTGATTGCCTTTCCACCAGGTGCTTCCATTCTGTATGGCAGAAACTTTCCTGAAGAGTTTCAAAGGGGGCCCAAAATATCTGACAGCCTAGGGACCCAGCCATGGGTTAATATGGCTCTGATGTAGAGTAGTTCATTAATTTCAATCAGACTAGCACAAGAAAACTTCTTGGAAGATGATGCCATTTCTCTGCAACACCTGTGCAATATATTGTGTAATTTCCTTGAATTCCTGTTTCCTTGAATCTTGATTAAGGGTGCCATCCTAATCTGGAGTTAGGCTGGCACAGCTAGGCCAGCAAAGTTTGGCCAGCACAAGGGACACCATAAAGTATGTTTGGACCTCTTTTGAAATCAGAGAAGTCAGCACACAGATGCGTGCCATCCTCCCTGACTCCAAGAGAGGTCCAAATGCACTTTACAGTGGCCCTCGTGCCGGCCAAACTTTGCTGGCCTAACTGTGCCAGCCTAACTCCAGGTTAGGAATGGGCTCTGAAAGAGTACTGAGGGAGTGATCCACAAACGGCACTTTTGAAAGTCCTTCCTATTTTTACCCAGGGTAACACAAACAGAAGATGGTTTATTCTTCTCCTTCCATGCTTCAATTTTTTTTTTAATGCAGTACAGGGGAAGTTCCTTGGCTTCTGTTTTCCACTGTAAGCAAAGCATTAAAAAAATCTCATGAATGTCATGGCTGAACTATTATGCTCACCCATTTTCCCTTGTCCACAACTGCTATCTTTGCTTGTTTACGTTGTGTGTAATTGCTCAAATTCAGCCCCAGTAATTACCCTGATGAGAGAATTAAACAAAAATAGAAAAAGTAATAGGCTAATCAAAATTTGTATCATGTGGCAATTGTTCTTTTCGTTTGTTATTATATTGTTATAATGGCCTTGGAGTTATGTCTCTAAGGAATTAAATATAATAATGATGATGATGATGATCAGGAGGAGGAGGAGGAGGCACTGTAATTTTCTCTCCTTTGGATGGCCAAACTTGATGGCAGAAAGGGCCAGTGTAAGCTGATCAATGGGAGTTTCCTGCCATAACAAATCTGTTTCCCTTAGGCAATGGACCTTAATGGTGAAAGTCATAGCCACGTAAAGGAGGAGAAGGATTTTTCAAAACTTACTTTGGCTAGGGATTGTGCATTATTAAAGCAATAAATAAATAAAAATCAAGGTTAAAAAAACTATTATTTGTATTACAAGTTGAGTATCCCTTATCCAGACTGCTTGGGATAGGAAGGTTTCCAGATTTTGGATTTTTCTGGATTTTGGAATAATTGCATAAATATAATGAGAAATGTTTCCTCTTGCTCTTTACGCTGTTAGTCATTTGAATGTCTGATGGCCTCTGATGTTTTTCAACCATGTCTATACAGGTACATACTACAGAGCAGAGAATTGAACTTACAGCCTGCACTGTACATGGGAATAAGCACAAAACCTACAAGATTCACACTATGTAAAGGTTTTGGTTTTTTTGTTTTTGTCTTGGACAAAAGTGTTTGGATTTTGGAATAGTCTTGATTTTGGATGCCCAGATAAGGGTTATTCTACCTGTAATAACATTAATTCTATTAAAATTATTCTACAAAATTATTCTACGTTAATAAAATGTGTGTCAACTCATGAAAAGTACAATTAGAGGGTCTGATCTGGCCTATCTGCTGCTTGATCTTCTCCACTTTGTTGTCCCCCATCACTCTTGGGGAAAGTTTAATGTTTTCTCTTTGTGTTACCTCGGGAGTGTGCCATCTTCTTCCCCATGGGTAGATCTTTTGCCACAGAGGCAACATCAATCTAATCCTATACACCACATACGGCAATACAAGGACAGCCCAAGTGGTGCAGAAGTCTGCATGCTGAAGGATGTGGCATGGCACAGCCAGAAAAATGTCATGTTGATGTTGCAAATCCACGAGCAGAGAGGCCAAAATGGGGAGAAGATAGGGGTCAGCAATTCACATGGCAGGTGCGGAGAGGGCCAAAATAAGACGGAGTGGCATGTTCAAAATTATGCATATAAAAAGCAGCTCATGGCATGCTGAGGGTTGTCCACCTTTGCCCTAGAACATATTCAAACTTTTTAGACCAGGACCCACTTTTTAGAATGGCACTCGTGTTTGGACCGACGAAGTTATGCCATTAACCTGGAAGTGATGTTGTGGCAGGAAGTGACATCATCAAGCCGGAAGTGCTGTCATTGTAACATAATAAAATGACACTCCTGAAATGTAAATTGGCATACTTGGACTGCAGCAATTGTGCAACCATGAAACATCCCTGACAGAAAGCAAGATGAGGACAAAATATTATGTAAAAGCACTGAACTGAAAACAACATTAAAAAGAAAACCCTCACTTGAAAATTCAAACTATTAACACTCATAAAAGGAATATAGCAAGAGTAAGGTTTTCAGTTTCCAAGATGGCTGCTCCCAGCTTTCTGCAACCCACCTGACATGAGGTCATGACCCACGAAGTGGGTTCTGACCCACAGTTTGAATAACACTGCGCTAGAAGGTACCCCCTACAATTGTGCATTGTAGAATGAGATCTGTAATAGTGGCCAAGCTGGTTAGTGAACAAAGGAATACCTTGCAATCTAGCAAGGAATCCCTGAGTTTTTAGGAGCACACACTTTGCAAGCCACAACCATTAAGAAGGCCAACTAAAAGTAACACTGCAAACTGTCTCTAGGTTAGTTTTTTAATCTCATAAAATTCCCTAACCATGATATTATATGTACTCCAGAGAACATTTCAACACAATATTAAATTGCATTGTTACACAGTGTTCTTATTAGAGAAACTCATATTGAAAATATTGATGGCAATATCTCATCCCTTTTCATAATGCCTACATATTTAAAGCTGTTTTCAAATGTAAATACAGCCTACACATTTTACTACACAATAAAAATGCTTTGATGCAGCAATGAAAATGCAAATGTGCTTCAGCATGTTATTTTTGAAAAAAAAGAAAAGGAAAAAAAAGAATGGTTCTAAATTGATAGGTACTACAGTTTTGGCTGGCATGGTGTGGAAGAGTTGCAATTTCAGAAAGCCAATGTAACATAATGGCTAAGGCTGAACTCTTATACATGCTTTCCTAGGAGTAAACCCAATTCGACACAATGGAACTCTGAATAGAGGAGAATATGACAGTGCTCTTAGAGACTGAGCTGTGAGTCAGGACTCCCCTCTTTGAATCCCCTGCCATGAACATATTGGATGGACTTAGGGAAACCACTCTCATTCAGGTGCATGTGGGATAATAAAAAGTACTTACCTTCCAGCATAATGGTTTTTCACAGAATCATAGAGTTGGAAGGATCCCACAAGGTCATCTAGTCCAACCCTGTGCCTTTAGCAGGAAAGTCTCCTTGAGCTGTAGTTCCCAAACTGGTGGGTCATGACCCACTAAGGGAAGTGGAAGCAGGGCATTCCTCTATAAGGACAGTGGCCCTGCTCTGATAGCAGTGATGGTGCTGCAGAGACAGCAGCACTGCTACTGCCAAGGGGCTTTTTTTACATATCTGGGGGAGGGCAGCACTGGCCTCCTGCAGGATCCTGGAGGCTCGCAGCCCCCTCTGATCTCCTCTGCAGCTTCATTACAAAGCCCTTATCACTGATCTAAAGCTAGATCAGGTTTCCTGTTTTCCCCAAACCTGGAAATAGATTTAGATTGGAGAGAAGAACTTTTTGCAGCAATTGCAGAGGAGATTAGAGGGGGGCTGCAAGCCTCCAGGATTGTGCAGGGGGCCAGCACTGCCCCCACCATGTAAGTGAAAAAGCTCCTTGGCAGGAGCAGTGCTGTGATCTCTGGAGCACTGTCACTGCCCCTCCCCTCCCCCCTCCCTGCCCACACAAACACTTATCTGGTTCCCAACTCCCAGGTAAGTGTTGGACTTTGGGAATCACTTTCCAAGAGCATCTCCAACAGGTTGAGCCTCTACTTGAAGATCTCAAGTGAGGGGGGAATACACTACCTCCCTTGGCACTCTGTTCTACTGTCCTTACTATTAAGGATGTCCCCTTACCTCGGGGAGACCTCCAGCCTGCAAAATTTCCCTATACTACAGGATATAATACAGGTGGGCGATGGCCCCACTGCATTGATACTGGGGGATTTGAACTGGATCAGGCAGGGAGTATCATTTTGTTTCTCATTCTGTTTTACAGGCATGCCCCAGTATTCGCTGGGGTTCTGTTCCAGACCCCACTGTGGATGCCTTTTTAAAGATAGGGGAACATCAGTGGTTTTGCTTCAACAAGGTTAAAAAAAGAGATTTGTTTAATGTTCTCCGGTCTTTTATAGGCCAGAAAGTGTGGACTGATGGTTGAGCTGCTGGTACTGCCTGAAGCTAAGCAGGAGAATCTGTGGCTTATTTTTGGATGGGAGACGGAATACCAGGCTGTGACAAGCTGCAATATTGTGGTGGCAGAACAAGGTCTCTTTGGAGCTGATTAGTCAGAACGGGAATGTTGTGAGAAGGGCAGCCGGCACAAGAATTAGTATGACCTTGAGGACCTGTCCAGGCTGGATTTATAATCACCTGCTGAAGCTCGATGTCAGACAGCCAGAGAGAGAACCACACTGTGAAGGCGACATCTGGGACTGAGGTTTCGGTGAATCACAGATTATTGGATATTTGTAAAAAAAACCCATTGAAAAATGGTGGTTTAGACTAGCCTGCCCATGTAAGCTGCCTTGGGCATTTGCTTCGGCATGGGAAAGGTGGGGTATAAATTCAAAATCAAATCAAAATCTTTTAATAGGCATCCCCATATACAAGATATCCATGGATCACTGAAACCATGGATACCAAATCAGTAGATACCTGGCAGTGGTGTCATCTAAATGATTTAAGAACAGGAACTCACTTTTGATTGGCACGTGTCAAGACCCGCCCACCGGAAGTGACGTCATAAGCCGGAGGCTGGCAGAGCCCAGGTCTACCCACAGCTGGTTCCTATGGGTAGACCTGGGCTCCAGAGGCTGGTGGAGCCCAGGTCTACCCACGGCTGGTTCCTAGCCAGCGACGATGTCAGCAACGAGTGGGCGGAGCCAGCCAGTTCTGTACAGCGCCTGGCGCCTACAGAACAGAAAGTGAAGAATTCCCCCCTCCCCAATTGCAGCTCCAATAGCGATGGGGACAGTCTCCCAAAGAAACCTCACACCTAGAGCGCCATTGAAACGCTCTGGACTGGAGAGACAGCGGCGAAAGCCTTTCCTTGGTCTTTGCGGCTAGGCGAGGTGAAGTTATTCAAAATTGCCAGGGAAGTTGAAAATTGGCACAGGGGCAGCAGCCTCAAAGCTGAGGCTGGCTGAGCAGAATGAGGCAGGAACCAGTGGAAGGGGCCGAGGGGCGGCACTACTCCGGACGGCACCCTTGGGCGCTTCCCCACACTAAAGCCCGGTTATGCCAGGCAGGTCAGGAGGGCAGCTTCAAAAAGTCCCGGCTCCCCTCTGTCGCCTCCAGGGCCCCCATCGATTCGCCACTGCACCCCCAGGACACCCCTTCTCCCCAGTGGGCTGCAGACTCACCAGAGTGGCTGCTGACTCCACGTGTGTGGCTGGAGGGAGCGAGGAAGGGGGCTGTGCAGGACAGGACTTCCCCACTGCAGCCCTTTCCCCTTCACCCCCCTAGGCATCCGGAGTTGCTCCCTTTAACCCTCTGAGTGTCGGCCAACCAAGAAGAAAAGCTCTTTGCAGAGGAATTGGGAGGGGGCAGGAGGGAGAGTGAAGTGGGCGGAGTCAGCCCTAATTTTAACAAGTGGAACTGAGTTCCCCCGCGTTCCCCCTGCATGACATAACTGATACCGGGGCATGCATGTACTCATTTTTTTTAAGATGCCACACCAGAAAGTCACCCCAGATCTGCTGATTGACACACTGTGCTGCAGCCTGAAGGGAAGGGTTGATTCTGTTTTGAGAAGGAAAAAAGGGCAGCATTTAACACCAACGCCCATGCCCAGCAATACACCATCGCCCACCTCACCTGCTTTGACTCCATCTGGCTCTCATATGTTGTGTGCCATTATGGTGATTGGGATGGAGGACTTGATCATGTTTGAACTAGGCCATTATCTCTCACAATAGGGCCCGAGACAGAGCACAAGCAAACATAACCCAAATGCAGAGCAAGGAATAATTTTGTGCTTAGATTTTTCATTGTACCCCTGATGACTGTAAAATCCAGGCAGCAGGAAGGATTCTTTGTAAAAGGTTGACGTTTTTGGATACAGCAACTCTGGTATTAGTTTTGTTGCCAAGTGTTCTGGAGCCACACTTGATCAACACAACACTGGGCCGACGAAAAATTCCAAGTGATTTTGCTTTGCTGAAAATATGTTTTTCCACACACCGAATCTGAATAGGGCACACACCAACTTTTTATTGGACTTGTCTGCAATTTATTTCGCCAAATGAAAGTATTTGAGGAGCACTCAGCCATTCTTCAATCTTCAGCTGTTTTCAATTGCATGCGTATGGTCATCTGCATTTCCATTCACCTTACCCCAAAGTTAATAGACTACTTTGCCGAGTTCATTTCATGCACATTTACAGAGCCAAAGTCGTTTTGAGAAGCCGAGCAAAATGATGTCACATATGATTCTTTTCTTTTTAAAATAAAACACAAACCATCATGGAGGTGGGGTCGTTGGTATTAGAACATCGATTAAAAAAAATCAATAAGTGCCTGCTTATACTTGTAGACTACATAAGGGACAAAAATAGAACTCCAGTTCCTTAGACCAGGGTCAGGTAGAAAGTCACCCAGAGCTACTGGTAAGGAATATTGAGTGGTGTGCATTAATGCCGTTTGTGCATGTGTTTATGTCAACTGAAAAATGTAAATTATTGCACAAGCTGCCATTTTGAAGCTGATTCTAAGGATGCAATCCTAACCTGGAGTTAGGCTAGCCAGCAAAGTTTGGTCAGCACAAGACCACCGTAAAGCACATTTAGACCGCTCTCAGAGTCGGGGAGGATGGCGCACATCTGTGAGTTGGCCTCTCTGACTCCAAGAGGGTCCAAACATACTTTATGGTGTCCCTTCCAAACTTTGCTGGCCTAACTCCAAGTTAGGATTGTGCCCTAAGTCCCCTAACCACCATTTTGTGCTAGCAGTTCTCAGGCCTCCGGCAAAGAACAAACATATCCAACTTTCTAGTGTCGATGCAGCTGCAATGTAGACCCAAGTTAAGCAAACAAATGTGCCCTTACCTTGAGGAAGGTTTCCTGACTCCCCCTCCACACAGAATGCAGCATACAACCTATTGGGACAGCTACATCGGGGCTGATTTTGCCCTATTTCCCAGATATCTAAACTCTGCCTTAAACATCAACACCTCACTTTGGCAGTGTACTGGAAAAGGCAGGAGGTACCCCGAGGAGATAGGGAATGGTATCAGCAATGGCCCCTTGTCCAAATAAGCCAGGAAGTACAGGGTTAACCCCAGAACTCCTGCAGCAGGAACACAGCTGCAGGCTGATGAGGGAGCTGGCTATAAAGGGAGGTTAGCACAGGTGCAGAGGGGTGTGGCTGATGAATTAAAGCCTGCCCAACAACAGACACAGATTGGCCTGCCTCAGTATAAAGTTGGAGGCAGGAGGTGCAGTAAGTTAGCACCTGGGAAGGTGCTGGAGAAGAGCACCGGCTGGCTGGCTGGCTGGCTGGCTGGCTGGCTGGCTGGCTGGCTGGCTGGCTGGCTGGCT
>JAJKFI010000027.1:1625219-1663252 GCA_029204185.1 Lerista edwardsae | reverse complement strand
CCCCCCGAGGGACTCACAACGGACTGGGACCCCACAAGCCGTGGACTCCAACCCGGCTCAACCTGCCGCCATCGCCACCGATCCTGCTAAGAAAGGCTCTTTGGGAAGGAAAGCACCCCTTGGACTGAACCCCGTGCCCTGGTGGGCACCACCATTTGAATGGACTATCGGGGATCCCTGTGAAGTCACGGGCCCCCATGAATGTCAAATCGTTGACCCAAATAAACCGGTTGTGTCGAACCTCTACCCGCCTCGCAGGTAATTCTTGCCATGCCCCTCGCTCTTGGTCCCCCATAGCCCCCTGCACCCCTGGACCCAGCATGGAGATAACAGGGGGTGAGAAGGGGTGAAAAATTAAATGCCCAAAATGACCGATATGAGTATGTGTGTATGTATGTTCCAGCATAACTCTGGAAAGCCTGGAGCAATTTACACCAAGCTTGGTACACAAGCTTGGTGGGGTGCACAGGAGGCGCCATGTAAAAATGATTGAAAATGGCTGATATCGGCATCAGATCTGTAGTTTTCGTGCTCGCCGAGATGAGTGGTGACACTCCTGATGCCGTTGGATTCCGTGTTCTGTCCCGCTGGCGTGGGGTGCAAGATGGGGTGCGAAATGAAATGTCCACAATGAACTGTTGGGAAAATTTGTTACCCGGGCAACGCCAGGTAACAAAAAGCTAGTTTCATATAAAAGAATAACAGAATAATAGAATGTTAGTTTTGGAAAGGACATTAGAGATCATCAAGTCAACCCTCTGGTCAGTGCAGGTAACTGCTACAGCTTCCTTAACAGATGGCCATTCAGCTCTACTTGAAAAACTCCAGTGGGGAGGAGTTCAAAACTGAACAAGGCAGACTGTTTTAGAAG
Source organism: Lerista edwardsae (assembly GCA_029204185.1). Taxonomy (NCBI): domain Eukaryota; kingdom Metazoa; phylum Chordata; class Lepidosauria; order Squamata; family Scincidae; genus Lerista; species Lerista edwardsae. Next base: position 1,662,381 of record JAJKFI010000027.1, on the reverse strand, counting down.
TGTTTTAATTTGGCTGGGGTCACCTATTCATAAATTGGGCCCTGGGGACTATTCCACCATTGTTCTTCATAGGCTGGACATAAAGGGTAGGCAAGAGATATTGAAGTCACAAAGCAAAATTAGCTCAGTGAAACACAGTGGCGTACTTGGCTGGGGGCCCGGGAAGCCAAATGGTCCTGAGCGGCAGAGTAGAAGGAGTGGCATTCTGAGTGCCCCTCCCCCATGGCCACCCCCCATTTTAAAAATGTGGAGGTAGGTGGGCGGAGCTGCTCTAGTCACCTGACGACTCTTTAAATGTGAGTGAGGCTGGCTGCCGTTTTTGCTCATGGTTTTTTGTTGTTTTTTTAAGCAGGGGACAGAAGTAATTGTAGTGATGTGATTACATTGTCACAATTACTTTGGTGGGGGGTGACTGCTGGCCAAATGTGACCCCAACAGCACACCTTTCAGGACTGCCCCTGTTGAGACTATACATTGGTGCAAAACATCAAGGAAGCTGTTGTCCAACTAAGATAACTCGGCTACAAGGATGTTAAAAGATTACTCATATTTTATGTAGCAGCCCTGAATACTTTTGATTGTCTTGGTGACAACTTGTATGTGCAAAAGAGAAAAAGTAAATGAATAACAGCAAAGGAAAATGAATAGCAGAATGAATGAATAGCAGCAAGGAAAAAACAGCATCACAGAATGTCCTTTTGATGCAGAAGGTCAGTTTTGCTGGCTGGAATGGCACTGAAGACATCCAAGGAGATAGCCCTGAACATAAGAAACAAGTAAATTTCAGTTTCATGAAACTATTAAGTAATTAGTACACAAAGTGACGGATTCTGAAACACGTTATAGTGCTCCTTACATTAGTGGATGGGGACAGGAAAGTTCAGGATCAAGGCCAAGATATACCTGCATATTCTCCTAATGTACTTTAAGGCATTGATGTAAATGATTTGTATTCACTTCTGTATAGTTTTTCTAAGTACATTTGCAGCATAATGCTTCTAGAAGTACAATATTATTGGTAAGGGCCATTAAACGAAGCACTTCTTCCTTCTCCTGGTTGCATTATGAATGATAACGGAATGTTGACTGACACTCCTGCTAATGGGCTTTGAATAGAATGTATTTTAGAGGCAAATACTTAGGTACTCCAGTTCTTCATAGACCAGCCAGAAGAGTCACTCTAATTCGTTGCTTAATTTATGATCAAATGAAAAAGTAACTTTACTTCCATTTTGTGTATTTTTTAAAAAAAGATAGCCTTCTTTCTGTCTTATCCTTTTAAAAAAAATCAATTCCATCACTATTAAACAATCCTGAAGCATTAACTTTCTCTGTTCAATACTTTCTGTTGTAGGCTATGGAGGGAAAAATACACAGTCAAATAACAAACATGCATGCATAAGTAACAAATAGATGGGCCCAGAGATTAGACTACAGCAGACTAGGGGCCCAATTCTGAAGAGGTGTTATGCCACCAGAACAAGTTTTCAGGAAGTGGAACATGCTTTCCATGGGTCACAAAAGGCAACATGCTGGCAAGCCTCTTGTGAGCAGTTGCTGGTGAGTAGTTGGCTCCATGAAGCAGTGACATCAGATGCCTGCTGTCCCAAGTAGGATTGTGAGGGGGCAGGAGGGAGGAGGGGAGGGACTGGAACAGGGCAGGGAGGATCTGGATTAGGCCCGGGGGCAGCTTTTGGGGCAGCAAAACCTCACCCCCCCAAACCTAACCCCCTTCACAGGCCTGCTCTACCTTCCACATAGACTTGTACCAGTAATATCACTGGAACAAGTCCGAATGGCCCCACCAGGCTGGCAAGGGTTTACTCCAAGGCAAGGGAGAAACGTTTCCTTCCCTTGAGGAGGGCACAGGAGGCCAAAACTCCATAGAATGCAGCAGATGTCAGTGCTGTTGCATTCCCCTGTGGGGAATTAGGATTAGGATTGGGTTGTTGGCCAATTTTCATTTGACTCAGCAGCCGCACCAGTGCAAAAAAGGAAGTGTGGAGGACAGGAACTCTAACCCAACTCTCTCATCATGCTTAGGAACATGAGAAGTGCCCCGCTGAATTAGGCCAAAGGCCCATCTAGTCCCGCTTCCTATATCTCACAATGGCCCACCAGATGCCTCAGAAGCACACAGGACACTGTGTTGCCATTCCCTTACACCTGGCACTCTGAGGTAAAATGCTTCCTGTTCTGCTCATGTCCCCTCCTCCTTTTCAATTCTGAGAAGGAAGAAGAATGTAGGGAGGAGGCAGGTGCATGCGCAAACACGTGCACGTACCCTACCAATCCATCACATCAGGAAACAGCCTCTATCTTATGGGTGAGCCAGCCCTGAGCAGGCCATTATTTTACAATCACTTGTACATTGTTATTACTAAAAGCTCTTGGTATACCCTAACTGCTATGAGTGGCAATTAGCTTTCATTCGCATTATTTCTTTCACAGAAAATCCTCCATTGTAGATTTTCCCTTAAAAACAACAACTTCATGAGGAATATTTTTGGGCGTTGAGCTGGCTCTGAACCTCCGGGTCACTCAGATGCACCATTAATTCACGTTTCCATTGTGAGTTTTAATGGGTGTCGCTATGTGAAATGACACTGCTGTTATCCATAGTAGGCCCTCTGTGTCGATGGAACAGCATATATTTGTGTTACACTGTTTGGGCTGTTCAATTCTAGGTCAATTGAGCTTGCCCTCTCCTATTTTCGTCACCTTGACTTGTAATTGGCGTTCAGATGGCAAGACCTTTGACATGTCTTTACTCTAAATGACTGCTTTTAAGGGAAATTAAAATAACAGTGAAGACAGCAGTGTGCTGATAAATTATACCCTTGCTGAAATCTGCATACTTCCAGTCTGTACTTCACAGGCTCCTATGCCCTATATCCAGCCCAGGGCCATATGAGTTGTGAATGTTCAGCCAGTGGCGTTTCTACAGGGATGGCAAAGCTCTAAGTTTTGCATGAAGCTTTACCTTGCAGTGGAAATCACTCCTCTCCTGCACTGTTTTAGCCAATCTTGGCGTTGCTTACTGGCTACAGCAGCAAGGGAGAGGAGGGATTTACACGACAGGGTAAGGCTTCTTGCAAAACTTAGAGCTTTGCCATCCCTGTAGAAATGCCTCTGTGTTCAGCAGAGTGTGCCCTTGAGCACTTACAAGCCAAGGCAACAAGGCACACAGCCTCTGCTACCAGCCTGGGACCATAGTTAAGAGCAAAAGACTCTAACAGCAATAAACAGCCTCTTAACTTTTTAAATCTTTAGGCAAAACTAGCCCCAACTACTGGGACCTATCCCAAGCTATAAGCCTTAACTGGTAGGGTGCCCAAGCAGCAAAACTGAATTTAGTTTGGTTTCAAATACTCACAAACAAAGCTTATCGATTAACTATAATTTATTAATAAACAAGCAGTTACAAAACTAGGAAAGGCTTAAAATAACTAACAGAGACTTTAACTAAGATACACCTTAAAATAAGAAAATAAGCTGCCTAACACTAGACTAGGCCCTAGTACATGCAAGGTGGCTCGGCTTGCTGATTCACCTTCTTCTCAAGTCCAAGCAGGCAGCAGGTCCATGCTGGGCATCTTGGGCAGACTTGGAGAAGGTATTTTGTAGGTTTGAAGGTCTCTGAAGATCTGATGGTATCTTGATGGTTTGTGTGTTGATCTGAAGGTCTGATGAAGTGTGTTGGCTGTACCCCAAAACTGGGTATCTTTATACCCTCAAGTATAATTAATTATCCAATCAGGATAAAGGTCAGATGTCTTCCTGATGGGATGTTCGGAGGTTCCATCCTGTTCAGAAAAGGTTATGTAAACAAAACACTAATTCTAAGTGATGGGTCTCAGCTGTGCGGAATGTTCTTAATTGCAGCACTAGCTGGATGGAACCTTCCTGATTAGGTACTTCCTTCCTAACCCTAGCTATGACCTCACACCTTTCTGCAGAATACAAAGCAAATAGGAAATTATACTTCCTGATGAAATTACCTCAGGAAATGAGCTGATTATCACCAGCTGGTACCTTAACAACTTTAGCTCTCTTTTTTTAAAAAAACAAAATGAAGGTATTCTGACAAAATGGAGTCAGACCATGGCCTAGCCTTCTCTTGCTCTTTACACAGAATGTGAAAGGTCAACTGTGGAGAGCAGAAATCAGCATTGTAATTGTATTCCTAAATTCTCTCCCCCACTTGTCTTCAGTTCAAAGCAGCAGCATCTTTTGTGTCCCACTAAACATCCACAAGAGATATTCTAATAAAGCATTATTCTCAATAGTGATGTCTTGGTTCTCTTGACAAGCTACTGTGCTGAGCCAGTGATTAAACTGTCTACCCATAACTGTAATCAGAGGGGTGTGTGTAGAGGCATAACACTCCAGCACCCAGAGCAGTGATGTCACATGATGTTGTGATGTCACTTCCCAGTTCTCCCCAGAGGAGAGCATGCAACGGGGGTGTTGCTTCTCCTGTAGAGCTTACCTCTTGAAAGAGAATGAATAAGGGAACAGCATGTCCCATTCCTCAAAAGCAATCAGCCATTCCTCAAAAACTGGACCGGAGCTTGAAGGGTATTCATGTGCCCCCTTGGCATAGCACCAGGGGCAGGTACACCTCAGGCTCTGCCCTAGTTACACCTCGGGGGGGGGGTCTGTATTTTAATTTCAGGCCAAATTTGCTGGCTGACCAGAGTTTTAATCCAGCTGTCCCCTTTCCTGGTTTCTGAACCCAAACATTTCACACTCTGAAGAGAGAAACAATTTCCGGCTTGAGATTCACCTTTTGTTTATTTAAAGAACAATTTGTTCTGGTAGAGACACCCACAGCTAACACAGTTCAGCCATGAGGGAGATGGACAAAGGAGTCGAAATGATGTTATACCTGCTACAAAATCCCCCTATTACATATTCAAAAATAATATAATATCCACACCACCCCCCAAATAGGTCCATCTGTAATTCAACTTGGAGAACTTGCTTTCAGGTTTTGTTTCCTGACATCTACATGAGCCTTAAGACCAGACATGTCATGTAGCAGGTACGCGGGGGTATGCGAGTACCCATTCCTAGGATTAGGGCTGGCCCCGCCCATTCGCCTGCCCACTTGTCGACTCCATTGGTGCTCCGCTCTGCCCCCTGCAACGTTTGAATTGCCTGCACGTTTGAGTTGCCTGCACGTTCTCAGAGCCAGGCAGGCAGGCAGCGGAGTGAGGGAGACTGACGGCAGCAGCAGCGTGAGCAGGTAGGCTGCCTGGGGCTCCCTCCCAAGGAGGCGCGGCGGTTCCTGGGGAGGGAATCGGTAGCCACACGGCAGCCCGGGGAAGGCCCAGGATTCCCGGGCCTTCTCCCGGGCTGCCGCGTGGCCTACTGAGGAGGCGCGGCGGTTCCTGGGGGCGGTTCCTGGGTTCCAGCTATGACCTCACTTCCGGTGGGTGGGCCCCGACACAAGTGCCAATCAAAAGTGAGTACCTGTTACTAAATCATTTAGATGCCATTACTGCTTAAGACTAATATGAAATATATCCATTCTATACCCTAACATAGCTTGCTATAACTTGGCTCTTTAGACAACATAGAGCACAATCCTAACCTGGAGTTAAGCTGGCACAGTTAGGCCAGCAAAGTTTGGCTGGCACAAGAGCCACTGTAAAATGTGTTTGGACCACTCTAGGAGTCAGGGAGAATGGCATACATCTGTGTGCTAGCCTCCCTGACTCCAAGAGTGGTCCAGACATACTTTACAGTGTCCCTTGTGCCAAACTTTGCTGGCCTAACTGTGCTGGCCTAACTCCAGGTTACAATTGCGCCCACAGATCAGACAATGGGCACATGCTTAGAAGAGGCCCCCTAGCTGACCAGTAACATGTCTCTCTTGTAATCAGTTTCCAATTCCACAAAAGAACTGATCAGAGTTTACAACGCCTGTGATATGGTGCCCAATACAAAACAGGTATAATGAACCAGCAGGTATGAGTCACTTCAGTGTCCCAAATAGTCACTGGGCTTCTCTGAAGAGGGGCAGCCATGTTTTGGCAAGGTGGCTGCTAAGGCTGTGGACAGGCACAGGATACTGCCTATGACGATCCCCCACCCCAATACAGCCACCTCTACATTTCTTGTTAAAGGCATAATGTCAATATTCCATCACACTTTCTTCAATTTGAACATTTCTTCCCATTGCTAGACTTCAACGTTTCCCTGCCATAGACGCACCTGCCTCATTTATCACTTTCCTGGAAAGCCACAGGGCAGATCCATTCTGTATAGGTCTGGAAAACACTGGCAAATCTAATTGATCTACACTTGTTACCAGGTCAAGTTTTCCTGGCCTTCTTGCAAATTGAGATCACTCGGATTAAGGGTGCAATCCTAAACTAGAGTTAAGCCAGCATAGAGAGGCCAGCAAAGTTTGGCAGGCACAAGGGCCACCATAAAGCACGTTTGGACCACTCTCAGGGAGGATGGCACACGTCTGTGTGCTGGCCTCCTGACTCCAAGAGAGGTCCAAACATACTTTACAATGTCCCTTGTGCCAGCCAAACTTTGCTGGCCTAACTGTGCTACCTAACTCCAAGTTAGGATTACGCCCAAATTGATTGCACCTTCTCAAGGGCCAGTAATGTCACGTACTTGGAAAGCCACAGAATTGATATGGGTAGGTTTAGCACACATCCTTAAATCATCAGTAGCTATTGACTCTCTCTCTCTCTCTACACCTTTTGCAGGGAAGTCCAGGGACTGATGGGGTAGATTATCCTACTTCGGAGGCACAGAATGAAAGGTGTCTTTCATTGCCTCTGTGTTAGCCATGCAAGGGAATGAATTTGTATAGAAAGAGACTAAAGAATGCAACTCTGACTGCTATTGCTGCTACAGTGCAAACGCTAACCCTGTGATTTATGGGAGAGTGGATTAAACAGTCTAGGTGCTGCAGCAGCTGAAGTACATTTACAGGGCTAGAATGTATGACTCAAAACATCATCCAGTTATTAGAGATGCAGCCTTGTCAACATACAGAGAGGAACCCAATTTCACCATTTCCTCAGTATAGACAGACTGTCTGTGTTCTTCCCACAGAATGAGTGATGAAAAAGCAATGTAGTCACTCTAATGGGCTTTGTTTCTATTACTGGCATTTGAGACCTCTGCTGGCAATCCTGCTGAAAACTAGTGAGTTTCCCAAGCTCCCTTAACTATAAAAACAGTAGGTCAAAACCCTGCATAGATTTGCAATGATACGGAAGTAGATCTGATTAGGCTTACCTCTTCATTGCTCAAAGTTTGTATATTCTTCCATTCTCCTTCAAAGGAAACTGAATTGCACATTAGAAAAAGAACAATAGCAAGGAAATATGAATGCCATTTAAGAGCCATGTTGATTTCATTCATTTATATGCATTGTAGGGAGGATTCAAACAAGAGCCGATGATAGACAGCATCTTCAAATCTGGCCATATCAAGAAGCTGCTTGCAAGGTCCATCCATGAAGCCAGCCCAGGGACAGAGTTGTCACTGGAGGCAGCAGCACCTGGGCTAGTGATGTTGCAACATCACTTCTGGGTTCCACTTCTGAGAACGAGGTGCCAGTGGGGGCGGCAACTCTGCAATTCAGCCACCTCATTCCTTTGGAGGCTCAACAAGAGCCTCCAAAGGACAAGGAACCAGGCAGCAGCCATACAATGGGGCCACCAAAAAATGAGGCGGTCATGGCCTCATGATCCGGCCAAAACCTAGTTCCTTTAGTGGCATCCCCTTTCAGGTGGTGCCCAGGGCATGTTCCCTACTTGCATGTGGCCTTGATATGCCTCAGTCAGGCATTGACCTCTGTAGTGGTCTGCCCACCCACCCCTATCACTTCCCCTCTTCTTCCTCCCTGAGTTTGAAAAGAGAGATGGGAGTGGATCAGAAGATGGAGGAAAAAAGTGATGGATCAGAGAGTCAAATTCAGGGAATGGGAGGAGGAGGAGGAGGAGGAGGAGGTGGTGGTGGTGGTGGTGGTGAAAGCTGTTGCTCCACCAAGTGGAAACAGCATTTGGTGCACCACTTCAGGTACTAGGAGGTGTTGGGCCATCCATGGCTCATTGTATTTAGTGTTTTAATACCTAAAACTGCTCACTTTTGTTACTGTAGGTTTGCAACAGCATGTTGAGAAGTTTCCATATTAAGATTCCCCAAGCTTTGTGGGCCGGTTTCTAGGTCATGCATAGGCATGACTGAAAGAGGAGTCTGCCTTGCAATTATTGGAATCCAAGACACTTTTATATTAGTTATGCAGAAATCAAAAATAATGTGTCTGCCTCTTCTGAATCCAAGGCTGGTTCTCCATTACAAAGAGTGAAGGTATATAATTCTGGAAACATAAAAATACAGTACGTTTCTTATCTTGCTTGAATTGAATTTAATAAGTCCTGGGATAGAGTCTCTTTTTAAATGATTTATTGTTCCTCCCTGACAACACTTTTTATGAAAAATTTACCCTATGCCCTGGAGTCTTCTGAAATGGAGAACTTGTTTTTAATAGCACATGTACTCAGCAGGCATTCTGGTGTTGCTACAGGTCTGTTTTAAGCTGCAGGGATTCTGTATGGAGATAAACATTATTTTGCATCTGGAGTCCTCCCCATTGTGGGGAAACGACAAGCCTCTCGTGAACAATCCAAGGTTCTGAATGCACAAGGGCTTTCCCTTTTCATCTTTGATGAGAAATGCTCTGCAAGTGTAGTGGGAAGTGCATGTGAGCATGGGAATCATTTTCTCTCAGACGCAAGACTGGGAAAACTTTGTGTACTGAGGGTCTCTGCAGCACATACCCCTTATTCTTTTCATCACTGTTCTTCTGAGGTTTGAACACTTACACAACCTACTGTGACAGTGAAAGATAACAGTTGATAACCCACTTGCTATGCATTGTGGTGGAATGAAGCCTTAAGTTAGACCTGAATTTTCTTGTTTTGGTTGGTATAGAGACCATCTTGCCCAGTAAAAGTTAATTGTGAGAAGCTGGCCATAAGCAGGGGTGTACAATAAATCTATTAGTCTTGGCTGAGGAGTAGACTTTACTGGATGATGAAGAAAGCTTCCTGGAACCATGAGAATACAGGCATTCCCCAGTATCCACTGGGGTTCCATTCTGGACCTCTCCCCGCACCATGAATACCTGAAACCATGGATACTAGGGACACCTTTTTAAAGATAGGAGAACATCAGTGGTTTTGCTGCAGCAAGGTAAAAAAGATTTGTTTAATGTTCCCCTATCTTTTAAATTTTAAATGTAAATTTTAAAGGGATGTGGTGGCGCCGTGGGTTAAACCACTGTTCTGCTGAGCTTTCTGAACGGAAGGTTGGAGTTCAAGACCAAGCAACGGAGTGAGCTCCTCTTGCTTGTCCCAGGTCCTGCCAACCTAGCAGTTCGAAAGTACATAAAAATGTGAATAGATAAAAGACGTACCATTTCGGTGGGAAGGTGACAGCGTTCCATGCGCTACGGTGTATAGTCATGCTGGCCACATGACCATGGAAGCTTGTCCTAGGACAAACGCCGGCTCTTCAGGCTTAGAAATAGAGATGAACACCGCCCCATACAGTCGGTCACGACTAGACCATTGGTCTTGGGGAAACCTTTACCTTTTTATCTTTTAAATAGGCATTCCAATATCCATGATATCCATAGATAACTGAAACCATGGATACCAAATTAGTGGATACCGGGGCATACCTGTACAGGCATTTTCAGTCAGTTTTGAATTTTCACTTTAGACAAGGCAATACAGCTGGTTATTCCCACCCTATTTCTGGATGAGTTTGATTTTATTTATTTATTTATTTATTTTATATCCCGCCTTTCTGCCCCAAGGCATCCAAGGCGGCTTACAACAATAAAATACAATAAAATCACAGTTTACAATTAAAAACAATAATTAAAACAACATTAAAATAATTAAAATTTAAAACAAGCCCCGTGGATCTTAAAATATAAAGAGTCTAAAAAACCAGACCAGCCAGCCAGCCTGTCAATAATTAAAAGCTTGTTGAAATAAAAAGGTCTTCAGTCCCCGACGAAATATTACCAAAGAGGGAGCAGTTCTCATTTCTAAGGGGAGGGCATTCCAAAGTCAGGGGGCCACCACCGAGAAGGCCCTATTCATGGCCGCCATCCCTCTCACCTCTCCTGGTGGCAGCACAGTCAAAAGCCCCCCCCCCAGATGATCTAAGAGTACAGGCAGGATTGTATGGAAGGAGATGGTCCCTCAAATACCCCGGACCCGAGCCGTAAAGGGCTTTAAAAGTCAGAACAAGTACTTTGAATTGGGCCCAGAACAGAACCGGCAGCCAGTGTAGTCACTGAAGCAACGGCTCGACAGAGTCAAACTGATGTGCCCCAGCAACCACCCGAGCAGCCGCGTTCTGTACTAGTTTGTAGTTTCTGGACCGTCTTCAAAGGCAGCCCCATGTAGAGCACATTGCAATAATCTAATCTAGATGTCACTAGGGCGTGGGTCTCTGTGGCCAGGTCCACGCCGCTCAGGTATGGTTGCAGCTGGCGAATCAGCCAAAGCTGAGCAAAAGCTCCCCTGGCCACAGCCGCCACCTGGGAATCCAGGTGCAGCTGCGAATCCAGGAGAACCCCCAACCTGTGGACCTGCTCCTTCAGAGGAAGTGCAACCCCATTCAGAGCAGGGTGAAGTCCAATACCCGGGCTGTGGATTTCCGGACCAGGAGCACCTCTGTCTTATCCGGATTTAATTTCAGCTTGTTCGCCCACATCCAGCCCCCAACTGCCTCCAGACAACAATCCAGGACCTCAACCGCCTCCTCAGAATCAGGGGGAAAGGAGAGATAGAGATGGGTGTCATCAGCATATTGATGGCACCCCACTCCAAACCCTCGGGTGACCTCTCCCAGTGGTTTCATGTAGCATGGGGGATAAGATGGAACCTTGTGGCACCCCAAAAATAAGAGGTCGGGGTGCTGAACAAGCGTCCCCCAGCACCACCTTCTGGGATCTGTCAGCCAGGAAGGAGTGGAACCACTTCAAAACAGTGCCTCCAAGCCCCAACCCAGCCAGCCGACCCAGAAGGACACCATGGTCGATGGTGTTGAAAGCCGCCGAGAGGTCCAGCAGGACTAACAGGGACGCCCTCCCCCTGTCCATTCCCCGGCGAAGGTCATCCACCAAGGCTACCAAGGCAGTTTCCGTCCCGAACCCCGGCCTGAAGCCAGATTGGAATGGGTCCAGATAATCCGTTTCCTCCAGTACTCTCTGCAGCTGTGACGCCACCACCCGCTCAATCACCTTGCCCAGAAATGGGATATTCGAGACTGGCCGAAAGTTGTTTAAGTTAGTGGGATCCAGGGAGGGTTTTTTCAGGAGGTGGGGGGGATGCATTTTGGATGCATTTTCCCACAGTCACAGTTTTGGGGATAGCCATCTAGTATCTCTGGCACATTACATGTTTCTTGGGACCAAAACCATTTGTTGTCCTATGTAAATTAGCAGCTTTTAAAAATCAAAAATCACAGTACAGGGTGAGTCATAACAGTCTCCGCAATCTGAGCGTACCACTACATTGTAATAGAAAGGGACAGGGTAACATAGTTAATGGTAATGGAAAATGTTCCAAGTTTTTTACAGACCTTACAACTGCTGGGTGTGTCCACCCTTCATGATGTGGCAAATATCTATCTTGCAATCCAATCTGGCCCGTGCTCACTCCAGCTTTGCGTAGTCCACCTGAGTGATAGCTGTGGTAATGTGTTGTTTCAATTCAATTAAATCTCAGGGCAGGGGTGGCACAACGCAGCCCCAGAGGAAAACGAACATGAAAGTGCCATTGAACTGTGATAATGGACTCAATTGTTGCATATTCCAAAATACAAACTTCTTATATTCTTACGTTGTTATGCAGTAAGCCTTCTCTGCACCTGATGCCATTCTGACTGGTAGGAATTCCCCCTACCAGCCAAGGATGTGCCAATTTCCCAGTTTGCGCGTATAGAAAACTTGGAGACTCTCTTTCTAGCACCATGTGCTGTGTTTCAATATTTATTTTATTTTATTTATTTGAAGAATTTATACCCCGCCTTTCCTATGCCGAAGCAAATGCCCAAAGTGGCTTACAGAGAACAAACAAATTACAATGTAACCATAATAAGTATGGCTCGCCAACATTCCAAAGACCATTATGATTCACCCTGTGTGTTGCTCTGTTCATGAGGTTAAGTCAGTAAGGGCATTGAACATGGCTTTCTTGATGGTGGCCCCACGGCTTTAGAATACCCTCCCAAAGAGATCTACTGGAGCCTAACCATCCTGTCTTCAGACAACAGAAAAAGTCTCTCCCTTTAAATTTAGACAGTTAAAGCGTTAACTGTGTGAGTTAAAGCGTTTAACTCACACTTACAGTTAAAATGTGCATTAAAGCATTTGCCAATGGCCTCTGCCTGCATGCAACATCTCCAATTCTGCAGATGTTATAATTACAAATAAAATGGCAGTTCAAAAATAGACCTACCCAGAGGGAAGATTTTGCAGAAGTGGAGCTCGCTGAAAGTTGCAGGACTGCATATGCATGGGAAGCAAATCATTTCCCCTCCCCCATTACTAAAACATGCCTTCCTGCAATGGAATGGTTGAGGGATGCTGCAAAACGATTGAGAGAAAACATAAATCAAATTTTCAAGCTCGCGGCTTTGATAGTGTTCTATTAACTACAACAGGGAATGCTATAGCAATGAAGTTGAATCTGTACATTTAATTTAGCTTCTTGCAAGTGTGTACTCCAAGATTTCAATTTTCTGCTGCACAGCATCCAAGGCTTGTCTGGGATATCCGAAATGTGTTTCTAATTGCTTTCTCCATGCAAAAGGGATGTCATAGATGACTAACAGCAGACCTATTAATCACCAATCTAAGTGTAGCCAGTCTTCTGCATACAATATTTATATGTACATGTTTGGAAATTATATATAGATGATCTGGGAAGCCGCTAAACCAATCTTCATTCAGCCAGGTGCTGGATCCTAGCAGGATAAACTCCCAAAAAGATCTATGTAAATAAGTGACTGACAAATCTAAGGCAGGATTAAAATTCATTTACTTTAAACATTTCTGCCTGGACTGTCCCTCCTAGGAAGAACTGTCCACAGCAGTTGATAGCTCAACAAAGCAATAAAATAACACAGTGTTATTCAAACTGGTTAACAACATCATTTCTGGTGGGTCCCGACACAAGTACAATTCTTAAAAGTGGGTCCCGGTCTAAAACATTTGAATACCACTGAAATAACACAAACTGTCCCAGCCAGATGGGCATCTGATGAGCAATTGGTTAGGGCTTGACTTGAGTGACTCTTGATGCCATTCTGACAACCGGAAATACCACCCAAAACCAGAAAATAACTGGAAAAACTAGAACTGAACTAGGAACCAGAAACAATGAGAACTAAAAGGCAAACTTGGTAGAAAATACAAGTTTCTAACAGGCCACAGAAAGATAGGGACAGGCATGCCATAAGACAGCTACCAACACAGATTCTGATTTTATGGAGATTTAAAAAAGAAATCTCACAGATTTATTCCACATTGTCCTAGATCAGTGGTTCCCAAACTGTGGGTCACGAGCCAATTTCAGGTGAGTTGCAAAGTACCTAGGGCAGCCATATTGAAAATGTGGGAAGATGGGATGCTAGAAAGGGGAAGGAGTTTGTGGTTGTTTTGCTTGTGTAAAGATTGTAATTAGGCTCTTTGCTTTCTGATTCATTTTGCTATCAGAAAATTGCTGAGAAATAACCCAACTTCTTGCTGCATTCTCAGGAAAACAGTAGGCTCTAGCGTCACAATGATGGCACTTCTGGTCATGACATCACTTCTGGTGGGTCCCAGAGAGATGGTCATTCTACAAAGTGGGTGGTGGTGCCAAAAGGTTTGAGAACCACTGTCCATTGATAGACCTATCAATGACTGTCTTCATCAACAACAATTTTTCAGGATATCTATGGTTTTGCAGTCATGAAAAGACAACCCTATGCATGTCTATTCAGAAGTAAGCCCTACTAGATTTAATTAGATTTACTCCCAGATATGTGTATGCAGTGGTGTTATCCTACCGGTACGCTGGGCGGGACATCCGGGTGATCGGCAGCCCGCCCGTCGCGTACCGCAGCATTACACCATTTGCGTAACCAATTACACCGCTTGCGTACGTTACGCAAACGGCGTAACACTGCGTTAATGTGACAGGCGGGCTGCCGATCACCCGGATGTCCTGCCCAGCATACCGGTAGGATAACACCACTGTGTGTATGTAAAATAGCAGCCTTATGTACAGATCTAGCCGACTTATTAGGTAGATTAGCAATGCTAAGTAACTACAGTTTCCCCAAAACTTATGCATAGTTGACCTTTTCCCCAAATCATACTCAGGATAAAAATATTATTTTAAAATGTGTTTATTTTTTCAGGAAACCCTACGAATATTGCATTTCTCTTGTAAACCTGGGGAATATTTTTATTGCTGTCAGCCCATTCTTCCACATCGACAGCAGCAACTTAATAAGAAAATATTATTACTCTCTTGTCTGTGTCGCTTCAAAGGTTTCTCAGTGTAGTAGGCTTTGAGTCACTTTTAGGGGAAAAAATATACTCCAATTCCTTATTAGTTTAATTGTGGCTTCCTGCACCCCAAGTGACCATGTAGGAAAGCTAATCAATTTGCAGATAGAATCTAGCTACATTATACATAGTCCTGGCTGTTTGGGAAAACCTATTTATATTCTAAAAGGTGCATTCATCAAACTGCATCTAAGTACAATCCTTTTTTCCTCCTCACACATTGAGGGCACAACACACAATGTTGGAATTCAGCAAAGAGAACAACAGAAGTCTCTTTCTCTTTTCCATTTGATTTCAGCTCTCATGGTGAGAGACTAAATTGGTCCAATTACTAGCTAAATAGAAATGAGTCCTACGGCAAAGAGGATAGGGATGGTATTCACCCCCATAGTTACCCCAGCTAATGTATCTCAGAGCGCAGTTCTAACCTGGAGTTAGGCTGGCACAATTAGGCCAGCAAAGTTTGACTGGCACAAGGGTCACTGTAAAATATGTTTGGACCTCTTTCAAAGTCAAAGTGGCCAGCACAGACGTGTGCCATCCTCCCTGACTCCAAGAGTGGTCCAAACGCACTTTACAGTGGCCCTTGTGCTGGCCAAACTTTGCTGGCCTAACTGTGCTGGCCTTACTCTAGATTAGGATTGCACCCAGTGATGTCATGCAGGGGGAACGCGGGGGAACTCAGTTCCACTAGTTAAAATTAGGGTTGACTCCGCCCACTTCACTCTCCCTCCCCCCCTCCCAATTCCTCTGCAAAGAGCTTTTCTTCTTGGTTGGCCGGCACTCAGAGGGTTAAAAGGAGCGACGCCGGATTCCTAGGGGGGCGAAGGCAGTGATATCATTCGGGGGAACGGACCAGAACGGGCGTTCCAGATCCTAACTGTGCCCGCTTAACTCCAGGTTAGGATTGCACCCCCCTTATCAGATTAGTTTGCAATGAGGTTGGCAGTTGGGAGCAGGGTAGGGATAACATACCCTAGACCAGAGGTGCTCAAACTACTCAGGAGTTTCTGAACCCAGGTAAGAGCTTAAAGAGGCAGGGCAGGGGGTAGGATTGTGTTGCTGCCAGGGATGAAGAGGGTTTGGTTTTTTTTGCTTAGTTCATGCAGCTCCAGCCTCCTGAGGAGTCCTGGGAGCCTGAAGACCCCTCTTCAGGGCTTCCTGCACCTCCAAACAGCTTTAAAAAACTGGCCACTTCCTTTTTTCAGCATGAAATTGGAAGTGCCTGAAAGCTTGTTGCCCCCCGAAAGCTTGTTGCCCGGTTCAGTTGCACCCCCCTGAACTTCTTTAACTATGCCCCTGTATAAAGAAGTGATATAGGTATACTATAGTAGTATTATTCAAACTGGGGGTCGGGACCCACTTGGTGGGTCACGACCTTATGGCAGATGGGACATGGAAAGCTGGGAGCAGTCACTTGGAAACTGCAGACTTTACCCTTGCTGTATTCCTTTTGTGAGAACTGCTTCAATTTTCAAGTGAGGTGTGTGTGTGTGTTTAATTTTGTTTTTAGTTCAGTACTATTTTGTCCTAATCTTGCTTTCTGTCAGAGATGTTTCATGGTTGTGCAATTACTGCAGTTCAAGAATGCCAGTTTGCATTCCAAGAGTGTCATTTGATTACGTCACACTGACAGCACTTTTGCTTGATGATGTCACTTCTAGCTATGACATCACTTCCAGGTTAATGATATCACTTCCAGTGGGTCCCCATATGAGTGCTATTCTAAAAGTGGGTCCCAGTCTGAAATGTTTGAGAACCACTGCTGTATAAAAGCTTCCAGCCTACTCAAATGCATTATGATCCCCAGACTGAGCAACTGAAAAGGGGGAAGAGGAAATAGAGAATAAAGGGTGGGGTAGAATATACTGACATCAAAAGAGTAGAAGAGGGTGTCATTTGTGGCAGATACTTTTGGAAAGAGAAAAGGTGTGATGGTGCAATTCCATGCTACTTCAGAGTAAGTCCCAATGTGTTCAATGGTGCTTACTCCCATGAACGTGTGTGTAGGATTTCAGTCTGAGGGGGTTGAATGTCTACTATCTAATTTTGCGTCATTGCTGGTTCACAGAAGATGAAGAAAAAGTCACCATGAGTACAACAATTACACTTTGTGTTGCTACTAGAGTCTGTTGGTAAAAGAGAACATAGAAGTATTTTCTCTCTCTTCAGACAGTTTTCCATTTGAGATAATTGGCTTTTTAAAAACAAAATCGACAGCAAGATCTTGCTGCAGACTACTGAATGTGCACAACACACAACTCTCGGAGATGGTCTCTTTGACAAGGTCTTATGTTGTTGTTGTTCAATTGCTAAGTCATGTCTGACTCTTCGTGACTCTATGGACCACAGCACAGATAGTGACACTATCTAACCATCTCATCTTCTGCCGCCCCCTTCTCCTTTTGCCTTTGATCTTTCCCAGCATGAGGGTTTTTTTCTAAAGAGTCCTCTCTTCTCATGAGCTGGCCAAAGTATTTGAGTTTCAGCTTCAGTATTTGTCCTTCCAGGGAGCAATCAGGCTTGACTTCCTGTAGGATTGACCCATTTGATCTCTTTTATTCCATCTCCCCAGCACCCTTGAACCCTTGGGTATGAATCCAAATCCTTCTGTGCAACTGGCACTGTCAAATTCTGTTTCTTGGTGCAGTCCTGCTAAACAGTTCACATGAAACTAAGTCGTCTGCTGTGGTTTCATGGGACTAAGTTGGCCATCCCTCTCAAAGAAGGCAAGAAGCAACTGTTTGGCCGGTTCAACTCCATGTCTATTCTGCTGGCTTGTACCTTCTTGTGATCTGTGTCCCTGAACTGTTCATTTTGTTCCTTTGTTTGTTCTCCTTGCCCTAATCCTGCCCCTTCTGACTCCATCTCACCTGGCATGCTGGAAAAACAGCTCAGAAGTTTCTACCATGAAATAATCCGAAACTCTGAGCGTTTGCTGTTAGAGGAATCAAAACCCTCAAATGTATCAAAACTCTGTGGCACTTGTGTTGTCACAAAGCTGGCCTATAGGGCGGTTTGCTATTAGATTCTGTTTTAGGAAAACCAGGCAAGAAGTAATTTGCCATTTGCATTCTGCAAGCTGACAGTTAATTGTAGCACTGCAGAATTTGCATTCCGATTCCATGCAGAATTTGCACAGCTTTGCCATGTTATAACACAGACAAATGATACAATCAACGGGTAGCCCCTCAGAAGCAAGAATGCTTTTCAAGAGCATTGCAAGAGCATTTTCAAGAGCATTTTTAGATTGTGAGCCCTTTTGGGACAGAGAGCCATTTAACTTTATTATTTGCCTGTAAACCGCTTTGTGAACTTCATGTTGAAAAGCGGTATATAAATACTTTTTGATTGATTGATTGATTGCAGGCAAAGAACAAATGGCAAGAAAACTACTCCAGCACTCTAAGGCCTTCTTGAAATGATGAGGCTCTTGCATTTAATGAGTAATACCTGGGATGTGCTATAAGTTTATGCTCCAGGATCAGAAGAAATAAGTATTCTGGGGGTCTGTCACATGCCTAACAGAAATATCCTGTAACAGTTGGAAGACAGGAGTCGTTATGAGGAATTAGTGAACTTCACCATTTTTCCTGCCTGCCCACTCGGGAAGATCCAGGGCTGTTAACTCAGAGCTGTTGTTTGAGTTACCACCAAACAACAACACCAATCACCGCACAGTTTTAGATAAGACCCAGGGATGGGAGACCCATCTGCATGAGAAAGGCAGTATAGGCATGCCCCAGTATCTGCTGGGGTTCTATTCCAGACCCCACCGTGGATGCCTGAAACTGTGGATACTGTGGACGCCTTTTTAAAGATAGGAGAACGTCAGTGGTTTTGCTGCAACAGGGTAAACAACGAGATTTGCTTTCCTTATCTTTTTAATAGGTGTCTCAGTATCCATGATATCCATGGATAACTGAAACAGTGGCTACCGAATCAGTGGATACTGGGGCAAGCCTGTATACTTTTTTTTGCATTTGAAGCTAAGGCTGTAATCCTAAATACACATGTTCCAAACCTACTTGCCCATCAACAGTTTACATGATGCAGCCCACCACAGAGGTGTGCGCTACATGTTATGGGGAAGGCAATTAGGTGGTCTCCTTGAAATAAGAGAATTGGTGTCTTACTTGTGGGTAGGTCCCTGATGGCCTATTGTTGCCTTGGACCTATGCCAGCCATGTGGCCGGCATAACTAAGCAGTGCAGACCAAATGTTGCGGAACAGGATCAGGTGTCCACACTCTAGCCCATCCCCACTTCCTACCTTCTCCCCTCCCCACCCAGGAAATGCCCCATGCACTGGCCTATGTGCTCTGGTGCAGTCTCCCAATCATGGCACCACTCCTCTGTTGCAGCTGCCCCTTTGTGACAGCAGCTCAGAATGGCTTGCCAACAGTACACATTGCATGCGTAGAAAGCCATTTACAATGATGAGACTCTATCTCATTGTCGTAGGGCAGCCCATATGATTGGGCTGGGTAGTAGGGAAGACACCCCACTGAGTTTAATGATACTTATGTTGGAGTAACTCTGATTTGGGATTGTAAGCTTTGTGATGCTGAGCCCATGCCCAAGCAGCATAGGGCCTCCTGGACTTGACTGCAAGCCTCCGGGTGCTTCAGATCACCTCTAGATGTGACCAGAAGTCACTGGCATGAATTGGAAGTGGCTTCTGGTAACATCTGGGAGGACTTCTGAGGATGCTGGGAGGCCAGCACAAATTCCAGAGGGCCAGGTATAGCTTCCAGGTGAGTAATTGCAGCACCACACTGCTCCCTATGGAATTGCAGTACAGGCATGCCCCAGTATCCGCTGGGGGTCAGTTCCGGACCGCACAGTGGGTAGCTGAAACCATGGATACTGGGGGCGCCTTTTCAAAGATAGGGGGACATCAGTGCTTTTGCTGCAACAAGGCAAAAAAAAAAGAGATTTGTTTATTGTTCCCCTATCTTTTTAATAGTATCCATGGTATCTGTGGATAACTGAAACCGTGGATAAAAAATCAGTGGATTCCGGGGCACGCCTGTATCTGAGGATTTGTTATCCACAGGAGAGTCTTGAAGTGGATCCTTGCAGATACCGGGGCCCCACTGTACTCTTTCAGACATGTGCTTTTGCCTGGCTCTCCTTGGTTACCATCTGATCCTGGGAAAAATGGAATCTGGTTGGACTAGCTTCTGGATTTTATACATCCATTCTGGTCGATGAACGGCTGTCTGAACCCCAGGATAGAAGAAGTCTCCTCTTCCTGATTGTAGGAAATTGCCTTCTATACAGAGTTAGAATATAGATCCATCTAGATGAGTATTGTCAACACGGACTGGAAGTGGCTGTCCAAGATTTCAGAGGGGATTTTTTTCTCTGCCACCTTGAAAATGTCAGAGACTGAAATGGGGACTTTTTTTCTGCATGCAAAGCAGGTGCTAGTCTGGTGCACTACAGGCCCTTTGCAGAGAGAAGGCAACTTAGGACACTGCAGAGTGGCAGCGAGCGATTGTGGAGTGTGGTATAGTGAGATCTGTACTGCTGGTTGAGAAACACTTTCAAGGATATCGGCTTGTTTGTTTGCCAGGTGCACCACAGTTAATAGCCTGTTTGTTCTGGCACCTGCCTTCATTACTTAGGACCAGACTGAGAAGTCATTATGCATCTTTGCAGAGAGCAACATAACACAAGAATTCCCATTCTAATCTGCCGACATTCAGATGGCAAGGTCCTTGAAGGACTTCGTTGGCAGGACTGTGCTAACAGAGCCTTCTCAGATATTATGGAATTGTCATGTTCCAGGAGTAACAAGTTCTTGTTAGAAGAAGTATGTAAACTGGTGCCCTGCAAGTCTGTGCTTAACATTCAGAATAAGGCCCACTCCATCCAGGATATTTTCCTACATAGAACACACTTTCATGTAAGAGACAAGATGCAGCTCAAATGGGATACATGCATGAAACTCAATGGCATAGCTGCGGTTGTGCAGGGGGCAACTGCACCGAGCAACAAGCTTTAGGGGAGCAACAAGCTGAGCGTGACACCAGTGGCCAAACTTCTAAAAACATTGGTAACTATAAATAATACCATCATGTTATATATCATTGGAAAGGACATTTAATTCTGAATGCAATGAAACAAACCTGCTGAAATAGCTGTATTGTTTTTGTCATTGATTTTGACTCTCCTTTGACCCAAAGTGGCAGGTGCCTTTGCTATGCTGCTGAAGCCACTTACTGCAGAGAAGTGTTTTCTCAGTTGTTATATAATGCATACATGATTGGACTACATGTTTTTTAAATGAATGAATATGTAAGTATTGTTTCTCTTTTGTTGGGGACAGGGAGTGACACACCAGCCGAGTCAAGTTAGGCATTTTTGACACTGCAAACCCAAAAGGTTAGTCATCACTGCCTTAGGCGGCAGTCCTCGATTTTCTCTGGAGCAAGTACCATCGAACACAATGGGACTAACTTTTGAGTAGACATGCCTAAGATGACACTGTTAGAGATGCATAACTGCAGGTGTCCAGTTAGAAAGTATATGGGATGGGAAAACTCTTGTTTATTTCCTCTTCCCAGAAAGAGCCAGCAAATGAAGGGGGAAAAAACCCCCGATTCTATTGGTTAACTAAATGTGAAGAGACAGGTTTGGCTGTGGTGTCACAAACAGAGCAGCCTGAAAATATATAAAAGCTGCCAAGCACAAAACAGCTAATTTTGCAAATACATATCTTCACACAAAGCATTTTGCATTTTCTTTTATCTGTTTTACTCTCCCAACACTCAATTTCAGTGGATGCCCCCTGGTTCTGGTATTGCAAGAGAGGGAAAAGACTCTATCCCTCCCATGCATAATTTTATATGTTTCAATCATGTACCCCCTCAGGCACTTTTTTTCAACTGAAGAGCCCCAAACGCTGCAGTCTTTCTTCATAAGGGAGGTGCCGCAGCCCCATAATCATTTTTGTCGCTCTCTTCTGCACCTTTTCCAGCTCCACTTTTTGAGATGTGGTGACCAGAATCGTTTTAGGAAATACTTTTTTACCCAGTGGGTAATTAAGCTATGGAACTCCTTGCCACAGGAGGTGGTGATGACATCTGGCTTGAATGCCTTTAAAAGGGGACTGGACAGATTTCTGGAGGAAAAGTCCATCATGGGTTATATGCCATGATGGGTGGTACAACCTCCTTACATTAATAGTAGGCTACTTCAGAATGCCAGGTGCAAGGGAGTGGCAACAGGATACAAGCATCTTGTTGTCTCATGCCTCCCTGAAGCACCTGGTGGGCCACTGTGAGATACAGGAAGCTGGACTAGATAGGCCTTTGGCCTGATCCAGTGAGGCTCTTCTTATGTTCTTATGCACTTGCTACTTGCCTTGTTGGTGTCAAAAAATTCGTATCGTTTTAGAGAACCCGCCCCTCTCTCCAACATTATAAAGGTACTTATCATCCGCGGGGCGCTTTTTTCCTCCCTGAATATTTTTTCCTATATTTCCTATCATACCATGATATGCATAGGAGAAGGTAAACACCTTGAATTTGTCATGAGGTCATTGTTCTACTGTATTTGCAAATCTGTTTGGCATCATTGCCAGGTACATAACCTCTTTAATGGAAACTAATTATGCCTAAACCATGTAATTTGCGTAATAGTTTGGAAGTGCTACTCTGAACAATTTTGTTAACTTTTTTGCTCCCACTGCCTGTTTACAATTTCCCTTTCAGCAGACCATTTGAACAGCACTCAGATCTCATCTCTGTAATTAAAATGAGGCAACATTAATCACTAAGCTATTGTAGCTTGAACAACTTCTAATGCATTTGAAGGGAAAATGGAGCTTTCTAATGCATCTAAACAATTAAGTCCATTAGGTATGGTGCTTCTTTAAGGGGACAGTGTGATCTAATTAGGTACACACACACACACACACACACTCTGATTGGAGTTAAATGCAGCTTGCTTTTAATATGACAAGGCATGGCTTGATGAGATCTTTCCAACCATCCTAACAGTCCCTTTTTGTTTATTTCTAGCAAGTCTTGCAGCACAGTTCTAGCACGTTTACTAAGAAGCGTATCCAGCGGTGTTGCCTGAGCTCGGGTAACAAGGGGTATAGGACATCAGAGTTTCCTTACTGAGGCCTAGGCAATGGTCAATTCTAACAGTGGTTGAATTAGACAGCGGTGTAGGGCTTGACTATGTTGCCTCTCACATACAGATGAATGGCTGGCCAGTTCAAGAAACCATCAAGGCATCTGCAGAGCTGATAATGATCCTTAATGGGCACCAGGAACAAAGACCGATCACTAATTATTCAAGAAGCTCAAGGATGCCTTTTGGGCAGCACAATCCTGGCTACTTGCACAGCACATACTAATGTAGTGTGTCTGTTCTAAGCCAGTTTTAGTACCTGTGCAATAATGAATTTTTCAATTAATGCTAAAAGCATAGTTAGGACTGACACCAGGTTCTAATTTCCAAGATTCATTGTGGAGCCTTTATTAAATCAAAGGTGTGACCTTGTCAATCTTTAACTTCATGGAAAAGAGCTTGTTCAGAGAGAGGAAGCCTTAATAAGCTCAGTCTTTTGCAAAGGGAGCCAAGGAGCTGTGTCTCACGCGTACAGCACAATCCTAACCTGGAGTTAGGCTGGCACAGTTAGGCCAGAAAGGTTTGGCCAGCACAAGGACCACTATAAAGCACATTTGGACCACTCTCGGAGTCAGGGAGGATGGCTCACGTCTGTGTGCTGGCCTCTCTGACTCCGAGAGTGGTCCAAACATATTTTATGGTGCCCCTTATGCAGCCAAACCTTGCTGGCCTAACCATGCTGGCCTAACTCCAGGTTAGGATTGTGCCATCAGGCTGTTCTTGTAAAAGGAAATTCTACTAAAAGGTTTTAGCAGGTCATAAAATGCGTTTGGTTGATATCGCTTCTCAGCCGTTTGGCTAAGATCAAGTGTAGTGGTTGATATTATTTTACAGCTCTGCGGAGTTCACACTGGTTTGTAGCAGTGTAGAGGGGAGCAAAGGACAAAGTTTTTTGGCACCTGAACACCCATGTAAATTGCCTCACCCTCACCATCAGAGCCATTCATGGTCATGAGAGCAAACGAGCACCTCCGCTTCACTCTCACATCCATGAATGGCTTTGTTAGTGAGGGGGGCCACTTTATACAAGCTCCTGAAAAAACATAGTGCTTTGTTCCCAATGGTGGGAACACCATTGGCTTGTGGGAAGTTCACACTGAGGCTTTGCAAGGGAGAACACTGGTTTCTTACAGGGAGGATCTGCATTTTATTTTTGATCAAGACTAGAGGTTGAGGAGGGACCATAGTTTAGTGGTAGAGCACATGACTTGCAGGTAGAACACCTCAGGTTCAATCTCTAATGTCTTCAGGTGAACCGGGAAGAAACCTCTGCTAGAAACGCTGAAGAAAGACTGGTTGAAATGGGAAAGCAATAACAGCTCCTGCTGCTCACTCAAGCAGGTGGACTCCCTGATGACAAAACAACCAATCCCCAACATGCTGGACAGGGTGGGATCAGAGCCAGGATGCCAACCTGGTTTGGGAGATGGACCTGGAAGATCCAGGTTCAAATCCCTGCTCAGCCATGAGGCTTTCTGGGTGAGCTTGGGCTAGTCACTTTCTCTCAGCCTCACCTACCTTACAGGTTTGTTGTGAGACACAAAGAAAGGACTCAAGGTAGGAACTATGTACACCACCCGGAGCTCCTCGGAGGAAGGAAGCGGCGTCATGCAGCCAAAACGCTTGGCGGGAGGAACGGGTGAGCGGCAACCCGCCCATTCTGTACCGCTCTGTTTCACCATCCCCTCTGTTTCGCAGGGGCAGGGATTATGGCGAAACGGAGCGGTACACAACGGGCGGGCTGCCGCTCACCCGTTCCCCCCGCCCAGCGTTCCGGCTGCATGACGCCGCTGGAGGAAGGGTATAAAAATGTGAAAAATAAATAAGAGGCAAAGGAAGATTCCAATCCCTGCACTGTTTGTCAGAGTGTGTGAACTGACCCAAAGTTTTCCAGTCACGTAGGTTTTCCAGTCACCAGAAATGAAAATGGCTGTCTGGTCTCCTAATGCACACAGAGCTTTTCTCTTCACAAGAACAAAAGAAGAGTTCTGCTGGATCAGGCCAAAGGCCCTTCTAGTCCAGCTTCCTGTATCTCACAGTGGCCCACTAGATGCCTTACAGAACACGCAAGATGCCTGCATCCTGTTGCCAGTTCCTTGCACCTGGCATTCTGAAGTAGTCTACTACTAATGTAAGGAGGTTGCACAACCCATCATGGCCTATAGCCACGATGGACATTTCCTCCAGAAATCTGTCCAATCCCCTTTTAAAGGGACCTTGGTCAGATGCCATCACCACCTCCTGTGGCAAGGGGTTCCACGGATTAATTAACAGCTGGGTAAAAATGTATTTCCTTTTTTCCATTCTCACTCTCCCAACACTCAATTTTAGTGGACGTCCCCTGGTTCTGGTGTTGTGAGAGAGGGAATAGAACATCCCTCTATCCACTATATCCATCCCATGCATAACCTTCAAGGTTACACACCTTACCACAGCCCCAGCTTCTTATATATGCACTTGGAAGTAACACACGTTGAGAAAAAAAAAAAAAGACCACTTAGTCATCTCCAGGAAGCATAAAAGGCATTTTTGTTTGTCCCCGTTGCTCATTTGTCTTCATTTCTGCAAGGAGTTTCTGAGGATTCCAGCTTGGAGTGCTTTAAAAATAAAAATATATTAATTATACATATCTGCATGCACCACAAGGCTCTTCCTGACTCGACAAGAATTGCCGGTATCGTGCTGCAGGGTGCTAGTGAGATCAGAAGAGGGAAAGTAGGCTGTTGCCATGCAGCCGATCAAGAGGGAAGCAACAAGAGCACACGGGAAACAAAATATATTCAGAAGAGTCTTCCTTTTTATGGAGGGAAAAAGGGAATTTTCATCATTTTCATTTCCTCCGAGGACTTTTATAACTGGTTTGGGCGTCTTTATGACTTGCTCTCTTTCGTGTTCATTCCTGTTATTGAGGATCTTGCAGCCGAAGTGTCGGAGTCTGACTTAGCAAGATTTAATTCTCTTCCAAATTATATTTCATCCGGCTCACTTTGAATCTGCTTTTGAAGAGGGCTCAAACGCTTACTGGCAGTTTTTTTGTGTTGTTTTTTTGTTTTTTGGAACAAATAGGAAAGACCTTTAGTACTCCATCAAAGAGCCTGTGGCCCAATGGTGTTTGCAATTTCTGTTTCTCTCAGGGCCAATCCAGGCACCAACCCTTTGAAGACAGAGTTATTTCTGTGTTGGCATTTGCAGAACACTGTGATTACTACTTAGAACTATAAACTCCTCTACGTTGTTCTGTATTGCACGTGGAGCCCCTGCATGTATGGATTTTTCCCCCATATGTGCCACATAAAGCTGAGAAACTCCATGTTCAAGTCCTCATAGCCACACAGATTCTGTAGCAACCAGGTACTACTCAGTGTCCAATTAAGCATAAAAGGTAAACATTTCCCCACCACCAAATGGGCTAGTCGTGACCAACTATAGGGAGCGGTGCTCATCTCTAAGCCCGTAGAGCCGCCGTTTGTCCGAGGACAAGCTTCCGTAGTCATTTGGCCAGCATGACTATATGCCGTAGCGCAGGGAATGCCGTTTAAGCATATTGAAAGCCAATTAAGCCAATTAAGCATACTGAAATCTTATTCAAGTAATATGACTAAGAGCACACACTATGCCTATGCCTAGTACTACACTATGCCTAGTAAGGCCGACATAGCAAGGCCCTATCCCAAGGCCCATTAGGAGGCGGTGGAAGCAGCAACGTGCAGGACAAGGGGAAGTTTTCCTCTTGCACCCGTGTAAGCCCCAGTCACCCCTATGGGGCTGTTCGGATCTGCACTGGCTGTTTTGCAGGCACAGAGGAACATGGACAGGAGCGGCCTGAATTGGGGCCGCCCTGGCCGGGAACGGGCTAGGATTTGGCACTACGGCCATCCTGCATCACAAACCCTGTCTCCACCCATTGTGCTGCCCAGTTATGCCCCCAGAACACCCCAGAATGTCCTTGCGGAGACCCTGTACCGACCAAGCAACGCCGGAGTTCGACTGGTGCATGACCAGTGCTGCCGACAGTTGCGATGGTGCCCAAGCATTAGCGCTGCCGTTTGCACCGGCCAAGCGCCATAGCACTGATGCAGACGTGCTTTACGGCATGTTTGTGACAGCATTCGGCCGGCACAAGAGTGCAGCGCTAGCGCTAAAGGGGTATAGGATTGCGCTGGTGGAGTGCAATCCTAAACGGGAGTTAGGCCAGCATAAACTTAGCCAGCTCATAAAGCGTATTTGGACTACTCTCTCAAAGTCAGGGCGTTATGGCACATGTCTGTGTGCTGGCCTCTCTGACTCTGAGAGTGGTCCAAACATATTTGCTGGCTTAGTTTATGCCAGCCTAACTCAGTTTAGGATTGCGCTCTTAAAGCAATACTCTTCAAACAGTGGGTCATGACCCAACAGAGGGAGCAGAAAGGGACCATATCCCCTTAAGCAGGGAACATATTCCTTGCCCCATACTGAGCAGCTGCTGCCTCCTAACATGGTTAAGATGCAGCACAAAGGAGCCAGCCTGCCTATTCCAGCGGAGGTTAGGACTGTGCTGTAAAACTCCTGGCGGGTCACATTTGGAAATGTCGCTACTTTAATGATAGAAATGCCTGTATCTTTGTCTGTTTGTGGTCCCTCCATGCCTGTAGCATTTTCTGACTTGTTTTTAAACATGTGTGAGTCTGTCTTTGTATGTGTAAATATCTATCCTTCTGGGCTGAGCACGCGACAAAAACAGGGCTCTCACAAACACCACAAAAAGTGATTTGCATAAGAATATAGTTGAGATATATTTTCTTCCTGTCGCCCTCCTCAACACCAGCTAAATGTGCTCCCTCTAGGCTCAGAGCCTAATAATCCTTATTTCTGAATTATTTGAGAGATAGAATTGCTGTGATGTTTCATTTGTACCCAATATAATAGGAAAACATCCAATGAAATGAATGTCAACCCTCCTGGGCTTACATGTGTTATTATAGACTCATCTCATTACTTCTTTGCCAACTGGTAGTGTGATCCTAGCTGCTGTTTAAAAAAAGATGATGATAAGGGCACACAATTGGCTGAAGTACTATACTACTGCCAGGACATCATACAATTGCATAAAAACCGAGGAAAACATGATCACACAAAGTCCACCCAAGGTTCCAGTTCCTCCAACACATTGTTAGTGATGCTGGCAACTGGTAAATTGTGTGATGTCCTGCAATTGTATGATTGTGTTGTTCATTTTATTTTACATTGAAGATCTTTGTTTCAGGTAATCACTAGCTCAGTGGTTCTAGAACATTTTAGCAGCGTGATCCACTTTTTACAATGATAATCTGTCTGGGACCACTGGAAGTGATGTCATGGCCGTAAGTGCCATAATTGTGACACCAGTCCCTGCCGTTTTCCTGAAAATGCAAAAAAGTTGGGTTATTTCTCAGCCGTTTTCCAATAGCAGTATGAAATCACAGCTCTAGCTCATTGGTCAGGGAAGTAAAAAGGAAGCCCTAGGGTCTCCTCCAAGGGCTCAGTAATGGAATGTAGGGTCCAACCAATGTCTCCTCAGCAAAAAGGCATTGTGTTCTTTACATGTTATTGGAAAAGATAGCTCCTACTATATAGAGAGGCACAAAAGCAAAAACCCATCTATTGAATATGGATGTGTTAATTTCTCTGAAGAAAACCATAAAACTGGGTGCCGCAACAAATAGCTACGAACAGCTTAAAAACCATTTTCTACCAATGATGTGTTAGAACAACATGGTCAAAAAATAGGGTTTACATCTAGGCTTTAAGACATCTTTAAAACAAATAAGAAAGTTGAGTTCAATTTTGCAAGCTGTTTGGTCTGCTTTTGTGTATAGGTGTATAGGTGTATAGGCTTCAAACAAGGAGCCTGGAAGGAGCGGGTAACAGATTCCTCTCACAAATGATGGGGGAGATTTTTTTTCCCCAGATGTTTAAGCAGAGGTGGAGGGAGGGTGCTGCAGAGGGTGGCAGGTGCAACAGGCGCCGCCAGTGGCAAGGCGCTGCTGCGCGGATCAGCCACACACTTTTCTCCTCAGCCTCCCTTGCATTCGTATTGCTCCTTAATGGAACGATTCTGGGAGCAGGGATGTTACCAAAAAGAGCTGAGTTTAGGGGAATTAATACATTTCACAGCTTCAGCTCAGTTGGAACATGGAATTATAGGCTGGATAATAAATTTGCGTAATGTAGAAATCCCTATTTCCTTAAGAAGAGACTGAGAGAAATACTTCCAATAAAATGGTGTCTATTAAGAAAAAGATACAAAATAGATACTTGAGAAGATTTAGCCGAGAGGGTTAATGCCTCTTTGCCCGAAGATAACAGCTGAAGATCTGAAGGTCGTGAGTTCGAGACTACTGGAAGTCTCTGTAAGTGGCATACCTTGCAAACTGCAGCTGATTAAAAGCTGAGTTCCAGCTGCCTCATGGGAGGAGGAGTGTGTTGAAGTCAGCTGCGTCTCTGGTGGGAGCAGGGAAGCCTCATATCAGCCAGCAGAAGACAGACGGGTGGCTAAGAAAGAAGGCTAAATCCAGAAAGAAAGATCTGTATGAGTGTTGTTCTTGAAAGATAGAACATTTCTGTAACTTGTAAAAACCTTTGGGTTTGTCAATAAAAAGTCTGCCTATGTAAACCGCCTTGAGTTACAGTCATTAGAGAAATCTAGTGATCTTAAGAAAGGTGGTATATAAATACATTTTATTTATTTATTTATTTATTATTATTATTATTATTATTATTATTAAGCATCAAAAAGCTAGTGTAATACCTTGATCAGAATATGCCTATGGTGGTGAGTGCAGTATCGTGTGTGTATTCGATGCATCTGATGGAAATTAGGGAAAAGGGATTATAGGGTAGGAGTCCCTGCTCTTTTACCCCAAGTTGCTAGCACTAAAGACAAGAGAGAAGGGTAAAAATGGGGGGTGGTTTAGAGAATCAAAGCACTGAGATAGTTACCTATCCAGATGTAGGGTGCATTGGTCAGCAGTTCTGTGAGCAGGGTGGTGGACACTCGGGGAGTGACCATATGCTAGTTAAATTGTCTTGGTATGAAAGGGTTTTTGTGTTTTTTTTTAGTTGCTTCTCTCTGCAGGGGGTTAATGTGTAACTGTGTGTGTGTGTTGGCTTTAATGTATGAATGGATAATTTGGGTATGAATGAAGGGAATTCCTCCTAATCAGGCAGGCTGTAAACACAGCTAGTGGTGTCAGCGAAAATATAAATACATCAAGATGGCTAGCAACTTAAAATGAGGTTTGCATAAGTTAATGTAAAATGTAGGTATCCAACATACAAGATTTCCTGGAGTTGCATTCAGGAGAGTAAATACAAAATGTAAACAATGCAAAGTTGCCTGACATGATTACATTCACCTAGAGTTAATGAGATCATTTTCCTTCCAGGATGTTTAATAGAAAAGGGCAGATAAGGAGTCCTCAGGCTTGACCAAAGTCTTGTGACCTCTGTCCCTTAGAGTTCATCCTGCATTTTGGTTTTTATTGCTGTGGTCACTGGATTGTTGCTTAATTTTAGAGTAAAATAAAGAAAGAAGGAGCTTTACTGGTAAGACGGAGGCATGGCCATTCAGAGCCGGGAACGGGAACATTGTTAGCAATGAAAACCAGAAATAGAAGAACCCCATATTAGGCCAAGACTACAGACAGTCTGGGACGTGGTGGCGCTATAGGTTAAACCGCTGTGCTGAGCCTGCTGACTGGAAGGTTGGCAGTTTGAGACTGCGTGACTGAGTGAGCTCCCATTGCTTGTCCCAGCTCCTACCAACCTAGCAGTTCAAAAGCATGTAAAAATGCAAGTAGATAAATAGGCATCACTTCGGTGGGAAGGTAACAGTGTTCCGTGTGCTACGGTGTATAGTCATGCTGACCACATGACCATGGAAACTTGTTCTCGGACAAACGTTGACGCTTCGGCTTAGAAACGGAGATGAGCACCACCCCCTACAGTTGGCCACAACTAGACCATTAGGTCGTGGGGAAACCTTTACCTTTACCTTACAGGCAGTTCACCATCTTTAAAGATTCTTGGCCACAGTGCACTGAGTGAATATAGCTCGGCTGTACTAGACTGATATATTGTGTACCACACAGATATAATGTGTTTGCAACTGACAGAAAGATAGAACAGACTTGCCTGACAACGCAATGCATTGCCCTGGATTTATTTGTTCTTTTAGATTTACAGCTTATCTTATCTTCAAGGCCTTAGAATAGGTAAGCTTAGAACCTTTTCAAAACACAGGAAAATGTGGCACATGCCTCAGGATTTGGTAACACAAACACAGCTATTATTGAACAGTAGATTTGAAATATAGCTATCAGAATCGGCCAGAAAAAAATATATCGCTTAGAATGCATCCTCTCTTTGCAGAGGACGTTTCTTATACTTTAGTAGCAGGAAGGCTGATAGATGGTTTCGCACCCGGTAAGAAGCGAGGGGAAGGGCCAAGCTGTGCACACCCCATGAAAATGCATGTTGAAAACATGTGGGGTAAGTATATTCTAAACAGACTCCAAATAGATTTGGACTGTCAAGCCCAGTTTTTGACAAGGGCCTGAGCACCATAAGCAGTGGCATCACTAGGGTTCGCGTCACCCGATGTAAGAGCTCATGGTGTTACCCCCATGATGGACCCCCTCCTGTACCAGATCATACAGAATACATTACAATATCATACACACAACCTAAATGCATCATTGGGCTTGGTGTAACCCAGCTTAGCTCTTAGTCATTTATTGTTATATCTAACAGTATGAGTCACTCAACAAATCAGTAACCAACCAAAAAAACCAGCGGCCAACTTGATGACACACGCAACTGAGGGCGTAATCCTGTTTAGGACATAGTGCAGGCACATTGTTGAGTCAGCGCTACGTCACTAGCACCGATGTGGGGGCGGTGACGGGCACCCCCCACGTCGGTGCTAGAGCTCTCAGGCCGATGCTAGGAGTAGTGGTTCTGGGAGGAGGGAGGGCCCGCAGGAGGAGGGAATTGGAGGGATGGGTGGTCCAGTGGGCATGCCGGCCTGGGGAGGGGGTTGGGATGCAGCCATCAGGATGCGGCCGTTCCTGGGCTGCGCAGCCCCAATTTGGGCCACGTGGCATCCTCGGAGCTGCTCCTGCTGTACAGCAGGCACAGTTCCAAGGAATCCCATGGGAGGCTGGATCCTCCCCTGGGGTAAAGGCAAGAATGTGCCCTTGCCCCAGGAAGGCCCCAGTGGCCTCCTAACCAGTGCTGGATAAGCCTGCCTGTTCCAGCACAAGTTAGGATTACACTCTAAGAATTCTAGAACTAGTTATGCTGCAGGTAAGCCCACGCAGGAGCTTGGACAGAGACATGAGGGCTGGGGGAAGGTGTGGGCAGAATGGGGTGTGATGGGAACGGGAAGGAGGGCAGAGCAGGCATGGGAGGGCAGGATTGGCAGTGGCATACACTGACTCCCAAGCCCCTTTCTGGACTTTCACCGTGCAACACGGACCTGCACCAGGCCCATGTTGCAACATAGTGGCTGCTGGGGCTTCTCCCAGGGCAAGGAGACAAATGTCCCTTTGCCCACAAACAGACCTCCAGTAGCCAAAAATTCCCTGAATGGCGCAGTGGAGGCCCAGTCGGTGCCACAGCATCGCTGCGCAGGAATTCGGGTAGGATCAGGCTGTTAACTGAAGAAAAGTAGAACCTGCACAGACCGAGCAAAATCTGTGGTGTTTATAATTTAATCAAATTCAGCTCATTCTGTCATCCTGATGATAAAAGTCTCAAAATTTATCACCTGCTCACATCCGACTGCACATAGCCTTTAGCAGCTGCCACCTGTGGGGAGATGCTAGATTTTCAGACAGCAGGTTTACACATAAGAAATGTTTGCTATCAGCCTTGCAGAGTATGCTAGGAGGGAGGCCAGTGTTTGTTGAAGTGGGCTTGACACCAGTAAAAAAAAAAATAAGAAAAGGATTCACTGGTTCACTGCTGCCACCTTGCACTGGGAAAAAAATGAAGGAAAGTTTATGGCAGTTTCACATTCCAATTCTGGCCAAAGGCTGCCAAAGCACCCTAATTAATCTGCCTCTCCAGGTGTATAGTAATAAAAATTCAGAACCCAAGCCCTGAATGATCGCAATTAGACTTGATGATGACAATGAGATGTCATCTTTCAGCAAGGGAGAGCACAAAGGCAACAAATATGAACCACCTGGGTTACAAAGCTCAGACTGAGTTGAAAAGTTTGACATTGAATTGTGAAGGGTAGGGTGCATTTTGAGGCTTGATTAGTGCAAGGGAGTGGCAACAAGATGCAAGTGTCTTATGCCTCCCTGGGGCATCTGGTGGGCCGCTGTGAGATACAGGAAGCTGGACTAGATGGGCCTTTGGCCTGATCCAGCAGGGCTCTTTTTATGTTCTTATGTTCTTAGTACTGTATCTGTGCTTCTTTCTAAAGTTAAATCCACCCCACTCAGCTTTGAAGCGCATTTTTGATAGTGTTATTCACAGCCCAATCCTATGAGAGCTTTATGCTGCTGGAACTAGTGCTCAGGCAATATAAGTTTCTTTACAGCCGTCACAAAATGTGTCACGCCGTTTTGTGCAGCTGGGCCACTATCGCAAGCTTGAATGCTGGAAAAGACTAGATCGAGGTTAAGCAGAAGTTGACCACAGCCTGTGTGTTCTATAAACTTGTGGGATTATCGCGACCCTGTAAAGCAAGAACATTTTCACTCAGTAAGCATTTTAATAATGCTGTTGGCTATGCAGGGGGTGCAGGGTGGGGATCTGTGGGTAATTGAAACCTGCCTGTACATATAATGGACCCATTAATGTTAGGAATCTTAGCTCGTCTTGCCAACAATGTAGTCGAGGGATCCCTAAATCAGTGGCAGCCAGGACACTGCCATAAACTTTAGCAATTCTCCTGCAGAGACTGTTGAATGAAACTGTAATCACCCCACACTGCCAAAAAGTCAGTGTGGGGTGATTACACTGGCGATTCAGACAACATTTCTCACTGAATCGCCACTGACTCAAGACCAAGCCAGGCAAGACCAATGTTGGTCATGACAGTGACATGGGGTTAGAAGAATCCCACATCATGTTGGTCATGACAGAAGAATACATCGCTGAGTTGCTGGGGCCACCTGAGCAGCTGGAGTCTACTTATGCCGCGTTGCAGCCATCGCAGCCTGTTGTGCTGAGCTGCCAACTCATCTAAAGTAACTTTTCCTGCACTACATCATATTTCTGTAATAGCTGTTGGGAGACTTAGAGTTATGGTGCAGCCAGCTGTAAATCTGAGTTGTCTGAGCTGCTGCAGATGTTGAATGCTGCCTTGAAGGCAACACTATGCCAAAGTCAAACAAAGGCGGGGGCTGCTTAAACTTTCACATTGAGATTAATTGCACAGGGACTACTTATTCAACTTTCTTTGGGTTTCTTTTTTCTCAGGCACTGTTAGAGCACCACCGGTATTTCCCTGGCATCATTAACCTCTGCCTGTGTTGTTAATACAACCTCATACCGTAGTACTTAGTAACAGTATTAATAAGAGCAGCAGTGGATACTGCTGCATGCAGAGGCACGTCCCGATGCTGGAAAAGGAAACAGCAACCTGAGAAAGCATTATTTCCCTGATATAATAAATGCATCTTACCGTTGTTTTCTACAATTATGGCTGATTTTTTTTACATAATACAGTGTTAGTCATCCAATTACGTGTCAAATTTCTATGATATATGTAATATATTATTATTATTATTTGGGAGATCAGGGAGGGAAAGTGTGAACAGGGAGCTCCATTTTACGTACTAATGTCCACTACAGCCTGACAGGGCTTAATATCGGCCTGGGTATTGATTTCCCCACCATAGTATGCAGCTGTGTCAAAAAGAGCTGCACTGCATGCTGTGGTACTCTGGTGGATAAGGAGGCTTGGGAAGGTAAGGAAAAACATTTTCCTTTACTTTCTCATAAGCCTCTCAATCAAAAAAGGGGCTCCTGAGACCTGTGTCAGCATTTTGGCTGGTTCAAGTCTGAAGAAAAGGGCATGACAGGATGCAAGAAAGCATTTTGGCACAGGTCATGCATGCCAGGATGCTCCCCCTGCTACCCCCTATGCTACATGCCCCATTCCACCCATCCCACCAGCTTATCTGCACTTCCAGGTGCAGGAGTGGGCTGCGGCCGCCATTTTGAATGGCAGATCTGAAACGGCGGCCAGTGGCCAACTCTGTGTGATGCTGTAGGGCCTTTGCGATGTGATAATCAGTGTTACAACATCACAACTGGCCCTATAGGATTGGGCCGTCAATGATAGAAATGTCAGAGGATGGTTACCAAGCCCTGATCAGAAGGGGGAAGAGGGACTTTTGGGGACCTGACCAAAAGTGGTAGTAGGAGGCTAAAAGGGTCACAGGAGGGAATTGTAAGAATCAGAAGAAACTGCTTTATCCACCACTGAAGGGGAGAGTGAGAAGGTCTTCCTCACCTTAGAGAGATTGGGGAAAAGCCAGCTGTAGTCCTGGGCTATAAATCTGGGAGAAAGTGGGGGGGAGGGGGACTGTGAAACCCAAACCCAGACAAGGTGAATGAATTACAAATTAACTAAGTTCCTGAAAACCCAGAGAGAGACTCAGGGCCAGATTCTAAGCACTCCAGCATGGGTGGTACAAATGTATTGCTGGTGCTGGCATCGTAAAAGTGTTGTAAGGCACTTCAAGTGTCAGTGGGAAGCCTTTACCGCCAGTGCTATCCAAGTGCTGGTGCCCACCGCCCAGAGGCAGCAACGCAACACTGGGGGCTGGTAAGGGCAGGAGCTGCAGGTGTTACACTTATTCCGGG
Source organism: Lerista edwardsae (assembly GCA_029204185.1). Taxonomy (NCBI): domain Eukaryota; kingdom Metazoa; phylum Chordata; class Lepidosauria; order Squamata; family Scincidae; genus Lerista; species Lerista edwardsae. The sequence continues at coordinate 1,626,765 of JAJKFI010000027.1, read as the reverse complement.
CGGGGTGGGAGTGAGTCCCTAGGCAGGGGGAGGGGAGAAGTGGGAGTGGTACCAGTGGTGTCCTCTGCTGCTGGATCCTATCCTCCATTTTGGGCTGTGCAGCCTGACACGGAGGCCTTATGCTGGCAAAGTAGCCAGCGCAGATGTGAGGAGACCCTTGGCGGGTCTCCGGACTTTACCCAGAGGAAGGGGATGAGCCCTCCTGAGGTGTCTCTGGCTGGAGTTGAGTGCAGAGGTAGCTGTTTGGCTACCAAGGTGCCTAGGCAGCTCAGGATTGGCTGTCCTTCTCTGTACCTGTAAATGAGAAGAGCAAACCATTTGCTACACTATTTTGCTCTCTGAGTGCTTTCTTTGTTGGGAGAGATTTCAGCTTTATCAGCAAACTATGGAATAAAGCTATAGGGACGTGGTGGCGCAGTGAGTTAATCCGCTGTCGCTGGGCTTTCGACCGCAAGGTTGGGAGTTCGAGACTGCGTGACGGAGTGAGCTCCCGTTGCTTGTCCCAGCTCCTGCCAACCTAGCAGTTCGAAAGCACCTAAAATGCAAGTAGATAAATAGGAACCACTTTGGTGGGAAGGTAACGGCGTTCCATGCGCTACGGCGTAGAATCATGCTGGCCACCATGATCGGACAAAAACGCCGGCTCACAGGCTTTGAAACGGAGATGAGCACCGCCCCCTACAGTCGGTCACGACTAGACCATTCGGTCGTGGGGAAACCTTTACCTTTATGGAATAAAGCACATCATACCCACCGCAAAGGTGGGAAATGCAGGTGCTATATATAATCCTGCTCATAATGGCCATGAAGCCTGGTTGAGTTAGCTGGGGGACCAGCCAAGTGTGCTCACAGCAAAGCAGCACAGCCTGCACCATCGACTGACATCTCAAGAGCAGCAGATCATTCATGAGGGAATGGGGGCCCATCAGTGATGTCATCACCACTGCATGAAGCTCCTACTAAACTTCAGGCAGAACAGAAGGAAAAAGCAAGGAGTCTCTGGGCGGAGTGATAATTCCTATCCAGTTGAACAAGTTGATCCACTCTGATGTGGGTACTTTCCTGAACATGTTTGATAAGGTACATGTAGCCATCACCAGTTGGATTCCTGAGACCATTATAACAACCTACCTGATCAGGGCTGCCTAAGAATTAATTAATGCCTTCAAAGTACAGCTCACTGGTCAATTCTGCTATGGTTTCACTGCTTCTGCGATGGCCACAGTGTGCACAGTGTGCTTGGCAGCTGGATGGCCACAAGTTCCTTGGGCCACATCTTGCTTTTAGCGTCTGTGTTGTGCAGATAAACTCCAGCTCTAGCTGAATGTAGACTGCGACCCTACAAACCCTTTCCAAAAAGGCGCATGCTCGCCCTCCCCACCCAGGGCCAGATTTAGGGTGCAACCCTAACCAATGTACCAGCACTGGCATAGCTGTGCCAATGGCGTCTATTCTGCATTCTGCAATGGAGTAGCAGTTATGGAGGCCTCCTTAAAGTAAGGGAATGTTTGTTTCCTTACCTCTGAGCTGCATTGCCTTTACCCCG
>JAJKFI010000027.1:1563751-1610219 GCA_029204185.1 Lerista edwardsae | reverse complement strand
TTGGCCATGAGCTACTGACCACAGAGAAAAAGTATGATTCTGTTCTATCGCTTCTCTGTATCATGACAAACTCTGTCCTTAATCATGATGTAAAGTAGGTGTCTCCAAAACCCGGCCTAGAAGCCAGATGCAGCCCTCAGAGAGCCTCTATCAAGCCCACGGCAAGCCTCTGGTCCCCTCTGGCCCTCTGGCCCTCCTGATCTTGCTGGCATGGGCTGCACCCTCGAAGAAGTGCTCTGGTATTCAGAGGACCAGTGAACAGCCTCCACTGTTGGTTCCACCCCCTGCTGTGTGCCTCCCCCACCCAGTTCTGCCCTCCCCACACCCTACCCCCATCTCAAAAGAGCTTACTGCTGATGTTGGTGAGACTTAGAGCACAATCCTAAACTGCAGTTAGGCCAGAACAGTTAGGCCAGCAAAGTTTGACTGGCATAAAGGCCACTGTAAAGCGTGTTTGGACCATTCTTAGAGTCAGGGAGGATGGCGCACGTCTGTGTGCTGGCCTCTCTGAGTGGTCCAAACATCCTTTAAGGTGCCCTTTGTGCCGGCCAAACTTTGCTGGCCTAACTATGCCAGCTTAACTCCAGGTTAGGATTGCGCCCTTACTACTCTGTACCGGGTCCTCCTGGCTCTGGGATCTGGAACTTTCCACCAACACTAGAAGTTACTTACGGCACTTTTGTAAAGCTAGCACTGGCATTTAAGGGCTTACCCAGTGGCATAACTTGGGCATTTTGCACCTGGGGCTACTTAATTTTTTTACACCCCCCACTGCAATTTTTTGTTTTGTTTTTTGGCCATAATATTTGCTAGCATTAAGGTATTACATACCGGGGGGTTTCACTGAATTCCTGGTGAAATTCTACATTCAACGGTAAACAGCATGATGGTATTATTCCTTAAAACCACAATTTTATAGCCGCAGTTTTTGCAGAAGTTTTATTTTTGGTTTTTACTTTTTTTGGCCATATTGTTTGCTAGAATAGAGATATCACACTCTGTTTTTTTCCATTGACTTCCTGGTAAAATTCCACATCCAATGATATACAGCATGATGGTATTATTCCTTAAAACCATGATTTTTAAAATCGTAATTTGTTCAAAAGAAGTCTTATTTTCGGTTTTTACTTTTTTGGCCATAACTTTTGCTAGAATAGAGATATTACACTCTGGGTTTTTTCATTGAATTCCAGGTGGAATTCTACATCCAACAGTATACAGCATGATCATATTATGCAGTAAACTCACAGTCTTTGGAATTTGGGGTTCAGTGGCAATACCCCCCCCCAAAGATGGCACCTGGGGCACTGCACCCCCCGCCCCAAAGATAGCTACACCACTGGGCTTACCGCTGGTGCTGGGCTATATAGGATCAGCCCTTATATTTCTCAGAGAGACATGAGCATGTAAACATGCCTATTGCACATCAGTGTACTGGGGCTACAGCTGTACAAACCAAGTCTTACTCAAGACCCCAAACCAGTCCTGATGTATCCACCCAGAACCAACCCTATAATTTCCCATAGGCCAACATTCATTCTTTGCCTTCTCTCTTTCCTATTGAAGGGGAATGCAAAGAAACAAGATTGTGTTTCCAGCTCCCAATCTAGTATCCATGCCACAGCAAGATACAAAGGTTTGGGCTGATTAATAGTTTTAGGCACCACATTAATTTTATCTTGCTCAGCTCCTGCTTCTATTCCATCATTCAGTCCCTTTAATGCGAGATAATCTGACATACTTTATCACATTTAACTCGGTGTTATTATTTTCTTGTTTTATCTGCGTTCCCTTTTCCACTTTGTTCTTGATTTCCTTTTATAAAGATAAAGGTGCCTATATCATATCTCAGATCGTTTTAAAAAGATGTTAAGTCATTAGCATAACAGCTTAGAATTACAAATATCTCAAATGTAGATTTTATAAGAACCGAATCTTCATTGCAAACCAATGAAAGTGGTTAGAGGAGAAAAATCAGAAATTTGGTGGCAGCTTTTTGGACTGTAACTTACAATACATCTTAAATGCTAGTCTGCATATCCCAGTTTTCTGCATCAGTAATGTGCTGATGCCACATGGAAAGTCATATCCTTATTGACATTATGACAAGTGCAATCCTATGCTTATCTATTCAGAATAAGTCCCATGTTAACCCCTGCTAACTGGGTAAGAGGCACTTTTCATGTGGTGTTCCTCTTATATTTAGCGGGGGGGGGGCGGTATTTGTCCCTCTTCACCCTTGTGCAGTGTCTTTTCTAGTGGCTGTTGCTGGGGGTGTTTTGCATATTTTTATATTGTGAGCCCTTTGGGACAGGGAGCCATTTAACTTTATTATTACTATTTGCCTGTAAACCGCTTTGTGAACTTTGTGTTGAAAAGCGGTATATAAATACTATTTGAATGAATGAATGAATGAATGAATGAATGAATGAATGAATGAATGTTGTTAAATGGGACGTACTCCCAGAGACGTCCATATGGGATTGCAGCCTGCATCTGAAAAGTTTGCATAACGCCAAATCCCAAAGAAACATAAACTTCCCTAGGAAACATATTGTAAGAAATTTATGAAAAGCAGAAACCTTGGTGCGTTCATGTCTTCATGTGACTTTGTTGCGTCATGGGAACATTGTGTTTCTCTTATATATTTATTACAGTATTTATATATTTATTTATAATATTTATTTATTATTTGTATCGAACTGTCTTCCTTTCCAAGGAGTATCCTTCACATCTGGCATCTCTCTGGCTGCACTCACCTCCCACACTTGACAGGCAACTCCTCCACTCTCACTTGAAGAGTCGTCATCTCTGCTCCTTTCCCCAGCTAGAGAGACTCATCTCTGTCAGCAGTGTCATGGTTATTTCCAGCTGACTTGAACTGCCATCTTCAAGTGATCTTTGGGCTTCAGAGGCAGAAGGTGTACTACGCAGCCTGCTGTGGTCCTCCTGCTGTGGTTGCACAAGAAACAATGAGTGCCAATTCTTGTGTGTTTTCCCACAGCCCGGATGGCCTGAGTTTAAATCCCCACTTCACTAAGAAACTTCCTGGGTGAGCTGGGACCAATCACTTTTTTCTAACCTACCTCCTAGGTTTGTTGTGATGATAATGGAGGAATCCATATAAACCACTTTGGGGGAAGAGGGGGGCCATGAATGTGATGAATAAATCAGAAAATGCGTATGCTCGCACATTTTCCCTCAATAGTTTAAAAGGATGTTTTTTGTAGTATTGTAGATGGTTTTTAATGGCATCCCAGATTTAGAGCATAATCCTAACCTGGAATTAGGCCGGCACGGTTAGGCCAGCAAAGTTTGGTCGGCACAAGGGCCACCGTAAAGCATATTTGGACCACTCACAGAGTCAGGGAGGATAGTGCACATCTGTGTGCTGGCCTCTCTGACTCCAAGAGTGGTCCAAACATATTTACGGTGTCCCTTGTGCCAGCCAAACGTTGCTGGTCTAACTGTGCAGGCCTAACTCCAAGTTTGGATTATGCTCTTAGTTTGATGGCAGCCATTGTAGAAGTTGCTGAGCCTCCGTTTAAAAGGCACAGCTGATTTTCTAAGCAGTACCATGTGCCAAAGCATCCCATTTTCACCCCTAAGCAGATCCTGTGCTAATGGTGATTTCATTATTACCCTTTGGTGGCTTAAACACATTAGTCCATAAAAATGGCCCCACTATTCAATCTCCCAACACAGCCAGCCAGGTAATCAAATGGTGTGTTGTCCAAGGCTTTTATTACAGTTTTAAAACAATCTCAGTAATTCACTTCTTTTCACTCCATAAATAGTCAGCAACATAAACAGTCATAACCAGTAGCAAAGTGTTGCTGTGATGCCCTGTATTACTCACTCACAGCTGGATGTGATATTTTCCCCTGGAAAAAGCAAATAATCCATGCTGGGTCTCTGGGCAAAGAAGGGCCATTTCCCTTGCTTTTAAGAAGCTAATGTTTCATCTGGGTCCCAGAACAAGAACAAAGTGAAATTGGAAAAGAGAGACTCCATATTTTTGTTACCATTTTCACTGTGTAGGCTCTTTTCATCACCATGATGGCTGGTCTAGCGCTCTCCTGCTAATGGCAAATGGAGGCGAGATATTCTTCACTCAATGTTCAAGTTATAGTACTATTTCTTCATTTTTACATATACATGCAGGTGTGCGTATGTGTGCACATAGAAGCTTCCCTCCATCTGTGTGTATATACACAACCTCGTCAATATAGCGGTTCAGAAAAATGTCCAATAAAAACGGGGAAAATGATCAGGATATTTTCCTCATGTCCTGAATTTCTTGATTTAAACAAATACTTTGAACCAGTGATGTCATTCAGGGGGAATGGACCAGAACAGGCGTTCCGGAACCTAACGGGCTCCGTGGCTGGTTCCGGGTTCCCGACAAGTGCCAATCAAAAGTGAGTTCCTGTTCCTAAATCATTTGAATGACACCACTGCCTTGAACCATGTAGGGTTCAACATTCTGAGCTTTGGAGACAACCACATTCTCTCCCTCTGCATAGACTTAAAGCATGCTTGCCCCATTGATTTCAATGGCAGTTAATAGGGTTTTGGATTATGGCCAAGAGCCACGGACACTAATATTATGGCAATGCCAAGAAGAATTATTAAGAGTAACCCTGTTATAATTCCAATACTTACAAACTGTAATTCTTGATATACCAAAGGCACAATCCTGAGCTGGAACAGGCTGACTGGTGGGACTGCGCAGCTTGGGAGCAGGCTGGAGCCTCCAAGGGGCAAGGGCATGTTTGTCCCCTTGTCCCGGGGCAAGTGCCAGCCACCCCATGGGCTACTTGGATCTGTGCAAACTATATAGCGGGTGCAGGTCTGAGCACACCACACGGCCTGAATCGGGGCCGTGCCGGCTGATTACATCCATCCTAATGCCCGCCTCCATCTCCCTTCCCAGGGGGGCTAGGATTTTGGCCTTAATCACACGTCACTCACAACTTTATCCTTAAAATGGTTTTGTTTGGGAAGCTGTGGAAAAATGGAAGGATAATTCTAGTTCTCACACTAAGCGGAGAAAAATCAAAATAAAATTAAGCCTCCTTTCAGATGAGATCTGTGTCAAGGTTTGGATCTCCACAGGAAAGTGAGTGAAGATTTGCTTGGAACTTTCACATAATGTTAACAATTAGTTTTGCTCCTTCTGAATTTTCCCCACGTTTCCTTTGAAATCAGGAAACAATCGGCAAGCCCCACTGTGACTAATTTAGCACCTGTTAATTCCCGCAGTTCTTACCATATTGTGCGGCAAAAAAGAGGAAATGCCTGTTTCTCCTCTTACCACCCTGGTGGAGATTTCAAATGACCTTATAATAGCACCTTACTTCACATTTCAATTCTCATTCCAATAGCGGGATTTAAACATTAATAATTCTTGTTCCATCAGCAAAAGAAATGGCAAGTTGAGAAGTAATGTAGCAAAAGAAATATTTAATATATTTCATTTTTTTAAATAGAATAAATTATGTTGTATGAAAACAGTAGCCTGGATCCAAAGAACTATGAATTGTATTCTATGAATCCCAAAGGGTGCTTTAGGTTTGATTTTTTCTTGAAACATCCCATCTCTGGCATTAGATATTGAGCAATCTTTAGGGGGCAATCCTAAACTGAATTAGGCCGACATAAGCTAAGCCAGTAAAGTTTGGCCAGCACAAGGCCCATCGTAAAGTATGTTTGGACCACTCTTAGAGTCAGAGAGGCCAGCACACAGACGTGAGTCATTCTCCCTGACTCCGAGAGTAGTCCAAACATGCTTTATGCTTGCCCTTGTGCTGGCCAAATTTTGCTGGCTTAGCTTACGCTGGCCTAACTCCAGTTTAGGATTGTGCTGTTAGACATTGGTTGACTGCCCAGGCTAATCAGAAGGCCCACCTAGCTGGGTCAACGCCCTGAGTCCCTCAGAATCCCTGTTACTGGGATTGCTTTAGTAATCAGGGCTGGCTTTAGCCTGATTGACTATTGGATCCCACGCCTGGGGGGGGTGCACTACCCCAGGCACTACCCCAAGGAGTGAGGGAATGGTATCAGCAATGGCCCCTTGTCCAGGGATTATGGGGTAATCCCAGAACTCAAGCCTCGGGAGCACAGCTGATGAGGCTGATGAGGCTCCGGCTATGAAGTGAGGCCAGCACAGGTGCAGATGGGCATGGCTGATGCTAGAATCTGCTTAGCAACAGACACTGATTGGCTGGCCTCAGTATAAAGCTGGAGGCAGGAGATGGAGAAGGAATCTGGGAAGGCACCTGGGAAGGTCCTAGGAAGGCACCTGGGTTGGTGCTGGAAGGGAGAAGCTGTATAGGTACTGGACGATGGTACCTGGGATGGAGTGCTGGATGGACTGCCTGCCTTCCTGGATTGACTGTCTGTTGGAAGGACTGAAGGAAGGACAGTTAGACTGGCTAAGGATAGGATTTGGCGGAACAGTGGCCATCATAATTTTCCCAGAATGTTCGAAGTATTGCAGGGCTTTGGGGAGGAAAAATGACAAACCCCAGTAAAGCCCACCATATTGTGATGATATAATAACTGAGGGCACAATCCTAAACTGAGTTAGGCTGGCATAAGCCAAGCCAGCAAAGTTTGGCCAGCACAAGGGACACTATAAAGTATGTTTGGACCACTCTCGGAGTCAGAGAGGCCAACCCGCAGACGTGAGCCATCCTCCCTGAGAGTAGTCCAAAAATGCTTTATGGTGGCCCTTGTGCTGGCCAAACTTTGCTGGCTTAGTTTATGCCAGCCTAACTCAAGTTTAGGATTGTGCTCTGAGGCATTCTGGGAAAATAACGGCCACCAGGCACCCGCAACCTGCTGCAATCAATGAATAATTATTTTAGTAATTTAAAAAATCCTTTTCGCCGGGTGTTAAATATTGCTCATTGCTCTGAAAGAATTATCACAGTGTGCCTTTTCCCCATTTTTCTACTTCTTCAGTCATGAACACCCATTCTCCCTTTGTGCCTGGGGCCCAGGGAATCTAACATCCATCTATCATCATCTGTTTCTTCCTAAATGTTGTTGCTATAATGACATTTGCAATATTGCTAAGAGAAGTTGCTTGTGGTTTAAATTTCCTGCTCTCTCATACCTAGCTAGACAATTATCATCTCAAGCCCTTGGTGGCCCAATGACAATTTCCATACACACCCCAACTGAGTTTTCTTCTTTTTGCAGAAATTGCACTATTTGTCAAACTTTATAAGTAATACTCTCCCTGAATTTTGTTGGAATATTTATAAACCTTCAGTGCTTATAAATAGCAGCTCTGGCAATGGCAGAGGTGGGGTGGGAAATTCAGGCTAGCAACTTTTTTTTTTTTTTAGCTAGAAGCTCTGACATGTTAGAGAATTGGTTCCCAAACTGTGGATTGGGACCCACCAGTGGGTCGTGAGCCAATTTCAGGTGGGTCGCCAAGCACCTAGGGCAGCAATATTGAAAATATGGGAAGATAGGATGTAGGAAGTGGGGAGGGCTGTGTGGTTGTTTTGCCTGAGTCAAGATTGTAAATAGTTTTTTTTCTTTTCTTTTTGATTCACTTTGCTATTGGAAAATGGCTGAGAAATTACCCAGCTTATTGCTGCATTCTCAGGAAAGCAGCAGGCTCTGGCATCAGAATGATTGCACTTCTAGCCATGATATCACTTCTGGTGTGTCCTGGACAGATTGTCCTTCCCAAAAGTGGGTCCCAATGTTTAAAAGTTTTAGAACCACTGTGTTAGAGGATAGAATGGTTCTGCTTTGGCTGGATTGCACTCAACTCTTTTGAGTGTTCCCTTGGATTTAATGCAATGCACAGTAAGGGCACAAGCATGTCTTGGCCCCATCCTCTGCTTCTCCGACTTTAGTTTTAAATCCAGAGCTGCCATCCACCTCATCCTCTATGGTGGGTTACGACATGGTACTCTCTGTAGTACTGCAATGCCTTATGGTGGCTGGAGGCTGCTTCCAGGTCACACTGGGCACCCGACCCACTGGCCTCAGAATGCACAAATGACAGTGACCGGAAGCGACTTCCAGTCAAACCAGAAGTTGCGCCTGCAAACCAGAAATTGCTTCTGATAACTTCCGGGGGCATTCTGAAGCCAGCAGATGCCAATAGAGTGGGCTGTGGGCTGGCACAACCTGGAAGCAGCCTCCCAGGAAGGCATTGTGACACTACAGGGAGCATCACATTGGGCTTGGTGCACATGGGATCATGACCCACCACATGGGGTTGTGACCAACCAGTGGATCACAACCCACAGTTTGGGAAATGCTGCCCTAATCACATTCACTTAGCAGTGTGCTTTAACAGTGCCTGTAGGAGTTCAGACATACCTCCCTTAAATGCACATGATTAGGGAAAATAAGGAAGTCTAGCATGTCATGAGCATGCGCATCATGAAACAGGCAGTCTGGTTGGGCAGGTTAGGCATCATCTGATCAAGCCCCCAATCTTTCTTCTTTAAGAATACTGGGTACACTTTAAGACTGACTGGGTAAACTCCTTCAGGTTACCATGAAAAGCACTGCATCTCTGAGTGGAGCTTTGGAGCTTGCGGACCTTGGCCGAGCTTCAGAAAAAGCAGGAAAGTCACAAGCGGGGAGTATTCCAACTCCCTGTGCAGATATGCCCTTATTTAAATTGTCTGATAAGTGCTGCTGCTGCTTCTCCTCATCACTCAAAAGCTTTTATTCTTTTTAAACCTGAGTGAACAGTTGTGTCTAGAAATAGTTTCCTCCCATGTTGTCTTTTTTTTCCCTTCTCAATTCTTTATAAATAGCAAAAAAGTGAGAATTGTTCTGGCTTATTGTCCATTAAAGCCATTAATCTATGAACTCTCTCTTGTAGCTTTCGTGCGAAATCCCACCAATTCTCAACCACCTGGTGAAGTAAAAGCTAAGGGACCGGTCTTCCAGCAAGCACCAGATGGATAAAGAACCCCCCCAAGAACAATCTTTATCTGATCCCGATTAGGTGTTTGCCACATTCTTTCTTCTTAGCTTCTGAGCTCCCCTCCTTCTAAGTGTGAAACTGCTGGGCTGATGAACTCCCGTTATCATGTACAGTTCTTCAGCATGCAGTGTATCTTTCTGTAGCTGTCCTACAGGCAGAATTCACCTTCGGATTCTACCCAGAGCTCCAGACATCCAGAACATCATGGATAAGGTTGGGAGGATATTGGAGAAGGCCAACCTCCGATCCATCTATAGACCTACCAAAAAGATATCTCAAGCATTGTGGTCCATGAAGGGACTGTATACTGTATTCCTTGCGAGTGTGGAAAAGTCTACATAGGGACTACAAAAAGGAGCGTACTCACCAGGATAAAGGAGCACGGACTCCAATGTCATCTAGAGAAATCTGAAATATTAGCAGTGGCAGAACATGCTGTAAAAGCTGGTTATCAAATAAGCTTAAATCAAACTCATACCAGGAAGGCCACTGAAATTCAGGAAGCAATCCTAACTTGGAGTTAGGCTGGCACAGTTAGGCTAGCAAAGTGTGACTGGCACCAGGGCCACAGTAAAGTGCGTTTGGACCACACTCTGAGTCAGGGAGGATGGCACACATCTGTGTGCTGGCCTCTCTGAGAGTGGTCCAAACGTAGTTGACGGTGTCCCTTGTGCCTGCCAAATTTTGCTGGCCTAACTCCAGGATTCCGCTCTCAAAAACATAAAAACAATATGAACCAAAAAGAAGAGACCCTCAGTATAAGTAATGGCTGGCTTCCAGTACTTTAAAGGTTTTTTTTTCCTAGTCTTTTTAGGAGAAACGCGCATCGGAAATTATGGTAATGAAGAACAGCCAAAATGTGTGCTTGCAGAGGCCATGCGCAGTCATGCACAGCTGCTGCGGGTCTCAGAAAAACCCTCTGGACCCAACCGGAGCTAAGCTCTAGTCAGGTTCAAGGGTGGGGGGTGGGTCCCAAATCCCATGGGCATACTCATGGAATTCAGTATCCACGGGGTTCCAGGAATGGAACCTCTGCATATAATGCGGGTGCCCTGTATGTCTTTTATACACTAGTCAGGATTATCACCATTAGATAAGCAATGAAGTATAATTTATAAGCAATAGAATCATGTGACTGGCTGCAAACAAAACAGAGTGGAACAGAAGTCAAAGCTGCACTAAGTTTGGATTGAAAACAAGAGCACGTCCATCCCTATAATTGGCTCGCTAGGTTTCACCACTGTCCAGAGGCAACTATATTTTTCTTATTCTGTGATCTGTTTGTGATATGCCATATAAAAGCACAAATGATGTTGTAGCATTACTCTGTGACCTGGATAGTAAAAGTGAAGAGTACTGACTGTCTCACTGTTACTCCAACAGATCCTCTTTTACATTCTTCACTATGCATCAGGTTATTTATTAGAAGCTAAAAGCAGCATTTACCATTTTTTCTCTGTAGGAAGCATTATTTATAGAAACGGCTTCCATCCTAATTAAATGGGCAGTCCAATCCAACGTAAATCCCATATAGCAATGCAGCTATGCCAGTGTGGTCTCCACTGTATCCTGCGAGGGATTTCTTTGGCTGCTGGAGGACTCTTTGTGATAAGAGGACATTTGTCCCCTTGCCCTGGAGTAAGCCCCAGCAGCTGCAATGGGTCAGCTGTGCCAGTAATATCGCTGAAACAAGTCCACGTTGATCCATGCAGGCAGATTGGGCCTAGGAAGGGTTTGGATTTGGTGGCACCAGTACCTCTGATCCCGCCCCCTTCCTGGACCTGATCCACCTACCCCACTCTGTTACCACCTTGCTGTGCCTGCATCCACCCCATTTAACCCCTTCTCCTTCCCCATTCTCCCATCATTCCTGCACTAGACTGCTCTGGTGGGCATCCTGATGACCACTAGTGCCAGCGGGGAGGCTCTGGCCATCTCAGCAATGTGCCTGGTCCTTGCGCTGTTACAACCTGCTTTACGGTGCTTTTGTGACAGTGTGCATCAGCAGAATGCACATTCTGCGGGCACAGGCACTCATTAAAATTGGGCCATAAATGTGATAATGCCACATTGACGGAGCAAAAGCTAATTATGATTCTGAACATTTGCTGTGGCAACTCTTGGTGACATTAATGGAATGAGTGTTTGCCTAGTGCTATAGTACTCATTTTGAAAGACCATGAATAAAAATGCTTCTCAATACCTCAGCTGCATCAGACAATAAATAGGTTTGGAACAATCTACTCCAGCTTAGATAAAGTTGTGTCCAATCAATTATACTTCCCCGGCATAATTAGAACTGCTAAACACTGGTATATATAGAACTGCTGAATACTGAAAAACACCGAAATAACAACAATGCATTTTAAATCCAAATTCAATTGTCTAGTTCTTTATCTAGGCACTGTGATAAAGGCACAAATATACTGTAGAGACACCCCTGGATTCCACTCTTGACAATATTCATGATTGAACTTGTGGTTCTAGCCTTCTCCCCACTCCCCAGTGGCCGAGATTTTATGTGATAAAGGCATGGCAATGGATTCTTCTATGCATCCCATACATTTGCCAAAAAATGTGTACTTTAGAGCAGGGGTCTCCAAAACCCAGCCCACAAGTTGGATCAGGGGTTTGAAAAAACCCTTTCCCCATGTGATTGGCGCTTACCGTTCCATGTAAGTGCCATTCCATTTTCAAGCCGAACTGGTGGCATGGACGCTCTGGGCAGTCACGGCATCCCACAAGGTTGTCAGCAGTACACTAGGCATAATTGTGACTGCCCAGAGCGTCCATGCCACCAGTTCGGCTTGACTATCGAGCAGTGTTTGCATGGAACAGTAAGCATCACTTGGGACGAGGAAGGGTTTTTTGCAATGCAGTGGTTGTGAGTTTGGCCACCGCTGCTTTAGAGCATATCATATCAGCTGGTTAGGTAGGGAATACATGAAGTTGCATAGCTGCGACAGTATTGGGATTCCACCCACCCTGCTGCCCAACAGTCTCTATGACTGTGCTGACTAGCACAGTCCTGGCTGGAGGTGATTTTGGATTCTTTCAGGAATTTGGCACTGGGTGGTTTCAATGTTCATACTGAGCCCTTAACTACTAGTGCAGCTCAGATTTCATGGTGCCATGACAATCATAGGCACCCACAATAGCTATTTCCACACATAAGGCCAGGACTTCTCTGGAGTTTTGCTTCTACTTTTAGAGCACAATCCTAACCTGGATTTAGGCCAGCAGTGTCATGGATATGGTTGGAGAAGAAGGGATTATGCAGGAACTTACAGTAAATGGGGAGGTTGGCTTTAATGCTTGGGCGTTTTTGGTAAGGAGAAAGAATGAAAGTAGATGAATGTCACCTGTGAAGGGTGAGATAGTTACATCAGCTATGTGTGGTAGAGATTATGATTGGGTGGATAGTTGAAGGATCCAGGTGGGTTAAGGCTAAGCTTCTTATAAAAATGAGAAGAGAATCCAATCTAGGAAACTTGATGTAGCCCGAAGGAAGTGCTGCACATTGGATTGGAATTGCTTGGCAAAGGTTAACAGCTGACCAATGTAAGTGCAGTTTGAGATAGGTGATTTGTTTTATAACCAATGCATGCTGTCTCCTTAAAGTGTCTATTTCATCCTCACCACTATTTTAGACTAGACACTACAAAAGGGGAACCTACATAGTGGTGAGAGAATGTTGGTTCCCCTTTTGTAGTGTTTAGTTTGGCTCTTTAATAAAGTCTTTAACTTTAATCTCTCTCTCTCTCTGTGTGTGTGTGTGTGTGTGTGTCAGTGTCAGGGGAATGGTGAAGGCTTTGCTCAAGAAAACCTACAGAATTTAGAAACATCAAAGTTTTTGACAAGCACAGTTAGGCCAGCACAGTTTGGCTGGCACAAGGCCACTTTAAAGCACATTTGGACCACTCTCAGAGTCAGGGAGGTTGGCACACTTCTGTGTGCTGGCCTCTCTGACTCCGACAGTGGTCCAAACATACTTTGCCGTGTCCTTTGGGCAGGGTTCCATTCTATCACCCTTATTTTTTACATGAAGCCAGTGAGAGCTTTTAACAAGGCTCTATTGTGGATTCCAGCTCAGCTGGAAATCATGATAGGGCCTTCTGTGTTGTGGCACCCAGCATTAGAATTGTTCCTTCTTTGTTAGCATTCCAGAGGGAAGATTGGAATCTTTTTTATTCTGCCTAGCTTTTGATTGAATTATGCTTGTCTTTGTCAGTCTTGTTGGTTTATCCAATTCTTTTTGTGCTGTCTTCTATTTTGGGTTTGGGTTTTTTAGTGTTTTATTCAGAGTTGTTGTTTTAATTTTGTAGGTTGCCTTAAGCACCACTGTCAGAGTTTTCCTATCAGGAAATTTGTATATGTTTATTTGAACACAAGATGTGGGACACATTTTGTGTGTGTGTGTACATGGCACTGGCTGTCTGCCAGGAGAGTATGCATCAGGCCAGTACTGATTCCCATCCCTGAACTCCTTACAGAAAATAAAAACTACATAAAAATAAAAACGATAAGAAGTCATTTTTGCCAATGGCCAGAAAATGGTGGATTAAATGTACAATTTCTCTGTACTATGAATGATGCATATATTTGCATATTTGGAAACAAAAGTCAAATCCATTTAAAAGCACACAGAGTGTATTGAATCAGTTCGAAATAAAATCAACTCAACAATCTTGCATTAAGACCCAACCAGCATTCTAAATGAGGGAGTAACCTCAATGGCCAAAACACGATGCCTTTCAATATTAATGTTTTCTGCTTACACGTCTAAAGATGAGATCTCAAAGTCTCAGCCCTCCCACTTGTTCTGAAACGGAACCTGGATTCATGCAGTGCCACCATTAATAAATATTCTGCAGACCAAATGCTACACTCAGCTGTTGTACACTGCTATGATCCCATTACCTATGGAAAGAGTGCCCAGGAAATAACTGCGGAAAGAATTGGGTCCCGCTGCTGCCTCTAAAGCACATTCTGATAGATGTGTTGGCTGTGCAGAAGTGAAAGAAATAATAATAAAAAAAAGCCTGATGGCTTATTTTTGTGGCTGATGTCAGCAGATAAGACTCTACAGGGGACAAGCCATGATGGTTAGTGCAACCTCCTTACTTTAGAGTTAGGTTACCTTGGAGTGCCAGATGCAGGGGAGTGGCAACGAGATGCAGATATCTAGTTGTCTTGTGCGTTCCCTGAGGCATCTGGTGGGCCGCTGCAAGTTGCAGGAAGCTGGACTAGATGGGCCTTTGGCCTGATCCAGTGAGGCTCTTCTTATGTTCTTATGCATACACAGAAGCAGAAAATTTCAGTCATTTCAAAGCAGATACATTTTCCATAAGGGACAGCACGGCCATTTTTGTGGAATGCCACTTTAACACGCTGTTGTTCCAAAATATAAAATCTGCTTTATTGACCAATCATTCCTTCCATTTTTAATGATTGAAATTATTGCAATAACCTATTCAAAAATCAGATTTATAATGCCTTTATTGTTTGTGTCAGAGTTGATCTATGCAGTTCATAAGCAAGACTTCCCAGGAAATAAAAGCATCCTAGAGAAAACTAAGTAGAAAGTTGCTTGCCTTCAAAAAAATATTATGTCCTCTGTGTGTCATGGAGCAATGGAGACTCACCCAGAATAATTGGGTAGATGGTGCCTAGCGCAGATTGTCATTCCACCATTTTGGCCAGTTTCAGGAAGAATGATGACCTGCTATTTCTACCGTTTCTAGTTCTTAAGAAATATTTAGGGAAGCAATCCGATGCATTCTTACCTGAAAGTTGGTCCCATTAAACTCAGTGGGGCTTTCTTTGGAGTAGACCTGCTTAGGCTTTCAGTGCCTGGTGATTTTTCCAAGCAAATGACACATAGGGTTTAGCCAAAAGAAATCCATCTTGTTGTCAGTGGCGTTCCTATGGGAGAGAGGGGCAAACCACTAAGTGTTGCAGGAACCTGAGCTCTTGTGTAATGCAGCCACTCCCCCTCACCTCCGGAGCCATTCTTTGAAGTGTGATGAACTTTTCTTCTTACCTTTTTTCATATTTTAAAATGTCTCTCTCACTCACACACCCTTTGATTTTGTTGGGATTTTCCCCATCAAGCTACATGACAGATGCCAATGTCTTTCAAAGAAAAGAGGTTTCACAATATCACTGCCTCACAGCTAACTGGGTTTTTGTCCCTAACAAAAGTCCCATACAACTAGTCCCAGTCAGGAAAAGGTTTGCACCAACTCAAATGTCCACTATGTTTTCATGGGAAAATATTTTCTATGGGAGGTAGGTCCCCATAGCTTAAAAACTAAAACTTGGAGGGAAAAAAGAAGTGACAACAAAATAAGAAAAGGTGCATTGTCAGTATTAAATTATTATGTGTATGAAAACAAAAAAGTTGTATGAAAATGTGGATATGATAAAATAATTGTAAATATGTAATATGTAAATAAAATAAAATATTTGACAAGGAAAAAAAAAGTGACAACAATTATAATAATTGGACAGAAGATTGTCCAAATTATCTTAGTGGCGCTTCCTGGCATGCACAAATTGTGCTGAACCACTAAAACAGCTTAGCACTATATAAAGCTGTGAATTTGTATCCCATTTCACCCAGAAGTAATTATAATCCCATTTGAAAAGCAATGTGCTTTAATCGCTGTGATCGCTGGATGCCATTATGCACTAATACTTGCCCTAGGTATTACGATCGCTCTGCAGCATGGATGCTACGGAAGAACTAGTTAGCAAAAGTTGAGATTTACTGGGCAACAAATGAAAGAGATGATTTCTGGTTGACTGGCATTCCCCACCCTACTTATTTGTTTCTGTGCATCAACCTACAAATACAAGTAGAGCTTGGTGTGTTTTGCTGGGTAAGAATAGGGGGAGATATGCAGTGGTGTCATTCAAATGATTTAGGAACAGGAACTCACTTTTGATTGGCACTTGGCGGGAACAAGGAACCAGCCATGGAGCCCGTTAGGATCCGGAACGCCCGTTCTGGTCCGTTCCCCCTGAATGACATCACTGGAGATATGACCAATAAGTATTTGAAGGGCTATCACTCAGAAGAAGGGAGCTTCTTTCTTTGGCTCCAGAGGGCAGGCATGGATCCAATGGGATGACACTACAGGGATGTAGATTGAAACTAGACATTAATTTATTTAGGAGATCTCTATACTGCTTTTCCCCAGGCAACAAGCCTGGTGCTCAAGGCAGATTACAACAAAATATTAAAACTTATATAATAAAATGTACATAAATGCAAAACCACAGTAGGTTAAAAACAGATCAAAATATCAAAACATCAAGCAAATGCCCAAGGGGAGGGCATTTTTGGGTGGGGGGAGGGTGAGCTGTGGGCGGGGCCGGCAGGGGTGCCAGCCCAGGAGGGAGGCCAAATCCAAGACCTCATCCTGAGGCCATGTGGCCCCGATTTGGGCCACGCAGTCTCCTCGGATCTGCGCCTGCTGTTTAGCAGGTGCAGGTCCGAGGAGTCCATAGGGGAGGCTCCAGCCTCCCCAAAGCAGCTCTGGATATGGCGCCAGCTGGCTGTCCGGCCTCACCATTCCAGTGCTGCTTAGAATTGTGCCATCAGTTAAGGAAGGACGCCCTCTGAATATCTTAAGGATGGGACAGTCTATGCAGGAAAAGGCATTAGGTACCAAACCGTTAGGGATTAAGAATATTTCCTAATTATAAGAGGTGACAATGCTTGGGAACAATCTGCCATGCAGGAGAAGGGCCTGCTTGCCTTCCAATTGCCACTTTGGGACACACAAGCTGTTGATTTCTGTATGGCAAGATTGTTCCATTTAAATCGAGGAGACAGAGGAGACAAAGAAGATCCTGCATGCCTGAAAATGTGATGACAATTGGATGGGAGACATGCATTACAGGCAACAAGAAAGGCTGGGCCTCCCATTGAAAGCAATGAGACATAGGACTGAATGGAGATAGCAGAACGTGCCTGAAATTACACCCCAATTGCATATGATTTTAACAACTGAATAACTAGAGGAATTTATTTTTTAACATTGAAAATGAATAGAGAAATTGAACAAAAAACTAAAACATATATGGCCGCCGATGGAATGCGGCCTAAAGCAAAATGTTTATGGTATGCAAAGCTCCTGCATCTGACAGAACTCTGCATCCAACTGCTTGGTTTGCACATCATTGAATTTCATTGCAATCTGAGGAGCTAGATATGCACGTATAAGTGTTTGTTTCTTTCCGTTGGACGTCTGTGTGGGCCACTTTCGTTTGGCACAACTGGCTTTAAGCCTGTTGCAACCACTTGATTTTCTTGTGTTCCATGGAAAGTGTGACTAACTTTTCAGCCCAATCCAACCCAGTCAGAGTGCATATTGACAGTGGGAGACACTTCTGCAGTCAATAAATGGCTGCCAACACGACGCAGAGCATTCCATCGGCGGCCATTTTGGGGGTATTGCTCTCTGGCCATCTCTGGTTCCCGCCATGCTCACCTGAGCAGAGCACCCGCCATGTCCACTAGGTAAGAATGTAGTCTAAACGCTTTACAGTGGCCCTTGTGCCGGCCAAACTCCAGGTGAGGATTGCGCTCTGAAGAAGCAGGAACCTCTGCTCACATGAGTGACAAAAAAGCCTTGAGAAATGGTCAGGGAAGTAGCTGGAGCAGGGGTCACAACTTCAACTATGTACAGGTGTGCCCTGGTATCCACTGATTTGGCACCCATGTTTTCAGTTATCCACAGATGCCATGGATACTGGATGCCTATTAAAAAATAGGGGAACATTTAACAAATCTCTTTTTTTCTTTACCTTGTTTCAGCAAAACTACTGATGCCCCCTATCTTTAAAAAGGCATCCCCAGGCATATCCATGGTTTCAGGTATCCACAGTGGGATCCAGAACTCCAGCGGAAACCAGGGCATGCCTATATGGCACCACAACATGCTGTGTAAGTGGCCCCACCCTCTCTCCACTGAAGCCATACCAGGCAGTGAGAGCAACAAGAAGGCATTTCCTTTATGTTGCTCCTGCTGCCCGGTATGTCTCTGGCAGTGGCCGGGGAGGGGCATTTACATGGCCCCTCCAGCTACACCACTGGAAACCGTGATCATCCTTTACCTTAACATTAAGGGTCTTTGAGCCAGTAATCATAATCAGATGCATTTGTGCTGCTTGGTGTCTTGCAGTGGTGAAGTGGGAAGGGGTGCAGAACAGAACAGATAGTGAATCGCAAATATCCAGTCAACGCCTGGAAACATAATGCTGAGGTATTGCCGTTTATTGTGAATATGTTTCAATAAAGAGTTATGCGTTGGATCTGATCCACTTAGTCACTTGAAAGAACACATCAGGCTAAAGTCAGAGTTGATTGACCTCAAACACTTGGGTTGGAAGAATGCCTTTCCATCAGAAACTCAAGAAGAAGGTATATTCGGTCCCTGTCCAAGGCACGAAAGGGGAAAGCGAGCGGTGATTTGCAGTACATTTATTTCCTCTATAGCATTTCACTTTACAAGGCAATTGTTAATGTGGCATTTGAGTTGAAACAGTTTGATTGGAATTATACCCAAAGACATTAAATGGTATAAAGTGATTGCATCACTGTTCGTGGCTGACACTAATTATTAGCAACCCTCGTCTTCCCTTTGATAAGTACACATTAGACCGAGTTTGAAAATGGAAATGTTTGTGAGCAATTACTTCATGGGGAAAAAAATGCCCCAATAAGCAGAAAAGACGGGCAAATTGGTCTGAATCCTGCAAGCAAAGGCATTGTGTTCTTTATGCATGATTTCAGACACTTTGGAGGCAATGATTTTATTCCAAATGTAATTTTTCTTGGAATTCATACTTAAAGAAATAAGCCAAACAAAGTACAACTAAAATGGGCAAAGAAATGAGCTGCCCATGGCCATACCTGGTCAACCCAGTCAGCGTGCAAGACATTTGACAGTGGAAGACACTTCTGCAGTCACTGAATGGCTGCCAACAACACGCAGAGTGTTCCAATATCTCAAACTACTGAGATAAGGAACCACAGATCCATTTGGTGGTTACATTTTTAGCTTCATGACTTCTCTATGTGACTTCAAATTGAAAAACAAAGTCTTTTTCATATACAGGTAGAGTACCACTTACCCGGACATCTGAAATCCAGACTATTCCGAAATCCAGACATATTTGCCCAAGACTTTTAAAAACCTTTCTTATTCTGTAGAAAGAAGGTCTTGTGCTCATTCCCACATGCAGGCTGTAAATTCTCTGCTCTGTGTGGTGCCACATTGTTATGGACTTTGTTGAAAAATATCCAAGAGGCCAGCAGACACCCAGTCTGAAAAATATCCAAGAGGCCAGCAGTCACGGTGAAAAGAGCAATTCTCATTTAAGGCACAATCCTAACCTGGAGTCAGGCCAGCACAGTTAGGCCAGCAAAGTTTGGTCGGAACAAGGGACACACAGTACAGTATGTTTGGACCACTCTTGGAGTTAGAGAGGCCAGCACACAGATGTGCGCCATCCTCCCTGACTCCGGGAGTGGTCCAAACGTACTTTACGGTGGCCCTTGTGCTGGCCAAGCTTTGCTGGCCTAACTTCAGGTTAGGACTGTGCCCATATTTATCCAAAATCCAGAAAAATCTGAAATCCAAACACTTTTCCGTCCCAAGCAGCCCAAATAAGGGATTCTCAACCTGTTTATTCTTTTCTTAGGCCCCAATTCTGTTGAGGTCTTACGCTTGCATTCCAGCCACAACAGGCCATTTACCACAATCTGACAGTGAGGCCACTGTCACTCACAGCCAGATCACTGCTACAAATGGTAGCAGCCCAGCACAAATGGTAGCTCCTTTGAGAGTCTCCTTTGACCATGATAGTTAGTGGTAGGGGGGATTTGCAGCATTCTGGAGTGGGGGTGTGAGCAGGCAGGAGAGGGTGGATCTTGGCAGCAAAAGTGTACACCATTTTTTTGGCCCATCCTACTGAAAGACCCTTTATCTCCTTGGATGTATGCCAGCTATATAGCTGGCACATGTCCAAGGAGAGCCATAGGCTACCAGGAGGCCTACACTGAGAATGCAATCCTAAACTGGAGTTAGGCCGGCATAAACTAAGCCAGCCAAGTTTGGCCAGCACAAGGACCACCATAAAGCATGTTTGGACTACTTTCTGAGCCAGGGAGGATGGCTCACGTCTGAGTGCTGGCTTCTTTGACTCCAAGGGTGGTCCAAACATACTTTACTGTGGCCCTTGTGCTGGCCAAACTTTGCTGGCTTAGCTTATGCTGGCCTAACTCAGTTTAAGATTGCACCCTGAGGTAAGCAGAAAATATTTTTACTTATCTCTGGCATCGGCCCCAGCGTTGGGGGTAGGATTAGGCAGTTTGTCACTTAAATCGAATTGATGCCGTGCAGCAACCAATGTGTGTATTGTTAAAATACTTGCTATTAGAACATGATTTTCTGTCTGGCTAGTGACAGATTCCAATCAGTGAGGCAGCAAATTGGAAAACTCACTGCCCTGCTCTCTTGTAACCTATGTATTTCAGATATATAGTGACCTTGCAAGCTTGAAGTGTAACTGCAAGCTGACATTGACTGATATGATAACTGCTCTCCCCGAGCTCTATTGCTAGCCCACTTACAGAAGACAAAATGACAAGCATGCCTTATAACCTGATCCAACCATTCAGACTGACTCAATGCATGGTGGTGATGTGTTCACCAAAGAACATGTCCTATCAGTTAAACCGGTCTGAGGAGTAGGGTGTTTAAAAAAAAAAATATTGATTTCATTTGAATCATGAGTATTAGAATTAAAGAAATAAAGAATGGCTAGCCACCAAAAGAATTCAACATTCTGCAACCTGAAACAAGGATATTTCACCAGCCACTCCCAGACATTTCACCAGCACATGGGTCCCACCACTAAACTCTCAGTTTTGAGGCTTTTTCTTATTCTTAGCCTGTAACTGTAGAAAATTGCAAACTGGCAGACATGATAGAAAATGGTGGTAGAAAAGTATGAAAACTGATATTCTGATAGAATCTAGATCAGGTGTTGGCGTCACTATTTAACCAGCTATTTTTAAATTGTGCTTGGTGTGTGGCTCACAAATGCACCCGGAATACAATCGCCCAACCCATGGTTGACTTTGTCACGAGCCAATCTGTAGCGATTGGACCATCTCACTAATGTTCACACAAGAAAAAGGAAGATTCACAGTATCTGTGGCATCACTTGCATGGAAGGGTTGGTTCATCCACATGCCTTTATGCCACTTGGTTTCTCCTATCTAGAACCAAGGGTAAAGATCAAAGAAGGCACTTTCCTGTGCCAAGATCAAAGAAGAAGTTTAACGGCTCACCAAAGCAGACTGCTTGAAATGAGAGTGAACTTTTAAAGCTGAGATAGGACCATGGCATGGAACGGGACTATGTATTTTGGCTTAATATGCCAAATGTCCCAGGTGCAACTCCTGCTATGTCTTGGTAGTGATGGGAAACACTCCGGTCTGAAACCCTGGAGAGCTACTGCCAGTCACTGTAGATAATACTGGCTAGATGGACCAATAATCTAACTTGTGGCTCAATCCTAACTGGCCTCTGTGCATGCAGAGCACATGCTCTGCTGGCACATACTATTGCAAACATGCTGTAAAGCACGTTCCAAGAATGCATCATCCAGGCTTGGTGGTCCAGAAACCATACTAGAGCAGGTATGTCTTGTGCTGTGCAGCACAGGTGTGAGGGAGGGGATGTAACAAGGCAGGGGAAGAAAGGCTACAGGGCGGGTGTGGGCAGATTGGGCCCAGGAGGGGGCAGGATTGCCAGCAGAAGCTGCATCCTATCCCCCGTCCCAGACACAAAGCAACAGTGATATAAATGGCATGATTCTGAATTGGCCCATAGTGGTGGCTAGGTCTTTCTCCAGGGCAAAGGATCTAATGCCCCTTACCCCAAGGAGACTTTCTGCCTGCTAAATTCCCACACTGGATGCAGCACAAGTTGTGCTGTTGCTGTTTCATCAGCACAGGGGAACTTAGGTAGGAGAGGGCTATAAGACAATTTCCTATGCTATGTTCTTAACTCCCCAAATACTTCTTTGGATTGGACTTTGAGTTTCAATATCATTATTTGTGTGCAAAAAACAAACCGATGACAATTTCTGTATTTCCACCCGTCTTAATATTCCAGCACTCACTGTGAATGTGGGATAAGAATTCTGTACAGGAGCTACCCACAAATCAAGTCTTGAATGTGTTCTGCAGAAACTGAGCAAACTCTTTAATCAGTTGCTCCTTATTAAATCATACATTCCAAGTACTGAGTGCCACAAACTGAAAAATACCCCCTGCACATATTAGAGATGAAAATTTGAAAGGAGTTGATTTTATTTTGGGATGAAAGGGCAATCATTATCAGGTCCATTGGAGACTTTGCTGATAAGTGTTGCAAGCTGCTATAGAAACAGAAGGCACATACCGTTTTTCTGCATTTCCCGGTTTATCTTCAATTACCTGTCCACCTGGAATTCTCAAGATTGAGAATCTCTAATGCTTCTCAAGTAATTTTTGAGTTTTCTTTGCATTTTCTGTTGACTGTATTTCTAATAATTTCCTTGAGCATGACGCATTAAATAAGAACAGATTTGGCAGCTAAGAGGTATGCCGTTCCCCAAGGAAACCGCACAGGGAATTGTAGAATGCTTTGGTACTTTTATTTATTCTTGGATGCCGATTGCAGAGGAGAGCCTCTTGGGCGAAAAAAATAGAGCAGCCAATTTTGCCCAAGGGAACCACAATTTAGGGGGAAAGCACTTGTTGTCAAAAATGGTTTCCAAAATTAAACAGGAGATTTGGATGAATAAAATAGCACCCAACTACTTCTGAAGGTTGTCTAAAATTATCCCAGGAAACTTTGTACTGTACATCTTTCTCCATAGGCATTTCAACTTGGCAATGTTGCAGTAGAATTTGTCACCTAATGGGGATGCAACATAACAGAGCCTTAGAAATAGGTGAAATGTTTTAATGCATAGTGGGAGCATGGTTTGTTTTCTGGGCACGTTTAAGTGCAATGAATTGGAAACGAGAGGCATTGCAAGTTGTTGGATACATACATTTTAAAACACCACCATTGTTTTAGAAAGTTGAAAAATCAAGAATCTCAGATAATCCAGGATTTAAGTGTTTATAGCCACAAATGTTGACATTTCAAATGTCGCATAGAAACTCAACATTTCAGATTTGCTCAGATTAGAAAACTTTAATAAAGTACATTCTACACAGGACTGCCTTCGAAGATAGTTCAGAACAGAGTGTTGTGACCCATTTGTTTACAGGTATGGATCATACAGATGTTTACAGATGGATGTTTACAGGTAGGGGACGTGGTGGCGCAGCGAGTTAATCTGCTGTTGCTGGGCTTTCAACTGCAAGGTTGGGAGTTCGAGACTGCGTGACTGAGTGAGCTCCCATTGCTTGTCCCAGCGCCTGCCAACCTAGCAGTTCGAAAGCACCTAAAATGCAAGTAGATAA
This sequence comes from Lerista edwardsae, assembly GCA_029204185.1. Classification (NCBI taxonomy): domain Eukaryota; kingdom Metazoa; phylum Chordata; class Lepidosauria; order Squamata; family Scincidae; genus Lerista; species Lerista edwardsae. The sequence continues at coordinate 1,586,706 of JAJKFI010000027.1, read as the reverse complement.
ATAGGGACCACTTAGGTGGGAAGGTAACGGCATTCTGTGCGCTACGGCGTAGAGTCATGCTGGCCACATGATCGGACAAAAACGCCAGCTCTACAGGCTTTGAAACAGAGATGAGCACCGCCCCCTTCAGTCGGTCATGACTAGACCATTCGGTTGTGGGGAAACCTTTAACCTTTAATGGATCAATATTCAGAGATCTAACTTGTTCAGAAACATCCACACTGGCTGCCAGTTTATTTCCAGGTTTAGTTCCAAGTCTTGGGTCCAGGGTATGAAAACCCCAAAACCTATTTGGATGAACTGCCATCGTTGTCCCCTATGGAAGATTTCCATCCCTGTAAATTTAATCCTGTTCTGGACAGCAAAAATGAAAGTTACAGTGAATGGAATTTGCCCAATGAGAAGCAATTAAAAATGAACCAAAATTGAAATGAAGCAACGATCCAAAACAGGCATGAACTAAAGCAAAATGTTGAATCTAATCAGGCCATTAAATGAAGCAACAAAACATATCCAATAACTGTACCAAGCTATTGTAAAGAACTCAGTTTTTCCCCCAAAATCAGATCAAATCAGATGAAAGAACCTCAGGCATGAAAAGCAAAACTATAATTATCCACTACTCGGTCCAAATGGAACTATAATTTGTGACTGGGATCAAGTTATGGCATGTGTCACAAAAGAAAAAAAGTGTGCCCATAGGAGACACATATAGATACAGACAGCGAAGAAATTCACAGTCCAATCCTATCCAGGGCCACCCCCAGTGATGTCATGCACCCACTATGCACCACTACGTGAGTACCGGTTCCTAGAAGTTGAGCACGCCCCGCCCACTCGAAGCTGGCCCCGTCGGCTGGTTGGCTCAGCCGCTGCGCATGCGTATTGCACACCCGCAGCCATTGCCTGCACTTTCTGTGAGGAGGCAGGCAGGCAGGAAGGCAGCGTGGTGGTGGTGGCAGCAGTGGCAGCAGCGGAGTGAGAGGACCGGAAGCGGCAGCAGCGGCAGCAGCAGCGAGGGAGACCCGGGAATAAGGCAGCAAGCATGAGAAGGTAGGCGGCCTGGGGCTCCCGCTCCCTCCAGCCGAGCAGGTCCAGCATCCCGGTTCCTCCTGCAGACTACCCCCAGCCCCAGCCCCCACGCGGTTTGTTTTTTTGGTCACCCGTTCCCCCTCCTGCTCCTTGCCGGCCGGCCCGGCACTTGGTCGGGCGCCCACAGGGTTGCACAGCCTGGTGGGCGCCCGTTCCCCCTCCTGCTTCTTGCCAGCTCCTTGCATTTAACATTAAAGTTAAATGGCTCCCTGTCCCAAAAGGGCTCACAATCTAGTACAGTCTAGCCTGCTATTTAACCAGGGAACAGTTGAAGCCAAATATGTCTATACACATCTCTAGAAAGCAAAGCAATAGAAGTGAAATCAACACTAACCACAAGCTGAAGTTATTACAAACATGATCACATTCATGGCAACAATCATGGCCTCACTTCCGGCTATGGCCTCACTTCCTGCCACGGCATCACTTCCGGCTTATGGTGTCACTTCCTGCCACGGCATCACTTCTGGCTTATGATGTCACTTCCAGTGGGCGGACCCCGACAAGTGCCAATCAAAAGTGAGTACCTTTCTACCTGCTGTGGGACAGCCAGGGATCAGGCAGCCTGGGAGAAGTAAGCAAAGAAAATTCACCGCCCTATAGGCTGTCTGATCTCCAGTGGGTCTCTTCAGAACTACACCAGCTGTAAATGTGTACATTTATAACTCACATATCCCCCAACTTATGACTAGTTGGTCAATCAGCAATCACATCCCAATTGCGCAAATATAATTTTGTTTCCAGCCTCAAGATCATTTATATTTAGTTTCTGGTGTAAAGTCTGTAATTTATCAACATTGTGCTGGTTTCAGATTGGAATAGATCCAGATTGTTTGCCTTTAAGGAGGATCAAAGGAAGTGTTGATCTTGGGAATTATCAGTTTCAGAGTTTGTCAGGCACTGCAAACATTGTTCCCTGTGCGTTTGAAATAGAATAGACGTCATTGCCATGAATCTGCTTTGTTCCTCAAACACTGATTGAGGGATGCACCTAATTTTAGCACACAAATCACATCTTCCAGAGGTGTTTCTTGTGCAAAGTTTGTAATTTATCAAAGTTGTCCTGGTTTCTGAATGAAATAGATCCAGATCATTTGCCTTAAGAAGATGTTGTCAATAATATGGAAATTATCAGTTTCAGAGACCAATCTTATTCCCCTGCTACCTGGGCAAGAGGCACTTTTTCAAGTGGTCTTATTTTTAGCAGTGGGAGAGTAACTGTCCCTCGTCACCCCTGCGCAGTGTCTTTTCTACTGGCTGTTGCTAGGAGTGTTCTTCATTTTTTAGATTGTGAACCCTTTTGGCACAGGGAGCCATTTAATTGTATTATTATTATTATTATTTTATTATTATTCCTGTAAACTGAACTTTGTGTTGAAAAGTGGTATATAAATACTGTTCAAATACTGTTGGTTGATTGATGGATGGATCTTATTTTAAAAAAAAAAACATACCCATGCAGCAGGGCCAATACATGCCATGCATTATATGGGGGAAGTTGGAAGGCTAACAGGCTCCTTGAGGTAAGGGGACATTTGTCCCCTTGTCCCGGGGTAAGCCCCAGCCTCTTGGAGGTCTACTTGGAGCGACTTGAGCTAAATAACTGGTGCACTCCACGTGGACCATGTTTGCAGATCAGGCCCGGGAAGGGAGATAGAATACAACGTGCATGGCTGTGACCCTCCCTGCCTTCCTCCACCCCGTTTCGCCTCTACCCTGCTCAGCACAGATCTTACCAGGTCCAGAGCATGCTGCTCCTTCTGCCAGCCTGCAGAGGCTGGCTCAGGCTTTTGTTCCAGTGCTAGCAATTTGTGATGCTGTTGCAGCCCCCGCCCCTGCGGCTCCTCCGATAGTTGGAGAAATGTCACATCGCTGCAGCCTTGCAGTGGCGCGTCATTCCTTCGTGTATTGGAAGGGCGGAGCGCCAGGAAGCCACTTGGTAAAAGTCAAACTGGCTTCACCATGCAATGCTCCTCCGTCTGTCAGAAGAGTGGAGCGCGATGAAGCCAACTGGCTTCATGGTGCTCCATTTCTCTGATATGTGATGGGAAGAGTGGAGCGGCCAAGTGGCTTGAGGCCACGTGGCTTCCTGGCGCTCTGCCCCTCTGATAAACAGCGGAATGGGGGCATGTGGGTGGGGGGGGTGCATTCCGTCACCACCCCTGCAAGCCTAGCGCCCAGGGCATGTGCCCCCTTTGCCCCCCCCCCGGGTGTGCCACTGCAAACTACTTTGTGGCACTTTTGCAATGGCTTGCACCACTGTTCCAGTGTGAGTGCCAATGAGGATTGTGCCATCAGAGTTTGTCAGGCACTGCGAACCATCCCTTATATATTTGAAATAGAATAGATGCCATTGCCATAAACCTTCTTTGTTCCTCAAGTACTGATTAAGGGATGCACCTAATTTTAGCACACAAATAACATCTTTCAGAGGAGGCTGAATGCTGCAAATGGAATACTTTGAAAGCCGCTATATCCATAATGGAACATGAAACAACACAAGTTGATTTTGCCAGGAAACCGATTGAAGTAGAGTGACTCTCAGAAGGCTAGGATGGTCAATTATCACATATACAGAAAGGAACTTCTTTCTTTGACCATTTCTGGAAGTCCAATCATGCTGTATGTCAACCTATCCTGTGACCACAAATGTCAATGGCAACAATGGATTTTGAATCTGTTCCTAAAGGAGATCAAAACCCCAAGCTGAGCTGAATGGGGGGAAAAAAAACCTACAAAGTTTTTAATTAGTTGCTTTGAATGATAATTTTAAATCATTATTTCCTATTTAAGCTGGTAAACTCTCAAAGTATGAAAATTGATCAAGAGTTTTGAAACTTAGCATCAATACTATGAGGCATGATTTAATCGCGGTCTTGCAAATTAAAGCATTTCAGTTTAGTTGTTACAAAAGACATTGACTGAAGACATAAAACAAAGTCTGATTAGCTTTTTAGAGCAAATTCTTATAGAACTGAATCAGTCATCACATCTATGCTTATGGACGTGAGTCAGTGCAATCCAAATCACTATTTTGAAGGGATTGTTGGAAATAATTCTTCAACGTTTTAATAATTGTAATTGGTATCTTGATGAACGTTTTTGATCCCTTTCATAGAATAGGAACAACTGTTTCAAATTAGAATTTCATGCTTATACTATTTTATTTACAGTAATTTAAATAGGTCTATTCTGCTTTCTTCACCAAAGAACTCAAACAGTTTAGAAATTGAAACAGCTTTGAATTAACAATATAGCAACAATATCAAGCAACATGATGAAAGCTATAATAACAAAATCAGCCAAACACAGACAAGAGCTCCATATCAATCAACTTTCCCATATCTGCCAGTGGTTCTCAAACGTTTTAGAGGCCCTTGGGGCTGCTGCTTGATGGAGAAATGCCAAGGGGTGTGGCTAGAATGGTGATTGGGCAGCAGTGCTCCCCCAAATAGCAGCTTGTTTAACCTTTGATGTACATAGAGACTGTCCCGTTAGTTTCATGAACCACCAAAAGTTGGGTCATGACCCACAGGCAGGCCCTGAACCCACAGTTTGAGAACCACTGTCTCAATTTCTAAATATATCATAAGGCTTTTGAATTGCCCCTAGTTGGTTTGGACACCGTTTATTATATCAGTGGTTCTCAAACTTTTTAGCACCAGGACCCACTCCTACTGCCACCCCATTCTACCCTTGCGCAGTTCTGCCTACCCTCACCTCCCTCCCACCTTCAATGCATACTCACCAGAGCTGGAGGGTGTGCAGTCTGCCAGCATGCAGCACTGGTCAGTTGCTGTTTGCAGCCACATCTGGCCATGTGCTCCAATGTGTCACCTTTTGCTACAGCCAGAAAGAGCCAGAACACTTGTTCTGATGGTACTAGGTGCTGATAGGACTGGACCATATGTCTTACGATGGGGCCATGTGAAAGTTACAATTTGTGAATGCTTGGGTGTTTATGGAAATCTGCCTGCCTTGTCATAGTCATGATCTGTCATTGTTAGGTGTGATAGTTTATCTGGGAAGATTGTGTCCATGCAGCAGGACTCCACCTTATTTGATAGAAAAGCAACTTTTAGAATAGGACCACAAATGTACAATAAATGGTTCAGTGCAAAACATTTGCCCTATCATTAGCATGTCAACAGTAACCAACATTATTTCTTCTACATTCCATCATTTTGCAGATGATGCCTTGCGAGCCAATTAGTGTTTACAAATTTAGTTTCTACATCTGTTAAACACTTTGTTTTATTGTGTTCAGATTTCCAGCGCAATGCAGATAAGCCGGACGTTTTTACAAGAGAATGCAAAATCATTACTTTGTCAATTTACAATGAAACCCAAAGGAAATATTTCTAATGTATCATTTATTGAAGCAATAATGAAAAAAAGCACATTATGCTTCTGGAAATCAATTTTCAGCTCTTTACTCAGATGGATTCATCAAAGACATGTCAAGGGACTTTGGTGAGTAGATATAGGGTTTTTGCTTTTATACTATTAAAAGTCAATTTTCTGTGTGTTCGCAATTGATTTCACATAGCCTTTAGGATTTTTGATGCACCATTTTAAGTCTCTGGAGGAAGCATGCCCACTTATATAATCTGAACAGGACTAATGCCATTTTTCAATCCCATCTCTTCTTTTTCAGTATGCAGCTTGTATTTTTAATGTAGAGAGAAATCTCAGAATTAAAAGCAAATCTAAACAAAGCTGCATTTACTGGAGTTTTCCAAACTTAAATACACAGACAATATAAGAACATAAGAAGAGCCCTGCTGGATCAGGCCAAAGGCCCATCTAGCCCAGCTTCCTGTATCACACAGTGGCCCACCAGATGCTCAGGGAGCACACGAGACAACAATGAGCCCTTTTTCTAGACCAAAGAGCCCTAAACGCTGCAGTCTTTCTTCACAAGGGAGGTGCCCCAGCCCAGGAATCATTTTCGTTGCTCTCTTCTGCACCTTTTCCAGCTCCACTATGTCCTTTTTGAGATGTGGCGACATTGTCTGCAAAGCAGCTTGGTCTTTAATACTACATCCAAGAAGTTCCATGAAAGTGTCTGGTTAGTAATCTGAAGATCACAAATGGCTAAAGACAGGAGTTTCAAGATTAATGTCAAGTTAATGTTTTTAGTGGAAGGGTTTTGTTGATTGTATTTTACTTCTTGGCAATTGTGTTTCCAGAGGTTAAATGTGTTTCCCAAACAATAATAATTTATATCCTTGGTTCTAACAGATGTTCAGTTTTGGTGTTCCTACAGCCCAGTTCTCTGCATAGCAATGCAGCAGCACCAGCTCTGCTACTGCTGTATTCTGCAGGGGAGTTTTGTCCACTAGAGTCCTCCTTGCAGTAAGGGAACATTTGTTCCCTTGTCCCAGGGTACATCCCAGAAGCTGCCATGGGTCAACTCGGACCTCTGCCAACTCGCTAGCTGGCTCAAGTCTGAGTTGATCCATGCAGGTAGGACCACTGTCCCCAAACCCATCCCCTTCCCGGACCTGTTATTCCCCCTGCCCCATTGTCTCCCCATTCTCTCCTTCCCCTGTCCCCATTGCCACCTTGTTCTGTCCTCCCCTGTCCCTATTCCACCCTCCTCCACTACCCCTCACCTCCCCTGTTGGCTAACCTGCTCTAGCAGGTGGCTACTGGTCTGGTGACATGCACAGGAAGGCTCCGGCTACCCAGCACACTGCCAGAGTGTGCTCTACGGATGCTTTTCAGTAGCAAAGAGCCCATTGGATTGGGCTGCCCAACTACTGTTCTATTGCTCAGCGTGGATCTTACCTGATCTTACCACATCTCCTTCTGCCAATGTGTTCAGCATAGAGTTATTATACATAGAGAGGGCATGACGTCACAAACTTGAAGCTTCCGGGTATAACCCCGCCCCTTTTTCCCCTTTCCCATCCCTCCTCCCTCCTCCCAGCGTCCAATCAGCGAGCGCCTTGTGATTGGGCCACGCCCCCTTCCTTCCCTCAGTCCCCTTCACAGCCGCTGGTATGTTCAGTAATATAATTCTGCGGAATTAAACCTTGGAATTGCATATTAACTCATAATATGGTTACCACTGATGTTTCTCCACGATCACACGTTGTTATTTTGGTAAGTTTTTGCTTCAGGAGTAAACGATTCAGCCCGAAACATCATGCGAAAACCCATTGGAAATCATTGGAATCAGCATTGTTGTGGGTATATTTACGTCACAGCTGACCCCGCCCCCTGGATTCACTCGCTGGCCTATCTAGTTAATGGGATGGCCACCCTTTGGTGTTCAGGCCATTGTGGGCCTTTGCGCCAGTGGCGGCAACTGCTAGGCCATCGAAAGGAGCTTTACAGCACTTTTGCAATGATTGGCACTGGGGCAGCGCACGCTGCATTGGCCTGTAGATGGTGGAGAATTGGGCTGCCCATCATCTACAAAGGAAAGATCTCTGACTTTCCACACCAGCACTCAAAATGTACACTCAAAATGTAATATACGGTATTAAGGGCATAATCCTAACCAATTTTCCTAACCGATTTTCCAGCACTGACATAGCTGTGCCAAGGGGGGGATGTGCTTCATCCTGCAGTGGAGTAGCGATAACTACTCTTCCTCGAAGTATGGGAATGTTTGTTCCCTTCCCTTGGCGCTGCATTGCCTTTACCCCAGTGCTGGAGAGTTGGTTAGGATTGCGCCCTGAGGGTGCAATCCTAAACTGAGTTAGGCCGGCATAAACTAAACCAGCAAAGTTTGGCCAGCACAAGGGAAGCATCATACAGTATGTTTGGACCACTCTCTGAGTCAGAGAGGCCAGCAAACCGACATGAGCCATCGTTTCTGACTCTGAGAGTAGTCCCAAAACGCTTTATGGTGGCCCTTGTGCTGGCCAAACGTTGCTGGCTTAGCTTATACCGGCCTAAATCCGGTTTAGGATTGCGCTCTAAAGCAAATACTATAGATGAAAAGAATCCATTAAAAAAGAGTCAATGTCCAGCAAAAGCATACACTGGCCAGAATAAAAATATTTGTATAAGGTAGCAAAATGGCATTAAGGATCAAACTTGATGTGTATGCAAATGCATGCTTTTGACCTTTTAATGTTTGTCTTTTTTTTAACAAAAAAGTAGGAGGGGGGTTTAACAAATAGGATAATGGAACTGAAACAGCTGGAAACACTAGCAGACAGGTAAGGGCTTTAGTAGTATGTCATACTTCCTATCCTGATCATGTCCCCTGTACACTAGGCATGGGAACTGGAGTCATGTGACTCAGGTCTGAATCACAAAAACGCACTTTTTCCATGACTCAGATATACTCGAGTCATGCGAGTCAATCACTCAGATGTGACTCGTGAGTCAAAAGAACATAAGAAGGGCCCCACTGGATCAGGCCAAAGGGCCATCTAGTCCAGCTTCCTGTATCTCACAGTGGCCCATCAGATGCCTCAGGGAGGACACAAGACAACTAGATGCCTGCATCCCATTACCACTCCTCTACATCTGGCATTCTGAGGTAAATGTATGTGCTGCTGTTTTTCCACACCTGTTCACTTCTCTTTGGGCGCAATCCTAAACAGCGCTGGACTGGCAAGGCCAACTGGCCAGCCCAATATCCGACAATGTTTAGGAGAGGCTGGAGTGTTCACTCCCTTACTGTAGGGGAGGCTCCAGCCTCCCCTATGCACTCCTTGGATCTGTGCCCGCTAAAAATTGGGGGCCGATCCGAGCAGAACGGTCTTAGGATGTGGCCATATGGCCACCTCCCAAGCCCGCCCACGTCCCACCTTTGCCCCCCCCCCCCCCCCCCCCCTCCTCGCCCAATCCCTGTGCTGTCGCGGCACGGAGCTTCCCCTGCGCCAGCCACCTTCAGCTGATGCAGGAGAGGGTCACCGTTGGCGCTGTTGGGCTGACGCTACTTGTAGCATTGGCCTGACAGCGGGAGTGCTGATGCAGGGGTGGTGATCAGTGCTCCCGCATGGGCGCTCCGCAGAGGTGTCATCCAAATGATTTAGGAACAGGTACTCACTTTTGATTGGCACTTGTTGGGGTCTGCCCACCAGCGTCATAAGCTGGAAGTGATGCCATGGCAGGAAGTGAGGTCATAGCTGGAAGTGAGGTCATGATGGTTGCCATGGGTGTGATCATGTTTGTAATAACTTCAGCTTGTGGTTAGTGTTGATTTCACTTCTATTGCTTTTCTTTCTAGAGATGTGTATAGACATATTTGGCTTCAACTGTTCCCTGGTTAAATAGCAGGCTAGACTGTACTAGATTGTGAGCCCTTTTGGGACAGGGAGCCATTTAACTTTAATGTTAAATGCAAGGAGCTGGCAAGAAGCAGGAGGGGGAACGGGCGCCCACCGGGCTGCGCAACCATGTGGGCGCCCGACCAAGTGCCCAGCCGGCCGGCAAGGAGCAGGAGGGGGAACAGGTGACCAAAAAAAAAACCGCGTGGGGGCTGGGGCTGGGGGGAGTCTGCAGGAGGAACCGGGACGCTGGATCTGCTCGGCTGGAGGGAGCAGGAGCCCCAGGCAGCCTACCTTCTCACGCTTGCTGCCTTATTCCCGGGTCTCCCTCGCTGCTGCTGCTGCTGCCGCCGCCTCCAGTCCTCTCACTCCGCTGCTGCCGCCACCACCACGCTGCCTGCCTGCCTGCTTCCTCACAGAAAGTGCAGGCAACGGCTGCGGGTGTGCAGTACGCATGCGCAGCTGCTGAGCCAACCAGCCGACGGGGCCAGCTTCGAGTAGGCGGGGCCAGCTCAACTTCTAGGAACCGGTACTAGCGTAGTGGTGCATAGTGGATGCATGACATCACTGGCACTCCGCCTCTTGCGTTGACGCAAAGACGTTGCATCGATGGGAGAGGGAAGGTAGGATTGCTCTCTCTGTCTCTCTCTGCGCACATGCGTGCGTGTGTATACTTTTAACATGCCCTGTGCAAGTCCCTTCAAAATGTATCAAGAATGCAGGATAGTCTAGCATTGATAGATCTGTGCCCCTTTTCTGCTGCACCTAGAAATCTCTCCTCCAATAATGGAGATGTTGCTAAAACATAAAAGCATGTCTACTTTTACCCTTGTGCCTTTTTTCTCTTTATACTAATATGCCACATGCTTGAGGAGAGATCCAATGGGGGTGTCAAAAACAGGAGGGTCTTTGGTGGGTAAGTAGCAAAGGTTACTCCTTTAGCACGAGAGCTTTTTTATGTCTTGGTAGAGAAAAGTATATTGGGAATCAAAGGTTTCCTAACCTTTGACATCAAGCATGTAATCAATGCCTTTATTGAGTAGAGCAGCCGAGATGAAAGAAAAGACGAGATCACACAGCCAGAAGCACAAGCAAAGTAAAGTATCTAATATTTAAAAAAATGACCACTTTGCAGCCTTCACACTACAGCTGGGGGACAAGCCAATAGTGATCCCTGTAGCCAATGAGATGAACATTGCAAGGCTCAAAATCAATGCATATGCTAGCAGCAAGAACAGGAATTGCTTACTGCTGGAGAAATAGCAACATTCTGTCAGTGTTCAGAACGGTCATGTGTACCCCTTTGGAAACTGCTGCTAAGACAGACGTGGAGTACTTATGACCACAAAGTAGGAGACAGTGGCAGACTGCAGCAGCAATCATGTACTACGGCTGCCAGATTTGTGGCAAAGCCAAAGCTATCTTGGTTTTGGAGCGAGTAGAAACAGGAGGATTATGAAGCTGAGCTTGTCAGGCTTGGTCAAGCCTCAGAACCAGGAATTTGGTGCCTGAGAATTCTGGGACCTCTCAGAGAGGCAAACAAGATGCCCGGATGAGGAAAGTGCTGAGTCACAGCACAGCTGTAACAGATCAGGCAATTATGTTAATCTGAGCTACCTGGTTGGCTGAAAGTATGCTTATAACCAGAGAGCTCTGGCAATGGTGTGTGGGTCATTTTGGTGGAGTGGAATGCTGTATTGTTATCCTGAAATAAAGTCTGGTGAAGGAAGCCTGTTCTCCGAGCCGTCTTATCTCGCTTCTAATGTCCTTGACTGCTAAATTCCTGCTGCGACTCGTCTCTGCTTGGTGGGTCACTATCCATCATCCGTGACAGAGCTGCCATAGATTGCTGGTGGATTGCATTGACTCTGATGGACCACAGGTTGCGTTGGGGCTGTTCTGGGATGAAGCCCACCAAGTGCCAGAGATTTAAATCATCTTATGATAGCTTCATAATATTTGAAATGAACTCTTGGGCTCTCTTTTGAACAGGGAGAAAAAACAGCAACAACACCCCTTTTTAGCGCTATCCTCAAAAAGGTTGACGAGATTTGGGCCCATTGCATAGTGTGGTGCTATGCTCCCTCAAGAAGCGCTTGCCTGCCCTGGGCAGTGGATTTGTTAGGGTGCAGTCCTAACCTGGCACTGTAAGATGCATCTGTGCTGCAGATTTGGTCGCTGGGCTGGTGCAAGCTGCAGTGCAGGCTCACAGTGCAGGCTCACTGCGCCCATCAGCTGCACCAATCACACAGCAAGGGCTAGACTTGCCAGGTGCCCCTTATAATAAGATTATTATATCTTATAATGTATTTAAAATTTTAAAATCGTGTCCCGTATTAGTGTTGAACAGGACTAAAAAAAAACCCATTCTAAAATTCTGCTGCTGTTGTTGCTACTTGCTGCTGCCTCACCATGGCTAACTGCATCATTTTTATATTATTTCTGGTAACCATGGAGTGGTTTGATAGAAAGCCACCTGTACGCCGATACCTGTGTGTCCCTTATTGTCATTTTGAGAACCTGGCAAATCTCCTGAGGGCTGGCCAGAGGTGGGTGGAAGGCATAATGGGGCGGTGCTGTTGGCAGAGACAGGGGTGGAGACAGGATATGGCCGTTGGGCCATATCCAAACCCCTGTCCCCAGGCTGGGAAGCCCCAGTTCAGGCCACGTGGATTTGCACCTGCTCTTTTGGGGGTGCAGATCTGAGCAGCTCCATAGGGCTGGCTGGGGCTTAACCCAGGGCAAAGAGAAAATATTCCCTTGCCCCACACTGAGCTGCCGCCGCCTCCTAAATTAGGATGCAGCACAGAGGAGCCGGCCTGCCTATTCCAGTGCAGGTTAGGATTGCACCCTTAGAGGCAGACAGTGTCTCCCTCATTAGAAATGTAGGTTGTATTTATTTTCAGAACTCAACCTGAGCCACTTCCTGCCCCAAAAGACCTTGTGGGCAATCCGGAAGCCAGCATTCAGTCCGATGGTAGTGGCAGTTGTGGTGGGAGGAAGGTTGGTGGCTCCAGGAGGCGGGGCTGGGGATGAGGGGAGAATGAAGGCTGAAGGTTTTTTGGCTCAAGGACTTGATTCATTCCTTGAAATGACTCACAGCTCGAATCAAAATGAATCCAAAGTGGCTCAGGTTGAGTCACCAAGGGTGACTCTCAAGAAAGTAACTCAGGCAGCAGTGGGGGGGGGGGGGGAAGCAGCATGCTTTTTGGCCTGCCCACCCTCCCTCGCATTTGGTGTGCTGCTAAATGGGTTGATTCTGGATGCTGGCTGGGGTGGCTGGGTGCGCAGGGGACAGGGTGGCGGCATTAGGGGAACAATGATGTCACACCTCCCCTGGCACACTTTGAGAGCGCAATCCTAACCTACAGTTAGGTCAGCCGTTAGGCCAGCAAAGTTTGGCTGGCACAAGGAATACTGTAAAGTATTTTTGGACCACTCTCAGAATCGAAGAGACCAGCACACATATGTGCGCCATCCTCCCCTGACTCCGAGAGTGGTCCAAATGTGCTTTACAGTGGCCCTGGTGCCGGCCAAACTTTGCTGGCCTAATTCTGCCAGCCTAACTCCAGGTTAGCATTGCGCCCTGAGGGGGTTCCGGCTCTGGAACAATGAAGGCACCTAAGTGGACAGAAATGGGTCCCCCCTACTAACCTGTTGCCTGAGGCAACTGCTCCAGTTGGCCTCATGGATGGGCTGGCCCTGCTTTCACCTATAGCATGAAGATGTTCAGCTTCTAGTATTTGGTTACGCCATCCAGCACCATTACCGGTCAGCCATTTTAATTCCTCTGCTGGACGTGTATCTTCACAAAACAGGGAAGCATCTAAAATTAAATTTGAATTGTGTTTGCTTATAAGCTGAACAAATAGCAATTTTCTGCACAATGACCAAAATATCCTGCTGTTCTTCATCACAGTGGCATACTCGTCTTGCCTCCCCAGCAACACAACCGATGTGCTTTGCTTGCCTCATTAAGTCTGCTTGAAATGAAAAGTTTGCAAAAGGCTGATAGAAAGGTATAACTAATATGATCATCCTCACTCAACAAAAGTGAGTCCCACCAAATGAGGAAAAACAGCAGTTTCTCAAATGCAAAATAGACCCAATGCAATCAGGTAGGCTAAAAAAAAATTGAGTTGGATTCATGCCTGCTCCAAGTGGACTAAATTCAGGCAATACTTGAGCTCTATAGAGCAGTGGCATTCAAACTTTTTAGACCAGGACCCACTTTTTAGAATGGCACTCGTGTCAGGACCCACCAGAAATAATGTCATTAACCTGGAAGTGATGTTGTGGCAGGAAGTGACATCATCAAGCAGGAAGTGCTGTCATTGTAACATAATAAAATGACAAATGCAAATTGGCATTTTTGGACTGCAGCAGTTGTACAACCATGAAACATCCCTGACAGAAAGCAAGATGAGAACAAAATATTATGTAAAAACACTGAACTAAAAACAAAATTTAAAAAATCCTCACTTGAAAATTCAAACTGTTAAAACTCACAAAAGGAATAAGGTTTGCAGTTTCCCAGCTTTCCGCGACCCACCTGATTTCATCTCGCAACCCACCAAGTGGGTCCCAACCCACAGTTTGAATAACAGTACTACAGAGATCTGGAGCTATGCTCACTGTTACCGGGTACATTTATCTAGCACAGTTCATCATGTTATTTTTTTTATGGATTACTTCCCTTTCACCTGTAGGCCTCAAGGCAGCTCACAAAATGGTAAAAGCAATGTAAAAACAATGCAGTACAACCATAATAGGATTGAGGCAGTCACCTCAATCATGGGGAGCTGCAATTTTAATCAAAACATACCCAAAAGTCTGACAGAGCAAGAATTGTTATAGGGCTTTCTTAAAGACTGGGGAAGTAGGGTTGCTATGAACCTCCTGCATGAGGGAGTACGAAGCCGGGGGCCACCACAATGTTGGTCCTGTCTCACATGCTCACCAATCAGGCATTAGTCAATGACTTTGAAGAGCCCTACTATAGGGCATTAAAACGATGATCTGCACCTTGAATTGAACCCAGAAACAGATGGCAACACAGAGGCAAGAGGAGAGGGCCCTGCAGCTAACAATTGAAAGGATACAGATTGAAATCTCTTCTGGAATTGCCCATAAACATTGAGGGAAAACCCTTGTATAGAAAGAGGGGGATTTAAGCACCTGTGAGGCTTCTAGCTCTATGTTCCATCGCATCATTTTTTATCACAGAAGAAAATGTTGTAAATTTTAAAGAGGAACAAATGGAAAGTAATCCCATGCCTGCATATTAGAATGTGATGTTTTATTGATTGTGAGTTGTTTGGAAAACCCAGCAACAAAGGCATGCGGAATAAATATCTGCTCTAGAAGGCGGAATTCCCTACTCACCGAGGTTGCATTACGCTTCACAATACAGTTGGTACGGAGTTTGGTGACTCTGATGAAACAGCAGAATAATGTATAAAGTCTTCCTTTTCTATTTCATGTGGGTAATGGGCTGGGAGAAGTCAATTCCAGCCCACAGTACAGGGAAGTCATTTCTGTCTCAGGTTGTTTAGAAAATGTATGTGCAGTGAGATGCTTGATTTGGTCCACTTGCTGGTGAGTACACTTGTCAAATGCCACCGTTCAAGCTGGCACTAATGGCAGTCTCAGTGGAGGCTGGAAATTAAGGAAGTTGAGAGTGGAGGGGATGTTGTTACCGGTTGCCTGCTCTACAAACCTTTCTGCAACAGTAGCTCTGTCTTTTGCACACCCAATTTCTATGTTGCTTCTGCTCCCATTGAAGACCACAGTCACAGCCCAATCTATGGTGCCTGAGCACCCGTAGGAGCAGCAGTAGCAAAATGACTACTGCTGCATCCTGTGGGCACCACGGCAGCCATAGGAAGCTCTTCAGAGGAAGGGGATGTGTGTCCCCTTCCCCTGGGTAAGGGTGCAGATCTCCCAATGGGTCTCTTCAAGTCTGCACCAGCTATTTTGCTGGCACTGACTTGAGGGCCTCTATGTTGGGCTGTGTCCTCTATGTCAGGGACGTGGTGGCACAGTGGGTTAAGCAGCTGCTGCTGGGCTTTCCGACCGGTAGGTTGGGAGTTCAAGACTGCCTGACGGAGTGAGCTCCCATTGCTTGTCCCAGCTCCTGCCAACCTAGCAGTTCAAAAGCACCTAAATGCAAGTATATAAATAGGGACCACTTCGGTGGGAAGGTAACAGCATTCCTGCTATGGTGTATAGTCATGCTGGCCACAGCATGGACAAAACGCCATGTTCCTTGTTCCTTGGACAAAATGCCAGCTCTACAGGCTTTGAAACGGAGATGAGCACCGCCCCCTGCAGTCAGTCACGACTAGACCATTTGGTCGAGGGGAAACCTTTACCTTTACCTCTATGTCGGGCTGCGCAGCCTGATATGGAAGTTAGGATCTAGCAGTGAAGGCTATCGCCAGTCCCACCCCCCCCCCTCCACCCCCTACCCTGCCCAGTTCCGCCCTCCCCACCTTTGGGGTTTGGAATTGGATTGGGCCTATTCTTTTCCCCATTAGGTGGGCCACAAGCCTTAGGGTGAGGCAGGATAGTTTACACTGTTGAAAATGGCCTTCGATCCAGAACCAAACCCTATATATTATACTAGATTTTCTGAAACTGTAATGTAGGCTGCCCTGAAATATATTAGCCTATTAAACAGCTACCAGCCCAGTTTAAGAAAGCAAATAAAAATGCAGAACTCTAGTCTCAGCTCATGAATCCACCTGATAAACTTTTGGAATAATGAGCTCTGCACCAGGAACCAAAGAGAAAATATATCTTTTTAAACAAGTCATTTCCCTAGTGCAATCAGAAACAATGCTTTGTGCAGTGCTCCAGGCTGGTTGGCATGTGTCTATATGCTTGGGAGTGAATGAATATTTATTTTTTTTAGTGTGTCTACAAATTAGTCAGTGTGCACAGCAGTCTGCCAGCCCGTGCAGGATCCTGCTTTCCAAAAGTGTGAGCAATGCTGGGTGCAAAGCAAGAACAGCTGTTCCAAAGCGAAACTTGGTGAAAAAGAAAGAAAATCTGATTTTCCCAGTCTGCTCTGCAAAGTGGCTTTGTATGGACCATGGTTCAGTTTCTCTCCTTGGAACAAAACGTGGTCTACTTTTGACTGAAGCCAGCAGGAAGACACCCACAAAAAGAAGGCGAAGGCTTTGTATTGAGGCATACAAAATTATGCATGGAAGGGATAGAGTGATGCTCTTTTCCCTCTCTCACAACACCAGAACCAGGGGACATCCGCTAAAATTGAGTGTTGGGAGAGTTTTACCCATTGGGTAATTAGTTTGTGGAACTCTTTGCCACAGGAGGTGGTGATGGCATCTGGCCTAAAAGGGGATTGGACAGATTTCTGGAGGAAAAGTGTATCGTGGGCTATAGGCCATGATGGGTTGTGCAACCTCCATACATTAGTAGTAGGCTACTTCAGAGTGCCGGGTGCAAGGGAGGGGCAACAGGATGCAAGCGGCGTGTTATCTCGTGCGTTCCCTGGGGCACCTGGTGGGCCGCTGTGAGATACAGGAAGCTGGACTAGATGGGCCTTTGGCCTGATCCAGCAGGGCTCTTCTTCTGTTCTTAAGCACAGGTGCTCTGTGCATAAGCGCGCCAACAGCAATTGAGATGGAAGCTGGCAATGTCACCTGTCTGAAATCAAATAAAGAAGTAGGTGAGAAGCCTTCACATGTCAAGCCAGCCAGCGGGAGTTCTTCGAAGATGAGTGAACGGAGCATGGCATTCCCAGCCGCTCAGTGAACTAATCAAGCAAATATGGACTCATTTAAAGAACTATAGGAAAAGCAAGTCCATGTGTTATCAGACCTGACATCAATTCACTGATACTGCTTTGAGTGTCTCAGCCCAATACTTTCCCGCAATGCTATGCAGCCACATGGCTGGAGCGCACACTGCATGCTATGCTGGGGAGCAATCAGACAACCAGTAAAGGGTAAATAAAACACTTTTTTTACTTCCCTCCCTGTAGGCCACTTGAGCACCTATTGGTCTCCTTGTACACTCTTTTGATGGTGCAGGGTGGATTGGAAAATCAGGGACAGGATCCTGTGTGCGATTTTGCCAAAGATCCAGCCCCTCCCTTTCCACTGCCTCCCTCCCCACTCCAAACCACCCACAAACCCCTCCTCTGCCACCTTAGCTGGGCTGGTGGAGCATCTGGGGAAGTCTGACATGTGCGTGGAGCTGGTGGCTGTTTCTACCAGCAGCTCTGTTGCACATGACAGCAGCAGAGCCAACCTTAAGCCAATGTCGTCCCTGGGCCCCATGTCTTGCCCCAGTGCAGTAAGCATTTTGCCTGCTGCAGCAGCAGGGATCTCTGTGGGCTGTAAGCCAGTGGGGCAAGAAGAACAGCTTTGCAGTGGTCTCTTCTGCCTGCCCCTGCCTCTGAATGGCCTGAAATGGGCCTCCCAGAAGAAGTTGGCGGTGGCATCATCATGGCACCACCAACTATTTTCAGGTGCCATAACTTACGCGGACATCATAAGCGCTCATTTTGTCACCATGGCTGCATGAATGGGGGGCCCTGCGAGGAAGGAGGGGGGCCCAAGGGAATGGCCCCCATTGAGCCCCACTGCTCCTAGAGCTAGCCCTAGACAGCAATGCTACATTTGCGCCATTACAGGTCCATTTACAACAGCAAATTGGGAGATCCCCTGTCATAAGTGCATCATTGGATTGCGTTGTAAGAGGTTTAATTTTGGAAAAGGGTTGACCAGTTTCTGATTCTCACAGCTACTTTGGTCTCCAGACAGTGGCTCAAGTCATCACATACAAAATTAGAAAAAAAATAGGTAACATTTAAGTTTGCTATCTCTCTCTCCCACCCTTTCTCACCTCTTTCAGCATTCGGGGAAAAAATTGTGTGTGTAAAAATACCAGACTTCTTATCACAACTCAGTTGTAATTTGCACACTGGCTGGGA
This sequence comes from Lerista edwardsae, assembly GCA_029204185.1. NCBI lineage: Eukaryota > Metazoa > Chordata > Lepidosauria > Squamata > Scincidae > Lerista > Lerista edwardsae. The sequence continues at coordinate 1,568,412 of JAJKFI010000027.1, read as the reverse complement.
ACTTGATGAATTATGTTGATGCCAGATCAAGGCTATTCACATCCTAGAAGGTGTTATTGAGCATGTCCACAGTCTCCCAGACAAAGAGCAGCAGTAGGCTTGTCTTTTGTCCTCATACCATATGAGGCTCAAATGCCGTAACTTCATTAATCGTCAAATAATCGGCAGCAAATGCAGTGTATCTTATTTGAATTCAAAACACCCTCTTAATTTCCTGGTTCCGTAATCTCCACCTGTATGTATGAGAGCAGTCATGCTATGTGTCAAACAAATGTCTGCCCCATCGTGTAGAAAAAGCCGAGTGACATACCACTAATCCTTTAATAGAAGAAGTGGTGTGCAGAATAGAAGGTTGTTCCTCCCAGGAGCTTGCCTGCTCAGCCACAGGGCTGGCTCCAAGAGTGGCAGGGCCCAATGTGGTACATTCCTGTGGGACCCCTTCCCTCCCCGCAGGGCCCCCACTCACCTCGAAAAGCACTTATGCGGCACCGAGAAATAGTTGGGGGTGACATGATGACATCACCAACAACTGATTCCAGGAGGTCCATGTTGGGCAATTCAGAGGCAGGGGCCAGTGGGAGGGCCTGAGGTAAACTGCTCTGCTTGCCCCAGTGACCCACAGTTCATAGAAATCCCGGCTGCAGCAGCAGGCAATAAGCTTGCTGGGGCCCACGTGCGGGCCCGATGTGATGACAATGGGCACATTGGCTTAAGGCTGGCCCTGCCAGGGCACATCCCCTTGCCAAAAGTGTGCACAGCTGGAGAGTGGGGCTGTGGAGAGGTAAACTGCAGACAAGGAGGGGAAGGTCCTGGTCTCCGTCCCCAGGCATCTCTGTTAAAATCTGTTATGGCAGTTAAAATAACTTATGGCAGCCGGGCAGCTTAGCTTTGGATTGTCATGCAGTTGAAAGGAAAAAAACACACCAAGAAATCTAAAAGGCAGTTTAACTAGCTAAAAAAAAAAATCAGCCACCTGGCAGGTTAAAAGCTTGCCAGGAAAAAGGCATTATAATATGGTAGCAAACAACAGAGAAGGGGTGAGATGAGCCTGCCTAGAGAGGGAATTCTTAAGTCTGAGCATGACTGCAGAAAAAGCCTTCTTCCATGTGGCAACCAGGTGAGCATCAGATCTTGGTGGGCAACAGAGAAGGGACTCCCCAGCAGATCTTAGATCTGAGCATATTTAAGTACGAAGATCTGCTGCCGTCACATTGAGTTTTTGACAATTCACTGCAGCTGTAAATTCAAAGGACTGTTTTCAGCATTATGCTGAAAGCAGACATTGGCTGACGCTCTCCCCTCTTCCACTCGCCTGGTAATGAATTGCCAGCGCTTCAGTTGTATTGCCAAGACAGAAGTCCTGCTACTACTCAAAGCAAAGCATTTCCAGGGCAGGCTGAAGTTGTCAGGACTGGACATAGCATGAAATATGGGTGAGAATCTGCTTGGCTGAAAGGAGGAAAGCCCTGCCGTAAATGTTTGTCCGATCGATGTATGACAAAGCAGATGTCTTACTGTTGCAAACATCTCCCCTCCCCTCTTCCTCATTATCTCACTTTGTTGCCTTAAGCAGTTTGAGCGGCAAAGACACTTTCTCTGTTGCAGCCAATAGATAGCAGCCAGACGTATGAAACCCCATCTCTACTGGGTTGCCAGCTCTGGCTGAGGATGCAATCTTAACCTGGAGTTAGGCTGGCACAGTTAGGACAGCAAAGTTTGGCCGGCACAAGGGACACCATAAAATATGTTTGGACCACCCTTGGAGTCAGAGAGGCCAGCACCCAGATATGCGCCATCCTTCCTGTCTCCAAGATTGGTCCAAATGCACTTTACATTGGCCCTTGTGCCAGCCAAACTTTGCTGGCCTCACTGTTGGCCTAACTCCAGGTTAGGATTGAGCCCTGAAGCTATTCCCAGAGGGTCCCTACTCCAAAATGTGGAAAAATTCTGGATGCCCTGTTAAAAAATGAAGCTGATCTCTAGAGATTCCAGGCACAAGGGTTGGTGCAGTACAGGCCTGGTCCTACCCCTGCTGTGTGTAGGCACCTCCAAGGTAATGAAGGGCTGTTCCTCTGTGATGAATCTTGTGTGCTAGTTTCATGGTAGTGTCCTCTGCCCATCAGCTCTTCTTAGCCTTCATAGTGCTCCTTTCATGTTCTTGGACATAAGAGAATCAATGGCTTTGTTGAACTTTGAAATTTTTATAGACACAACATTTTTATAGACAGTCGTTTTGGACATCTGTTGTGGTCTGCACCCTCCAACCCCCCACACTGACACTACAGGCAGTATGTAGTGCCTGCCTCTCCAGGCAGTTCTGGAGAGCTGGCAATCCTAGTCTCCATCATCCTTGTGTTCAGTGTTTGTAGCAAAATCTACAGAGGACTATCTTTCCCAGGACACAATGCTCACCTGGAGTTAGGCTGGCACAGTTAGGCCAGCAAAGTTTGGCTTGCACAAGGGACACCTTAAAGCACATTTGGACCACTCTGAGTCAGAGAGGATGGCACATGTCTGTGTGCTGGCTTCTCTGACTCCGAGACTGGCCAAACTTTGCTGGCATAATGTACCAGCCTCACTCCAGCCTCACTCCTAACATGCTCAATCTGTTCCCCACCACACAATCAAAAACGCATACAGGATGCGTTGTGAACAGAATTCTAGTTAGGGCCTTGTTCCTATGGGAGCATAGAAGTTTGGTGTCCAGCCTCAATGTCTGCTCTATGCACTTTCCTTCCTGAGGTAAAATGGCTGCCACATCCACAACTCTTTCAGGCTAGACTGCTTCGAGGACTGAGCTTCAAGCAGAGCGCTTTTTAATGGGACGGCCTTGATTTTGTGAACATCCATTCCCAGAGGAGCTGCACACTGCCCAACTCCGATGCTGTTTCAGAGATAAGTGACTGCCAATTTTCTTTCAAGGACGGCAGATGTCTCTGCTTTGTAGCTGTACCAGGAATGTTTCCTCAATGGTTTTAGTTTGGATAGTAACGTAAAGGGCATGCCATGGTTTTACTGGTGCATCATCAGGAGCCCGTCTATAATTCACCGCTCGGATTTCTTAAAAGAAAAAGAGGCCAGAAATGTACAGCAAGCAAGAAAGTAAGACTATGGGGCCCATTTATCCTGTGTGATGGATGACATAATTTGAATTCCTGGTTCTTGGTGTTAGCATGGACAAGGTGGTCTCTGTTAAAGGAATCAGTTGTCACTGTGCGCTAAAGGAGCTTGTTCCAAGTATTTGCTTTGTCTATTTACAACCTTGATTTAACTCCCATAGCAACATAAAGACTAAAAATAAGAGGAAGGGGGGGAAACTAAATTACTTGCTGTATTGCCATCTAATCCCATTTATGCAGGAAGGATTTTCTTGCAGCATTTTGCAAACTTGCTCTCCATTTATTAATATTTTTATAAAATAGCTTTATTAGCATGCCATATCCTGAGAATTAGAAATTACTTCTCTCTCTGTTGATGACCACTGCATGCTGCACAGTTAATATGTGAATATAAATCTCCAGTATGGATATTCTAATGTTTGTTGCTTCTCTACATACTTTGCTTTAATCTTTTTCCACCCTTCCTTGATTACTCTTATTTTAATATTGATTAAAGCTCTTTCCCCAGCCACAGTGAAGTTAAGGCCACTGCATTGCCTAGGCAAGTGATTTTCAACCTTTTTCAGATAATGGCACGCCAGCAAAGTACTAACCATTGCTGGGGCACAGCGGTTTGACTCTGTCAAGCCATTGCTTCGGCGACTGCACTGGCTGCCGGTTCTGTTCCGGGCCAAATTCAAAGTGCTGGTGTTGACCTTTAAAGCCCTTTACGGCTCGGGCCCAGGGTATTTGAGGGACCGCCTCCTTCCATATAACCCTACCCGTACTCTGAGGTCATCTGGGGGGGGGGCCCTTTTGACTGTGCCACCACCAGGAGAGGTGAGAGGGGTGGCGGCCAGCAGGAGAGCCTTCTCGGCAGTGGCACCCCAACTTTGGAATACCCTCCCCTTAGAGCTAAGAACTGCTCCCTCGTTGGCGGTATTTCGGCGGGGACTGAAGACCTTCTTGTTTAAACAGGCTTTTAGTTGCTGACAGGCTGGCTGGTCTTGTATTCTTTGTATTTTTTTATTTTTCTGCACCCAATCCAGGGGATAACAGTTGTATTTGTATATTGTATTTGTATATTGTTTTTAATCACTGTTTTTAAATTATGATGTATTTATTTTGTTTTTAATTGTTTTTTGTAATGCCGCCTTGAATGCCTTTTAGGCAGAAAGGCGGGGTAAAAATCTTTAAAATAAAAAATAAAATAAAATAAAATGGTCAAGGCACACCATCAGATTTTTGACAATTGCAAGGCACACTGTACTGCCATTGCAGGGGCTCACATCCTCCAATGGCCCAACAAATAAATGATCATCTCCTGAATTCTCATGGCATGCTTGGAAACCATTCATGGCTCACCAGTGTGCCAAAAATGGCTGGCCTACCCAGCCATGTGAAACTTTTCCCTCGCAATCTGTCATGGTAAGGGATCTCCCTGCCCCCAGAAAAAAATTCCGAAATTGTGTTTTGTGTTTCAGGGTTGGAGAGACAAATTCAGTTCTCTCTCTCTCTCTCTCTCTCTCTCTCTCTCTCTCTCTCTCTCTCTCTCTCTCTCTC
>JAJKFI010000027.1:1498803-1554008 GCA_029204185.1 Lerista edwardsae | reverse complement strand
GAGAGAGAGAGAGAGAGAGAGAGAGAGAGAGAGAGAGAGAGAGAGAGAGAGACCTGAATGTGCAGCCCTTCCAGGTGTTTTCCCCTTTGGGCTTGCTTGCTGAAGATTCTCAGGCAGACAAGTGGCCTTAAGAACATCAGCATTTTATCTCTCAAGAACAGGAAACTGCATAGCTGAGCTTTCAAAAGAACGCTGCTAAAATCCCTCTTTTGCATCTCCTTGGTAGTTTGGCAAACCTCCCTGTGTGAGTCTCATGTGCCTTTCCATCACACAATCAGCTCGAATATTAGAAGAAAGGGGGAGCACAGCCCACACACAGGGCGCAGTTCTAACCTGGAGTTAGGCTGGCACATTTAGGCCAGCAAAGTGTGGCTGGCACAAGGTACACCCTAAAGTGTGCTTGGACCACTCTTGGAGTCAGAGAGGATGGCACACATCTGTGTGTTGGCCTCTCTGCCTCCTAGACTGGTCCAAACATACTTTACGGTGTCCCTTGTGCCAGCCAAACTTAGCTGGCTTAACTGTGCCAGCCTAACTCCAGGTAGCCTAACCCATAGCTACATTGCTTCTGCAGCCAGATCCTGTGCTAATTTTTCTCAAAAGTAAATCCACCATGCAATGTGACTGACTCTCACATAAATGTGCATAATACTGTGGCAGCAGCATCCTGAATTACATTGTTCAGTTTCGTTCATTTCCACCAATGGGACCCCAAAATGTAAAGCTAAATCTGATTTCCAACCTGGTTTGGGGACTGGGCTCTGGTCCATACCAGGACCAAGAAAATGATGAACCCCTGTTGGTTCTGTGAGACTTCTCAGAGGTTTTCACGACCATTGACCATGCTATCCTCTTGGACCACCTGGATGAGATGGTGCTTTTATGGTGATTCCCCTCCTGGGAGGGATTGTTGCAAAAACTAGTACTGGGGAACTACTGCTTGACACATGGACTTATGTTGCCTTAGCAGATCCTATCCCCCCGTACTATTTATGAGCTACATTAGTGCACTAGGAGAGATAGTCAGAGACTTGGAGTACAGTGACACCAGTATGTAGAAGTTTTTCTGTTCCATTTCAGGCCAGAGAGGCTGTGGAAATCCAGAATTGATGCCTGGGACTGGATGGGGACAAACAACTGCTCCTGGGTCTGTCCTTGTTCCTGGATGCCCAGGTGGCAGCTGTGGCTAGGACTGCCTTTGCCCAGATGAGAAGACTCCTGGGCCAACTATGACTGTTTCTAGGGAAAGTAGATCTGATTGCAGTTACACCTCTTTGTTCCATCCAGATTGGAGAACTGCATTGCACTGCACATGCAGTTGCCTTGGAGCATGTCCAGAAAGTTCAGCTGGTTCAAACCCCTGCAGCTAAGATTTTGACTGAATCAGGTTTCTGGGAGCATGTGACAGCTTTCTGATGCCAGATCCACTGGCTTCTGCTCTGCTTCCAGTCCCACTTCGAAGTGCTGATTGTGACCCTGAAAGTCCAAAATGGCTCAGTACTTAAAGAACCATCTCCTTCCACAGGAAGCTCCCAGCCCCCATGGATCAATTGCAGAGACCCTCTTATGTGTCACACCAGCACCTGAAGTTCAGTTGGTCTGAACATACTCCATGTGCCTCCTCTTTGGAACTCCATGGACTCACCTGCCCCCGTACCATTACCGCAGTGTCCGAAGATCTTTTTGTCCCTTGCCTTTCACCTGCTAGATGCTTGTTCTATTTTTATAATGGCCCTTGGTCTTCTCTGTACAGGCATGCCCTGGCATCCACTGGGGTTCTCTTAAAAAAATAATATAAAAACACAGAGTTTCATATCTGTGAGATCCAGTATGGTAATATTCCAGGTTTAAATGTACCCCAGTCAGCCTATCAGAGTTCAAAATACAGACGTGCCCCAATATTCACTGGGGTTCCATTCCGGACCCCACCATGGATACCTGAAACCATGGATACCTGGGATGCCTTTTAAAGCTAGGGGAACACCAGTGATTTTGCTGCAACAAGATAAAAAAAGAGATTTGTTTAAACTTAGGCATCCCAGTATCCATGGTATTTGTGGATAACTGAAACAGTGGATACCAAATCAATGGATACCAGGGCACACCTGTATAGTATTTGCTGTTGTCTCTTATTATTGGTCTGTGTGTATTTTGATTTCAGTTTCAGATGTTTCTTAAAGACTTTTTTTTTTTTTTAATTTTCTGGACTGCCTTGGGCTTTTCATGCAAATAGAAAGGTGGAATTTTTTTTTTTTTTTTGATGAAGAAAATAAATCTGTGTTAGGTTTTTTTTCCTCAAAAAAAAAAAAAAATAATTAAGTAGCAAAGTCACACCTCTGCCTTCACAGCCCTTTTTGCCCAGATGGTGTTGCAATCCACCCCAGATATGTTTGCAAGCAAATTAAGCACTCTTGCATTTATCTTCCCATTACTGCTGTTTAGCAGTTACCAAGTTGTTTATGCTTAAACAACAGCTTTCTCCTTCCTTATCAGCCTGCACCTGCTATCTCGTTCCCAGACTGGCTTGCATCTATAAACCTTTCCTCAATGATGGATTGTGATGTCACAGACCTGAGATTGTGGCATCACTGAAAGAATCAGGCTGATAAAGAGTCAGGGGAATGCTGTTTATACAGAAACATCTTTATAATGGTCAAGGATAGATGAGGAGATCTCAAAAAAAAAATGGAGCGTGGATATTCACTGCCTGAATTGTTTTTGTTTAAAAGGCTCTTGGCTGCAAGGATGGAGGAGCAAATCCCATTGAGCCCGTGGAACTTACTCCTAAGTAAATATGCTTAGGGTTGCTTTGTATGGTAATTTTGCAAGAGTGGGGATATTGTGCACTTCCTACGGAGCAAAACCATCAATCTATCCATCTTCCATCTCCTGTGTCAGCAGGGATACACATGCATACCAATTGCCTACAGTGATTTAAACCAGGAACACGCACGTATCTTGTGCATATAATTTTTGAGTCTGACTCCAAATGAAATAAATTGGGGTGAATGAAACTGGCTGCCACATCATTTCTAAATAACCACGTTCTGATTTTCAGGACTCATTATGTGGGGATTAAGCCTGGTGTTGGCATTCTGCTAGTGTGCCGCACCCTGTTTAAGGCAGTGGTCTCCAAAGTCCTACTTGGACTTTGAAGCCATGGTACAGCTTGCAGGGCAGTGTGGGGGTTGGGGGACCCAGCTGCGCTCAGTGATCGTGGTGCCACGGGCATTGAGAGGCATGTGCCATACCTTGAGGGGGGGGTCCAGAAGGGTTGGGGAGGCCCGCTGCCACCTCTGCGGGCTTCCCCAATGCTGAAAATAGCTCAGTTGTAAAGTCTGAGCTTACTTCCTGTTTGACGCTGAACAGGAAATGAGCTCCGATTTCACAAGGGAGATACTTTCAGCATCGGGGAGGCCTGCAGAGGTGGCAGTGGGCCTCCCCAACCCTTCTGGATACCTCCAGGGCTCCCCCCCCAAGTAGGGCACATGCCCCTCAATGCTCATGGCACCACAATCGCTGCAGTGCCACCGGGCAATGGTTCCTGGGGCCTCTAGTTATACCTCTGGGCGGCTCCTCCTTTCAGAACTGCAAATGGCTCTGGAGTCATTCATAGAATAGATGAAGCCATTCAAATATTATTCCAAATAGGAGCATAATCCCACATTCCTATGCATGTGTACTCCGAAGTTAGCCTCATCTAATTCAATGGGACCTATTTCCAAGTAAGTTTGTACAGGACTCTAGCCCAGGTAACTTAAATGTAATTTGGTAGAGATGTTTTGCTGACTTTTCTTGGCTTTCTTGCAGTACAGAATACAAGATCTGAAAATACCCTCCATGTGCAAGCCAAGGGGGGTGTCAAACTGACTTCCAAGGACCCTCACTCTTTTAATGTCATTTCAGCCGCTTTATCACAGTCCCTGCAGTGGCTGAGCTTCAACGTCCATTTTTATTTATTTATTTATTTATTTTGGTAAACACGTTCATATATCAATCAGTCGCCATGTCTTTTGAAGCACTTTCTGGAAAGCACAAGCTGCTGTGGATCAAATCGTATTGGCGGTGAAGCAAATAAAAAATAATGACGGGGTATTTTTACCTCTTTCAACTGGGCTGCTCGGGAGAAATATTGGTTCTGACAGTTACTGCAAAAGCAAAGCACTCTGCAGTAGTACTGCCGATGCATTTTAGGGACTCCTCCAGTCCTTGTCCAGTGCTTGTCTGTAACTCATTCAATTTATTGCAACTTGCAGGTGCACAACATGGGAGAATAGTGAAGGCACCTCTCTTTGAACTGAATGGGTCCTCCTGAAGGAAATGTTTTTCAAGAAAGAAAGCACTTGGCTCTTATAGGGCTCCTCATTAACAGACCTCAAAGCATTTGACAGTTGTCAGTTTTCCACTGTTGGGGTGGGGGGAGTGGGGCAGGTTTTACAACATGCTCTTTGCAGCTGCACCCCAACCCCTGGCCAGAGGCAGATCGACAGGGAGGGCAAAGCTCTAAGTGTTGCAAGAAGCCTTACTCTGTCATGTAAATCCCTCCTCTCCCTTGCTGCTGTAGCCAGTAAGCAACACCAAGATGTTGCTGTTCCCTGTGAGGATTGGCTAAAACGGTGCAGGAGAGGAGTGATTTCCACTGCAAGGTAAGGCTTCTTGCAACACTTAGAGCTTTGCCCTCCCTTAGATCTGCCTCTGCCCCTGGCCTTCTCTGGCAACAGGAATGTGGCCTAGGAAACACTTTGAAACTTTGTGAGCCGAGCTGTCAAAGTACTGTTTCATATTGCTTCTGAGGATCAACGGTCCAGGTTAGGAAGACAAAACAATATGGTGGTAAAAAAGAATGGATTCTTCCTTCCAAAAGAGGGAAGTAGACTCTTGGTAAAGGAAACTCTGCTAGTTTCCAGAAGAGAGAAGGTTGGAACTAGATATCAGGTGCCCTTACAAAATAAGCCTAAAGGTAAAGGTAAAGGTTTCCCCACGACCGAATGGTCTAGTCGTGACCGACTGTAGGGGGCGGTGCTCATCTCCGTTTCAAAGCCTGTGAGCCGGCGTTTTTGTCCGATCATGGTGGCCAGCATGATTCTACGCCGTAGCGCACGGAACGCCGTTACCTTCCCACCAAAGTGGTCCCTATTTATCTACTTGCATTTTAGGTGCTTTCGAACTGCTAGGTTGGCAGGAGAAAATAAGCCTAGAGGTATAAATAAGTATAAATATAGGTGTAAATAGTCACCTATATATGAAGTATAGTGAACAGTGATGGCTGCATGTTGTCTGGGTGTGTTTTCAGTTTTTGGTCTCTTCAGGCAACTGAAACCAGCACCTTCTCCCTTAAGGGGAGCTGTGAGGGGCGGGAACGGCGATTCAGGGGGGACAGCACTTCTGGTAATGCATCGCTGCTGAGAAAAACATGGTACCCGTTTTCCAGGGGGGTGCAGAGGTCCTCTGGAGTGCGCAGGAGACTGCAGTTCCTCAGTTCCTGAAGTGATTGTGACCTACTTCCAACTTTAGTCATGAAAAGCTTTAGTATCTCTTCATGGGCTTATTCAGAGCTAGGCTAAGATGGAGGAGAAAGTAGACAGTCTATGGCAGTACCGGCCTTAAGCCAATGTGACCAATGTAGTCACATTGAGCCCCACACTTTGGGGGGGGGCCCCGCACCAGGACAGAGAGCATATTGCCAGCTGCTGCAGCTGGGATCTTATGGGCTGTAGGTCAGTGGGGTGAGCAGAGAAGCTTTACCATGGGCCCTCCCACCTGCCCCTGTCGCTAAACTACCCCAAATGGGCCTCCTGGAAGTAGTTGGCGGTGATGTCATCATATCACCACCAACTATTTCCAGGTGCTGCGCACATCACCACAAGCACTTTTCTTGATGAGAGGGGCCCCATGCATGCAGGGCATTCCCCACAGGAAAGCCCTGCATTGGGTCCCACCAATCCTAGAGCCTGCCCTGGTCTATGGATAAGCTATGCTTGGAAGGGGCAGGTTCCCCACCAATCAAACGGCTTCTGCACTGGGCTTTACTATTCATAAATAGTGGAATTAGTGGAAGTAGCAGCTCTCCCAAATGTAGAATTCTGCCCTGGGTGACTTATGATCAGCTCCCCTCTTCTCAACAGGGTTTAACGATTAAAAAAAAAATTCAAAAGGCTTTTGGTGGTGGGATATTTAATTGGCAGAAGGTATGGAGAAGGAATTGCAAAAGTTTTTTTATCTGAGGCTTTTATATGTTTATGACTGTTGTCTTTATATGTTATGCCTTGTTTTATGCTTTATGCTCAAGGCCGCTGCTTTAGATTTTATGCTCCTTAGCTACTGCTTTGTGATTTTTATTACATGTTTGCAGGGGCGTAGCTAGTGAAAGTGAAGCCCGGTGCAGAGGACAAAATGTTGCCCCGGAAGTGATGTCACAACAGGAAGTGACATCACAGTTGTATTTTCTTTTTTGGGCAATTACTTTGATAGAGTAAAAATATTACACTCTGGTTTGTTTCATTGCATTTTTGCATGAATTACCTTTCCAATGACATATAACATGATGATATTATTCATACATACCAAGGTTTTCACAATTTTGGCCACTAGTGTCAAGCTCAGCTTGTTGCCCCCCTAAAGCTTGTTACCCGGTGCAGTTGCACCCCCTGCACTTCTTTAGCTATGCCTCTGCATGTTTGGTTTATGTTGTCAACCATCTTGGGCTCCAGGTTTGGTTACCTGGGAAAAGGTGATATATACATTTACTAATACCTCAATACATATTCAATGCTCAGCATGGTTTGTGGGTGTCAGGCATGCCATGTGGGATTGGAATCAACCTAGGGTGTGCTATACCAATACATGGGAAGCAATATTGTGATTGGGGAATGACAAGACCGAGCAATTCAGGTGGAGACACACAGTAGTTTTGTTTTTCTTCTTCAGAGGATGACAGAGCCATCAATATGGTTCTTGCACTCATTTCTTTTGTCCCACTGTTATCCCTGGTCAAACCAAGTTGGCCACCTTTGAACAATGACCAAAAGGCCTGCAAACACTGATATCCGTTCTGGGAGTTGGCATCACTTTGTGCATACCTTGTTCTATGTGAAGGCAATTCTCCATCTATATATAAGAAGAGCGTGTGTGTGTATGTTTCGCATAGGCTCTGCAACGCCTGGAGCGATCGGCACGAAACTTGGCACGCATACACCTTGCGGCCTGGCGACAAACACTGCGGGGGTTGGGGGCCCCTAGCGCCCCCGGGGGTTGGGGTACGTGGGGGTCCCCACATGAAAACGGTCAAAAACGGCCGAAATCGGCATCAAATCCACAGTTTCCGGGGTCGCCGAGATGAGCGGTGATGCTCCCAACGCAGCTGGAGTCTGGGTTTGGTCCCCCTCAACGTGGGGGGCAAGAAGGGGTGCGAAACACAACGTCCGCCATGCCCTGCTGGAATGCCTGGACCAATCGACACGAAACTTGGCATGCATACACCTTGTGGCCTGACGACAAACACTGAGGGGTCAGACCCCCCTAGTGCTCCCGGGGGTGGGGGTACGCGGGGCTCCCCACGTGAAAATGGTCTAAAACAGCTGAAATCGGCGTCGAATCCACAGTTCCTGGGGTTGCCGGGGCGAGTGGCGATGCTCCCGACACCGTCGGAGTCCGGGTTTGCCCCCCCTAGGCGTGGGGTGCGAGAAGGGGTGCGAGGCACAACGTCCGCCATGCCCTGCTGGCACGCCTGGAGCAACGCGCACCAAACTTGGCACGCGCGTGCTTTGCGGCCTGGCGACAGACACTCCGGGGGTCAGGCCCCCCTAGCGCCCCCAGGGGTGGGGGTGCCCCAGGGCCCCAGCATGAAAACAGTCAAAAACGGACAAAATCGTCATCGGTTCTGTAGTTTCTGGGGTCGCCGAGGCGAGTGGCGATGCTCCCGACGCTGTGGGAGTTCAGGTTTGCCCCCCCTCAATGTGGGGGGCGGGAAGGGGTCCAAAACAAGACATCCGCCATGCCCCGCTGCGACGCCTGGAGCGATTGGCGCCAGACTCGGCATGCATATGCCTTGCGGCCTGGCGACAAACACTGTGGGGGTCAGACCCCGCTAGCGCCCCTGGGGTGGGCATAAGCAGGGGTCCCCGTGTGAGGATGGTCGAAAACGCCTGAAAACGGCGTCGAATCCATAGTTTCCGGGGTCGCCGGGGCGAACGGCGACGCTCCCAATGCCATTGTAGTCCTGGTTCGGCCCCCCTTCAGCGTGAGGGGCAAGAAGGGGTGCAAAACACAACATCCGCCATGCCCTGCTGGCACGCCTGGACCGATCGACACGAAACCTGGCAGGCATACACCTTGTGGCCTGGCAACAAACACTGTGGGGGTCAGACCCTCTCAGTGCCCCTGGGGGTGGGGGTACGTGGGGTTCTCCCCATGAAAATGGCCGAAAATGGCCGAAATCAGAGTTGAGTCCATAGTTTCCGGGGTTGCCGAGACGAGCGGTGATGCTCCCGATGCTGTGGGAGTTTGGGTTTGGCCCCCCCTCAACGTGGGGGGTGGGAAGGGGTGTGAAACAAGACATCCGCCCTGCCCCACTGCGACACTTGGAGCGATGGGAGCCAGACTCGGCACGCGTGTGCCTTGCAACAAACACTGGTCAGGCCCCCCCAGCGCCCCCAGGGTTGGGGGTGTGCAGGGGGCCTGAAGTGAAGACGGCCAAAAACGGGTGAAATTGGCATCGAGTCCATAGTTTCTGGGGTCACCGTGACGCTCCCGACGCGGTTGGAGTCCAAGTTCGGCCCCTGTCAGCGTGGGGGGGGTGAGAAGGGGTGCAAAACTCATAAACTCTGGAAGATCATTTTGTTACCCGGGCAACGCCGGGTAACAAAAAGCTAGTAGGTAATATAAGAAGATCATTTGAGAAGAAAGCCCACATGACTTGGATTAATTGCCCCTGTTGCTGGTTCCTCCTCCCCTCTTGCCTTGAGTCTTTGGTGTATTTTGGATTTGTTTTATACAATCCATGCTCATGAAACCAATTGTTAGGGGTGGAGGTTAAATACCACCTTTTGGCAGTTAAAATAACTGAATAAAAACACAAAACACTGCATTTTGGTGTTTAAGATATTTTCCAGAAATTAAAATAGATTACTTTTCCAATTAGAAATAATACTGTGGCTGCATCTGCTGACACTATATCACCCGTATCGTCTACCTAGTATGCTTTTAAAGCTTTTAAGAGCACAATCTTAACCTGGAGTTAGGCCAGCAAAGTTTGGTCATCACAAGGGACACCATAAAGTATGTTTGGACCACTTTTGGAGTCAGAGAGGTCAGCACACAGGCATCGTCCTCTCTGACTCTAAGAGTGGTCCAAACACACTGTACTGTGGCATTTATGCTAGCCAAACTTTGTTGACCTAACCGTGCCAGCCTAATTCCTGGTTAGGATTGCACCCTAAGCGTCAAGAAGGCCAGCACCCAGAGGCGCACCATCTTCCCTGACTCTGAGAGTGGTCCAAACATGCTTTACAGTGGCCCTTATGCTGGCCAAACTTTGCTGACTTAACTGGGCCAGCCTAACTCCAGGTTAGGATTGTACTCTAAAATTAATAAAAATGAGAACTTGTAATGAGAATGTAGAATAAAAAAACACACTACCACAATTTGCTATTTTAATCAATCAATTTTTTTGGGGGGGGAAGATCACCCAAAAAACACCACCCCTACCAATGGGGTCTGCCAGACATTGGACACAAAGCACAGGAGATGCCATCACCATTACCAGAAGATGAGAAGATGCTTCTCATCTTCACAGATACATCAGCAGTTGCTACTGCAGGCACAGTGCTGTCCAAGATGGATCTTAAGTCTCCTGATCTAGCAAGGCACTTCTTAGTTATGGACAAAAGGAGGGGCATAATAGCTCCTCCCCCTTTTTGAATCCATTGCCTATATTTCCTTTCCACATTGGGAGGTAAATACCATGAGATCTCAAACCACCTGTTGTTTCCCTGGCTCACCTCCTGCCTTTCCATTTCCTCCTGTGTTCTGCATTCAAGCGAGCGATCGAATTCTGTGACATTTATTAGAGGAGGATCAAGCTCCTTCTCTCCACCACCAAGGCCCACCGTCTCTGCTCGAGACACATGCTGCTTTCTCCACATGCCCTGTTTGCAGCCCGTGTCACACAGGAGAAACAGCGGCGTGTACTCCCATGCCCGCCTCCGCCAAAGCTCTGCAAAGAACGGGAATTTTGCTGGCATTTAACTAACGGGAAAAGTACCAAAGTGAAAGAAGAAAAGGCAAAAATTAACAAGAAAGCAAGCAAGGGGAAAGGAGTGGAAGCAGACTGGCGATACAGATAACTGAGATTATACTGCCACCTAATGGCACTAATACATAGTGGTGATCAAAACATGCACAATGAATAGAATGAATAGAATACACACACACACACACACACACACACACACACACACACACACACGCACACCATTTTCTGGGGAAAAATACAATCACAAGTAGGGGCAGTGTTATAGAGACATCTCCCTTCTCAAAGGGAGTTCGATGGTGTTTGCCATCAAGTTGGACTTTTTAAAAAAAAAACTTAAGGAATCTATTCTGTGTTACAAACTGGGACCTAGTTGATAACATAAATATTTTCCATTTTGCTGGCTTTTTTTAAAGTGTTTGAAAATAAATCTGTCTCTCTAAAAAAAAACAAGAACCTCACCTTTTTCCATTCCAGGAAGATAAAATTCCTTCACTGCAATGGCATCGGGAATGATGCTGTATGCTGCACAATCCTACATCCCAATGACAATACTGTTAAGAGAGTGATCATTTACAATCCTTGGCAACCTGCACAAATGACAGCATTGCTCTAATCCAGACACAAAGATCTGCTTCTGCACAAAGATCACATGCTGGATCAGGACACACAGGCATAAACCCAATGCAAGTAGGTCATCTCTCGATTTTGTGTTACTTTTATTGGGACTTGCCTTTGGTGTGAGAGTGCAGCCTACGGACAGCAATGCCATATGGTTAGATGTGTTGCAATGGGATACATGTCCATGTATACATCCGATTTATAGCCCAGTGCCAACTTCTGCATGCAGATCTTCAGATCTGGGCATATATTTAGCAGCATTGTTGTGTGCCCATTTTCATAAAGTCTGAAATTACTCAGATAATTCTTAGTAATGAGGCGAAAAAAAGAGTTCAGTCTTTGGTTCAGTGAAACACTTGGAAGACCGTATTGAAGAGCTGAATTCTTCTAACACGGCAAATGTATTCTTAATGGACATGTTTTGTTTGTTTGTTGAAAAGTCTTATTTTGATCATTTCTTACCCATTCTGTATCGTGCCTGCTTGCCTTCCTTCCTGTAGCTTTCTGCTCTTTGCCCAGCAATGAAAAATAGAAGTGCTACAGTATACAGGCAAAACTAGATCCTCCCCAAGTGCAGGAAGTACAGTCTACTATGGAAATAGAGTCTACTATTGCAGTGGTTCCCAAACTGTGGGTGAGGACCCACCAGTGGGCAGAGAGCCAATTTCAGATGGGTCACAAAGCACAAAATACGGGAAGATGGGATGCTGGAAAGAGGGAAGGGTGCGCAGTTGTTTTGCTTGGGTCAAGGTTGTATTTTTTCTGATTCGCTTTGCTATTGGAAAATGGCTGAGAAATTACCCAACTTATTGCTGCATTCTCAGGAAAGCAGCAGGCTCTGGCATCACAATGCAGCACTTCTGGCCATGACTTCACTTCCAGTGGGTCATTCTAAAAGGTAGATCCCAGTGCTAAAAAGTTAGAGAGCTGCTGTACGTTTGTATGATCTACTATAATTTGTTGTAGACTGCTGTTGCATTTTTCAGAGAAGGAGTGAAAACAAACAGAGATGAGAAAGTATATTTAATTGGATCATCTTTTGTCAAACCAAGAACTTGCAGGCTTTCAAGCGACACTCATTCACCTAATACCATGCAAGGGATGATTCTTCTCATTTTTCTATGCAGCAAAGTTACTTTCCTGCGCACATATTTTAATGCAGGAAGATCACAAAACAACTGACCCTTCAACGAAGCCACAACTTGAACTAGAATGGGAGGGGAGATTGGCTCAACACTACGAGCCAGTTTTATGACCCAGGATTTACGACATCACTCATAATCTGTGTTCAGCACCTTCCCTTTGGTCTTCAATGAGGCTGTTAATTTTCAGTCCAGGCCAACATTTTAAAACCTGGCATACAGGCTGGCATTTAAAACCAGCATTGAGATGTCAGAGAGGGAGCAGTAATATTGGCAGGTATGTTTACCTGCGGAATACAAGAAGGGCAATCCTACTCTCCCAGTGGGTGTGCATATGCAGACAGCAGGTTGTTGGAAGAACAGTAATGGGAGCCAAAGAGAACCCTGCCATCGCTGCCTGTCATCACTGCCCTTCCAGGATCTCCTCTACTCTTGGATTATAGCAGCCCAGCCGTCCACATATCCTTGGCTTTCCACCTGAAGTCCAACTTACTGACAGAACAGCCTGTCCATAAAGGATAAAGATGCAGCTAGTTTCTTCAAAACAACATATGTGATGTATGTCTGACCACTGATCAAATGGAGGATGTAGGGATAGGTATGATTGTCTGTGGGTTTCTTGCAAAGCTTCTCATTTCAAGAATCTCACTCCTGTGGTAACAGGGAAGTCAATGTCCATGGGGCAATAATGGGCAATAATTCAATATTGCCTTGATTTATGAGTAGCAAATGTCCATGTTGGTCTCGGCAGAGTGCAATGTTGCATAGACATCGGCCGTTTTTCCAAGGCACCTGTCACAAAGGAGGTAAGTATTTTTTTTAACCCCTCAAAGGAAAGCTAAAAAAAAACAAAACACCTTATCTTGTGAAAAACAGCCTGTGGTACTGCTGCTGAGAACCCAGAGTTGCCACTGGGCCCAGGAGTGGAAAATGTATTACAGGGAAACTATGCATTGAAAAATGGAATGCATTTGGAGCTATGCAAATGGAACTATGAAAACGATGCCCTAACTCACATTAGTGCTTTAGTGCACTAACTCACATTAGTGCAACTCACATAAAACTATGCATTGAAAAGTGGAAAGAAGGCGCAATCCTAAGCTGCGCTGGAACCAGAGGAAGATCTAAGGAGGGGGGCAAATCTCTAAGTTTTGCAAGAAGCCTTACCTTGCAGTGGAAACCACTCCTCTCCTGCACCGTTCTAGCCAATCCTCACAGGGAAAAGCAACATCTTGGTGTTGCTTACTGACTACAGCAGCAAGGGAGAGGAGGGATTTACATGACAGGGTAAGGCTTCTTGCAACACTTAGAGAGTTGCCCTCCCTTAGATCTGCCTCTGGCTGGAACAGGCTGATGGATTGCGCTATTTAGCAGGCGCAGAGCCGGGGACGCTGTGCAACCCGAATCGGGGCTGTGCGGCCTGGGGATGGGAGCTTGGATGTGGCCCAATGGCAGTGATATCACTGATAACGCTGCATCCCAGCTCCACCCCCTCCTCGGGTCAGTACGCCTCCCATCCCACCTACCCCCTGCCCAGAAACTCCCTCCCATTCTCCCTCGCACCACCCAGACACAGTGCTGGCGCAGGGGCCCGGGACGGAGCTCTCGCACCAGCATTTAATGCGCAGGGCTGATGCAAGCGACTTGCATGGACCCAAAGTTGTCTTGGATTGCGTCCTAACTCTCAAATGCCGACGGCACAATTTTCTAGTTTAGCTGAGAGTTCCTTCAGAATTTCCACCTCCTCTTCACTCCCACCTTCCCGTGACTGTTCATAGGATCCATTTTCATTCCACGTTAGGAACTATATCAGAATGTAAGAAGTCCTCGTTCATCCAGCTGTGAATTCTTTTTGCTTTCCCTCTTTAATCTCCCTTCAAGTGATATGATGAGGATGCATAGCATTTGATGACTTCAAGTACTGCCCTACATTTCCTTACCATGCTCGACTGCAGAGCCCTCCCAAGAAATCAAGCTAATGATGGATGCTCATCAGCTTCCTTACTGTATCTGCACCTCTCAGGAATTTACAATAAATGGAAGGTCACAGGAAATGATAGCTGGCCAGCTAGCCTAATTCGGCTGTGCTACAGACGAGGAGCCGCATAATATTCTGAAAACTCTCCATTAACCCAACTCCAGCCTGTGAGTCTGTGTCCCAGGGGCTAATCTGCATCCCAGTTCTCTCCTTTTACCCCTTGCTGCAAGGAAATGATGAATCTTGCATGTGGCAGGTCTGACCAAACTGGGGTCCAAGAATGTCATCAGGATGCTCTGGAGATAATATTGCATGTTGCTGAAATCAAAGGGAAACCAGACTGCATAATAGTTTGTCTCTCAGGAATCCTGCTTTTCTCATGGCTACTCCTCTTCCTAGCCTTGCCTGTCTCTAATGGGCATGGACAGACCTATGGGGAGAGGAATTGGTAGGCAAAGCAAAGGCACCTAGTTGAAGAAATGGGAACCCAAAAGGAAAGTGGGCCTGAATGCTGTTCCAACTGAATCCCATCTAACAAGTGCACCAGTGGAATATGTGTTCACCAGCGTGAGCTGCCATAAAGCACATTGTGAGAGCATAAGCAGCCAGCGTGCTGGTAGGAAGGCCATATGTGCCAGTGGTCATGGGGAGGCCTGCTGTAGGAGGTAAGCCTGGCAAAGAGGATAAAACAGGACAGGGGGAATGAATGGGACGGGGCAGGGCAGGATGAGATGGGGCTGGATTGGGTGGGTTGGGCCCAGGAGGAGGGGCAGGATTGGCGATGGTGGTGCACACCGTATTCTGAGCCCCTTCCTGGGCTTGATCCACCTGTGTGGAGGAAGGCGGACTTGCATCAGTGATATCACTAACGCAGGTCCAAGTTGCCCCATAGTCCCCTTACACCCCCATGGGGCTGCAGCAGAGGCCACATCGGTGCTGCGGCAGTTTTGGTAGGTTTGGGCTGTTATTGTCTTATCAGCCTTGCAATAGGAACACTTCCTCTCTTTGGCAGTCATCTGTATCTCACATAACTCACCCAAGGGTGTGATTAGGTGTAGCTGAAGCAAACTATTGCAGACATATCCGATAATACCGCATTCCCTTCCTTACACGTAAGCTAAGCTTTACAGACAGTCATTTCTCCCCCCCCCCAAGTATGAAGTGTTCGCAAAAAGCTTTATAACATTCTTTTGATGGTCTCCATTTCAGATTGTCATTTCATCCTCAAGATCTCTCATTGCTATTTATGCATATTAAGACACAGAAATATTCGCCGGTACGACTGTCAGGAGCTGAGCAAGGAACAGAACATTTCACAAAGTTCAATGAGCAGTCATTTGGGTGGCTGGTGGCACGACTGCGATTGTAAAGGATTTTGGGATCTGTGGCACACTGTTTACATTTTTTCTATTGCATTTAAGTCGTTCTGTTGCATTGCTTTGATCGTATTCTATGTTGCCCCAGTTGATTGAGAGGCTGGAGAGAAACCGTTTCAATATCGGCTTTCTCGAAATGTTAGTCTTTAAGGAAACCCTGTGGAAACCACAAAATCATGATAAAGCTATTACAGTTGTCAAGCCTGCCAGAGGCATAATTCATCCCATCATCAATACTGTTACAGGATCCAGCAATGATTGGGGGGAAAAAATTATTCATCTAATTGCCAACGATTGCCTGCCAAACAACTTGTAATAACTTCCCTGTTAGAGTGATGGAAACGGATGTGGTTTTGAAAAGTGTTCTTGGGTAATAAAAACTTCATACAGTCAATTGTCCCTAATTTTGTGCTCTTTTTATGCATGACCAAGAAATATGTTGTGGACCTTTGCTGCAAAGAAGACCTCAGAAGCAAAATGAGAGCAACCAGGTCCAAGGCCCCCTTCTGACAGTCCAAAACTTTGGCATCAACCAAAACTCCAGTGCAATTCCAACACTGCAGGCTGTAGTGAATAGGTTTGAAGAAAACATTTCTTTACCCAGCTTTTAATTAGTCTATTGAACTGTGGAATTAAAGTGATGACGGCTTTAAAGGGGGATTAGACAGGTTTCTGGAAGTCCATCATAGGTTATGAGCCATGATGGGTATGTTATGTGTAGCTTCTTAGTTTTAGAAGTAGGCTCACTTTGAATGAGGTGCAAGGGCGTGGAAACGGGGTGCAGTTTCATGTTGTCTTGTGTGCTCTCTGAGGTATCTGGTGGGCTACTGTGCGATACAGGAAGCTGGACTAGATGGGCCTTTGGCCTGATCCAGGAGGGCTCTTCTGTTCTTCTGCTTGTCCTTTGACAAACAGCCCAATGTGATGATGGCCACTAGCTTGGATGGTTTGAAAAGAGGATTGCACAAATTCACGGAGGGCAGGTCTATCAATGGCTTCTGGTTGTGATGTAAAATATGCTGCCTTCAGCAGTTTGAAGAATATCCGGTGCAGGTGAGCAAAGATGGGAAAGAAGTCTGTCTTTCTCTCCTGCTTTTGGGCTTCTCAGAGGCTTCTCACTGGTGGGTCACTGTGGGAAACAGCATGCTAGCTGAGAGGCCCAGAAGGGCATTCCTGATAATAACGAGCCTGAGCTCCTGGAAAAATAGAGACCATTGTAAGTATCAGGTATCAACTTCAGTGATGGGTACAGGTCAATTAATGTTACTGTCCTGTCCACATAGTCAAGGACTACAACAGTGGTGTGCCCAGCCCACACTCTACCCAGGGGCCAGGTTAGGATTAGGGTTAGGGGCCGGGTTGACACTCTGTGGCCCCAGCTCTCCGCCCCCTTCCCATGCACTGACATGCCCTCCCGCCATGCCAGGATCCATTTTGGAGCCATACAATGGAAAGGGAGGATGGATGGGCCGAAACCACGTCTCATCTCTGCCTTCCTCCCACCCCCGGAAGTCTGCACCCGGGGGTCCTTGTCCCCCCTCACTCAATAGTGGGTCCACAACTGGGCCACATATTCAAGGCCTATGCCAACTGAAATGAGGCAAGAGACCATTACATTTTGGAGAGCCAGAAGTTTGTCTTCCTCTTTTTTAACAATGGGCAACAGATAAGACATTCAAGTCACATTTTCAGCTTGCAGATTTAGCCATGTGAATTGTCCCAGCTTACTTTTTCTTTTCTTTTTCTTTTTTGCTTCATGGTTGTTGTCATCTACCTGTAGATGCCGCCAATATATGCAATGATGGGCCGATTGCCTGTCTCTTGAGCCTCTTTCTGAAACACCCAAAAGCCAGCATCGTTTGTCTCTCACTTGACTACCTCCAGAGTTGATTGTCTCATTTCAATGATCTCTTTTACCACCCGCTGACATTTTTCTCTGGACCAATCTGCAAGGGTACCTCGACGTATCCCGAGATTCTCAATTGATTTCCAGGTGTGATCATTCTTCCGGCTTTATTTGACAGATGAGCTTGTCGAAATGACATCGTGAGAACGAAGAACATGCTGGTGATGAATCATATGACAGCCAGTTTGCAGCTCTGGAGAGGAAGGCAGACAACACAAAAAATGTGATGGAAGCAAAGAGGAAGGGAAAACTATATCTCAGTTTCTCCAGCCCTGAGATTCACAAAGGCAATATTGATCTCTGGGCTACGAGCCACACATCCTGGTTCATAGGCCCAGAGCATTTTTTTTTAAAGGAATAAAGACTGGCTTATTAAAAGACTGGGTTTTAAAAAAAAAATTAAGGGCTTCTTAGTAAACTAGTGGCCAATTCCATCCTTTGAAAGAATAAGGAGAATTTACATGTGTGCCTCACTATCACTTTTGGCATTTCAATTCCATGTCTACCCAACAAATGAGATGAAGAATTCAGTGTGTTGGAACTGCAGATAATCCAGGAGCATTATCTCTGAACCGTATCTATTATTCATACTCACTGTATTTCCAACTGCTGGAGCCTTGAAAGGATTTCTTGGAGACAAACTGCTGAAGAAACCTATAACTGACATATTGTTCCAGCAACACACATATGGAGAAGCTGTGCGGGGGGGAGGGGGAAGAGAGAGAGAGTATAGATGGTAACAGATGGCGCAGAGAAGGAAGGATGGAATCCCTCCACCTCAAAAAAAATTCATTACTAAGAGAGACACATTGCAAATAAATGTTGACAGGAAGGAAGCAATTAGTCAGGCATTAGAACTGAGGTCAAGGAAATGTGTGACGCAAATGCTTAATGCAAGCAGAGGTCTTGCTCAGTCTGCACATGGAGCAAAGTGCAGAGATATTGCACCTGTGGGGACTGCAGCATAACCCTTCTCTCTCCCAGCCAGACATCCCAGGCTGAGTACTGTATTGCAACTTGCCTAGCAAGTGGAGACACTCTTTAACCTCATCTCAAAGTATCTAGTAGACCCCAAACTAAGGCCCCAATCCTATTCTTTTCTTCCTCTGCAGATATAGCCCCATCACCAGAGCATGTACTGCATCCTGCAGGGAGGCAGTCCCAGAGCTCACTTCTGGGCAAGGGGACATTTGCTTTCTGGGAGTAAGCCTCTGGCACCAGGCACCAGCTATTTCACTGGCGCAAGTCCAAGTGGACTCGGAAAGACAGATCATGGCCCAGAAGGGGGATTGGATATTGGTGCTGCTGCTACCACTGATATATCCACCCTCTTCCAGCCCTCATTCTACCTCCATCATTCTCCCCATATCCACCATGAATTTCCTATGTGGGGAGACAATGGCTCATGTAAAGGGAATTAAAGACTTCTTACCATATCATCACTATGGGTATGATATAACTGTGATTTCTTCCCTTTTTATCCTGCGCCTATTCCCCTCCCTCTTCTGTCTGTTTCTAGATTGCGAGCCCCACAGGGTAGGGATCTGTCGTTCCTTTGTTGCACAATGAACACATGTTGATGGTGTGCTATTAAAAAAAAAAAGAAATATCCTACTTTGGCTACCTTATGAGAAGAGAGGACTCTTTAGAAAAGACCCTCATGCTGGGAAAGATGGAAGGCAAAAGGAGAAGGGGGTGGCAGAGGATGAGATGGTTAGATAGTGTCACTGAAGCGATGAACATGAAATTGGGCGAACTCCGGAAGCTAGTGGAGGACAGGGAGGCCTGGCGTGCTGTGGTCCATGGGGTCGGGAAGAGTTGGACACGACTTAGCAACCGTACAACAACAAAAATGTATGCCTGAAAATTCACCCTGAAAACATGGATCGACTTATACACAGATCAATATGGTCAATAAAGCTTCTAACAGCAGCTGGGGGGGGGGCTGGGCTAAGAAGCAGAAAGCAGGGGGTAGAAAAAAAGGAGTAATTGTACTTACCAGTAATTGTTTTCTGGCACCAACAGACAGCAAGCATTAAAACGGTAGCCATTTCCCTTCTCCAAATGGGCAGAGAGGTGAAGGTGCTTATGGGAATTGTAGTCATTATGAGAGCTGCTGCTATGGAAGTGCTGTGCTGTATTCCTCACAAAGCCTACAACTCCCATTAGCACCTTCATCTCTATTCCTTCTTATTCAGAGAATAGCTCCATTTCTGTACTACCTCAGAAGAAAATGAAATGGCTCGGTTTTTTATTGGCTATCTGTTGCTGTCTCAGAACAATACTGGTAAGTCTTTTTCAAAGAATTTCATCCCCCCAACTAATCCACTCAATGTTACCCCCATTTTATCCATGGGTCATAGCAAATTCTATGATTTTTGGTTTAAAACTTACCCTCGACTTATCCATGAGATCAACTTATACACAAGTATATATGGGTAATACTCAGACCTTGTATGCTGCTTACATGCTCTGGGACTGGCTACTTGTCTTCCTCTTCAAGGAAGTCCCCACCTTGTTTAAAATCACCATTTTATCAGAACACCAGATTGAGAATCACCATGTCAGATTTAAAAAGCATCTCCTTTCTCTTTTTTGCCTTAAGGAGTCCTGAATATGGCTACTTATTGGTTCATTACAAATCCCTGCTATGTCAGGACATTTTTTTAAAAATGCTCCTGGATGTGCAGAACTGCCATTAATCTCTCCTGAGGGGTACATTAGTTTCAATACATCCAACCTGATATTTCAAGTTGCCTTCGATAGATTGCGTTCTGTTTTTCTTCTCATTTTTAGTGCTCCATTGCCAAAGACTCTGAATCTTCAAGATTAATCAGAAACCTGGAAGAGATCCAGGTGTAACAAATAAAAAGCAAGGAGCTGCTGGATTTCTTTCAACCCTCTTGGGAGGCGTAACTCCCGTTTATTAGTGTTCAAAAAAGTGGAGCTAATCAGGACAGAAGCAACTCGTCCGTGTACCTTCATTCCGCCCGTCTTGATTACCAATAGTTCAAAAGTGCGCGTTTCTGTGTCTGATTAGTGGCTTGGACCCTTCAAGAAATTCTGCATCTTCTCTCAGTCAGCATAAGGCAGTCTGTGGGCCTATCCAAAGTTCCCAAGCATGCACAGGGTGTCTGGGACTGGACTTGCCCGACTCAGGGAACAGCCTATTTGGTAGGTACAGGCTGAGAGAGGCTGGAGCAGGTAAGGAGCAGCAAAGGGTGGCAACCCAGAAGGGGAGCTTTAGGACCCAGAGAGCCACCAGGCCAGGTGGGTGGGACAAGGGAGGGACCAGCCAAGGGATCTATGGAAAAGGCCTGGGGTGAGAAAGGGCTGGCTGCGGGCTGGAGGTTGACTGGAGCCCTAGGAGGCTGCAGATGGCCCTGAGGCTGAGCTGGGTGATGCAACCCCCTCCCACTTCTGCTTTGAGTCCCAGGAGAGGAAGAGGAAACACCCTGGAGGAAACGTTCTGGACGCCCTGCATAGAACCTTGACCAAAATAATCTGTAATCTACTCAGCAAATAGGTTCCAAGACAGAAAGGGTGTCTTTCTGAAAATCCCAGCACTTTTCTCGAGCTGAGAGGGAAGATGTGCACTTCTTTAGTTTCTCCCAGTGCAATAGCAAGCATGTACTACTGTTACTGAGACTGCTTTTGGCATAATGAAAACAAATAGAATTTTTCTTCCTGCTGCTAGTCAAGGGCTCTGTCCCTTAGCTCACACCTGTAGCCAAAAAGCTATTCATTTGACAAGGGAACTTGCTGTGCTGTGTCTAATGTTCACAAAGGGCAGCTCCAGCCATTGCCATGAAGTCCCTGGAGCAGAGACATGGCAATGCATCATTATAATGAAATTGATCGATGCTTTGACTATCAGTGTGTGGATACCAAAGACCATCTCAGGATTAGAGTGCAATCCTATACCGGTGTTGTGTGGGCACTGAGCTCTTGCGCCAATCCAGTTGCGTGGCAAATGTGCCATCAAGTGCGTTTGTGCCAGTGAGTCGGGTGCTGGACCGGTGCAAGCAGCAGCGCTGGTGTTCGGGCGCCATCACACCCTTCAACTGCACTGGTCGTGCGCTGGTCGAGTGCCAGCAGTGCTCAGTTGGCACAGGACTTTGCGAAGGACATTCCAGAGGCAGGCCGGGGGCGTAACTGGGCAGTGCAGTGAGCAGCGAGAGGGGCAGAAACGGCAGACAGCCATAGTGCCAAATCCTAAACCCATCCCTGGCTGAGGTGGCCCCGATTCGGGCCGCTGCTATGCACGTTGACCTGCACCTGCAAATCGGCATGCACAGATCTGAGCAGCCCCATAGGGGTTACCCGGGTACAAGGGGAAAACCTCCCCCTGCCCTGTGCTGTGCTGCTGCTGCCTCCTACTGGGTTTAGGATACAGCCCTGCTGTGCCGGCCTTGCTATGCCAGCACTGTTTAGGATTGGGCTGCCAGAGAGATTATCTCACGTGTTTTTGTAGGGGCGTCAAGACAGTCCCAGATGTTTCAAGTTGTGATTGCTGCTCAGTGGTTTCGGGTCCATCCAGTGGGAAGCCAAAGCAATGAGTGTCATCACATTTGAATTGTATTGCTCTTTCTTGATGTCCTTAAATTAAAAAATCTCTTATGTCTGGAGGCTAAATTCAGAAAATGGTGAAATTCAATAGCACATGTTCTACCAGACAGAAAGCATCAAGAGATGACTAAGAGCTCAATCCTGAGCCCCTCAGCCCAGGTGGTACGAGCATACTGCCCGCACTGGTGTTACAAAATGTGCTGTAACACACATGCAATGCAGGTGGTAAGATCTTACCACTCGTACTGCGATGCTGCCGGCCCCTCACTGCCCAGAGGGTGCAGCGCAACACTGGTTGGTGAGAGGTAAGGTTACCTCTTGCTGGTGGTACGGAGATTCTGGGTGGGGTAGGAGGGAGTTCCTCGTGGGGGGAGGCTCCACCATTGATCCCAACCTCCATGTAGGGTCACATGGAGGCTCTTGCCTCTGCACCAGCTAAATAGCCTTTCAACTATGCTTTTTCAATCAACTATGCTCATATGTATATCAAGCAATCAAGTGACGTGCATGCACGTGCAAACTGATCCTAAGAAAAAGGGGACATTATCAAAGTGAGGGGGGAAAACTGGGATTTGGATTGAGGTTTTTTCATATGATGGAAGGAGAGTAATAAGAGCAGGGAAGGCAAGAAAGGAAGTACTATAGACGTCATAACAAGAGGACCAACATCTGGTGGACAAGGGTTTTAACAGTAGATGAAAAAGTAGATTTTGGATGAGTGCAATTACAAGGTTATAGAAACATGCTTTATGTGCAATTATCACAACCATTAGGCCTTTCAAATGAAGTGCATTGGAAAGTGATTGCTCCCAAAGCGAAAAGGGAAAAAAAAAAACAACCCAAACCTAGACTGTCTCATTAATTTATCATGAGATAAACTGCACACACAACCAGAAAACGTTTCATGCCAACTGTTTCGTACAAAACAGATCACTGCAGGCTGCCTTCCAGCTGCACAAATATCGGATGTTCAATGCTTTATTTTATGTACCTGTGATGAGAACACAATTGTTCATCTCACTGAAGACCTTGACCAAAATGTTTTTTGCAAAGCATAACCTGTCAAAGGATCAGCAATATAAATGGAGATCATGACACATGGAACCAAATATTTTCTTTCCCTTTTTCTCAATCCAGGAGCATTTTGGAAATTGGGGCATACTTTCAGCATGAAAAGTCGCCAGGGCCCAAGAGAGTGGGATGCACCCTTAACCAGCTCCTGAACATTTCAGCATCTACCATCGCATCACTGGTAGTGAGTTAGCCACACAAGCAAACCACTTCCATGTGACAGTCCAAATTTCACATTTCCTATTAATCTGCTGTTCATGTTTGAGTGTCACAAATCTGTGCATTTTCAGGGTTACGGGACAGCATTTTTGCTGCAAAAAGTTCCGATCTTCAGACTATAGGCAACTTTTGCTGCAGAGTTCCCCAGATAGATCGAGACAATATTGTGCCACACCAGTTGGTGCAGCTGAGAGGGATAATTAGGTACAAATTCAATGTATAATATAAATGTCACACCATTCTAAAAGACTCTGTTCCATAGATACAGGTGAATGACATGCTGACCAGTTTCACCAAAATGTGTGCCTCAGACACTGTGTTGCAGTGTCATGGCTAGGTCATTTGACAACAACACATGATGCTATTATTCTTTAAAAACGCCATTTTAGAAATTTTGGTCCCTAGTTGTGATATTCCTCCTGAAGGTGGCACAGGGGCACCCTGCCCCCATACCATGGCTAGCTACAGTACTGCTATATTGAATAATCCTCCTTTAGTGCCCCAGGGAACAAAAGATACACTTGTCTCATGTATATTTACATGAGATAAATTTTCAAGGGATTATCTCAATCCCGGGGTGGATTTTAAGAAAATCAAGCAGAACTCTTTGTAAAATAGTTGTATTTTACAGTGTTTTACATGTGCTGTAAAATACTTAGCACATGTAGGGCATGGTAAGACGTTAAGTTCAACCATGGTGTCCCAGGGCATCTCTGGGGAGAGGAGAGAATCCAGACAAACCTGACTGCCTCCCTGATTCTGCACACCACACATCCCAAATCCACCCATTTCTTCCCCCTTCTGCTGTTGTAGACATGCCAGGTGACAGCTGGGCAATGACATCACTAAACTGTGATAGCATCACTATGTCATTGTAAGCATCCCAGCCTAAGCACCTTAGCTGGAATCCTCCTGTCTTGCAGCAGGCACAATGGGAGGCTAGGATTGCACTGTTACTTTAAAAAGAATGTATAGCTCAATGCTATCCATTGCTTACTTAGAAATAATTCCCACTGATTCCATGCTTCTTAATGAGAACAGTATAGTATCCATAGCACAGCAGCCCTGATTTGATGGGCAAAGTCACATGACCAGAAATGTGTCTCCATGATAGAGCCAGTTACATTTGAGGTGGTTGGACCAGCTGAAACAGGTGTGCTTTTTGTTAGTCCTGACAGCTGCAAAGACCAGCATGCTACTAATTTTCTTAAAAGGATTTCCAAGACATGCAATGTAGACTCAACACAGTGAGTCTGGCAAGCTTGCCTAGAATGCTAGTTTTTCTTATAAATATACAATCATGCATGGATTATACACAAGCCTTTTCTTGACACTCTGTAGCCCACTTTACAGCTACAATACGTTCTAACATAGAATAAAGCAGATTATTCCAAAGGCTCTGATTTGGACCGATTTGCTAATTGCATTAGCGGCACCTTAAAGCACACATGTTTTTGCTGGCAGTTCATTGAATGTTCGGGAGACAAAAGTAGGAAATCATTTCCCCCCCTAATTCTTGAAAGCTCTGACAAGGAACACTTGAACCAATTTGAGAAACCTGCTCTAACTATATAATTTCCAGTCCTTGCAAGAAATGATTGAGTAGCTGATTTGGTATAATTTCAGAAATGGGGGCATAGTTAAATCCCTCGCACTAATTCAAGTCTGTAATTTTCAAGTCCCGAGAAACTACTGCCAAATGTCAGCTCTCTCTTTGCTCTGATCCCACACAAGGGTAGTGGATCTAAAAAGAGGCCTGTCTGCCATCGCATCTGGTATGTTTCTCATATGGAAAAGAAGCCTTAGCAATCACAAAGAAGTGGCAGGATTTTAGCATGAGTTGCCAATGGGAAGAAAGGGGCCTGCCTAAAAAATAATTGGACATCATTGAGCACCATGTAAAGCTGCTTAGAATCTACAGCTTATTAGGAAAACTGAGTTTCTTTTTTTCCCCTTTTTGGTAGCATGAAAGCTGTCAGGCTCCTGCCAGAGCTTTTTATACACCTGGTGTTTTTTTTAAAGCACATGTTGTAAGTCATATTGTAAGCCTCTTCTGTAAATGCCACGCAGGCTTGGCAGGACTCACGTTGGCCATCACAACAACAAGCAACAGCAGGTTGAACAACTGTCAACACAACATTAGGCATATTTTCTCAGAGATCAGTCTGAGTGTGTTCAGTGGAGCTCACACTGAAGCCACGACATGCAGTGTGGGGGTGGAAGGTGAGGCAGAACAGCCCCACCATTCTTTGAAAAATGTTGCCACCGCCATGATCCTGCAAACACAACCCAGGCTCCAGCTGCTCAAGGTTGTGTTTGCGTGATCACAGCAGTAGCAACACTTTTCAAA
The DNA here is from genome assembly GCA_029204185.1 of Lerista edwardsae. NCBI lineage: Eukaryota > Metazoa > Chordata > Lepidosauria > Squamata > Scincidae > Lerista > Lerista edwardsae. The sequence goes on along the minus strand of JAJKFI010000027.1, from coordinate 1,528,527 downwards.
GAACTCTGGTGGGGCAGTTCTGACACACCTTCCACCCCCTCAAGGCACAGTGCTGCTCCTAAAGGCACAATCCTACCCTGGAATGAGGCCAGCACAGTTAGGTCAGCAAAGTTTGCCAGCACAAAGACCACCCTAAAGCACATTTGGACCAGTCTCGGAGTCAGGGAGAATGATGCACTTTGCTGGCCTAACTGTGCCAGCCTACCTCCAGGTTAGGGTTGTGCCCTAAACAAGGATTGCATGGGAATACAGCCAAGGGTTCCTTCACTTAGTGCTTCCCATAAGGCTACAAGCCACAAAAGTACATTTGGGCAAATATTCCACAAATCTGAAGGAATAGTGAGCCTCTCCTTTCCCCATTGCTCAGATTGCATTCAGAGTTAAAACAAAATGGAATCATTGAGGATGACAAGTCCATTGAACCTAGTTCTGCTGTCAAAGGCAGATGAGAACAAATTTGTGCCTTCTTCCTTATGACAGCCCTTCAGATATTTGAAGAGTGCTATCATATCCTCTCGCAGTCTTCTCTTCTCGAAGTTAAACATACCAAATTCCCTCAACCTTTCCTCAAAGGACTTCTTTTCCAGCCCAACTGATCATCTTGGTTGCTCTTCTCTGACCCTTCTCCTTCAAAGGGGAGCCTCCATAGGAAAAGAAATCCTCTAGTGTCCTCCTCTAGGGAGAACCTGGAAGTGACATCACTACCCTGGGCACTGGGGCAGTGCATTATGCTTTTATTTTGTTCCCAAAGGATCTAACTCACCCACTCCCTGCAAGACTTTAGAGATTGTTCAGGAGTCTCATGCATTTGTTATTTTGTCCTACTCACTGATAAAGAGCTAGCAGTTTAAAACATGTTAGGTCAGAACGATTGGTTATTTTTCCAAAATTTCTCCTGCACTCTGTCTCTCTTTTTGTTTTTTATTCAGTTTGCTGTGCTGCTCTTTGGTTTTTGCCAGTTCAGCAGAGTTAAGCCAGAGCTCCATTGATGCAAAATGCCCTCATGGTTATAGGCATCTATAGTCACGGCTTTACTCTGTCCTCAATAGACTTGATTACTGTAATACCATCTAAGCTGGGTTGCCCTTGAAAAGTACTTTGAAACATCAAAGGATGCAAAATGTTGCTGTTAGACTGATGGCGGTAGTTGGTAGACTGGAGCATAATGCAGGCTGAGTATCCCTTATCTCGGCTGCTTGGGACAGGAAGGTGTCCGGATTTCGGATTTGTCTGGACTTTGGAATAATTGCATAAACAGAATGAGAAATGCTTCCTCTTGCTCTTTACACTGTTACCCATTTGGCAGTGCCATCCAACCTCTTGTGCCAACTGAGCGCTGTTGCACACGTGCTGTAAAGCACCGACTTTGGCTGGTGTAGGGGCAGTTCTGGGTGGAGGAAAGGCAGAAGGGAGGGTGGAACTGGGCAGGCAGAGAGCAGCCAGGGAGGTGGCCTGGCCCAGGAAGGGGGGGGTGGATTTTGGATGCAGCCATTAGGCCACATCCAAACTCTTGTCCCCAGCCTGTGCAGCCCCAATTTGGGCCATGCAGGGAACTTGGATCTGTGCCTGCTATATAGTGGGTGAAGATCCAAGTAGCTCATTTGGCTGGTGCCTACCCCAGTGCAAGGGCACCAATGTGCCTTTGCCTCTGAAGGCTCCAGCGCAGTCCCAACCTGTGTTGGATACAGCATAGGTCCGCCAGCCTGAGCTGTTCCGGCACAGGTTAGGATTGTGCCCTGGGTGTCTGCTGGCCTCTTTGACATTTTTCAACAATGTCTGCATAAGAACGCACCACAGAGCAGAGAACAGAACTTACAGCCTGTATGTGGGAATGAGCACAAGACCTGTTAGAGTTCACACTACAGAAAGTTTTTTTTTTAAGTCTTGAACCTAAATATCTGGATTTCAGAGTAGTCTGGATTTTGGATGTTCGGATAAAGGATCATCTACTTGTATTCCAATCTTGTATTCCAAACCCGTATTCGAATTTACATCACTTGTCTCTCCAGGCTCAATTCAAGGATCTTACTGTTAAGAAGGAGTGTATCTTAATGGAGTACCTTAAGGATAATCTGGTCTCATATATCCTTCCTTGTGTATATATGGGGTACGTACACTCCATCATCTTTGGCACTTATTCCATGTGTCGTGGAGACTTGCAGGGTATCTGTTAGAAGAAGGGCCATTTCAGTTGTGGTTCTTGCTTTATGAGCAAGGCCTCGGGCCATCCAATAAGCACGATGGGCTCCTGAAAAGGATGTGTCCAGCTTGGATAAATCAGAGGGTTTCAATGTATGGCCTAATTAAAAAAAAAACAAAATTCTACTGAAAAAGTAGCCTTTCTTTTATCAGCTATGGCCCTCTTTTCTTCTAAGACAAGCATGCTTTTTGCCTACTGGGCAATATATGTGAATGAGTAGTTCTGAAAGTTTTATGGTGCCAAAGTGATCTAGCATTATCAACTAGATTTCAAGCTATGAGGTCATTTGAAAGGCTGAAAAGCTGGCAGTTTAATTTTAGGAGCCTCTTAGAACATCACACTATTGCGAAAATACATTCATACCCTGCCAACATTACAATAATTTCTATTAAGTCAAAGAAATCTACCTTCTGAGCATTAAAAATGCAGATGCAGACAAACCGCGCTCTTCGCTATTATCATTCCCGTTAAGCATTTAAAAGCTTCAACCCATTACAATTTGACAACGGCTAAATAGAAAAAAGATTTTTATTTTATTTTATTTTTGGTGATTAAAACTGCAAACATTAAAAGAAAGATTCAAGTCTGGCATTATTTGCAGAGAAATGGCAGACTCATAGATATAAGATGAGGTGTTAAATAATTGAAACTATTATATTCCCCGAACAAATTAGCAAGGCATGTCTGAACAGGCATGTTCAGGAGCCACTGGAGAATTAGCTCAAGAAGGTTCTGTTCTACAGAGGAGTTTGTGTACGTCAGTAGTATTCAAACTTTTTAGGCCAAGACCCACTTTTTAGAATGGCACTCGTGTCATGACCCACTGGAAGCGATGGCATTAACTTGGAAGTGATGTTGTCGCAGGATGTGACATCATCAAGCAGGAAGTGCTATCATTGTAACATAATAAAATGATACTCCTGATTCTTGGACTGCAGCAATTGTACAACCATGAAACACCTCTGACAGAAAGCAAAATGAGGACAAAATATTACGTCAATGAACTAAAAACAATTAAAAAAATCTCACTTGAAAATTCAAACTGTTAACACTCACAAAAGGGATATAACAAGAGAAAGGTCTGCAGTTTCCAAGATGGCTGCTCCGAGCTTTCCGCAATCCATCTGACATCAGGTCACGACCCACCAAGTGGGTCCCACCAAGTGAGTTTGAATAACACTGGTGTAGGACAAGGTGAATCACATTGCATCTGTGCTGGCATTTAACGGCTGCAGTGGAATGGTTGACTGGACATCTCTGCCTTAAATGGAAAAGAAAAGGCTGATAGTTTGGCTGTAGATAGAATTAAGAAGGCAAAGATTGAAATCACTAGAGACCAGCCAGCCTACCTTTCTCTGGAGGAGAGGCAACAGATTGTTGCCTAGTTACGCTAGTGATTTCAGTCTTTGCCTACTTAATGATAGCATCCAGCCATGGCCCAGCTATAGCACTCACAGGACCCTCTGAGCCGAGCCAGGACCCTGTAAGCCGAGCAGGGACCCTGAAAGCCAAGCAAGGACCCTATGAGCCTAAGAAGAACCCTGTGAGCCGAGCCAGGAACCTGTGAGCCGAGCCAGGACCCTCTAAGACGAGCCAGGACCCTGTGAGCCGAGGAAGGACCCTCTGAGATGGGCCAGGACCCTGTGAGCTGAGCCAGGACCCTGTGAGCCAAGCCAGGACCCTGTGAGCCGAGCAATAACCCCGTCAGCCGCGCCAGGACCCCGTCAGCCGTGCCAGGACCCTGTGAGCTGAGGCAGCGCCCTCTGAGCCGAGCCGGCACCCTCTGAGCCAAAGACCCTGTGAGCCAGGCCAGGACCCCATCAGCCGTGTAAGGACCCTGTAAGCCGAGCCAGGACACCCTGAGCCGAACCAGGACCCCGTGAGCCGAGCCAGGACCCTCTGAGCCAAGCCAGGACCCTGTGAGCCAAAGAAGGACCCTGTGAGCCAAGCGAGGACCCTGTGAACCGAGCCAGGACCCTCTGAGCCGAGTCAGGACACTCTGAACCAAGCAAGGGCCCTGTGAGCCAAGCAAGGACCCTGTGAGCCTAGCAAAAACGCTCTGAGCCAGACCCTCTGAGTCGAACCATGACCCTGTGTACTGAGCCAGGACATTGTGAGCCCAGCCAGGACCCTGTGAGCCGAGCCAGGATCCTGTGAGCAGAGCAAGGACCCTGAGAGCCGAGCAAGCACTGTGTGAGCCAAAGAAGGACCCTGTGAGCCAAGCCAGGACACTCTGAACTGAGCAAGGGCCCTGTGAGCCGAACCACAACCCTGTGTGCCAAGATAGGACATTGTGAGCCGAGCCAGGACCCTTTGAGGTGATCCAGGACCCTGTGAGCCAAGGAAGGACCCTGTGACCAAGCAAGGACCCTGTGAGCCGAGACAGGACACTGTGAGCTGAGCAGGGACCGTCTGCACCGAGCAAGGACCCTATGAACCAATCCAGGACCTTGTGATCTGAGCCAGGACCCTGTGAGCCCAGCCAGGACCCTCTGAGCTGTGCCATGACCCTCTGAGCCGAGCCAGCACCCTCTGAGCCGAGCCAGGACCCTGTGAGCCGAACCAGGACCCTGTGAGTCGGGCCAGCACCCCGTAAGCCGAGTCCGGATCCTGTGAGCAGAGCCAGGACCCTCTGAGCCGAGCCAGGGCCCTGTGAGCCGAGGAAGGACCCTCTGAGCCGAACCACGACCCTGTGTGCCAAGCCAGGACATTGTGAGCTGAGCCAGGACCCTCTGAGCTGATCCAGGACCCTGTGAGCCAAGCCAGGACACTGTGAGCCAAGCCAGGACCCTCTGAGATGAGCCAGGTCCTGTAAGGCGAGCCAGGACCTGTGAGCCAAGCCAGGACCCTGTGAGCCAAAGAAGAACCCTGTGAGCCGAGCCAGGACCCTGTGTGCCAATCCAGGACTCTCTGAATCGAGCAAGGACCCTGTGAGCCGAGCCAGGACCCTGTGATCTGAGCCAGGACCCTCTGAGCCGAGTCAGGACTCTCTGAGCCAAGCAGGGACCATCTGCGCCAAGCAAGGACCCTATGAACCAATCCAGGACCCTGTGAGCCGAGCCAGGACCCTGTGAGCCGAGCCAGGACCCTCTGAGCCGTGCCAGGACCCTCTGAGCCGTGCCAGGACCCTGTGAGCTGAGCCAGGACTCTTTGAGCCAAAAAAGGACCCTGTGAGCCGAGCCAGGACCCTGTGAGCCGAATCAGGACCCTGTGAGCCGAGCCAGCACCCCGTAAGTCGAGTCCGGATCCTATGAGCCGAGCCAGGACCCTCTGAGCTGAACCAGGGCCCTGTGAGCCGAGCCAGGACCCGCTGAGCCAAGCAAGAGCCCTGTGAGCCTAAGAAGGAGCCTGTGATCTGAGCCAGGACCCTGTGAGCCGAGTTAGGACCCTCTGAGCCGGGCCAGGACCCTCTGAGCCGGGCCAGGACCCTCTGAGCCTAGCCAGGACCCTCTGAGCCTAGCCAGGATACCAACAGTGTATGTAGGTCAGCTGTAATAAACTGAAAATTTGCAGGCTCTGATGTGTTCAAAAAGCTATAACAATATACAAAAGAGGGGAGGGGTTGTTTATGCCAAAGAGCCTGAAGGTTGGTTGCTGTTTGAATTTAAGGCATATTATTGAAGGAATTACAGATTAATCTTTAAGATGGAAACTGTCAACGTGTTACACTGCAATGGATTTGAGTTACAGTGACATGATAAATAGTGACTTTCCACTGCAACAAGAAGGGCAAAAATGGAATGAATGAGTGATTTTACAGATTCACCTGCAAAAAGTGTTTGCCAATTTATGTGCAAGCACTTTTGTATATATCTGCCTTTGAAATAGTTATTGCATGCTCGTTGCAGAGGGCATCTCACCTTGAACTCCCCCCATTCTTGTTCTAACAAGGCACACAACCGTTCTGGCTGTAGATCGTCATAATTTGGGAGTTCTGTTTATGAAATAATCTCCTGGAGGGCAGACTCTTTCCCAAGCTGAATTTGCTTAGAGAAAAAGGCAAAAAGTTGGTATTTGGAAAATGCTTTCGTAAATGTAACATTTTGTCAGTAGTACTGGATTTGCTCTTACAATCATGCAGTGGAACGCTGGGTCAAAGATTTGTACAACCAACTCACGTTGTTTTAACGCTGTGAAGAGCTTATCTGGTAGGAGCCTGTTTTCTCCAGCTATGGCTACTGCTGATATATGATGAAGAGTGCAATCCTAATCTGGCATTGCACAGGCGCAGCGCTCTTGCGCTGGAGTAGTGCTGTCGTAAAATGTGCCATCGGGCATGTCTGCACCGCAGAATCGGTTGCTGGACTGGCGCAAGCAGCAGCACTGAAGCACAGGCACCACCGCACCCATCAGCTGCATGGTTGAGCGCCAGCATCACTCGGCGAGCGCAGGACTGCACCTTCGGCCAGTGCCAAAGGTGTAACAGGGCAGTGCTTTGGGCGGAGACAGGACATGGCAATTGGGCTGATATCCTAACCCTTGTCCCCAAGCTAGGCGGCCATGTGGACCTGTGCCTGCAAATCTGCAGGCCCATATTTGAACAGCCCCATAGGGCTGGCTGGGGCTTACCTTAGAAAACATCCCCCTGCCCCGTGCTGAGCTGCTGCTGCCTCCTAATGTGCTTAGGATGCAGCCCAGCTGCACTGGCCTGTCTATTCCAGCACAAGTTAGGATTGGGCTGGAAAAGTCTTTAACATTTAAAGTCTTTAACATTGAGCTGCGATTGACAGTTCACATAATCTGGCTTCAAGTTAGCACCTAATCGTGACAATCACATGAGAAATGTGGTTGTGTGAACCTACTTTAACGATCTCAACAATAGGAATTGAAGGAGGAACCTGCCAATGTGCCCACTTGATGCAAGGCTAGTGATAGATGCACAGCGCTGACATCATCAGCAAGGGCTGACATCATCAGCACACAGTGCTGACATCCAGCGGTGTTATGCTGCCGGAACGCTGGGTGGGACATCCGGGTGATCGACAGCCCGCCCGTTGCGCTCCGGTGCGTTCCGCCGTTTGCGTAATGTACGCAAGCGGTGTAATTGGTTGCGCAAACGGTGTAACGCTCCGGAACGCAACGGGCAGGCTGTCAATCACCCGGATGTCCCGCCCAGCGTTCCGGCAGCATAACACCGCTGCTGACATCATCTCTCAACAGAGGTCACCCAGCTTCTCCTGTGTTTATTTCCTCCAAGTGCAGCAACATTCACCAGACTGGCAAAGCACAAAGTAAAGCTTCGTGGCAATAAACAGTTGACACAAACTGTTTTAATTCTCTTTGAGCCCAGTACGGTGTTGGAGTCTTTGAAGCTTTAATGCTCAGAATGCTGTACTGTTGTGAACTGAAGTACTTATTCTGCCTTCAGGCATCAGGGAAAAGGTTCTTTCTGTTATCTGAGCAGAGTTCCACAGAATTAGCATCCGGCCTTGGCCCAGCTATAACACTCCAGTGATTCAAACATATAGCGGCTCTTTAGCTTGCACTGCTCACTTGCCTAAGGCAAGTAATTTCTTATACAACCAAAAGAGGAAACACAGATGCGTTTGGGAAAAAAAGCTTTCTATTACAAAAGAAATACACCACCGTGCAGGTTAATTGAAAAGGAAGACGTTGAGTTGTGGATTGAGAATTCTTCACAACACTGGAACGTGGATCAAATGGGTGCTTAATGCATTGATTTAATTACGTGTGTAGCCAGCCTTTCTTTAATGAAATCAAGGCATCAGGTGGTTTTCCACCCAGGGCCTGGGCCAGACCTAGACTTGCATCAGCACGACTGCTGCATCATGTACCTCTAGATCATGCCTTCAGGTTATTCCCCAGTTCAGTCTGCATATATTACAAAAAGAGATGGACTGAAGCTCACTGGTAGGGACCCTGCTTTGTATGAAGAAAGTGCCAGGTTCAAACTCTGGCATCTTCAGATTGGTCTGGGAAAGTTTTCTCTGTTGGAAAGCTTGGAGAGCACTTAGTGTAGAAAATATAGCTGCCCTCCCCCATATCTGCAGGTATAGTTTCTGCAGATTTAGTTATTCATGGTCACAAATCCCCCCATTGCACAAATAACTCGGTGGTTTTTGCTTTGTTGCCTTCCTCTTGTGTCTCCTGTGCTGTCTACTTCTCGCTTCAGTCACTTCTGCCATTGCTGCTGCTGGAGGGGGTAGCATTTGCAGCCCTCCAAATGGCTTCCTCTTCATGCTTGCTTGTTAGTGCTTGTTCCAAAGCGCTAACAGGCAAGCACAAACAGGAAGCAGATTGGAGGGCAAGTGCTAACAAGGTGTGAAGAGGAAGCAGTTTGGAGGGCTTGCGCAAAGCCACTTACTATACAATAAGTTCACTACTGTATAGGGTTCGCTACTATCCACTGCTTTGGTTACCCACAACAGCAGCAGGAATATATTCCACATGGATATGGGGGAACAACTGTACTACACTAGATTGTCTACTCAGCAGAAAACAACTTTCCTTGTACCCATAAGGCAGAGATTTTCAAGCTGGGGCATCATGATACCGCAGCCTGAAAAGCCCTGACTCTGGCCCCTTTAAGGGACAGGAGAGGGGAGAAGGCAACAATGTGATCAGGAAGATAGCACTGCTGCTAGGGGTAAAGGGTATTGTTAGTACTTACCCCATGCAACTCCAGCACCCTGGGGCATCTGAGGAGCCTACAGAGCCCTCTGCAGAACTCCCCATGTCACCTAACAACTAAACAAAAGTAAATTTAAAAAAGGCCACTCTTGGTTTAGCGACGAAAACAGGAAGTGGCCATTTTTTCACTCTCTTTAAGGTGTTAGGAGGCATGGGGAGCCCTGCAGCAGTGTCTGCAGGCTCCCCGCAACCCCCAGGAGGCTGGAGTTGCATGGGGTAAGTACTAAAAATATCCTTTACCCCCAGCACCAGCACAGTCTTCCTGATCGCATTGTTGCCTTCGCCCCTCCCCTGCAACAATGGTTCTTAAACTATCGAGGAGTTTGAGAACCAGTGCCCTGAGGATTGATGTAAAGCAATACCTCCTATCTACATACAACTCCATTCAGCAGCATGGGATACACAAAGGTTAGAGTTTCTGATCTTATTGGAGATCCTACTTATTGATTATGGGGCAGAGGCCATGTATTTTCATGATGTGCTGTTTTCTCCGTGATGACATAGAAGGGAGCAAAACCTCACTTGCTCACTGCCTCTAACTTTTGCTGGCTGAAATGAAACCTTGCAGCCAACGGCAGCCAAATTGGAGAGCTGTTAAGCTTCTCATCCCACAGAGCCGAACAAGGGCCAGACAGCAATCTCCCTGTTTCAGCTGTGTGCCATTTTATAATGGACATTTTTAAAAATGCAGAATAATTAAATGAAAAAGTGTGCAGTGATTCAGTTCCAGTCATCCATCTGCAGAGCTGCAGTGTGACATTTTACAGTGAATATCTGAATGGCAAACGAGTTCTTTTGGTGCCAGATCGAGGCTTCTTTACCAAGTACTAGCACTATGATGGACTCAATTGGAAATGAAAAGCATCATGTGATGGAGCTGAAATTCCATATGTTACAATTATTATATGGGTGTGTCCCAGTATCCAATAATTCAGTATCCACAGTTTCAGTGCTCCACAGATACCATGGATCCTACAATCCTACAAAGCGCACAGCATCGACACAACGTGGCTGCAGTCAGCACCGGTCTCATTGCGCCCGCACTGTGCCGAAGCTGGCTGGTGCAGGGGAGGCTCCATGTTGGGGTAGGGGAGAGAGTGGGTGGGGGGAGAGCAGTTCTGAGCAGGCCGTGGGTGGGTTGTAGACAGGCCAGCAGGCGGGCCAGCCTGGAGGAGTCGGGCTTGGGATTTGGCCATAAGGCCAAATCCTAAACTCGTCCAGGAGGCCGTGTGTCACGTCTGTCATGACAGGGAGGCAGAGCTCCTTGGTGAGAGTTGGGTGCAAAGGTGGTAGAGGGGCCTGTTGGTACTTACGGCACTGGACAAAGATGCGCTGGACACTGGAGGTCTGCTTGCCAAGGCTGTTTAATTTAGTTAAAGCCTTCACACCAGTGGGGCCAACTTGCTTTCATAAATGTGGGTGCCCGTGGCCATGCCCCCGACGTTGACATGGCCATGCCCCCAATGTTGGCATGGCCACACCCTCTAGAGCCCAGGTCTACCCGCTATACTTCTAATGGGTAGACCTGGGCTCCGGAGCCCAGGTCTACCACTGTCTATGTGCTTATCATGAGTAAACCTGGGCTTCAGAGCCCAGGTCTACTGGCTATACTTATAATGGGTAGACCTAGGCTCTGGATCTCAGGTCTACCCGCTATACTAATAATGGGTAGACCTGGGTTCAAGAGCCCAGGTCTACCACCATCCATACTCTGGGCTCCGGAGCCCAGGTCTACCCATTATAAGTATAGATAACCTGGACCTGGGCTCCGGAGCTCCCTCTATCAGAAGAGCAGATATTGTGCGCATGCGCCAGGAGTCAAAATGGCATCGCACGTTCACTAGTCTGTCTCTCAAAGACCATGCAGGTTAGCTGTGGGCACTTTGGAGCGGATTGGATATGGGTGCTGCATGCCGAGGGTGCTGGTGTTAATGTGGGGGCAAAACCCATGTATGCCCAAAGCCCCAGAGCCTTCCCCTAGTTGGCGCCAATGCTTCACACTCATCGAGCCCTGTTGCCTCACAGGGCCTGTTTACAGTCTACAGACAGCAATGTCTTCGCCTGCGCATCTAGTCATACGCTGGCCATGGGTAGTGAGCTATCAGAGCGGGCTCCCTGATCCTTGGGGTAGTCGACCGCCCGCTGTCTCCCTCCTGTTGGGGAAGGGTACCCGGTAGGCCCAGGTGTCTGGTCAATGGCCCACGTCTCTTGGTTGTGCGGCGGGGACCTGGCAGCTGGCGGAGGCGGCCATGCCAGCTCCATTCCCAGGGGTCTCAGTCCACATCCCGGGTCTTCCCCCGGTCGGTGCCCTGACACTGCTGTGGCCAGCCTCTTCAAGTGGCCCAAGGAGTGGGCTAGGCAGCCCAGGAAGGTAAGGAGGTTGCAAGCCTCCCTGCACGTCCTTCCCAGCCAGCCAGCCAGAGACTGCCCTCTTTAGCCAAGCTCCTCCTCCCTGCTCCATCCCTTCCTGCCGGAAGCCTCCCGGGGCTACCTTTGAGGCCTCCCTTTGCACTAAAGTAGGCCCTGGGGCTGGCTCCTGCACCTGCCCTCCCTGCCAGAGGCCTAGATAGGCCCTGCTTCTACCTAGACCTGGGGTTTTCAGGCCTCCCCAGCCTAGTGAGGCCTCATTGCCTCACCCCCTCCCAGGATAAGGGCATCTCCTGGGGTCTTCCTTGGTAAGCGCCCCTGGGCAGTGGCCATCCCGGTCCTGTCCGGGGTGACACCGCGCAACCCCAGTTTGGGCCATTTAGCACAGGCCATTTAGCCTGTTTAGCAGGCACATATCCAAGTAGCTCATAGGAGAAGCTGACGCCTCCCCTACAGTAAGGGCACGAATGTGCCCTTGCCACAGGGAGGCTCCAGCCTCCCCGAAGCAGCATTGGATACGGCGCAGGCCCATCAGCTTCCCCATTCCAGTGCTGTTTGGGATTGTGCTCTAAGCCTCATTCTATTGTGCAGATAAAGAAACAGTCAGGATATCTGGGGAAAGTGATCTTGCATGTTCCTGAACTAATCTCTCAGTCTTTCAGTCTGCTTGCGCCTTCTAGATCAGTGGTTACCAAACTGTGGATTGGGACCCACCAGTGGGTCGTGAAGCATCCAGGGCAGCCATATTGAAAATATGGGAAGATGGGATGCTGGAAAGGGGGAGGGCTGTTGTTTTGCTTGTGTCAAGGTTGCAAATAGGCTTTTTTTTCTTTTCTGATTCATTTTGCTTTTGGAAATTCACCCAACTTATTGCTGCATTTTCAGGAAAGCATCACAACGATGTGGCACTTCTGGCCATGACATCACTTCTGGTGGGTCCCTGACAGATCGTCATTCTAAAAAATGGGTCCCGGCTCTAAAAAGGTAGAGAACCACTGTTCTAGGTTGTCCCAAGCTGGCTTGTTAAGAAATTTTCCTTCGGAGTATTCTCTCCTATTCCTACAGCTGCTGGGGCAATACACACCACCAAATACTCACTCAGCTATTACATTAATTAGCAGCTTCCAACTACAGAGGCTCAAGATGGGATTATATTACCAAAAGGTCAGATCTCAGAGCCAGTTGAATTAGTACTTCATATGAGCACCGAAATAGGGATTTTATTGCCTGGAGTAAACTATACAAAATGAAAATCAATTCCCATGACCTATCAAACCCAGATCCAATAAATGTGGAGAGAGATATCTTCCTATTCCTCTGCAGTGTGGAAGCTGAGAATGGCAGAATCATCTTTGCAGTGCTACCTCTGCACCAAATGTCACCAGCGTGGCTTCCCCATTACAGAAAAAGAAACAATTATGATGAGACAAACGGTGAGTCTCCCACATCAGGTTTTCTGTTATCCTCATAAAAGGGGGGGGAATGAAAGAGGAAAATGAGTATATTAAATGGCTCTCTTCTTCCTTACACAAAAGCTTCCATACATCAGAAAACTTGAGCATATGTTAAACTAATTTCTCCATTTTGTAGAGGATAACAGCAAACAATATTGACCCCACTATACCAGAGGAAAATTTGGCATGAATCCTAGGAGTTCATTTTTTTTCTTTCAGACTACTCATGGATTCCAGCACACTTCTTAGTGGCACGGTGTGAAGATGAGCTGAATTCCTGTGGACATTTCAACCGGTATGACCTTAGGTGCTTCTCATTTCCTTCGTTGTGTTGGAAATGACATTCAGGGCAGGCATCTCTTTTCCTTTCTAATTGATCAGTAATTGAAAGATATGGATCAGTGGGCACCCCTTAATCTTTGTTTGTCTACATTGAGGGGTCAAGGGAATAGCTTGTGGAGTCTTCCCCGAGGAGATTCCAGCAGCTTCCGCAGAGCCCATAATATCGGTGCCACTGGAATGCTGGCACCACCAGCTTTAGGATCAGGCTGTAAGTGGCCAAGACTCCATCACCCACCTGAGATGTGGGGATGTTCGTAACACTCACCTTACAAGGTGCAGTACTTTGAGGACTGTTTACCATGGATGCTGTGAGATGCATATCTAAGCCTTTGGCTGTGAGTTGTGACTCACACACTTTATAGGCTGGTGCTAGAAAGAGTTTGAGAGGGGGAAGTGAAAGGCTCCATGCTCCAGAAAGCTGGACAAGGAAGAGTTTATTAAGAGGAATTAACACAATCAGTAACAGTGAAGGAAATAACATACAGAGCTAATATGCAATTGGTGCCATGGATGGATGGCCTTGATGATGAAAGAATTAACTAAGTCAGCCAGCCTAATTGGCTTCAGGACAGGAAAACAGACAGCCAAGAGCATCATGACATAGAGCATGGCCAGGCATGGAGAAGGCAATAGGAAGTGAACAAGCAAAAGATGCTTCATGCATGTAAAGTGGGTCTTCTCATAAGGGGAAGCAGAACTCCTGAGCAATGGCAGGCTTGAAGCAAGGAAAAATGGAAATGGACAGCCCAAGTTGGTTCAAAGAAGGCGAATCTACCTGATCCTGCAGATCTGGGAAAGGGCCTTTGGGTTAGGCTGCTATGGATGAGGAAAGCCAGAGCAGAAAGGGAGTGAAGGGAAACTGACTGACCATTGCACTTCAAGCATTCTCTAAATCAGTGGTTCCCAAAGTCCTCCGTGGGAGGAGGGAACCACCTAGGTTTGTGGGGGCGGGGCTGCAGCAGCAACATGATCCCCAGGATCGCGCTGCTCCTGGAGATGGGAGGCTTGTTTTTCATGGTGCTGGAGTCCTGGGGATTGTGATGCTGCTTTCCCCCTCCCACCCTTCAAATGGGAGGAGAGAAGGGCTTCACTAACTGGCAGGTCGCAACCTGGGAAGCACAGCTATAGATGATACTGCCATCATTCCTCAACACTGGTGGCTGTTCAATGGGGTGTTTATTCAATTTTGCCAGGTTGCTTAGAGAATCCAGGCTACAGGAACTTAGGGTTGTCTTCATAGCCCCACTCTCAGAAAAAAGGTAAGTGGAGTTAAAGGTAAGTGGAGCTCTGCCGGTGATGGTCACTTCTTTGGAGATGATGCCCCATCAATCTGGTAAGGGGGCAGAGGTCATAGAGTTGCAAAAGGAAGGCAAGAGCAAGGTTCAGGGGGGTAACATTATGTTCCTTTATTTCTTCTCATACAAATGGTGTCCCTTTTAGAGGCTACCTGAGAAAGAACTCCAGTCAACTCCATGAAAGCCCACTCCCAGGTTTGGCCTTATTTGCCCCCTCCCAAGGCCATATTACCTCATGGCCAGGCCCCTAGGCTTTCAGGTATTTGGGGCCTTCTCCAGCACTTCCAGGCCTCCGGCACTTTCAGGCCCTGTCTGGAACTAACCTGGCTATGGGTTGATAAGGGCTGCCTCCCAAAAGAAAAAGGTTCCTTTCCCGCCCTTCTCCTTGCACGACTCCCTCTGCTTCTCCCCACAGTACTGCATGCTGGACCAGGTCTTCGCAGGGGCTCCATGTCGCCACAGCTCAGCTCCTTGTAGCCAGGGCAGGGTGGATCAGCTCCCTGTGGCCTACCATGAGCAATAGAGCCCAACATCGGGGCAGGTTAGCAAGAACAATGACAGGCCCCTAGTCTTGCAGGGCCCCTGGGTTTAAGCCAAGTCAGCCTTATGGATAATACAGCCCTGCGCCCTTCCTCCTGTACACTATTTTTAAAAAAAACTCTAGGTTTACATACACATTTAGGGTCTTATCTAGTTTACCCTGCAGCAAGCTCTATTGGAAAGTTTCTTATTGGTGATGGGGGAAAGCAGAGTAGGGTAAGCAGCAGATTCCCCCTTAGGGCATCACCTCACAGGAACCTCCCTCACCCAGGCTGACTGCTGTTAACAAAAGACACGGGAGGCAGAGGTTTGGTAAAGATGCAAAAAGAAAGGTTTACTCACAGTTCCCTCCAGTGCGTATCTACAGCGTCTGATTAGGATCAGAGGTACACCTAACGTTTGGAAGGCAATGCACTATAGCTGCATTGCCATGCATAGAGGTGTGCTTAAGATGGTGAGGGGGGGGGGCATCAGAGCCCTTGGTTTGCACATCTTATCAGGTCAGTGGTCAGAAGACAAAAGGGACGTGCTCAGAGGAGAAGGGAAGGAAATACGGTCAAGGCCACACCCCGGCAGGAATCACAGAGAGGACAGGTAAGAAGGGTCTAGGTCACAGGACATCACATTTTCCCCTTTTAGACATTAGACTGCCCCCTCTAGACAGCAGACGGAGTTGGCCAACTCCAACAAGCTAACAATGAGAAGTGCTTCTCTCTGGGAAATTGGGTGCTTCTCCCTACCCTGATCACATCAAAACCATGTATATAGTCGCACCCAGTAATGGGATCTGGGGATTGACTAGCGGAACGCTGGGCGGGACCTACGTGAGATTGGCAGCCCGCCTGTTTCATTCCTTGGGCTGCCTGTTGGCCGCGCGGGCTTCTCCGGGGGAGCGCGCCCCACCGCTGCATGTCCGATCATCTGGCGCGCACCCCACCCATCCCCCCAGCGAGCCAGCACCCCCCCCCCCAGGCCAGGACAGGCTGCGGACCGAATGGACGGACAGCCAATGACGTGTAAGTCCCGTCCAAGCCCCGCCCAGCATTCCAGTAGTCAATCCCCAGATCCCACTACTGGTCACACCCCAGTGCTGCCTTCAGAAATGCAGGAAAGGATCATGTTTCCACCTTGCTACCCGAATGGAGGTCAGCCTGCCAGCCAATTGACAACCATCAATACAGGCCTGCAATGTAGCAAAAAGTACCAACTTTCCCACTTTGTTGTGATTCAGCACCTGTTTGTTCAGGGAAGCATGCGTTCCTTTAAACAAAAACTATCATAGACTTACCTTTTTCTGACCGGAATACCATCTACTTTGAAATGTAATCAGTATCGTAGCATGAGTTAAAACTGTTGTACCAGAACATACAAATCTCAGAGTCGTCCTGACAATATTTGTGGGTTTAAAATCACATTTACTTTTGGAGTTTGTATTATTTTTGAATTAATCTTCCCAGCTTTTGTGGACTGCCTATGCACACATCAAACAAAAGTGACTATATGGAGGAAAAGATTAAGGGGTTTACGCACAGAATGCTATCAAATGTGTAGAGAAAAATCATTTTTTACTTCTTGATGTTATTTGCCACAAGAGCAGGCAAATGAAATATCACCTAGATGTGGAGTTTTTTTAACTGATGATTTGCCTTTTTTCATTTTGGTTTTTTTGTTATTTAGAGCATCCAAGAAATCTGACGGCTTGACTGATCTTATTGTTAGAGTATTAAAATGCCTATCAGAACCAAGGCCTTGCCTATCATTTTCAAATTTCATAGATGCTTTTAAAAACATTATATATAGCCCTTTACAAACGTCTTCATGATATTACTTTGTTCATTGCTGTCAAGTCAGGATACCATTTTTTTTGCATTCTTCTCCATCACCAGCCAGAATGAAGTAAATGGCAATTATTCAAGAGTAGCACTTGGCAGATTGGATGGCCTAGCCATTGGGCACAAGCTCCTGACAAGACTGTCTTTTTGAAATTTAGAAAGCATAATCAGACATTCTGAAACAGAGTCATTGTTATAGGACATTAATAAAAAAAAGCAATTCTCAGCAGACTCATAATGCAGCACTGTGGCGTACATAGGTTACAGAAATGTGCTGAATGAGCCATAGACTGTCATCAACCCAAAAAGACTTTTCATTGTAAACATTATCCCCCCCCCTCATTTCTTCACAAAACCAATTGCCTGTGAGAGTGTGCTGGAAAGAGGGGAATGCACAGAAGAGCAGGTGGAAGGCAAATTGGCACCATGCCTAGTGGTTAGCAACAGTCCTCCTGTCCTTGTTCTCTTTCTTCTATGGCAGACAGAACAATGTCCCATGTGTCCAAGAGAATTAAGCCAGTCACCTGCCGCTCAGGTATGACATGTGCAGGTTTGAAGAGGTTGGAGGTTGACATTGAATTGGAGTGAGGTGGAGCATTCAGCTTTGCCAGAACTGCGTAGAAACTGGAGTCGAGGAGGTTCACAGCTCTTACACAGAGAAAAAGTCTTTCCTCAGACCTGGAAGTTGGTGTTTACCTGGTGTGGCAGTTCAGACATCATGACTATGGGTAGTCTGTCTCTGTATGAATGCGTGACCCAGAGTGGGGGCACAATCCTAACCTGGAGGATTAGGATTAGGCACAGTTAACCCAGCAAAGTTTGGCTGGCACAAGGGCCACCATAAAGTATGTTTGAACCACTCTTAGAGGAAGGCCAGCACACAGACATGCGCTATCCTCTCTGACTCCCAGAGTGATCCAAACACACTTTACGGAGGCCCTTGTGCCAGCCAAAATTTGCTGGCCTAACTCCTGGTTAGGATTGCACTCTGGAATGAATTTTTTGGCGCACGCGCGCGCACACACATACACACACACACACACACACACACACACACACTGTAGAACAGCCTGTCAAGGTAAGGGTGAGGAGCAAACAGAGACCTGCCTGGTCTATACTCCCAGGTTACCAATAAAGCATCACCATAACCAGAATTAATGAAACAGAAGGTCCTTTTCAGACTCCTGAATGCCTTTGAGAAGCAGCTCCTTCCCCTCACCTTCAGAGCGATTCATGGCTGTGAAAGCAAAGCGGAGGCACTTTACACAGGTTTTCAGAAGTCTGAAAACCTAGCATTTTGCCCCCCTTCCAGGAATGCCACTGGGTCCCATGGGGCAAGCAAAAGTAAATGCTCTGCGTTATGCCCTCTGAAATGGGAGCTCTCTGGCTCAGTCTAGTCATAATCATTTACATCCAAGTTGTTCCATTCTTTCCAAAGCTGGCCTCCAGTGGGTGCTCTTGAAGGAAGGGTCCTAAAACAGTGCCAAATCACTACTCTGCAAACTCCCAGCTAAAGCCATCAAACCCACAATCAATATTGTTACACTGCATGCTACCACAATGCACACCTTTTGTTAACACACTTACGTTACTCCTTCAGTAAGAGGAACTCTACTCTATCACACGTTCCTGCTTCCCCAGCTTGGTCTAGGGGCATTTGGAGGTTTGGCAGGTTTCCACTGCCAACAACAAATCTGGAAAGCAGGCAGAGAGTGGCCATCTTGGATTGCTTTTCTCTTGGAGCTAAACGGGTTTTCAAAATCCAGTGAACTCGCACTTACACATCAGTCAAAACAAACAGTAGCCAAAACAGTCTAGGGAAGTGCAGCCAATCTGCTTCTTAGGAAAAATGAGATTTATTCAAAGGGCTGAATACAAATAGCAAATAAAAAGAAATGGGGAAAGAATGCAGAGGATCACAAGCAGGGTGCATCAAATCAAAACAGCTACAGATGCAGAAGGAGTGGAGACACCTTGCAGCTCCCACTTTGGTACTGAGCAGCACATGGTAAGGGGTCTGTGGGGATGCTGGAAGGAGGGGTTTTGGAGCTATGATGACAAATTTGAGTGAATATAAAGCTACAGGGGGATTTGCATCCTTGAGAATTCTCCACTGTCGCCATAATTTCTGGTCTCAGTATGACTAGAGCCTTGGGAAGTTTACCTGTCACTAGCTGGAACTAAGTGTGCACTGAAAAAAAGGCAAGACTCACATATCCTACGACCCATTGGGCAGGCTCTACTTCCTGTAATGGTCTCATGATCAGGGATGTATTCTCCATTAGGCTGACTAGGAAGCCTAGGAGCCCCACAGGGACTAGGGCCCATCAGTTTGACACTGTTCCTTGCACCCTAACCCACCCTGATGTTGGAGCACAAGGCTTGAACTGGGCCCTGTCACTCATGGCAGATGGCCGCAAGCAGTCCGCCCTGACCACAGGGAACCGAGCCATGGCAATGCGGAGCTCCCACAACAGCTCAGGCTAGTCTGGCCCACAGCACCTGAGGGTGGTCAGCAAGCCAAAGCCAGATGCCTGGCCTCACTTCTGGGGGGGGGGGGGCAGAGTGGACATCACAGAGCCAAGCATGTTACATAAGAACATAAGAAGAGCCCTGCTGGATCAGGCCAAAGGCCCATCTAGTCCAGCTTCCTGTATCTCACAGTGGCCCACCAGGTGCCCCAGGAAGGCATGAGACTACAAGATGCTTGCGTCCTGTTGCCACTCCCTTGCACCCGGTACCAATAGCCCACCACCTTTGTAAGGAGGTTGCACAATCCATCATTGCCTATAGCCCACGATGGACCTTTCCTCCAGAAATCTGTCCAATTCCCTCTTAAAGGCATCAAGATCAGATGCCATCACCACCTCCTGTGGCAAGGAGTTCCACAGATTAACTACCCGCTGGGTAAAAAAGTACTTCCTTTTATCTGTTTTAATGCCTCACGGCTGAGTGGTGCCTGTGCATTCATCCGCCCACCACCCCATCTCCCAGAGGTAGGCAGCACAACACCAACAAACCCCAGCTGGCCAGAGCTCCCCACAGGGCCAGCTCCCCGCTGGCTTGGGAGTCGGAGGAAGATGGGGGGAGGGTCAGAAGGATAAGTGCAAGAAGAAGAGCAGTAACAAGAGCTAGAGACATGCCCTCCTTTTCCTAAAGAGTTTTGGTGGGGGTTCAAATTACCTGAAAGCCTAGGGGCTATGTGGTGGGTTAATATGGCCCTGCCCATGAACTATAGGACACCAACACAATGTCTTGATATGAACTTCATGGGATACTTTCAGACCCCAAATCAGGAAGTCTCCACAAAAGATGTATTCATGTTTGAATATGCAGGGCCTTTTATATTTACCTAACTCTATGATCTGTTTGAGAAAATTTTCCTCTGTTGAGAGCTATTAAAGACACTAATAATGAGTTCTTACACAAATTGGGAAGAACCGACATCAACCAATGCAAATGAAAGCATATCTACCATACAATTTGTGCCCAAAAATTAAACTCTGGCTTCTCAGGCAGCGCTTGAAAAAAGAAAAGGCTAGGTGGAAAAAAATTGTGCATATTTCTCATGTTTAATCCATTATTACAACCTTGCTCTTTGCCCTCTCGAACAAAAGAGCTCATCAGACAATAATTGTTATAAATTAAAGCCAGTCACATTACATATTTTCTGAAACATTGCAATAGTAATATTGTCGATGCTGCATACATATCTATGGAACAATGGCAGCAATTCTGCTGCTGTATAAGGCCTGTGCAATCACCAAAATCAGTCCAATACATTGCGTAGTCTTCTATGTTTTCATATGGGTGATGGGTCTGCTCTTTACTGTACTAGATTCCGTTAGGCAAATATGCCCTTACTAGAATTGCATCTCCAACTTTTTTGGGTTCTTGGGTTACTTTTCCAATCTGTTGTTACCAAATGCATTGACAATGTCTTCTTTTAGAATTAGAATTAGAAATTTATTAGTCATTGTACTCAAGGTATGAGGACAACGAAATGAGGTGCTCTTCACATCATACAACTGGACAACACCAAATAACATATACAAATAACAATTAAAACAACACTAATAAAAAAATACAAATATGAATACCATACAAACATGAGGTATACATTTGTTAAGACCACCAGATTCAGAACTCCACATTTAGCCTGATCACAGCACTTGGGTAAAAACTATGTTTAAATCTACTTGTCCTAGCTTTCAACACTCTATATCTTCTTCCTGACAGTAAGATATCAAACATCGAGTGACCTGGATGTGAAGAATCTCTCAAGATCTTTTGTATCTTCTTACTACATCCCATATTGTACAAATCCTCCAATGAGGGAAGAGGACAACCAATGATCTTTTGTGCCCTCTTTATCACTCTTTGGAGTGCCTTTTTCTCCATCCCTGTACAACTCATATACCACACACAGAGGCAATAAGATAAGATGCTCTCTATAGAGCTTCGATAGAAGGCAACCAACAGACTCTCTGACAGTATGTATCATCGTATCATTGTTGCTGTTGTGAATGCAAACATGGCATCTCAGTGTGCACAGCACTTCACAACCATGCATTCATTCATCCAGCTTGCAGTCCTTGTTAGCGGAGTTGAGGGAATCAATCAGACCCACAAACAGCAGAGTTGAATTTTCTGAATTTGTTACTACAGCAAGACAATTGCAGGCAATGTTATGCATTCTGAACAGAAAGCCAGGAAGCTCAAGAGGAGGATAACCAGATATGGGAAGGGGAGCAACCAACAAACTCTAACCATCTTACACGATAGCTTATATCTCTCTTTACCACAGCCAGCCCATCAGGGATGTGAGGTGCAGGGGCAGCAGGTGAGGCAGATCCACCCTGTAGTTGTCCATGGAAAACCAGGTACCACAGCACAGTGATTGAAAATAGTTGCTCTACTACAGTGATCTCCAAACTGGAGACTGCCGCACACCGAAAACACAGTCCCTGGCTTGAATGGAGCTTATCCCACCGGAAAGTGCATCTTCTTTGCAGGTGATCATCTCCAAACATGGTGCCGGCCAGCCACGTCTGCCTGGAAGTCTGAGCACAAAGTCTGTGTGGACACCACAGTGCAGAAGCAGATGGCCGGCGCCATGTTTGGGAGTAAAGAAGAGGTCCTCTCCTGCGGAACAATAAGCTCTGTTCATGCAGAGGAAGGCTTCCAGCAGGCACTGGATCCGGCCCGCAGGCCGTAGTTTGGAGGTGCCTGTTTAGTTCTAGTATATACTAAAGCAAGGTGCGTCTCATATTCTCGATGACTCCATATGTCCTAGAAGAAAAGGTTGGGTAGCTAAAACCAATGTCCACAAGGGATACTGTGCACCATTATTATAACTATGGAACACTGCCTTAGATTCCAAACACAAGTGACAAGTGCTTTCAAAATGGATGTGCAACACTGTTTGATAAAGTTAGCTGCAATTCTGTTTGCTGCTTCTCCTATTACCCAAATGGTAAATGTGATGACAGTGTACTGCAAAGCAGGGGTATAACTAAAGAAGTGCAGGGGGGTGCAATTGCCCAGGCAACAAACTTTAAGGGGACAAAAAGCTGAGCTTGACACTAGTGACCAAAATTGTGATAACCTTGCTATGTAAAAACCTTGGTATGAATAATACCATCATGTTATATACCATTTGATGCAGGATTTCATGCATAATACAAGGAACGAAACCAAATGTCTTCATTAGATCCAAAGTTATGGCCAAAAAATTAGAAAATGAAAATATATGTCACTTCCTGTGGTGACATCACTTCTGCGTCATCATTTTGCCCGCTGCACTGGGCTACGCTTTCATTAGTGCTGCAAAGCATTAAGACACGATTCGGCACGATCCTGGCTAACAAGCTTTTGCATGGACGGCAGCATACACAGTCTTTGAAACACCATTCCTTGTTCCGGTGTGTCGCTCCAATGGGAAATACATCCATGCACAATACAACGGCAGCCAATAGAGAACTAACTATACAAAAAGGAAGAGGGAAAGAGAGTGGAAAACATCTCCCGGGTTTGCAATGCAGAAAGCCAGTTGGTCTGAAGTGTGACAGCTGTTGAGAGGATTTGTTATCCCTATTACCATAAGGCTAGAAAGCAGCCACCTCTGACCAACGATAGAAGCTTGGCCATGGAGAAGAATTTCAGCGAGCCCCCAACTGTTTTTCAAACTCTTCAATGTTTTCAAGCAAAGTTGTAATCAGTATACTGAAAGTGCTCAACACTTGTATTCATAGCCAATACAACGCTTGTAAAGTGGCTTCCAGAAGCGAGCTGGAGGCCCGATGCAATTATCGTTGACTTTCTGAACACTTCAGCATGATTTATGTAATCCACGGCACCACCCACTGAAGACAAGATTATGAAGTACCTGCAGAGAGCTATAGATGCTTGTTAATTACAGAATATTTCCAGGCTCAAAAACCCACCACAGGTATTCCATCCGTGGCAACAGCAGAAGTGCCCTCCCCAATTTAGAGCGCAATCCTAACCTGGAGTTAGGCTAGCACAGTGTGGCCAGCAAAGTGTGGCTGGCCCAAGGGCCATCATAAAGTGTGTTTGGACCACCCTTGGAGTCAGGAAGGATGGCGCACGACTGTGTGCTGGCATCTCTGACTCTGAGAGTAGTCCAAACATACTTTACGGTGTCCCTTGTGTCAACCAAACGTTGCTGGCTTAACTGTGCCGGCCTAACTCCAGGTTAGGATTGTGCCTTCTATAGACATGGCAAGCTGCTGATGAGAGAGCTAGTGCCTCACTTTGCTATTTCCAACAGTGGAGTGGTAAATTTCCCTCTGGGTTTGAGGTGTGAAACCCATCGCTCCTCTAGCTACTAGCATATAATGGGAAAGACATTAGTACGTGCACTTTTGGAGGGTGTTTGCCTGTGAACTCGAAATGAACAACAAGCTATTTATAAAATGGGTCACTGCCAGAGACCAGGTCTTGGTGATAATTGCTCTCTCCAATCTGACACAGCTGTGATTGAGTGCAGGCAGTGTCCCTTTAGCGAGGAAGTTGATTAAGCAATTTTAATTAACCAATTAGCCATACCCATTCTGATGAAATTGTTAAATGCCAAGGTTGCTGAGCCAAAGTACAGATGAGAACTCTTGAAAAGTTACGTTTTATTAATCAAAAACTGGGAAGCCAAATAAGAAATTAAGGGAAATAATCAGAGAGGAAGACAAAAGGTTTCTGCAGTCATTGGGGTGGCAGTACATAAACAGCAGGGATTGGAGGTGTTTGCAGAAGTTTTACAGAACTTAAGATAAAAGTTGAAAATATCACCCAGTTGTGGCTTTGCTGTTCTACGTTATTGTGAAGGGAGAAACTGTGCAACCATCTAATGCAATATTATTCAAACTGTGGGTCATGACCTCCAGTGGAAAGCTGGGAGCAGCCATCTTGCAAACTGCAGATCTTACTCTTGCTATATCCCTTTTGGGAGTGTTAACAGTTTGAATTTACAAGTGAGGGTTTTTAAAATTTTGTTTTTAGTTCAGTGCTTTACAAAACATTTTGTCCTTGCTTTCTGTCAAAGATGTTTCATGGTTGTGCATTTGCTTCAGTCCAAGAATGCCAGTTTGCATTCTAGTAGTATCATTTGATTACATCGCACCGACAGCATTTCCAGCTATGACATCACTTCCGGTGGGTGACATTCTAAAAAGTGGGTCCCGGTCTAAAAAGTTTGAGAACCACTGATCTAATGCATATAAGACACAGAACTATTATCTTGCTCCTTCCCCATCTTGTTGTCCAGTTCTCTTTCATTTCCACGGAAATTGTATCAATGGTTTGCAGGTACACCACAGGGCTCCGGTATCACAAATAGCCACATAAAAGAGAGTATTTCAGCCAGTATAGTGTTTCATCTCACTGCAGGGGGAAGCAAAAACCTACAACTGACAAATTGACCTTCTCCACCTTGATAAAAGGTTCAAGAATCTTGTTCATTCTCCTGTCTTTTGCCTCTTCTCACCCGACAGTTAAGGTAAGCATTTGTGTCACTTTTTGCAATATTTGGCCAATTGATCTAAGAAGTTATTCATTTCTTGTTGAGATCAAGCAAACAATGCAGGTCCCAGATTGATTGGATTAGAGTGGCTGGATAGTTATCACCATTAGATAAGAGAAACAAGGCAGAGAGAGCACAATAAGAGAGAAAAGAGAAGAAATGAAGCAGGAAAGTCAATGAGAAAAACGGATGAAACCAGACTAGCAAACTGAAGGAAGCAAAACAATTTGCTGTTTTAGCAAACTGCTTCCAGAATATATAAATGGCATACCAGTAGCCATCTATTCCTAGATTGCAACCCAGTCCATTATAAAGACTACAGCAACCCAGTGAACTTGGACACTGAAGTAACCACGGAATAAAGTTAAAAACCATAAGATGATGCTGTGCCAATAACTTACTATTTCAGCTCTATTCTAGTGTCCTAGTCCCCAAGGATAGTTCAGGTTTTGATGGTTAATCTAACCATTCTCGGTTTTGTTTATCTATCTATATATAAACGGACGTGGGTATGTGTGTGGGTCTCTGTGTGTGTATGTATGTGGGTGTGTGGGTATGTGGGTGTGTATGTTCTGCATAGGCTGGTCAACGCCTTGACTGAGCCGCACGAAACTTGGCAAGCACGTACCTTAAGGCCTGGTGACAAACACTGCGGGGGTCACACACCCCTACACACCCCGGTTTTTCGGGGAGGGGGGCCAGCGTGTCAAGAACCAAAGACATTGCATTGGACTAGAGGTCTGCTGCCACCCTGTGGTAACAAACGATTCTGCAGGTTATGTGGTGGGACTGCAGTAGCTGGGCTGATACACAGGGACTAATCTAAAATGAAAGTGAAACTACTGCCCACTCTCTGAGTTGCCCAGGCTTGAAACAGCAGGTTCCAGACAATTCCAGCACCCAGTCGGATCTTAGAGGGACATATTTCCACACAGCTAACTGGCCAGCTGCTCCCGTTGCTCATACGTCACTGCTATCCTGCCACATTACCTGCAGACAGTGTTCAGTAAGTGTGCCCGTTTCATTTCGCTCTCTTACTTGATTGTGTGCCTGCTTCCTACTTACTTTCACAGTGATAGTGTGCATTTCGGGCTCGGGGTCATCAATACATTCTTATTTCAGTGAGGAGTGGTATATTTCCACCTGGATCTGGCTACTTCATAACGTGTAGGGGTGTTTGCATATTTCCGTGTACGTTCCTCCATCACTCTGGAACGCCTGGAATGCTGTGCGCCACACTTGGTACACATATGCCTGGCGATCTGCACCGAAATATGGGGGGGGGCCCTAATTCATTCCTTCTCCTACTAGAGCCTTGGGATACATTGTCCCCCGGGCAACGCCGGGTCACAAACAGCTAGTACTTTCATAAAAACCTTTCATGCACATGTACGCATGTGCGCACACACTGCACAAAGGATTGGCACTCTTTGTGTGGTTTGTTTTTTTCATTTGAAGAATTTTTATCTACATTTCCCATGCTGAAGCAAATGCCCAATGTCTCAGGAGTCCAATAAATGGGTACAGGAAGGACTCCCCTTCCAACCTGTGTTCCTTCCAAGGAAACCTGTGTTTCCTTGAACAGAAAAAAATGTTATCATCACACCTTCAGTAGTAGGAGCAACTATTTGTTTCAGCATCAGGGAAATACAGGGGTTGTAATATAGTTCTGTTGTTTCTGACAGCCTTTTTTAAAAAAAATCCAAGACCTGCATTACAGGGCTTTTTTCTCTCCTTCTGATCTTATGGAAAACAGCTTTTTATAACTGCATGCAAGTCTTAGGTAATGTCCTCAGTAATGTTGTTCATGTAGGGCGAATCAGGCTGCAAATCCCTGCCACAAGGAACTTTCCCCCAACAGAAAAATAAGGAGCATACTGTAATTTGCACTGTATTGTAATGTTTGTTCACAGATTAGCCACATTTTGTTATTTAGAATTGCTGTAAATTACCTTCAATTACCCACAGGGAAAATTACCTGCAATTTGAACTAAATCTTCCTGCCCATGCAGCCATGCCAATGGAACACAGGCTGTATCTTATGGTGGGGGACAGTCATGGAAGTCTCCTCATGGTAAGGAAACTTTGGTTCTCTTTTCCTGGGGCAAGCCCCATTGAGCCTCTTCAGAGCTGCACCATGCAGGGTCAAGAAAAGGAAGGGAAATGGAACAGGGATAGGATTCTGGTGCATGCTGATGCTGCCGGGATACACCTCCTCCATCCCCTCTTCTGCCTCCTGCCCACCCCTTTCCATTTCCCTCCTCCCATTCATCCCTCCACCTGCCACCACTGCCAATTTGCTGGCACTGGTGGTGAGCAGCTTCTCTGTTGGCATACATGCAACCTCCAGCCATGCGCCTGGTGGCCTCCTCTCACACACCATCTCCAAGGGGGTCTCCACCAGCACAGCATGCATTCCACCTGTGGATCTGTCAGTAAAGATTGGGCTTTAACTCATGCTTCCCCATGCAAGTGTGAATGTTCAGCGCTACCTGTCTTTACCACATGGCGGTTTCCTGCATCGTTCCAGTAACTGGTACCAGAGAGAGCAACCGGTGGGAGTCTGGCTAGCTCAGCCATCAGGCCACCTGATGCAAGCTGCATCACTGACACCCTGGAGCCACCACTGTCCACCCTCCAGGGCCTCCAGAGGGCCAGGCAGGCTGTGTGCAACTGCCGCAAACCTTTCTGAAGTTTTCAGAAGGCCTTGAAACAGTACTTCCAGTTTTCCAGCGAAAGCCTCAGAACGCTTTTGGATGGCCTGCAGCAGTGGTGTGCCCAGCCCATGCTCTGCACCTCTAGCGTCAGCTCTTCACCTCCTCCCCACCCATTGACATGCCCTCCTGGCACGCCAGGCTCCATTTTGGAGCTGTATAACAGCAAGGGAGGGAGGGAGAGCCGAAACTGCATGCCTTTTCAAGAGACTAGGTGCCTCTTCACCGCCTTCTGTGTACCACAGGAGCTCAGCGCCGGGGGGGGGGGGTCCTTGTCCCCCCAATGGAAAGTCCACAACTGGCCTGAAGATGTCACACAAGGCTTCAGAGGCTCCAGGTGAGTGGGGGGGGTGGCACTCATGGGGGAACAGCAGTTTGTGGTCCTGTCCATGGGTGGTGCATGGGCCAAGGACGCAACTGATGATGGCTACCAGGTACTCAGGAGCAACAGTGGAAGAGGCCTTCTGCTACCTGCTTATGGGCTTTCCAGTGCCATCTGATTAGCCAGTATGTTCAGCAAGGTGTTTGACACAATGAAACATTGGTCTAATCCAGCAGGGCTCCTTTAATGCCCTTGTGTTCTAAGATAGCCCTCAAACTCCTATTCTTTTTTTCTTCTTTTTTGAGAGCTGTGCTACTCAATAAACTCATTAATTCATCCTGCTTTTCCCATAATGTAACTTTTGAAGTTTAGATGTAACCCACCACATTAATGAATTTCTGAGGCCATAATAACTTTTGGAAACTTTGACTTTGCCGCTCAGACATTGCAAAATACAATTAAATCCACCATTGATTTGTATTGATTTTTATAGAGGGATTTAAAGGGATTTTGAGCAGGAGCACACAAAATTGTTTCGGTCAGATGTTAAAATAAACAGATGGAGAAGAACAAATGGAAGATGAAATGGAAAGCAACATCGTGTCAGATGAGAAAAATAGCAAAAATATACTGGGTGTCAGTTTGTCACTTCATTTTTGGTGAAGCTAGTTAAGGTATAATCAGGGCAATATGAAGGTACAGTTTAGATTGTCAGATTTCCAAAGTGAATGACACTTTCCTATTTATGTGGATGGACTCATCAAAGCCAGAGCTGTCAAACAAGGTAAAAAGTCGGGGGTTGCATTCATTGTGGGGGCGTATGAAAAAGGAGTTGAATTTGAGGCATTTGGTTCATTTTCCAGTTGTTCCAGAAATAACATGGTACACAATGAAATGGGTTTGAGCAGAGTTTGTTAAAACACAACACACACACACACACACACACACACACACACACACACACACACACAGAGGACACAATCCTAAACTGAGTTAGGCCAGTATAAGCTAAACCAGCAAAGTTTGGCCAGCACAAGGGCCACCATAAAGTATGTTTGGACCACTCTTGGAGTCAGGCCAGCACACAGACGTGAGCCATCTTCCCTGACTCCAAGAGTAGTCCAAACATGCTTTATGGTGGCCCTTGTGCTGGCCAAACTTTGTGGGCCTAACTGTGCCATACTTTGTGGGCCTAAATGTGCTGACCTAACTCCAGGTTAGGATTGCATTTACAGAGGGGGCAAGGGAGGAAAAACATAGTAATCCCATTCCCATGGTCAAAGTGTCTCCTTTTGATGGTAAATCATTCAAGTCAGAGAGATAGTGTGGTGTAGTGGTTATGGCCCAGTCCTATTGGAGCCTTACACTGCCAGAACTAGTTTTTCAGAAGCATAAGGCCCTTTACTCCTGTCATACAGTGAGGCATGCCATTCCATGTGGTCTGGCCACCACTGCAAGTGGTGAGCAGATGGGTCCATGCAACAGTGGGCCATCCACATCCTCTGGCACTGGTAAGTCAGCATGACGGGTCTGAAGAGAGGGAGGTGGGGAGGAGGAGGAGGAAAAAGCCATGCTCTTGGTGGAGAGAGATGCTTCTCTTCTTAAGTCACTCATAGTATATTATTAGATGAACAGCATAATTTTGTCCTTGAGATACACCCTCAAGGTCAGGATGAAAGAGGGAGTGGAGTGTGTGAAGTGATGGCATCAAAGTGTGTCTTACAATTGCTGCTTGCTGTTTTCTATAAATGGGCAATATGGGAGCTGTGACAGGTGCGTGATGAGATTTTTGCTCAGAACTGTGTAGAAGTGGCTATCATTGTTGCTATGCAAGCTCCCTTTTCAAGTACAAGTTATGGGGTTCTAAATTCCTGCATTATAGGACAAGAGAATGCTCTATAACAGTGATATAAATACTTGGATGGATGGATGGATGGATGGATGGATGGATGGATGGATGGATGGATGG
>JAJKFI010000027.1:1487242-1498793 GCA_029204185.1 Lerista edwardsae | reverse complement strand
TGGATGGATGGATGGATGGATGGATGGATGGATGGATGGATGGATGGCAAACCTATGCTATGCATGTCAAAGGTAACATAGCAGCATTCACCAACACCCGTCAACAACTGGGTTTGTTTTACTTCTATTTCATTTGTTGTAATTATGTTTCTTTATATAATATAGGGGGATGCAAACTCTGGCCAGCGGTCCAGGTCTGGTCCCCCCTGGATCCTTCCCCCAAGTGAACGATGTCGGCTGTTCTGCTCAGGAGAACGCAAAGACCCCGACCACAGCCCACAGGGGTCTTCGCGGCAAGCTGTGTCTGGGTAGAACGCTGCACACAAGGCATGCTGGGTTAGCTGACCTCAGAAGCGGCTCGCTGTGAAGACACTTGGGGGCTGTAGTTGGGGGACTTCACAATGGTCCTAGGTGGAATGTAGACAATGTTCATGCGGGAGATGGTTTTCGGGTGTGCAATGGTCTCCAGTGTGGGACTGCTGAAATAATACATAGCACCACACGTGATTGGACTGTATTTTTAAACACAACATGTTGCTCCGTCACTAAGTCGTGTCCGACTCTTCGCGACCCCATGGACCACAGCACGCCAGGCCTCCCTGTCCTCCACTAGCTTCCGGAGTTCACCCAATTTCATGTTCATTGCTTCAGTGACACTATCCAACCATCTCATCCTCTGCCGCCTCCTTCTCCTTTTGCCTTCAATCTTTCCCAGCATGAGGGTCTTTTCCAAAGAGCCCTCTCTTCTCATGAGTTGGCCAGAGTATTTGAGCTTCAGCTTCAGTATTTGTCCTTCCAAGGAGCAATCAGGCTTGACTTCTTGTAGGATTGACCAATTAGATCTTCTTGTGGTCCAGGGGACTCTTCTACAACACCATATACGAAAATGTAAAAATTGTTTCTCTTTTGGTTCTGGAAGAGGGTGTGTAATGTGCCAGCAGAGTCAAGTTAGGCATTTTCTGAATTTTTGATATGCCAAGCCCAAAAGGTTCACCATAACTGCTCTATAAAAATGCAGGGTCCTCCACAGACGTACCTTGGGTTATGTCCTAAGCAGTGTTGGTATCTTAACGTGGGAGGAACCGGTACGCTGGGCGGGACTTACGTGCGATTGGCTGCCCGTCCGTTTGGTTCCGCCGCTTGCCCGCCCGCCATGCGGGCTGCCCTGGCCTCGGAGAGGACGCCTGCTCGCTGTGGGGGACGGGTGGGGGGCACGCCGGGTGCCTGGGCGAGCAGCGGTGGGGCACGCCAACCGGGGGCAACCCGCGTGGCGGGCGGGCAGGCAGCAGAACGGAACGGACGGGCTGCCAATCAACTGTTCGTCCCACCCAGCGTTCCGGTTCCTCCCATGGTAGATACCACCACTGGTCCTAAGTACTGTTTTCAGTGAAACTTATTTATGTAGAATGTATGGACTTTGTATGGAGCTTATGTAGGGATTTTGGTTATGTAGAATCAGGCTTCAAATCCCTGCAACAAGGAACTTTCACCTAACCAAAAAATATGGAGCATATTGTAATTTGCACTGTATTGTAATGCTTGTTCACAGGTTAGCCACAAACTCAATAGGTTAATATCTCCTTAGAAGAGTGGTGTTTAATTCCCTTGTGGCTCCAATGCTTCGTTATCCTGTCTTTCTGAAACCAAGAAATAATGTAGTTTTCATACATATCATAGGTCCAAGGCCTGGAAGACCTGAAGAAAGATAAAAATGATAGTGGAAGTAACCCATACACATTCTGAGACTGGGCTACAGACCTTGAGACATCACAAATTGGCTGTTGGCTGCTTGTGATAGGGCAAGGTTTTCCTTGAGCCCCATATTCAAACATAGATCCATCTCCTTATGCCTTTGGTTTCTAATAAGTGCCAGAACCAAGCAGAGTGAAGTTGTTAAAACACATCCTCCATAATGATCCAGGGCTAACCTTTGAGACATTTCATACAATGCACAATCAATCAAGCCTCGAGCATGAGATTTCCAGTACCGGTGAAAAATGTCATCATTCAGCCTCATGGGCAAAGTCATTTGGAAAACCTGGGCACACAATGTTATGAATACTCTGTTAAAAGCAAAGGCCTTGTCTGTATATTCTTATAGGATTGCCAGCTCAGCATGACACTCAACCCCTAGACTCAGAAATATGTGGCTTGGGACTCACATATGGCATACCAAGGCACTCTGTGTTCACAAATCTCACTATAGGTGAGAAGTGCAAGTCCCATTTCACAGATTCTAACAGAAGCAGAGCAAGAAGTATGAATAGCTCACACTTGATTCCCCCCCCCCATTTTTATAAAAAGTATAAACCAGTTAGGGCAGTGGTTCTCAAACGTTTTAGCACAGGGAGCCACTTTTTAGAATGACAATTTGTCTGGGACCCACCAGAAGTGATGTCATGCTGAAAGTGCCATCATTGTGATGCCAGAGCCTGTTAATGTCCTAAGAATGCAGCAATCAGTTGGGTTATTTCTCAGTCCTTTCCCAAAAGCAAAGTGAATCAGAAAGGGAAAAAAAAGCCTATTTACAACCTTGTCACAAGCAAAACAACCACACAGCCCTTCCCCTTTCTAGCATCCCATCCATGCTCTCTAGGTGCTCTGTGACCCACCTGAAATTGGTTCCAGTGGTGGGTCCTGATCCACAGTTTGGGAACCACTGTGTTAGGGTGTTGGACCAGGAAGTCATGAGTTCAATACTACACTCAGCCATGAAGCTTACTGAATGACCTTAAGCCAATCACTATCTCTCAGGTTAACCTACCTCGCAAGATTATTGTGAGCATAAAGAGGAAGAGGAGCCACATATGCCATCCTGTACTTCTTAGAGGAAAAGTGATGTATATAAATGTTTAAAACTTGCCAGCCAATGCGGACACTCCAGCAGTCACCGAGTTAACAGCACATCCATCAGCCTAACTCAGCAGGGAGCAAGTTTCAATCTTTTTTTTTCTTTTTTCAAAACCTCAGGGTCTCACTGCTGGAAGCTAATGTGCCTTGTTGGTCGCTAAGCGCTTCTTTGTGGTTTAGGAGTATGAACCAGAAGGTGGAGCAAGGCCAACAGAGATGAAGAAGAGATGTAAACAGAGCATTCTCATGAGTGCAGAAGAACTGAGAGCTCCCCACTGTGCGCGCCAGGTGAGGACTTTGTAAAGTCTTGAGGGTGCTTGTGAATCCGATGTCATAAATCACAATACATCGGAGGTGAGAGAGCACTGTCAAATCGGGGTCAAGGAGTCTGGATTCTTTGTAGACATAAAGTACTAGCAGGTTGAAATAAGGAACGGGCTGCAAAATATGGGTCCATGCCAAAGTGCATATTCAACATGAATTCACAGTATTATTCACTCCAGTTATAAATTGGCTATTACGTTGTCCTGGATTTGTCTAAAATAACATAGGGTGCCTCTAAGGCCCCAGACCTTCCCTACTCTGTTTGGCACATGTTTCTGTATATCTGGAAGGGCTGAAATGCTCTCAGAGGCGGATCTACAGGAAGGGCAAAGCTAAGTGTTGCAAGAATCCTTACCCTGTCATGTAAATCCCTCCTTTCCCTTGCTGCTGTAGCCAGTAAGCAATGCCAAGATGTTGCTTTTCCCTGTGGGGATTGGCTAAAACGGTGCAGGAGAGGAGTGATTTCCACTGCAAGGTAAGGCTTCTTGCAAAACTTAGAGCTTTGCCCTCCCTTAGATCTGCCTCTGAATGCTCTCCTAAATCACAGCAGTCCCATCTTCCCTGCTACTTCCCTGCTACTTTTGTTTACAAAGTGATAACCATCTTATGGTGCAATCCTAACCTGGAGTTAGGCCGGCACAAGGGCCACTGTAATGTGTGTTTGGACCACTCTCAGAATTAGGGAGGATGGCGCACATCTGTGTGCTGGCTTCTCTGACTCTGAGAGTGGTCCAAACATTCTTTATGATTTCCCTTGCGCTGGCCAAACTTTGCTGGCCTAACTGTGCCATCCAGGACAGGTTAGGATTGTGCCCTTAATTAGACTTCTGTAACTAAGTCTTTCTCCCAGGGAAAGGAGAAGAGTTTCATTTCCTCTGGCACTGTTTCCAGGAAGTCCACTGCAAAGAGGAACATTTTATCCAATGAAACAGAGTGAACATAAGCCTCGGCCTCAATCTCTCTCTACATGTGTAATTCCTATGAATGGCAGGCAATTTAGCAAGATTGAGCCTAGTTAATTACTACAAGCCAAAAGCTGTAGATAATCCAACATTAATAGACAGCTTATTTATTAATAGGCATTTTGTTGGCACTAATCGTACAGGAAATGAAATTAACAACATTAAGTTAAAAGTTATCCAAATTTTTCCAAGATCAGGACTAAAATGAGTTGCTTATCAATTCTGGTGTAGCTGTAGAGTAAGTCATGAAAGAAAAACAACATTTGAAGATGCACCCTTATCCTATCACCCTTCCCAGTGCCAAATTCAACAACACAGATCAATGCTGACTTGCACAAGTGATTTTGAAAGTGCAGGTCCTAGTTGACTCACTGTGTGGGTTGGGGTTTACCCCAGAACAAGGGGTCTCCGAGGAGACTTTCAGCTCTCTAATCTCCCCCATGGGGTGCAGCATAGCTTGTGCTGGCACCGTTGCATCAGTGCAGGGATGTTTAGGAAGAATTGGGCTGTTAATTTCACTTATCTCAGTTATTGGCTGTACTGATGTGATGTCATGGAATGCTCACCAATCATGGCAAGTACAGAATATCCACACTGCAAGATTCACATTTAAATAAGAACCGATTGAGAATGGAATGCTTTAAAATAAACTCTTCAAGCAAGTGACAATGGTCATGCCAATTTTATCTAGCACATCCTCATGAACTCTAAATAATACATGCATCCAATTCTAGGTGTACTTTAACATAATTACACCTGTAGTCCTTAAAGAACATGGCAATCTGCTCAGTCTAGAGCAGGTGCTTCTACTTTCCCCTTGACGCTTCAGACAAGCAAAACACTTCAGAGTATTAATTATGCACATTGCATGCACAAATGCATTCTCCGTTGTAACACTTCTCATATACAAAACAACATTCAAATAAAATAATCGTCCCAACTTTTCCAGAAATTACACTAATTACACAAACGCAAAGCAATTATTTCTCTGCAAAAAGCCTTATTGATTTTTGTCTTAATATTCTACCAATGTTGCCAAGAGAAAGCATGAATGATTTAAACTATCACGCATGGTTCAGAGACATGATAATTTGCCAGTCAAACCTGATGAATTACCAAACAATGAATATGACTAAGATCCCAATCCTAAGCTTCCCGAGTGCTGACAGCTCCAGTGGTACCAAAATGGCTACTGCTGATTCCTATGGGGCCAGGGAAGTGACCACATGTCTCTTCAGGGTAAGGAAACAGATGTTCCCTTACACCATGTCAAAATATGGTGACCCAATGGATCTACTCGGATCTGTGCCTGTCTTTGAGCAGAGGCAGAACTGAAGAGACCTGTGTAGGGCTCCGAAGCTCAGGAGGGGGGTTAGGATACAGCAGCAGAGTCTGCTGCCTTCCTGCACTGGCCCACCTCCCTCTGCTCCATTCTACCCCCTACCCAACTTCCCCCCACCCCGAAAAGGCACACCACTGGCTGGTGGTGTTACCGCTGGAGGCTCCAGCGACCTATCATTCTGGTGCTGAAGCCCAGCACTGAGTAGCACTGGCCTCTGCGCCAACCTAGCGTCATTACCACTTGCACTGGAGTACCTTACGGCACTTTTTACTACACCAGCGCAGGCGGTAAGGTAGGAGCAAACAGCGGTAGCCCGAAAGGATCAAGCTGTAAGGCCCCAATTCCCAAAACTAGCACTCTAGCAGCACACATTCCTTTACAGTGATGTGAATTCCAGGCTGCTGGGCCACTGTCACAAACAGTGAAAGGTGCTGTGCATGTGGCAGCAACTCAAGGAGGCTCATCAGGCATCAGGGACTGGGAGGGGAAGATTCAAGGGCGTTCTGAGGAGGGACAGGGGTTGGAGAGCAGGCCAGAAGGGGCCTGCTTGCATCTTGATGGCCAACATGCATGCCAGATCCTATCCCCCATATTTGGCCTCCCTTTGCCTCCTCTGACCTGTGCCAGCCAAATTACTGTATAGCTCTTGTGGATCCAAGGAGACCCATAGGCCATCAGGAGGCCTATACAGAAGTAAGTGTATTTTTACTTACTTCTAGCACACCTCCTGATGACCCACCACCACCACTGGATGCAGTGCACACTCCACCAGTGAATTGGGCACAACGGATCATTTAGCAGTTTCCCCTCTGGTTGAACCAACCGTCTGTATGAGTGTATAGCAAAGCAGTGTGAAACAGACTGTATAACTGACGGTAACGTGCATATTCTTGGCATACTTAGGATGTACAAAAGTTCCCCCTTTTATTTCAAAGGTAAAGGAAAAGGTTTCCCCATGACTGAATGGTCTAGTCATGACCGACTGTAGGGGGCGGTGCTCATCTGTTTCTAAGCCTGTAGAGCCGGCATTTGTCCGAGGACAAGCTTCCGTGGTCATGTAGCTGGCATGACTATACGCCATAGTGCACAGAATGCCATTACCTTCCCACCGAAGTGGTACCTATTTATCTACTTGCATTTTTACGTGTTTTCGAACGGTTAGGTTGACAGGAGCTGGGACAAGCAACGGGAGCTCACTCTGTTCCATGGTCTTGAACTCCCAACCTTCCGGTCAGAAAGCTCAGCAGCAGCAACAGTTTAACCCGCTGCGCCACCACGTCCCCCTTTATTTCAAAGGTCTTCTTAAATACAGATTGTGCTTCGTTATCCACTAGGTCTCCATTCTGGAACTCCAATAGATACTAAAAGTAGTAGATACCGAAATCAATGGAAAAATAGCTTTAAAATAGCTTTACTTCCAGGTTTCTTGTTCTTCCATTGGCACTCCAGAATGCACTGGTATAGATGGTATACTGCATTCAGCCACTAGATAGCATGAATAATGGAATCTAATGGAATGTAGGAAGGGAGGAAATGGGATTTAGACGCTTTTTCCTTGTTACAAGGCATTTAAAGGTAGACCCTGGTATCAGTGGTGAGTCAAATCAGTGGATACCAAATCAGTGGATAACAAGGCATGACTATTTAATAATGTCAGTGTGTTCCTTGTTTACCTTCTAAACAGATACTATTTCTTTTGCTGGACTTTAGATGCCTTTTTGAGAACTTTTGACTTTGGTAGTTTTTTGTTTTCTCTGAATGCTGAATTTCTTGAAACTGTGCTGCCCGAACTGAACACAGGAATGCAGCCTGTGACCCATTCAGACAAACAGCTCCCTAAAATAACACACCTAACCTGTTTTACATGTAGGTTTTTTTCCTGTCCCTTTCTTTGAAATATGTAACGGGAAAAGCCAAAAGATCAGTTTCTGCAAGGGGATGTCTCTGACAGTTGTGACAGCTGCAAGGTGACAAGTCTTTCCAACACCATATTCTTAAGAGCAGAGAAACAGGTTGTAAGTTTTCAACCTGAGTTAGCAGGATTGGCAGAAACTGTAATTTGGTCATGGCTCTCCACTGAAGACAGCTTTCAGCTTTCCAAAGCTATTACTTCCTACAAAGCAACAAAGAGTGGACATGCTGGGGCAGCAACTTCGACAAACCCCATAGGCACTCATGCCAACCGAATAGCTGCTATTAATTGCATCGTCTTTTGTTGTTGTTGTTGTTGTTCAGTCGCTAAATCGTGTCCGACTCTTCGCGACCCCGTGGACCACAGCACGCCAGGCCTCCCTGTCCTCCACTAGCTTCCTGAGTTCGCCCAATTTCATATTCATTGCTTCGGTGACACTATCTAACCATCTCATCCTCTGTCGCCCCCTTCTCCTTTTGCCTTCAATCTTTCCCAGCATGAGGGTCTTTTCTAAAGAGTCCTCTCTTCTCATCAGGTGGCCAAAGTATTGGAGCTTCAGCTTCAGCATTTGTCCTTCCAGGGAGCAATCAGGCTTGACTTCCTGGAGAATTGACCGATTGGATCTCTTTGCAGTCCAGGGGACTCTCAAGAGTCTTCTCCAACACCATAATTCAAAAGCATTGATTCTTCGACGCTCTGCCTTTCTTATGGTCCAGCTCTCACAGCCATACATGGCTACTGGGAAAACCATCGCTTTGACTATGCGAACATTTGTTGGCAGGGTGATGTCTCGGCTTTTGATTAAGCTATCTAGGTTCACCATAGCTTTCTTCCCAAGAAGTAAACGTCTTTTAATTTCATGGCTGCAGTCACCATCTGCGGTGATCTTGGAGCCCAGGAAAATAAAGTCTGTCACTGCTTCCATTTCTTCCCCTCCTATTTGCCAGGAAGTGATGGGAGTGGTTGCCATGATCTTAGTCTTTTTAATGTTGAGCTTCAAACCAATTTTGGCACTTTCCTCTTTCACCCTCATCAAAAGGTTCTTTAGGTCTTCCTCACTTTCTGCCAGTAGAGTGGTATCGTCTGCATATCTGAGGTTGTTGATGTTTCTCCCAGCAATCTTGATTCCAGCTTGTGAGTCATCCAGCCCTGCCTTCCTCATGATGTACTCTGCATATAAGTTAAATAAGCAGGGTGACAATATACAGCCTTGTCGTACTCCTTTCCCAATTTTAAACCAGTCGGTTGTTCCATGTCCAGTTCTAACTGTTGCTTCCTGACCCGCATAAAGGTTTCTCAGAAGGCAGATCAGGTGGTCTGGAACTCCCATCTCTTCAAGAACTTGCCACAGTTTGTTGTGATCCACACAATCAAAGGCTTTAGCATAATCAATGAAGCAGAGGTAGATGTTTTTCTGGAACTCTCTTGCTTTCTCCATGATCCAGCGAAGGTTGGCAATTTGATCTCTAGTTCCTCTGCCTCTTCGGAAACCAGCTTGTACATCTGGTAGTTCTCGATTCACATACTGCTGAAGCCGAGCTTGTAGGATTTTGAGCATGACCTTGCTAGCATGTGAAATGAGTGCAATGGTGCGGTAATTCGAGCAATCTTTGGCATTGCCCTTCTTTGGGATTGGAATGTAAACTGATCTTTTCCAGTCTTGTGGCCACTGTTGGGTTTTCCAAATTTGCTGGCATATGGAGAGCAGCACTTGGACAGCATCATCTTTTAAGATTTTGAGTAATTCCGCTGGAATGCTGTCACCTCCACTAGCTTTGTTGTTAGTGAGGCTTTCTAAAGCCCACTTGACTTCACTCTCCAGGATGTCAGGTTCGAGCTCAGTGACTGTACCACTGTGGTTATCAGGAACATTGAGATCGGCCTTATAGAGTTCCTCTGTGTATTCTTGCCACCTCTTCTGAATCTCATCTGCTTCTGTTAGGTCCTTGCCATTTTTGTCCTTTATTGTGCCTACCTTAGCATGAAATTGTCCTTTGACATCTCCAATTTTCTTGAAAAGATCTCTAGTCCTCCCCATTCTGTTGTTTTCCTCTATTTCTTTGCATTGCTCATTTAGAAAGGCCTTCCTATCTCTCCTTGCTGTTCTCTGGAAATCTGCATTCAGTTGGGTATATCTTTTCCTTTCTCCCTTGCTTTTGGCTTCTCTCCTTTCCTCAGCTATTTGTAAAGCCTCGTCAGACAGCCACTTTGCCTTCTTGCATTTCTTCCTCTTTGGGATGGTTTTAGTTGCTGCCTCCTGTACAATGTTACAGACCTCCGTCCAAAGTTCTTCAGGCACTCTGTCTACCAAATCTAAGCCCTGAAATCTATTTGTCACCTCCACTGTATATTCGTAGGGGATCTGATTTAGGTCATACGTGGAGGGCCTAGCGGTTTTCCCTACTTTTTTCAGTTTAAGCCTGAATTTGGCAAGAAGAAGCTGATGATCTGAGCCACAGTCAGCTCCAGGTCTTGTTTTGACTGCCTGTATGGAACTTCTCCATCTTTGGCTGCAAAGAATGTAATCAATCTGATTTCAATGTAGACCATCTGGTGAAGTCCATGTGTACAGTCGCCGTTTGTGTTGCTGGAAAAGGGTGTTTGCTATGACTAATGTGTTCTCCTGACAGAACTCTATCAGTCTTTGCCCTGCTTCATTTTGTACTCCAAGACCAAACTTGCCTGTTATTCCTCTTACCTCTTGACTGCCTACTTTAGCATTCCAATCCCCTATGATGAGAAGGACATCTTTTTTGGGTGTTAATTCTAGAAGCTGTTCTAGGTCTTCATAGAAGCGGTCAACTTCTTCCTCATCAGCACCAGTGGTTGGGGCGTAGACTTGGATTACTGTGATGTTGAAAGGTTTGCCTTGGATCCGAATGGAAATCATTCTATCATTTTTGAGGTTATACCCCAGTACTGCTGTTCTCACTCTCTTGTTCACGATGAAGGCTACTCCATTTCTTCTAAGGGATTCCTGCCCACAGTAGCAAATATAATGGTCATCTGAATTAAATTCTCCCATTCCTGTCCACTTTAGTTCACTAACTCCCAGGATGTCGATGTTCAGCCTTGGCATCTCACGTTTGACCACATCTAGCTTGCCTTGATTCATAGATCTGACGTTCCAGGTTCCTATGTAGTATTGTTCTTTGCAGCATCGCACTTTCCTTTCACTTCCAGACACATCCACAGCTGAGCTTCCTTTCGGTTTTGGCCCAGCTACTTCACTCTTTCTGGAGCTACTAGTACTCGTGTTCTGCTCTTCCCCAGTAGCATAATGGACACCTTCCGACCTGAGGGTCTCATCTTCCAGTGTCATATCGTTTAGCCTTTT
The DNA here is from genome assembly GCA_029204185.1 of Lerista edwardsae. Lineage (NCBI taxonomy): Eukaryota > Metazoa > Chordata > Lepidosauria > Squamata > Scincidae > Lerista > Lerista edwardsae. The sequence continues at coordinate 1,488,066 of JAJKFI010000027.1, read as the reverse complement.
TGTTCTGTAATCCATGGGGTTTTCTTGGCAAGAGTACTGGAGTGGGTTGCCACTTCCTTCTCCAGTGGACCACATTTAGTCAGAACTCTCTGCTGTGACCTGTCCATCTTGGGTAGCCCTACATGGCATAGCTCACAGCTTCATTGAGCTACTCAAGCCCCTTCGCCACGACAAGGCAGTGATCCATGAAAGGGATCATCATCTTACATGATTGGTAATTGATGTTGGGGTAAAGGTCATGGTGGTTCCAGCTTTGGGGGGACCCTGGGGCAAAGGCCATGTGAGGGACCCCCAATGGCATGCTCTCCCATACTTTGGAAAGGTGTGCACACCAATATTGCTTGTATTCAGAAGATTTAGCCGAGAGGGTTAATGCCTCCGTTTGCCCGAAGAACAGCTGAAGATCTGAAGGTCGTGAGCTTGGGACTGCCGGAAGTCTCCGTGAGCGGCAGACCTTGCAAACTGCGGCTGATTAAAGCTGAGTTTCAGCTGCCTCGTGGGAGGAGGAGTGTGCTGAAGACAGCTGCGTCTCTGGTGGCAACAGGGAAGCATCAGCCAGCAGAAGACAGACGGGTGGCTAAAGAAAGTGGGCTAAATCCAGAAAGAAAGATCTGTATGTGTGTAGTTCTTGAAAGATAGAACATGTCTGTAAATTGTAAAAACCTTCGGGTTTATGAATAAAAGTCTGCCCATGTAAACCGTCTTGAGTTTCAGTCACTAGAGAAATCTAGTGATCTTAAGAAAGGCGGTATATAAATACATTTATTAATATTATTATTATTATTATTATTATTATTATTATTATTATTATTATTATTATTATT
>JAJKFI010000027.1:1466151-1487232 GCA_029204185.1 Lerista edwardsae | reverse complement strand
TTATTATTATTATTATTATTATTATTATTATTATTATTATTATTATTTCCATGGCTTGTCAAGCACAGATGTGGTCCATTAAGCCCCGGCACACACCTCATTCTTCTCCCAATGTGGAGACTTCCCTGAATGAATGGGTATCCCCAAAATACTTAAGAATGCAATCCTAACCCGGAGTTAGGCCGGCACAGTTAGGCCAGCGAAATCTGGCCGGTACAAGTGCGTTTGGACCACTCTCAGAGTCAGTGAGAATGGTGCACGTCTGTAAGCTGGCCTCTCTGACTCCAAGTGTGGTCCAAACATACTTTAGGGTGTCCCTTGTGAAGACCAAATTTTGCTGGCGTAACTGTGCCGGTCTAACTCCAGGTTAGGACTGCGCTCTTAAGTGGGATTCCAATGCTTGTGTCCTTCAGTCTTGTATATATAAGATAATGCAGTACTATCCTAAATGGATTTTCCCTGTGCTCCTTCCAAACACTCCAATCCCCTAAATAGATATAACCCCCAAAGAATATAGATCAAACGGGAATCTGGGCTACAGGGTTACCAGACACCCATTACACAGTGTCCTGTGTCTCCTGACATGCCGCTAAAAGGTGTCCCAAGAACGATCCACCATTTTATCCAGCATCTTGTGTGAAATTGTTAGAGAGAATTATCAAAGGCTTAAAAAACCTCCTAGTTTGCCGCTAGAGAAAAATAAGCAAGATTCGATGACTTTCCACAAAGTGTCAAAGATATAACCCCTAACTGAAAAGTAAAGAGGAATCTGCCATGTTTGTGGAGCATGCCTGGTTTGTGATAAACAGCTCCAAACGGTTGCCAAGCTTTCCCTTTATTAGTGGTATGCCTGGCACATGATGAGCCAAGACAAAAATGTATTTTCAGATTCATATGAGCTCACTAAATGGGTGACATGCCTGCTTCCCCTGAGCATCATTATGTAGCTCTGACTGCTGAATTAAGATGGACTATGGCTATGATGTGGGGTTATTTGAGGACCCTGAAGAATTTCTGGCAGATCAATTATGGCAGCAGAAATGCACAGCAATGAGCTGCACTGAATCTATGGCATAGACTGTGATCGCTTTATCTAATCTATATAATACAATGAATTTATGGCATTTGGTACTGTCAAGGTGTGATGTTCTCAGGAGTCACTTGCATAAGTAATGTAGCATAAAATGCAGCCTGATATTGTTCCATGATGTATTAGGCTATGCGCAAGATGCATTGGCTGTAATGTAGCTGGAACTCTGAGTCTACATAACTTTATAACATGAGTTTTCTAACTCATGACACCCATAATGTTATCATGGAATCATAGGATAACACTGGGCTGAAGTCTCGTGTGATCTCATTATGCTAAGCAGACCACATAGCACAAGCCTTCTGCACTTTCTGCTTGGAATACTATCAATGTTTTTAATTGTCCCACATATGGAAGACAGACCATTGGTCAGGGGATAATGAAACTGTTCACATTGTTTCGAGCTGTGGGAAGTTCTTAAGGCCTTCTGGACCTAGGGAATAAGGCAGGACAGGTTCTGTTTTGTCTGTTGCACTCCTCTGTTGTACTCTGTTGTATGCAAGCACATCTATTTATAAGTGAAGTTTCTGAACAGCTCCATCTCAGTTCTAACACAGGCTCTAACACAGTCCTACAGCTGGGTTTCTCCTAGGCTGTGGGAAGAAGGGGGTAGGTCAGGAGACTTACAGCTGGGTCTGAAATTCTGCGGATGAAGCAGAGCCAGAGTGGCCCAGCTGCATCCTATGCATGAATTGAGCAGGGTGGAAGTCTTCTCGAGGTAAGGGAACATTTGTCCCCTTGCCCTGGGGAAATCCCCAACTGCAGCAATGGGCAGAGGCGTTTCTACAGGGACAGCAGAGCTCTAATATAAGTTTTGCAAGACGCCTTACCTTGCAGTGGAAATCACTCCTCTCCTGCACCGTTTTAGCCAATCCTCACAGGGAACAGCAACATCTTGGCGTTGCTTACTGGCTACAGCAGCAAGGGAGAGGAGGGATTTACATGACAGGGTAAGGCTTCTTGCAAGAGCTTTGCCCTCCCTGTAGAAACGCCACTGGCAATGGGTCTACTCGAACCTCTGCCTGCTAATTTACTGGTACAAGTCCAAGTGCAGCCCTGACGACAGATCTGGCCTGAGACGGAGGATAGGATATGGTGCCTGCTAGCGCTGTCAATTCCACCCCCACCCAGGCCAGATCTGCCTATCCCTGCCCTGTCTCCACCTTCCTCCTGACCCGTTACAACCCCTCCTCGCCCTCAAGCCATCTCTCCTGCCCTTCCCAGCCCCTGCACTGCTCAGAGTTGGTCTTACCTGCTCCAGCACACATTCCTTCTTCCACTGGTGCTGGTGGTATAGTGTAGGCCGTCCTGCTGGTGCCCCTATCTTCTGCACTGTTGCAATTTATGGTACGTTTTTGACTGAACATGCTGGAGAAGTGGTCACTGCACTGGCGCACAAAGACAATAGGATTGTGCCATAAGATACGTTTAATGGAAGAGTGCTCAGTTAATCCACCGTAACTGAATACAAGAAGGGATGTGGTGGCTCAGCGGGTTAAACTGCTGCTGCAGGGCTTTCTGACCAGAAGGTTGGGAGTTCAAGACTGCGTGACGGAGTGAGCTCCCGTTGCTTATCCCAGCTCCCGCCAACCTAGTAGTTTGAAAGCACCTAAATGCAAGTAGATAAATAGGGACCACTTTGGTAGGAAGGAAACGGCGTTCCGTGCGCTACGGTGTATAGTCATGCCGGCCACATGACCATGGAAGCTTGTCCTCAGACAAAACGCCGGCTCTACAGGCTTTGAAATGGAGATGAGCACCGCCCCCTACTGTCAGTCATGACTAGACCATTCGATTGTAGGGAAACCTTTACCTTTAACTGAATACCACATAGGTATTCATGCTTCTCAAGTAGCAAAATCCTATATTTGAGTCAATCCTGCCTCATTTCATAGCATCTCAGCATGAGAAATTAAAGCAGACCTTTAGAAACCCTAGATTCAAATTCAAGGTTCAGGTATTATTGGAGCACTCCTTTCTTAAATGAGATACTTAAGTTGTTAATTTCAATTCTCACCATGTACTAAATGTAATTCATCATATTAAACGAATTGTCCCTGTTAATAAATACGAAGTCTATTACCTTGCTTTGTTAAGCACACAACACTTGTTTTCAATATTCCCAGGGCTTTCAGTGGCTGGGCACCCACAAACAATAATTTCCCATGAATGACAATGCACAGATCATGCGGATTTACTGAGTATGACCTATCATAGTCTATCCATCAATTTGACAGGCAGTCATTTATGAATTTCCCACTGCCATTAATGCCTGAATGCACCTTATCTAGCACTTCACAGGTCTAGCAATATGACTTCTTCGATGGCACTATGACTTCACACACACCTTGCTGTTCATGTGGGTGTTTTATTCTGTGGAGCAAGAAAGCCATATACACTAAAAAGGAATAACAATCACAGCTCGGGCTGCTCTCCCATACACTTGCTTAAATCCTGCTGAAAGCAACAGAACTTCAGTACGCCTAATTCTGGGCAGGAGCACAATTGACAACAGCTTCAGAATGAAAATAGAAAGGAGAGGTAGATGACATGGAGAGGAGAGGGGTGGATGACATGTCTCCATTTCTCGTACTACTTTTGCATCATCACCTCCCTCCAGCCAGCCATACTTCATAAGAAGTATGAGCTGCCTGAGTACATGAATCTTCCGCATCTCATTGCTAAGGATGCTTGTGATGGTTGGGGCACATCCATGGGAGAATTGCTGGGCAACATACCCAACATGGTCCTATACTCATAAAAAAAGAATCAAAAAGCTGGTCCTTTTATTGCTGTTATTTCTTTTGTGCAGGTTACAAAAGATGCCTTGTGCTCCTCTTTCGACCCATTCACCTCACCTTCAGGTTCCTTGAAGAGGTCTTCTCTCCACTTAAGAGGAGATATGTTTGCCTGCCACATATGCTGGGGGTTGTAAACACAGGAATACACAACTCTCACAGTACAATCCCAACATGCTGCTCTGCCCGCACAGTGGGCACTGCACTGGCTGAGAGTGTCACAAATGTGCTGTAAAGTTTGTTCACAGCATCCGGAAAATAAGCAGCACTGCCCACCGTGCATCCAGCGGGTCAGCCAGAGAAGGTAAGAGATGCATCAGGCAGTGAAGGGAGGGTGGGATGGAGGCAGTGGGCATTTCTGAGTTGGGGACAGTGGTGTCATCCAAATGATTTAGGAACAGGTACTCACTTTTGATTGGCACTTGTCGGGGTCCACCCACTGGAAGTGACATCATAAGCCGGAAGTGATGTCGTGACAGGAAGTGCGGTCATAGCCGGAAGTGAGGTCATGACAGGATGTGAGATCATAGCCGGAAGTGAGGTCATGATTGTTGCCATGGATGTGATCATGTTTGTAATAACTTCAGCTTGTGGTTAGTCAAGACTTCTATTTAACTTCTATTGCTTTGCTTTCTAGAGATGTGTATAGACATATTTTGCTTCAACTGTTCCCTGGTTAAATAGCAGGCTAGACTGTACTAGATTGGGAGCCCTTTTGGGACAGGGAGCCATTTAACTTTAATGTTAAATGCAAGGAGCCGGCAAGGAGCAGGAGGGGGAACGAGCGCCGGGCTGGGCGGCAAGGAGCAGGAGGGGGAACAGGCAACCAAAAAAAGACTGCGTGGGGGCTGGGGCTGGGGGGAGGCTGCAGGAGGAACCGGGACGCTGGATCTGCGCGGCTGGAGGGAGCGGGAGCCCCAGGCAGCCTACCTTCTCACGCTTGCTGCCTTATTCCCGGGTCTCCCTCACTGCTGCTGCTGCTGCTGCTGCCTCTGCTGCTGCCTCTGGTCCTCTCGCTCCACTGCTGCCGCTGCTACCGCCACCACCACGCTGCCTGCCTGCTTGCCTCCTCACAGAAGGTGCAGGCAACGGCTGCGGGCATGCAGTATGCATGTGCAGCTGCTGAGCCAACCAGCCGATGGGGCCAGCTTTGAGTGGGCAGGGCCAGCTCAACTTCTAGGAAGCAGTACGCACGTAGTGGTACATAGTGGGTGCATGACATCACTGGTTGGGAACGGTGTGACAGGGGGCAGATCAGGCCCAAGAGCAGATGGGATCAGCAGAGCAGGCCTCTGTCATGTCCTAACCCCCTTCCTGGGGTAGCCATCTTTACAGGGGGCTGCTTGCACTTACCCCCTCTGCCTCAATCTAGCCCCCATTTGAAGATCCTACTCCCATCCCTGGACCACTCAGCCCTGATCCAGGCTGCTCCAGGCTGCTTGGACTTGTGGCTGCTATTTAGCAGTTGCAGGTCCGAACAGCTCCATTGGGCTGCCTGGGGCACCCCGGGGGTAAGGAGACAAATATCCCCTTGCCCCTTGGTAAGCTCCAGCTGCCTCCTACTCTGGGTAGGATGCAGCGCAGGCCAGCTGGTTCCTGCATAGTTTAGGATTGCACTGCAAAATTAAAAACAAAAACAAAATTAGTTCAGGGCCACTGTCTGTATATTGAATACTGAATACTGAAAATGTCTGAATATATACATACAGAAGAGAAATTGAGAATGACACAATTTTTCTCCTGAAGGGAATTCCGTGTACAATTTTATAGAAAACTCAAGAGCCATAATAGTCTGTGACGTGTCAATCAAGAACCGTATTCCTTTGCCACAAATTCGTATTATTTTTTTCTTACATAGAAGACGTGACTCTCCAGAATGGGATGTTCCAAATCTGACCCAAACACTAGCGTGTCAGAAAGTCTTAGGAGATGCTGGAACTTGGAGGTTGAATCAAGTAGTCAAGTTCTTATTGTCTGAACTGTCAAAGCATTCCGAAGCAAGATTATTCCAGCTGTCTTACAAAAGATGTTATTCTGCCTAGTGAAAATCCTGATTAAGAAAAGACATGTCAAGAAAACCATTGAACTCAGACGTCCCTACAGATAAAATGAAATAGAACTCTTAAGAAATGTGTTCCTCAATTTTTGAACTGTGTTTTCATTTCAAAATGATTTGGATGCAACTGCTATTTATTGATTTATTGATTTATGTCCTTCCGTCCTGGGTGCAACTTTCGTAAGGCAAGAATCAGTAAATGTAACAGTAGACAGTAAATATTGACAAGAGTATTTGCTAATCATTGTTTTTTGAGTAGTTTCCTGCAAGCTCCAGTAAGGGATTTTAATCCATCAACCAAAGCTGACTTGTATACCCCAAATCAAAATATAAAGTGGTGCCAAAAGAGGAGAAATTATTCATTTGCTTTTTCCAACGCAACACATCAGTTTGATTAAAGTTAACCAAGCTTTACAGAGGTTCTGTCTGTAGTTTGTTATACTTTATCAAATACTTGTGGGAAAAATACAATGAATCTCCATAGCAGAGGATATCGAAAAATATTTACAATAGAGCAGAACTCTGATTCTATTGGATTTTTAAATTGTACCAGGGTCTTTGGGCTGTATGTTTGTATGTATCTGTGTTCTTCCACAAGGAGGCAAGCCAAGAGATGAGGACCCTAGAGCAAGAGGGTCCAACATAGGGACCAAGACCTGGATACAGTCCTCAGAAGCTCTTTATCTGGACCAAGTAATAATTGGGCTCTCCCAGCACTGCCCTTTCAGCAGCGCTACTTCTGCTGAGCAGCTGGGAGGGAGAGACAGAAGAAGGCCTCAGAAGGCAAGGAACGCTACAGGCAGCTGTGTCATCCTCAAATGAAGTTCCGGAACACTAGGCAGGACTTACCGCTTGATTGACAGGCTAGCTGTGACATGTCGCTGCCTGCCCGCCCGCCACACAGGCTCCCTCCAGTTGGCGCGCCCCTCTGCTGCTTGCCTAGGCACCTGGCACGCCCCCCCAGGCAAGTGGGCACCCCCTCCGAAGCCAGGGGTGCCCGCGCGGCAGGCAGGCAGGCAGCGACATGTCACGGACGGGCAGCCAATCAGGCGGTAAGTCCCGCCTAGCGTTCCAGAACGTTGTTTGAGGATGACACCACTGGCTACAGGGGAAAGAACAGACCAAGAAAGGGGGGGAGAGAAAGAAAGAGAGAGAGAGAGAGAGAGATGCTAAGGCCCTGGGAGAGCCCGATTATCAAGCGAGCAGCCCTTTCAGCAGTACCACTTTAAGACATCACTTCACAGAACAACTCTCAGCGGCTGAGCTGTGAAGTGAGCCAGGGGTGCCCGCGCGGCGGGTGGGCAGGCAGCGACATGTCACGGACGGGCAGCCAATCAGGCGGTAAGTCCCACCTAGCGTTCCGGAACATTGTTTGAGGATGACACCACTGGCTACAGTGGAAAGAACAGACCAAGGAAGGGAGAGAGAGAGAGAGAGAGAGAGAGAGAGAGAGAGAGATGCTAAGGCCCTGGGAGAGCCCGATTATCAAGCGAGCAGCCCTTTCAGCAGTACCACTTTAAGACATCACTTCACAGAACAACTCTCAGCAGCTGAGCTGTGAAGTGACCCCTCATCAGAAGCAACACTGCTGTAAGGGCAGTGCACATGATAACTGGGCTCTCCCACACCTTGAAAATATGATCAAGATTTGCATATTTTCTCTTCTGTCACTAGCAGTTCAGTTCCTACTTGAGAACAAAGTGTTTATTTCTGGTCACCATCTGCTTAATGATGTCACTCCCAGCCCCCAGGAGGCCAGATGGGCTCTGATGGCGCCTGCGGTGGAGCAATGTCCCTAAGTCATTGCACCCCCTAGCCTCTCTCCACCCCGTCCCTCCCCCTGCATGCCCCACCACACCCCCAGCATCCAGAATCCTCCATTTAGGAATGCCCAAACACAAGGAAGGGTGAGCAAGCGACACAAGGTGGCAGCCCTTTTGCCTCCCCACAAGTGCCACCCTGGGCAACTGCCATGTGTCAGCCCATAAACAGTCCGCCTCTATGAATGCCATTTTGCCCACTGTATGAAACACCCCTGCCCTAGAGCATCAGAAAGGACTGAAATTTTCAAAAAGCTTGAAAACCAGGTCTATTTAAAGCATGCTTTGAATGCGCCAGATTTTGCCTTGAATTTTATTCCAATAATATTGTTGCATTTTTCAAGTCAGGAGCACTTTCCTGGCATTCACTAGTGGCAGAGACTTGACATGGCCCTCAGAACCCTCTAGCCACAGAAAGAAGACAAGTGAATTGGTGGTACAATACACAAGATCAATTGGAAACCAAATCTCATATACAAAATATCATTAATACTAATTTCTACTTATTACAAAGCAGCTTCTTTGCATGTATAACATTGCCTTTTGCACCCCATACATGACTTTAATTAAGATCTAACTTATTCATGACTATAATTCAGATTTAACTGCTAGTCGAGTGAAATCAGTGTAATTAGTCCCAGAGTGCATTTATATGGGAACTGAGTTTCCTTTTCATCTTTATGTGGAGGCAAACAGGAAGGATATTGGATGATCGTTTTGAGACTTTTGTAATTTAAAAACCTCTGTGAAGATGGAGGGAGAATTCCAAAGAAAAAACACGGCTATGAAGAACTCCCATAACGGCCCATTTAGTTTAATTCATTTTACATGGCAGGCAGTAGGAGCAAAACAATCAGGATGATTATCCAACATAAAGCTCATAAACTTTTCACAACCACTTGTCTGACTTGGACAAAAACAAGATCGTACAAGTTTGCTTAACCTTTGAAATGAATTTAAACCTTTAACCTTTTTCACTGTTGAAAGGGATTGAAAAGAATGGGACCATTAAGTCATGTTTTATTTTCCCTTGCTCTGCATGGTGACAGTCTTGGCTGCCTAAGAATATAAGATAATTGAAATACAAAGTGACAAGACAGTATTCCTAAGATGGATGTTTTGGAAAGGTTCAAATCCCTGACGTAGAGTATGCTGGGCCATATTAACCCATGGCCAGGCACCTGGGCTTTCAGGTATTTGTGGTCCCCTCCAAAACTCTTCAGGAAAGCAATACAACAAATCATCAGTTCCTCAACCACTCCCATTCCTAAAACAGCAGAAACACAGACAAAAATCTTAGGGGCAAAAAAAAACAAAAACGGGAAAGCCAGGCACTTCTACGTGGTTCCCATAAAGGGAAAAAATAACCACACAAATGGACTTGCATGAAAGCTCCCCAGCGAGGCAGCCTTTATATGCAGCCCAGTTCAATCCCTGGAGGTGAGGCTTGCCCCACATGGTTCTTGGAGAGCTCTGCAAGCTTAGCCTTTGAAAGGCCTTTGTAGTCACCTTTACAGTCTCTTTCTGGAGGGTTGGTGGACTGGATGTGCAGTCCCTGGGGGCCGGATCTGGAGACCCATGCATTAGGCTGATGGCCAGACATGCCAACTTGATGGGCATGCCGACTAGCCTTTGTGGGGCCCCTAGGCTTCAGCCTACTCAGCCTAATGGATAATACGGCCCTGAGAATATGCTTTCAGAGGTTCAGCTTCGTTTGTTGAGTTGTGTTCCATAGGGAAGTCTTCTCCCTAAGCTGATGCTTTGCTGTTTCCAACTAAGCATGGGAGCTCATGGTCAACCTATCCTTCCATAAATGACTTCCCATGACGGTCAAGTTCCAAATACTTGGAAGCTTTCTGCATGGGGCAGAAAGATGGAAAGACCTGAGTCACAAGACCTTATCTTGATTTAAGGAGTATTACGTACAGTTTCTATAGGATGAGAACACATTGTAGAACCAGAACTGTGTAACTCTAACCCTTGCATTAACATTAAGAGCACAGTCCTAACCAACTTTGCAGCACTGACATATCTGTGCCAAAGGGGCAGGTGCTGCATCCTGCAGTTGGGGGGCAGTCGTGGAGGCCTCCTCAAGGTAAGAGAATGTTTGTACCCCTACCTTAGAGCTTTGTTGCCCTTACCCCTGTGCTGGAAAGTTGGTTAGGATTGTGCCCTAGTACATATACAGTATTTATAATATACCTGGGGATATAGGGTTTGTCCCAAAAGAACCTATAAAAAATAAGGACAAGCTCAGTGTAACTAACGCTAAAGATGACAACATTCAGATGAAGATGTGGTGGTGATATTGAGTATATCTTCATGCATGATTCCCCAATAAAAGCACATGGTTCTATATAATTTTGCATATAGTCCTTTGAGCTATCAGACGGGTTTGATGACTTTAAATATTCCTAGGGGACGGACATGCACACATTTAAATACTTCCATATGTAAATTCCACATGTAAATATTTAACAAATCTTGCGACTAAAAATGTGGTTCCCAATACAACATTGTTACAGCAAACAGAGCCTAGCATGTGATCCAGGGTAGGGTGTTTATTTTTAACTGAAGGTGTGGCTTACCCACACTAACTATAGTGCTGGGGTTCCCAAAGTGGACAATGTTATACCTTAGGGTGTTGCGGCACACTCACAGGGGTGCCATGTGATGTCCCTGGTGGCCCTTCCTACTTGTTCTCTTAGGTGCTGTCATCTTCGATCTCACAAAATCTTGGAAGATTTGGGAGCTACCATCTTGGCATAGTGCAAAACAAACAAGAGCCAGGTCCCTTATAAAAGAAAAATCTGGATACCCAACAAAGCTATGCTGTTTAATATCACTTATTCGTACAGAATCCTTTTTGACCTTCTTTTCCTTTGATGTCAAACTGACCCATGAAGTATCAATAATTGCGCAACTTGAAAGTTCTGGGCAAAAATGATCTTGATTTGTTGTACTTAATACAAAAGTTGCAAGGTGGCAGTATATCCTTAGAAATGAACATTTGTTCAGCTATTCATCTTCTTTGCTTTTCTTCTCCAGATGCTTGTTTATAGCTTTGTATATTTGAAAATTTAATACTCTGAATCCTTGAACTGATCTTTGCAATCGTATGTTAGAAGCCAATTGATCATTCTCACATTCATAGTATTACTATTTGTGAGAATGCCAGTGATGTTTTACCTACAACCAGAGAGACATTCTGTTATCTAGCTGCTGCTTCCAGGTGATCAGTAAATTACTAAAGCTGTGATCTCACACACTGCTGTAACCATAAATCAATGTATAGGGCATGTTAACTTTGTACTCCAGTAATGTTGGATTGCAGCACTTCATTTGCATTCCCACCAGCACTGAATGAATTGGAATGATGATTGCATTATAGGATTGTCACCATGATTGCTGTACTCTCATACCTGTGTCAGTGTAAATGTTCTGGATCAGGGAGCCAAGCTCTGTGCAAAAAGACTGATGACAATGAAACAACACATCACTCTCATACAGTCATTCCACAATGATTCTGAACATACATGCTTGGAAGTCACAATGATTTTAATAGAATGCACAGGCAAGAGAAGCCCAGGCCAGAAAGCAGATAGCCAGAAAGCAGTTGAGGTTACCTTTGTGAATCCAAGCCAGAGAGCTCACCAGTCAGCCTGATTGAGTGGCCTAACTCCTGTCCCATCTACAGTAACTTTCAGTCAGCCCAATCCTAACGAACATTACAAGCTGCGTCAAATCAGCCTCTGCTGTATCCGGCACAGAAAGAGTGGCTGCTGGAGGTCTCTCCGAGGGAAGGGCAGGTTTGTTCCCTTCCCCCTGGGTAAGCCCCAGAAACAGCCATGGGGTTGAACAGGCTTGTGCCTGCAAAATTGCTGTGTCAAGAAATCAAGCCAGAGAAGGGGGGTAGAGTAGAGCGGTAGCCACTGTCGCCATTCCGCCCCTCCCCAGCCTGATCCGCCCCTCCGTGCCCTCCCTGCCCTGTTTCATCCCTATTCCCACCTCCATTCCACCCTTCCCCAGCCCCATCGCTAGCAGGGGGGTGTACCTACATGACCTTTGTAATCTATTCAGTGTTGGGATGGCTTATGCATGTCTGGCCTTGATAGTATACAGGCTGAAGTCCTGCCTACCATTCCAGATGTGGGGCATGGACCAATCAACAGTCAAGGGAAGGATACTCTCTTAAGTAAGGTTCATATACATAAGCTCAGCCTACATGTGGTTGCATATGGATTAATAAAAAGACCTTATGTTAAAAATAACAACTTTAAAATATCCCAAGGAAAAAAATAATAAAATCTTGTTCTGCATTTTTATTGTGCCTCTTTTCTCATTACCTTACATACTCTAGCATTGTAGTAAAGTAAAAAGTGGTTGCCTGGACAGGAATACTAAACACTGGGAGCATTATGTCTCTTGCCTAATCTTGCAAAGCTAATTATTTATAATGCACAGACACTCAATGACCAACTGAAAGCATATTAGATCATTGTGTAAAAATTGTCATCCCCCATTTGAAACACAATTTCAAAGATGGAAACAGCACTCTCCAATTTATTCCCAGTTCTCATAAGAACATAAGGAGAGCCCAGCTGGATCAGGCCACAGGACCCATCTAGGACAGCTTCCTGTATCTCACAGTGGCCCATCAGATGCTTTAGGGAGCACACAAGACAACAAAATATCTGCATCCTGTTGCCACTTCTTTGCACTTGGCATTCTGTGATAGCCTACTTCTAAAACCAGGTGATTGCAGACACCCATCACACCCTATAACCTGTGATAGACTTTTTTCCAGAAATCTGTCCTGCCTCCTTTAAAGGCATCTAGATCAGACACCATTACCATGTCCTGTGGCAAGGAATTCCACAGACTAATGACATGCTGGGTAAAGATATATTTTCTTTTTTTTCTGTTCTACTGTAACTCTCCCAACAATTTTAGTGTCTCCTGGTTCTGGTGATGTGTGAGAGAGAAAAGAACATCCCTCATAATTCACAAGGTTGTGTGTTGGAACTCCATCTGCCACACTGTCAGTGCCATCCTATTCAGCACGTAGCGCTGGCGGAACATTGTTGCATCAGCACTACGGCATTAACGCTCCCTTGCCACGGGGAGGTTCCAGCCTTTCCTAATCAGTGTCAGATATGGCGCTGGCCCATCTGCCTCACCAGTCTGGCGCTGCTTAGGATTATGCCCTCAATTACGTACTTGTCCCCCATCTTGATTACCTGTGTTCTTCAAGCCATTGGACAACTTTGTCCCCAGTCCTGCTGACTGTTTACAGTAGTGGATTTTGTTGCATTCTGCCCTCATAAGGACTTCAGTGGCACTGTAAACTCATGCAATTACTGTATCTCTTCCCATGGGGAAGCCAGTTTTTAAATGCTATAGAAGTGTCATGAGCAGGACTCATGGAAAAGTTATTCCCAGTTGCATTAACATTTAAGCATGGCTGAGCAATATTTAGAAATTAAGCACCCCAAGGTATTTTTAGCATTAGCTGTGAAAATGCCTTAAAACCTCCATTGTACCATTGCATTTAATATCTACATAGTTCACAACCAATGGTTGGCTAAAAAAAAAAAAGTGACTTAAAATTAACCACATTCACTGTCTCATATGTAGAAAGTGCCAGTTTTAAATGAGACTGTTTTGTCCACCAGCTTGCCAGATGGTTGTTTTCTTTTTCTGAGAGCCCAATCCTAACCTGGAGTTACGCTGGTACAGTTAGGCCAGCAAAGTTTGGCCAGCACAAGGGCCAAGGTAAAGCACGTTGGAGCCACTCTCAGAATCAGGGAGGATGGCACACATCTGTGTGCTGGCCTGTCTCTCCGAGAGTGGTCCAAGCAAACTTTATGGTGTGCTGGCCAAACTTTACTGGCCTAACTGTGCCAGCCTAACTCCAGGTTAGGATTGCACCCTGAAACTCTCACTCTGTATTAGAGAATAAACAATTTCAAATGTGCGTGTACTTAACTGAAACAAAATATGCCCTTCTTGGAATGGACTATCTCAAACCTGCTTAAATGTTGATAAAAATGAAATGAGGTTCAGTTTCTGCCCATTGAAACTAATGAGACTTGCAGATACTGATCTGCATGAAAGTAGGATGCACATAACATGGGGTTGAACATACTATGATAGCATTAGGTTAAAAGACCATAACCCTACTAAATCATAATTGAATTAATAAACCATTATACTTACTTTGGGTACACACATGTTGTAAGAGTCTGGACTCACTTGTGGGCCATGATCAGAACAACAACCTTACTAAGCAACTCCATTTCAGAAGGATATGCAGTTTTTGAACAAAAGCAAAATGCATTTGGATATATTTGATCACTTTTCTGGCTTAATTATATAGCCTCTTGGTAAATAAACATTTTTCAATTAACCTGTTCCAATGGAGGGGGTTAATTTGTAAATAAAGAAGCTTTAAGACTAAATTGATTTTTGCTTTGTTTAAATGACAGTGCGAGTGAGAAGGTGCTGTTTAAGAGGGGGTTTATTTTGCACTGAGGATAAGTAAGCAAATTGGATTTTATTTTATTTTGAGGATTTGCAGATCACTGCAAATTCCAAAACTTATCTTGATGGCATCCTTTTTTAAGGCTGCAATTTTATGCACACATAAGGCGCAATGTAAACCAACTTTCCGTCACTGGGATAAGGGCAATGCAGCTCCAAGGTAAGGGAACAACCATTCCCTTACCTTGAAGAGGGCTCAGTGACTGTGACTCCACTGCAGAATGCAGAACATGACATTCAACTTGAAACTGAGTCAAGATGTTGTGCACATTGCAAACTGAAGTCTGCAAACCATCCATCTGACATCACGTAAGGACTCAGAAGTGCCACCACAAGTCTAATCCTCTCCAGCATCAACCACTCAAAAAGGATTGGCAATGTTCAAAAAGAACATTCGGTGAGTGATGGGTACACAGGCTACGTTACAAGCATGTTTGGGTGACATTGATGGTGGTCTTGATTCTGAGATTCTGCTTGCAAATATTCAAGCAGGCAGTTCAATCTTTCAAGCTCTCCTGGTGGTATGCTTGCAACATCTCTAAAAATCCCCATTAAAAATGCCTCATTTGTTCCTCCTCACAGTGCTAAGAAGCAAAGAAACATGTCTTTTGTTTCCACTTGAAACTATTTTTGCCTCAAATCTTGGTAGAAACTATCTTGGCCTCAAATCTATTTCACCTTAAAGTCAAACCAGATATTCATTTAGAGCACAATTCAATACATGCTTATTCAGGTGTAATTCCCCTTGTATTCAATGGGTCTTATTCTCAGGTGCGTACAGTAAAAGAGTGCAGCTGCAGGACTTAATCCTATCCTCAGCCTGCAGGATTCAGCACTGTTGACACAACCCCTGCTGCTCCTGCAAGCCAACTAGGTGGACCAGGCTGACAGGAGAAGTAAGAAAAGGAATGTTTTACTTATCTCCTCTGCTGCTTCTTGGTCCCTAGTGGGTAGGGGTGTGCATTTTTTTTTTGGTGATATTTTTTCCAAAATGTCTTGATAAAAATAACAATTTGTTATGTTGTGTTTTTATTCCAAGTTCTCATTTTTATTCATTTTAAATGCTTTGAAGGGGTACTAGGTTGATGATATAGGTCAGTGGTTCTCAAACTTTTTAGCACCGGAACCCACTTTTTCGAATGACAGTCTGTCCAGGAGCCACCAGAAGTGATGTCATGGCCGGAAGTGCCATCATTGTGACACCAGAGCCTGCTGCTTTCCTGAGAATGCAACAATAAGTTGAGGCATTTCTCAGCCATTTTGCAATAGCAAAGTGAATCAGAAAGAAAAAAAAGCCCATTTACAACCTTGACACAAGCAAAACAACCACACAGCCCTCTCCCTTTCCAGCATTCCATCTTCCCATATTTTCAATATGGCTGCTCTAGGTGCTTTGCGACCCACCTGAAATTAACTTGTGTCCCATTGGTGGGTCCTGACCCACAGTTTGGGAACCACTGATATAGGTTATATCGTGCAGCCACAGTATTATTTCTAATTGGAAAAGCAGTCTATTTTAATTTCTGGAAAATATTGTAAACACCAAAATGTGGTGTTTTGTGTTTATATTCAGATATTTTTACCACAAAAAGGTGGTGTTTATCCGCCAAAAAGCGGTGTTCAACAAAAAATAACCCACCCCTACTAATGGACCTATTCAGATTTATGCCAGCTGTTTTGCTGTCATAAATCTGTCAGGCTGAAGGGTGCACAATGGGCCCAGAGTGGAGGCATTGCTCTCAGGATCTACCCTGACCTCTCCCTAGCCTAGCCCAATGAGATCTGCCACCATATCCTGGTTATAGAATGGAGCCATTATTCACATTGTTAATGGTTGGGCTTACAATCAAATTCTTCTCTGTTTTTCACATAGAACAGATCCATGTTAGAACAGATCCTGATCAGAACTATAGAACGTGGAGGAGGATTTAACCAGTGGTGCAATTCAAATGAATTGACAACTGTTCTATGATGTCATAGCTGGAGCCAAAAAAAAAAACCGAAGCCAGACAAGGTAAGCAAGTGGGTGGGGCCTGGCCCTTTAACAACCGGTTCTATAGAACCTGGGCGAAGCCCCTGAATTTCACTACTGGGTTTAACTCTTTCTCACTGAAATGTTTGGGGGGAATATGTCCCCATAATAGGACAAAAGTACCCAGACATTGCAACAAATGATGTCACACTGCAGTGTGCAATCCAAAGGTATCAGCAGAACTGGCTGGGTCACTATAGACTTGCATCATATTTTCCATTTAAAGCAATGCCGTCTGTAATTGATGGAAATTTGTTCCAGGGCCATAGATTGAGGATGGCTGGGGCATTGCAGAAGAGCTCTCCTTCGGAGGATACAGGAGAGGCATTTGGGCTTTGCAAAATGCAAAGGGAGAGCTAAGGAAGTGTTATATTAAACTCAGAGGAATCTACACATTGAACAGATGGCGACAAACAAATGTGACACATACCAAGAATACCAGCCTAAGCAATGCAAAGAGCCTATGATGAGGTATGGTGCAAACTGGGTGTTGACATCTTTATGTACTCTGACAAGATGACCTGATCTCACTATCTTGATATAGCCATGTTAAAAAAAAAAAATCTGACAGCCCAACATGTTGCTTGAAATTGATCTTCTGAAGGTATGTCATACCCAGTTGCATAGCTACAGGGAGTGGTGCAGTAAGTACTGCAGGCACCCCAATGTGCTGTGTACACGGCCCCTCCCTCGCTGTCAGAGCCATTCTGGGTGGCCACAACAATGCACGGGATCAGGGCTGGCCTTAAGCCAATGTGACCAATGTCATCACTTTGCGGGAGGGGGGCCCATATCAGGGCAGCGGGCATATGGCCTGCTGTTGCATCCAGGATCTCTATGGACTGTAAGTCAGTGGGGAGAGTAGAGCAGCTTTAACTCAGGCCCTCCTACCTGCCCCTGCCTCTGAACTGCTCAAAATGGGCCTCCTGGAAACAGTTGGCAGGGATGTCATCATATCACCACCAACTATTTCTAGGTGCTGCGCACAGCACCACAAGCGCTTTTCTTGGTGAGAGGGGCCTCGTGAGGTGGGTGGGTGGACCCTTCATTGGACCCCTCCACCCGTAGAGCCGATCCTACATGGGATGACTAAAGGATGACTTTCTGTGGGCTGCAACAAGGATGGGTCTGCCTCCCCTCCCTCCCCCCCCCCACTGTACCTCCCTGGGGTATATCAATATACACCATTGCTATTGCACAATATACCATTGCACAATATACATTATATTAATATACACCATTGCTAAATGTATGTCATTTATCAATTAACGCAATGATATAATAATATATGGAAAGTATGCATAGCATAGTAGTTATTATATGTTATTATTGCTGTTATGATTTACACCTCACTGAACACTGCAGTCCTAAAGATGCACACCTGGAAGCAAGTCTCAGGGCGCAATCCTAACCTGGAGTTCGGCCGGCACTTAGGCCAGCAAAGTTTGGCTGTAACAAGTGCCACCGTTTGGAGCACTCTTGGAGTTAGAGAGGCCAGCACACAGACATACGCCATCCTCCCTGACTCCGAGAGTGGTCCAAGTGCACTTTAGGGTAGCCCTTGTGCCGGCCAAACTTTGCTGGCCTGACTGTGCCAGCCTAACTCCAGGTTAGGATTGCGTTCTCATTCAAATAAAAAGGACTTGCTCTTGAGTAAACATTGTTAGGACTGGACTGTGAGGACTGTTTTCTGTTACATGTTTAGATAAAACACCCACGGGCAGAGAAGAGATTGAACTCCTCTTGACAAAAAAAGAAAAAAAAATCCCACCCCTTTTCAGATATCGCTGTTCTGAAGCAGACACCCTTCTGATGCACCTTATCAGGCAATTATGGGAAATAGGTCAGAGAAGCTGAGACTATTGAAATGTCACTCTCGGGTTCCAAGAATCAATCACCAGCAGGTTTCAGATAATAAAAGGAAACTCTCCAGACTGGGAGGGGGGAATGTAGTGGAGTTATTTCCAGAAAACACCAATGGCTTTCCATGAAAGCAATATTGACTCTCAATTATCTTGTGATAGATTACGGTTAGAAGGAACAACAGGAGTGGCATCTGGAAGATATCTTTCTCCAAATTGCACTTCTGATTTCCTTGCAAGTCATCTGTATTTTACTTGCATAGTTGACTTCATGCAACTTCATGCATAGTTGACTTCATTCATCAAACACACTAAATGACTGGTGGGGACATGCTTTTTTTGTTACTTTCTTTCGGGGGTGGGGGGTGGGCCAAAGGAGCAAAAATAAAAATTCACATATCATTTGTTGATCGTGCACCTGGGCAGTATCTGCCCAGGCCAGTGGCATTCCCAGAGGGGAGCAAAATGCTACATTTTGCAGGAACCTGAGCTCCTAGATAAAGTGGCCCCTCCCCCTCACCTGCAGAGCCATTTGCAGCATGGCAAGCAAAGCCTCTGGGCCAGCTCTTCGAACCATGAATGGCTGTGAAGATGAGGGAGAGGGGCCACTTTACTCAGGAGCTCAGACTTCTGCAAAACTTAGCATTTTGTTCACCCCCAGGAAGGCTCATTGTCTTGAGGCTTCCCTATTGCATTTTAGCGCAAAGAACATTCTCGGGAATTTTGTGTGTCTGTATTCATTCCTGATCTGTATACACTATTCTTGGTTCTGTTTGCATTAGAACAGAAAGGGCTGTACTATTATGATAGTAAACACCAGAAAAGGGCTATATCTCAGTGGTATATAAAAGGCTGCAGGTTCAATCCATGGCATTTCCAGCATGTGCATGCATGTGTGCACACACACACACACACACCCCTCTGAAAACCTGTTGAGCCACTGCCAATCGGTGTCAATAATGCTGAACTTGATGAGCCAATGGACTGGCTCTGGGAAGGCAGCTTCCTGTATTCTGAACCAAAGTGTTCTGTGAGTAGATAAATGAAAGGAAGCAGTTCTGCGGAACATACACAGAGGAGAAAAAAAAAAACCTGGGTCAGGCAGTAGCATCCCTACAGAGGGGTGGAGCACTATGTTTTACAAGGAGCCTTCCCATGCCTTGTAAATGGCTCTCATCATTGTAGTCAATCCTCATGGGGAAAGCAACACATCGGCGTTGCTTACTGGCTATGGCAGCAAGGGAGAGGAGTGATTTGACAACAAGGTAAGGTTTCTTGCGAAACCTAGCACTCCACCCCCTGTGGGGAAGGTACTGGGGACAGGAGCAACTTTCCCCCTTGATTTCATTCAAGACAGTGCTTAGCAATAAACTAGAAAAATTCATTGGCTGCCTGCTTAATCTCCTTTTTTTTAACATCCCAGCAGCAACTAGATTGCACTGCCATTTGTCAGTTATCTGCCCGACTTATGAATTTGGGGGTGTCTCCTCCTTCCCACCCAGTGCCTATCAACTCTGCATGCAAGTCCACAGGCATTTGCTTCCCCTGAATGCAATGCACTTAAAACCATGGGACTTGTGCTCAAAACAAAAGTGCTCAATTGCATTTTGATGCCTCCACTCCACCAGTCCAGCTCCAGTTTAGTCTCTGTATCCAGCTCTGAGTTGCTCCAGGGTGATGTCATTCCCCAGACTCCAACCAAGCCTGAAGACAGTCAACCAAAAGTCTCAGGCAGGGAAAGTGGAGCATCTCTAAGTTTTTCTGATGAAAAACAGGAAATTGTCCTGCTTTGCCATAATTCGATAGAAATCTAGTTATGGTTCCACTTTTAGCCTTTTTGAGGAAGAAGCTCTGGAAATGATTGGCATTGAGGACAGGAGCAAAACCCTACTGCAATTCAATTTCACAACTGAGAAACTCCTCATATGATTTTTATGTGTTTTCCTCCCTACAGCAATATTTGCTTTTATGGCATTCTACAGACATATAGATTGTTTGGAGGTTCTTTTATTTACTGTTGTTTCATTCATAAAGACCAGAGCCTGAAGGATAAAATCTAGCCCATAATTCTAAAGCAATTTGTTGGCAAGTACTTCTCTGACCTCACCAAATAGCCCAACATTTCTACGAGGCTCAAGATATTTTGAAATATACCGTGATACTCATAACATAAGAATGATTGGGAAGAAGACAGAGAGACTATATACAGCACATTGTCCAACAATGCCTGTTTCAAAATGGGGCTAACACCTTCCTTACCATACAACTTGGTTTGTTTTGAATATGTGCGTACTTTCCATCTTATTAGCAAATGGAACTAATCATACTTATTGTGTATATTTTTACCAGAAATTATAAACTGCACCTATTACCACTGACATTTGTAATTCCAACTGCATGTTTTCCAAATGACATTTAGAACATTTGATTTCATTAATATTTACTGTTGTTCGAGGGTGTCATAAAATCACTATTTTTGTCATGTCTCCTCACTCTGCAGGCTCTACTGTGAGTGTGATTTTGATAGGAACCCAGCAAATTCAGTATTGTTCTAGGAGGGGGGTGGTTTTCTGCCCAGGGAGCCTCTCTGGCTAGCCTAATCTCCTGGGCTGGTGGCAGTGGGTTCAATCAACCATGACATTCCCCCATTCAGCTATGTGTCCAAATAGAGAAGAGAAAGGACTAGGAATGGGGCGATCATGCAAATCACTAGGCACTACTGCCCTGGATCAGCAGGTAGTCACTGACAGCCCCTTCCTTGTCCCTGACAGATGGCTTTTTGAATTGTTTTGTTGTTCCAACATATATTTTGTTTCCTATAGCAAACCTTCTTCTCCTTCTCCTTCTCCTTCTCCTTCTCCTTCTCCTTCTCCTTCTCCT
>JAJKFI010000027.1:1447914-1466141 GCA_029204185.1 Lerista edwardsae | reverse complement strand
CTCCTTCTCCTTCTCCTTCTCCTTCTCCTTCTCCTTCTCCTTCTCCTCCTTCTTCTCCTTCTCCTTCTCCTTCTCCTCCAGATCATGATGTCTTCAATGAAGAAGGCTGGTCCATTCTTCTTTGTGCACTGCCATGCCTATAGAGAGGCTCACAGCAAAGCACATGCCCATTTCAGCCTTCCAGCTGCTGTGTAGAAGAGAGAAGCCACCCAGCCTTCTTTCTCCAATTCACAGCTCCAGTTCTCACATTGCCTCCATTCCATGTCGTAGTATTGAAGAAGAGGACAGTGGCAAAGTAAGGAGAGATGGAACTATTACAGAAGACATGCACACTGACCTGCCCTTCTCCTGTATGGCCAGCATGCTGTGATCCACAGCATGGATCTGCTGTGGGCTTGTGTCCACAGGAGGGAGCAGGTAGGAGCTGGTGTCATTATTGTCCTCTGTGAAGTGCCAGAAAATATGATACAGAAGTAACCAAGGAAAGCAACATATTTTAGAATCTAGGACTGGTAATGATTCCCTCCCCAAAGGATGGGTTTGAGTGGCCTTTCAAAATTGCAGGCCCCTGAGCGCATGCCTTCCAGCAGCTATGAGAATAAACTCAAGACTTTTCAGGCTATTTATTTATCTAGAGGAACATAAATTTCTGACAGTTTCATTGTATTTTTAATGCTGATTTTTAATGCAGTGATATTTCTTTTCCTGACAGCTGGATGTGGAGTGTGACAACTGCCAAAGAAGTATTTTCTCACACACCACCATTATGTGCCACAGCCTGCCATAAACAATGTTATAAGCAATGCTAATTTGGAACAGCTTGTGAGCTTACATCCGCACTGCTGACACCATGACATTATGTATACTAACCTTAATGATTCCAGTTATATGATGCCTCCATAAATGTGCTAACATTAAACTTCGAATAGTGGCAACAAAGCATTCCCTCATGCAGACTTATATTGATTTGAAAACATGCTGGTTCAGGAACAAACTATCGCTACTGTTAACAAACCAGTTGTGACCCTGTATCACTCACAAAGATTTGCAAGTTTAGGGATGTTATTTTTTATTCTCTGCCTGCCACCAAATAAAATCCAAGCGCATTGTTGTCAGTGGCCTTAATCTATCAGGCTCATGTGTCCATCTGGGAGAGCCCTGTGATAGGTAGGCATAATCAACCCCATTGCCAGATCTGTGAGGCTGAGAAATAAAGTGGCAAGACGGCACATTTGACATCATTCTTTCACATCTTTATTGAAGCACGTTCATTAGTTGCCTAGTGTAGCATAACAGTGACTAAAAAGCAGGAACTTAGTGCAAACGTCCTTACAGCCAACTTGCTAGCTGCCATTCCAAAAATTACGCTGCATCATCCCTCCTCACATCAATTATATGAAGATGACAGCCCAATGCAACATCAATCTCCCCTGCTGATGCAGGTAGGCCAAGGAGTGGGGCACACTGCATCGCTTGATGGGGGGCAGTTGGAGAGGACTCCTTCAGGTAAGGGAACATTTGTTTGCTAACCATGGGGAAAGTGTTTATAGTGCTTATGAGACTTCTAGGTCCTGGGCCAGCTATTTTGCAATAGGTGCAATCCTAACCTAAATCCTAAACCACAGGAGGTGGTGATGGCATCTGGCCTGGGTGCCTTTAAAAGGGGATTGGACAGATTCCTGGAGGAAAAGTCCATCGTGGGCTATCGGCCATGATGAGTTGTGCAACCTCCTTACATTAGTAGCAGGCTACTTTAGAATGCCAGGTGCAAAGGAGTGGCAACAGGATGCAAGCGTCTTGTTGTCTTGTGTGCTCCCTGAGGCACCTGGTGGGCCAACATGAGACACAGGAAGCTGGACTAGATGAGCTTTTGGCCTGATCCAGCAGGGCTCTTCTTATGTTCTTATGTTATTAACCAACTTTCCAGCACCAGGGTAAGGGCAATGCAGTTTCAAGGTAAGGGAACGAACACTTCCTTACCTTGAGGAAGCCTCTATGACTACTACTCCACTACAGGATACAGAACATGCCCCATTGGCACAGCTATGCCTGTGCTGGCAAGCTGGTTAGGATTGCACCCTTGCTTCCAGAAAGGAAGCAAGATAAGATTTGGCCGCATGCTTTTTCCACCCAGTAGCATAGCTATGAGGGGGAAGATGCATAATGTACTGCAGGTACTGCAATGTACCATGTAAGAAGCCCTTCCCACTCACTATCTGAACCATTCCAGGCAGAGCCCACAATGCACTGGAGATGCCTGCAAGTTGCCCTCACCATCCGGAATGGCTCTGATGGTGAATGGGAGGGGCTGCTTATATGGTGCATTATGACGCCTGCAGTACTTAGCACTGCCCTCCTGTAGTATGCTATTGGTGCCACCAAATATACCCTCTCCATCCTCCATTCTGTCTCCCTTCCTGCATCGTCACCTCCTAGAAACTCCCCCACTCCTCCCTATTATTTGACCGTTAGTGAGCATATTTCTGCTTTTGTGAACAATTGAATTGATTCTTTGCATAGGTTTAAGCTTTTGCTTAGGATGCTTAGAATCTGCTTAGAATGTGCACCAACGTTCAAGTCCATTTCAGAACAGGAAAGGGACAAACCACAGTATAGCCAATAATTATACCTCATGTGCATGGGGTTGTGTGCTATAGTGTACATGTCATCATGGCTAATCCACCTTCTCATGAAACCTCAAAAGGCACATATTTGAAGATACTAGCCTCCACTCAGACATCCACAGTTTATGAGCCATTTACACCACATGGTTGTTTCTACAACATCAAATCAACAAATGTGTATATACCGTATTTAGTTTCATGGTATGCATCGTACCTTGAAGGTGTTATTGGTATTTTTCTCACTAGGAGAGACATAGAGGGCACTGAAAGCAAACAGCAAGGAGAACACGGCAGAATTGTTTTCTGAATGAAAAGCAATGAAAGGCATATCATTTGCATATATTCATAAAGAGAGATTATAGCCTGTCTGAGATACACCTGTAAGCAGAATTAATGAAGACAATCAAGACAACAAGAACAACACACCTGGGGTTAAAAGATCACCCTAATTAGTCTTTTCTGAACAAAGCTCACATAAAGCAATTTGAATAAGAGTCCTACCATTTAAACAAATCAGGGCATTTAAAACCAGGAACAGAAGCAGAGAGATTTAGGGCGCAATCCTAACCTGGATTTAAGCCGGCACAGTTAGGCCAGCAAAGTTTGGCCAACACATGGGCTACCATAAAGTGCATTTGGATCACTCTCATAGTCAGGGATACTCGAAGTATGTCTGTGTGCTGGCCTCTCTGACTCCGAGAGTGGTCCAAACATCCTTTACAGTAGTACTTGTTACAGCCAAACTTTGCTGTGCCGGCTAACTCCAGGTTAGGATTGCACCCTTAGAGTTGCACCATACCTCCAAGAGGACCTCCGTCTCAAATGCCACCTCACATCTCCCTAAAGGAGTCCCCAAACCTACCATAGTCACAGTGCCCTTCCTCCATGGTGCCCTGCCTCAGCAGCCCCACTTTCTTGGACCACCCTAGATTTTGCAAGAATCATGCAAGATCTTGCAATAACTCCCGAGATCCAAGAAGACAGTGCCAGGAAAGCCTATAGAGCAGTAGTGGTAAAGTATCACCTCTATTCTGTTCCCTGTTTGGGCATGCTGGGAGTTCCAGTAAAGCTCGGTAGGGAAATAGAACCATGGATAGCTCCCAGTGGAGCTGAATCAACCCATGGCCCTGCCTATAGAATTGATAGCAGCCCAGTGAAGCCAGGGGGGCGGGCTTAGCGGCCATGTTGTGTGACTCAAAACAATGCTGATTCCAAGCATTTCAGATTGCTTTGCGCGTACTGTTTAGGACTTAATAGTTTACTCCTGAAGTAAAAACTTACCAAAATAAAAACGTGTGATCGTGGAGAAACATCATTGGTAACCTTATTATGAGTTAATATGCAATTACAAGGTTTAATTCCGCATAATTATATTACTGAACATACCGGACGAAATACTACTTGATGTCTATTTAAACTCGGATTACACTGTTTTGACAGACTTATTTTTTGAAATCTTATTTTTTGAAACAAGCAAAAATAAAAACGTCATGCCCCATAAAAAAAATTCTGTACTCACTGAACGGTAGTTTTATTGAACCGATGTAATGAGAATACATGAATGTTTCCGTGGAAATTAAATCCCATTTTTCGTTCAGCGATTCGCACACCCGTATGCAGAACACGCAGGCATGCTTAAAGACGTTGAGATTAACTTTTACACGTGTGCAGGAAGATTTTTATTCGTGAATCCCGCAGCAATCCTCCTTCGCGGCGATGATCTGAGTCAGCCATATTGTGAGACCCGGAAGCTTCAAGAAAGTGACGTCATGTCTTCTCCAGTGTATAATACCTCCATGAGCTGAATAGACTCAAGTTGGATACAATCCAAATGCTAGGCTTTTGATCCAGCAATGATCAGGAGCCCATTGGGTGGCAAATTGTCCTGCTCTGCCCTTTCTGAAGAAACTCTTGGTGCTCAAAGTTTGCACCTTATTTCTAAGGCACTAGCTCTGGTGGAACTGAAGTGCTTCCTGTGTTGCTGGGAGTTTGGCAGTTTCTAAGTCAAAGATGGGGAGCCATGCTAGTTTCTCAGGCCATGCAAGTGAGGGTTGCTGGAGCTTCTTCCCAGGATAGTGACGTCTGACCCTTGTTCTAGGGTTGGTTCCCAAATCCACTCCTCCCATTTCCCCTCTAGAGTAAGGGGTCTGTTTCATATATTCAAGCAATAATAGGTGTTATGATATAAAAAATGCAATGCAATTCTCATGTCTGGGGTAATCCTGTACTAAGTCTTATTTTATTCTTTAAAATGTCTCTGCAGCCAAATTCACTTTCATTCCACTTTACACTTATCAGATTGACTCAAGGTGACCAATATCCCATGCACCATGAATCCTCATGAAAACTTGCTGAGAAAACACAGCTTCAACAAAAGTCATTTTTACCGCGGGTCGGCAAAGGACACACACAAGCCGCTATCTAAAATTGTCAAATTATTTTATTAAACGATCAAGTTTTACATATCATCAAACCTAAACCCTGAAGTGCAAACTTATGTTTCTGAGGTATTAAGACTGGAGAAAACCACGCACAATGTTGTTGTGAACAACCCAACAATTCAGCTCGCCGGGTATTTTATGAACAGGTCTTCGAGAACCATTTTGAAGACCAGGTCAAGTGTTGTGGCAGGTTTTTTAGCGTGCCTTTAATTTTAAGCACATAATTATAATTACATGATAAATGATCATTAGCCACTTGTGTAAAGTCACATACAAAAAGGTATTGTTTGGAGCAGAACATACAATGTACAGCAACGGAAATTCAGTTTGCTGAATTGAATGCTGTTTGTAGGC
Source organism: Lerista edwardsae (assembly GCA_029204185.1). NCBI lineage: Eukaryota > Metazoa > Chordata > Lepidosauria > Squamata > Scincidae > Lerista > Lerista edwardsae. The sequence continues at coordinate 1,460,722 of JAJKFI010000027.1, read as the reverse complement.
CCCAAAATGCTATTATCTGGCAGATAAAGTTCTGCAGATAAAGAAGCTAGTATTGGGCAAATGTAGTTCTGCATTACACAGCCTCTGTCAGGTCAATATACCCTTACATAATTTGGCAAGCTGCACAGATATTGCTAAGCTGCCATACCGAAATATGTAGTCAAAGAAACAAAGTCACTCAGGGCGCAATCTTAAACTGGAGTTAGGCCGGCACAAGCCAGCCCAGGACTGTTGCAAATGCACCAGAAAGCTATAATGTGCATTTTCGTCCCCTTGTCCCATGCTAAGCTGCTGCTGCCTCCTAACTTGGGTAGAATGCAGTGCAGGCCAGCCTACTTGCGCCTGCCCAAGTTAGGATTGCGCCCTCAGAGAGTGGTGGAAACATGCTTTACAGCATGTATTCAACACTACTGGGCTGGCACAAGGGACTTGTGCCAGCCTAACTCCACGTTAGGATTGTGTCCTCAAATGTAGTTCCTCTTTTCTGAAATGTATCAGTTAAATTAGAGGTGTGAGACAATGTATGCTGGGAAGATACTTGGCTTGTTCTTCTCAAAATGAGATTCCTTTCCCCAAGAACTGGTTAGCTCACAATAAAGAACAATGTAACATTGGAGGTGGAAATGGGGGATAGGAATGGAGGTGGAAAGGGGGGGGAAATTACTTACCCCTTCCCTTACTGCTGGAGTTTTGCTTGCTGTAGCAGGCGAGGGAGTGGAATAGATGGAAATTCTGGTGGGGAGGAGGGAAATGGGCAGGAGAAGCTACAACTGTCTCATCTAGTGATCCACCGATGGATTTCCAGGCACTGGGAGCTACCACCTAATGCTAGATACAAATAACCCTGAATTATCAATCCTATTAGATTCCTGCTGTGAAAGACTATGGAAGCCACCTTCAGAGTTCTGGGCTATCTAGGAAAGAGGCCCATCAGTTAATAAGAGCTTTTCAGGATGATTAAGCAGTCACTTCACAGATGCATGTAAGGCTTTTATCTCGTTAGACGCTCTGCACTAGTTCCTAGGAAATAGCACTCTCTGCACTAATTAGCCATTGCTTTATAACCTATAAATATGTGTTTTCTAATATGATGGTAACTTCTTACTTTTATAAAGGTGTAGGCGCACATGTGCATTTGAGGGTGGATGGGTCCAGGAGTGGGTCGGTTGGTGGCTATACAGGTAAATACTTACAGAGGCTTAAGAAGCGCCAACAAAATCTTAGTGACACCTATCCAGCCTAAAACTAAGATTAGAACTCTTGTAAACATATTTCTTGCACCTACATAAGGCCCTTCAAAAATTGAAGAGACAGCTACTTTCCTGCTCTTTTGATTGTTTGTGTTATTTTAAACTTTAGGAACACCTTTTGCAGAAACAGGAATGGACTCGTTGACAATGAAAAATTGGCTGTAAATGGAGCTTGAATTGGCATAGGAAAGTGATTGATCCTCTTTAGAATTTTTGGACCAAAATAACTATTTCATGAAACAGGAATATTTCCTAAACTGCATCAATTGTAAAAATATTCATTTTTATTCTATCTTGTTCAGTTTTTTGTTAGTGTTTGTTTCTTCAATACTATTTTTCCCCTTTATGTTACAGTTTTTTTCTCCATCATGCATTGGGTGATTACAGCAGATCAGGGATCCTGTAGCGAACACGGCTACACCATGATACTGCATAGCCAATCAGATTTGGCCAGGGTTAGACAACACCAAGGGCAAACAATGACTTCAAAATGAGAACAAGCCTTCCTGGATTAATCAATAGGAGACTCCAACTAATCAGGGATCATACAATGAGCTTGATGAGAGCACAACAGTACATAGCCAATTGGATTTGCAATGCATCATATGAGATGGCATCACTTAGGGCAAACTTACAGAGAGATGAATGTAATTGAATAAGTGAAAACTTTCGAAGCAATTGCCCACAAATTGTTGAAAGAAAGGAGCCATAAACATTAAGCAGTTTTGTCTCAGCCTTGCTTTTGCTTTTGCTTTTGTCTAAGACATATTGGCTTAGACAAAATTAGACTAAGCATGTCAGAGATACACCCATTGCTGCCATTGTACGATGGATGCAATATTTGATATCATTCCCAAAGCAATTAAAATCAAAACCATTTATTTTAAACTGTCGGCAGTTTTGTTCGGAGTTTTTAATGGGTTTTTCCCCCAATAGCCTTGTCTGAAATGAAAACTATACATTTTACGTGCAAATTTCTTTATCCTAAAGTTTGGCCTGAAACGTATAATATCGCAGAAAAATGGAAAAGAACATCGAGGTTATCCTTTCTAAAGGCATGCATGAATGTTGCATGACACTCATGTTTGGTTAATATGAATATATTTGGAGGAGATTTATGCATTTTTTTCATTTTATGATAGCATTCGGAGGCTTGAAACCATTTGGGTTGTCAATGGAACCACAGGCACAATGTCAAATAGCTTGATCACACACATACACATATACACAAGTAAAAATAACAGCCATTACCTTTACTGCTTATTATCTAGACAATCACATGTATAAAGCTAAGAGTATGAATAGCTGAAATTTTAAAAAGGCAGAATGCTGCCTTGGTGATATTTTTAAGAACGCATATTTTATGGCATTTCCACAGAGAAAGTCCAAACGATTTGCTCCTTCTAGTTGAAAACTGGGTTTCGTATACCACTTAAAACTGTGCTATTGTTGGGCCATTTCCTGTGGAGGAGGGTGAGGGAAAATACAAAAAAAAATGGTGCTCATAATTCCTAGAACGACGATTCCTGAAATCAATGCACTGGTGACTGAATTCAGCTGGAATGTGGATCCATCAGGACTGGCTACAAAGGAATAAGAAACAGAGAGGAAGGTGTTACAAGATTTCTTAGCAGACCAATAATCAACCCATTCATTTAAATCAGGGGTCCTCAAACTAAGGCCCGTGGGCCGGGGCCGGCCCCCCCACTGCCATTTATCTGGCCCGCTCCATCATTCAGAGACCTGAGGGGGCTTTTCTTTTGGCCCCTCCCTCTCTCCCACTGGCTCTGGCTGCTGCGAGTGCAGAGGAGAGGCTGGAACAGAGGCACGCAGAGAACTGAAGGTGGGAGAGGGGTGGCACCGCTGCATTTCCCCCCCCCCCATGAAGAGGCTGCCATTCCTGTGGGCTCAGGGTGGAAGTTGGTGGTGTTGGGGTTGTCTGTATTCGCCCCCCTGTGGCTGAAGGCTGCCTGGCAGTGTGCCTGGGGGGGGGGCAGGAAGCATGCAGACTGGCAGAGTCACAGAGAGTGCGCAGAGGGGAGACTGGAATCAAGGCACGTGGCATTTCTCCTTGGGGTGGGAGGGTGGGGGAAGCAGGGCAGGGGCTGCATTTTCATACACATAAGTACACCCCCCTACTAACCCGCTTCATATTACCCTCAACCCCCCCTTTCATACACCAGTATGTGGCCATATAGATATCCAGATCTGGGCAAAGTATAATTTGTGAAGTGACAACTCTGCCCTGCCACGATGCCTGGACCCAAGATGGTGCGACCGTCAGAGATTTTGGGAAAGTTTACTCCACTTAAAACAGTGGGATTTGCTCCTGTGCAAACTATAGTCTGGCCCCCCAATAGTCTGTGGGACAGTGAACTGGCCCCATTTAAAAAGTTTGAGGACTCCTGATTTAAATTTTATCGATTTACAATTGATTGAAGCATAACTGCCCAATCCTATCTAAATCCCCCCCGCCCCGCCAATTAGGACGTTGGTCTCACAAATTCCTAAAATAGCAGGAGAGGGGTGAACCTCACCAGCATCATAAGTCAAACTGCAATGGAGTTTGCAATGCAATGACATTTTCACAATGTCAGTTTTGAAAGGTAAAATATAAATATAAAGGTAATTATATAACTATCAATGGTCATAAATATTTGTCCAAGGTTTACATTTGTCTCCTAATCAGTACTTTTGTGTGCTTTAAATTAATTAAGAAAATCCAAGACATTCTCCTGGTCTTTAGATCAGAATTCAAACGAGCTGTGAAAAAGTAGTTTCAGCTTACCAAGCTGTGAATTGTTGGTCGGAGTCTCATCTGTATAAAAGATAAAAGGAGATGATCATGGTTTGAAAATACTCTTCCCACTGAAAATACTTTGAAAATATCATTTGCTTTTACAGAAGCTGGGATATTCTACATCACACCTACTGTTTTTGAATGACAAGGTCTTAATATCAATATGATTGTTAGGCTGGAGATGCAGAAATTCTTTTCAAGAGAAAAAGTCTTATATTCTGGACTGTTTGTCATCCTGATTATTCCTGATGGTTATCTCACATTCTCTCTTGCAACACTCAGGGTCCTAACCAGAGGTGGAACATTTGTAGAGTGTGACGTCATGCCTGCCATGGGCATGGGCGGAGGGGCATGCGCTCTGCCGAAGGAGAGGGGGAAGAAATGAAGCACTCACAGACGTCGAGGGTGTGGCAGGGCAGCGCAGGGGGCGGTCGCTCTAGGGGTGCGGTGAAGCAATTTCACCTTGCCCCTGGCACCACCAGGGTCCCTTATGGCTTTCGTCCTAATGTTTTCTAGCCCTGGCACTGCAATGGCTGCGCTGAGACTAGCTGCTGCAAAGGTGCCATAAAGCAAATGTGCGACGACTTGCAAGTAGGCAGTGTCAGCAGGAAGGACTGGACCACCCCGCTGAATCTGTATCCAGCTTGATGTCCACTGTGTCGGGTAAATGCAGCATAGGATGGTGGAGGGGGGGGGTTGGCGGGAGGGCGGGACGAAGTGGGGAGGGGGGTTTCAGAGTGCAGGATGGTGGAGAGGGGCAGGGAAGGCAGAAGAGGCCTCCATCATATCCCAACCCTTATCCTGGGCCCCTAGGTGGAGGAAGGGTATAGTCCGGAGTGGTGCGAGCCATGGGCACCGGCAGCGGTGGGGCAGCGGGGCACCATTGCACGGAGTCCGCGGATGAACCCGCGCTCTGTGTGGCCCACCCACCCTCCCTGGCGTCTTGTTCTGCTCCAAAATGGAGCTATTCCGGATGCATGGAGGCATGGCTGGGCGACACACGGGGACGGGGCAATGTGCTAGGGGCGTGGTTTCGTCACCCTGCCATGGGCGCACTTGGGGCTCCGTTCATCCCTGCCTGGGCCTGAATGCCCTAAATAGGGCTACTCAGACTTGCACCAGCAATTTATCTGGTACAGTTCCTAGTAGCCCCTTTGGCTTCTCAAGGCTAGGGCTTAACAGGGGGAAAGGGAATAAATGTTCTTTTTGTTTGTTTTGTTTGTTTGTTTAAACAAAGAAGAATAACCTGCAGGAAGGAGGGGGAAAGTATTTGGATGCTCAAATCCCTTTTCATATGGTGAGCATAATTGCTTGGCTACATCATCCAAACCAGCCTATGGTGATTCAAAGACTAGATGATTCCAATCTGGGGCTTTATGGGTGCGGGTCTGGCAGATTATTAACTGAATGACCTAACAGCCTGTCCCAGCTCACAATTTACACTTGGACAGATGAAGAACAAATAAAATGAAGAGATGACACATTTTCGTATGCCAAGCATTCACTTCAGCAGCTTCAGAAACTGAACTCTAGATCAGCAGTACATTTCACAACGGCAGATTGAATTTACTGGTTGTTTTCATGTGGACACAAAGGGTCTGGCACTGTCGATATGGCAAGAGAACAAATGCCTATGTGGCTTCGACATACAAATTAGGGATCTTTTTTTAAGAATCACTAGAAACTAACTCTATACAGAAAAGCATTTGTTTAGCTTTCTGAAATTGCACCATATATGAGAAGGGATTCTGGTTTGTACCGGTTCTTGTAATGATGGGGCCAGCTGAGATTACAGCACTTCCCGAAGTGCTTTGAGGAGTCCAAGTGGTGCTCTTGGCTGCATCTCTACGTTTTCTGTTACTGCAAATCTGGAGAGCCAACCAAAACAATCATTACTTTAGAATGAAGAGGAATATTTTCCTCCTGTCCTGCAAATAATACAAGATCCATGAGGATTATGCACTGAAATTGTTCCTGTCCTTTTCTTTCCTTTCATATTCAGAACTGGTTTTATCCTGCATGAAATATTCAACTCACATGATATTGGATTCTGCAACAATTTATCTGCAATCATTTGGGGTGCAGTCCCTTCACCCCTCAGTTCATCTTGTTCTCAGTTACAACTTTGTTCACTATAAGCTTGGTGCAAAAGTGAACATATTGCAGAGTGATTGAGGGTGCAATCCTACCTTGTGCTGGAACAGCAAGGCCGGTGGGCCTGGGCCATATCCACCGCAAGTTAGGAGGCTGCTGGAGTCTCCCTGGAGCAAGGGCACATTTGTGCCCTTGCCCCAGGGTAGGAAGCAGCTGGCCCAATGGGCTTGCTCAGACCTGTGCCTGCTGTTTAACACATGCAGCTCTGAGCAAGCCGCGGGATCCAAATTGGGGCCATACAGCCAGCGATGGGATCTGCAAATTGAGAAGGGGAACGCTGGGCAGGACCTATGTGGGACTTCCACATGATTGGCTGCCTGTCCGCAGAGTTCCGCGGCTGCCCTGGCCTCGGGGGGGCTGCCCCCAGTTGGTGCACCCCACCGCTGCTCACCCAGGCACCCAGCGCACCCCCCACCCGTCCTCCACGGCGAGCAGGAGCCCCCCCCCCTGAGGCCAGGGCAGCCGCAGAATGCTGCGGACAGGCTGCCAATCATGTGTAAGTCCCGCCTAAGTCCCACCCAGCATTCCCCTTCTCAATTTGCAGATCCCATCGCTGCATACAGCCTGGGGACAGAGGCTTGGATGTGGCCTAACAGTCGCAATGCCACCCTCCTCCCAGCCCGCCCACCCCCACCCAGAACTGCTCTTGCGCCAGCCAGACATGACTGGCAAAGGAGTGGCGCAGCACGGCCATCAGCTGGTGCCCTTGGGCCAATGCTGCTGCTAGCATCGGCCCAAGGGCACCAGCGCCAGCGTGAGGGTGCCAGTCAGTGCTCTCATGTCAGCGCTGGGACCACTGGGCCAATGCAAGGGGTTAGTGTCGCCCCAATGGCACAGTTTGGATAGTGCCCTCACTTTAAAAAAAAAATTTCCTAGTATTTTTGTTAAGAATATTTACAGTATAAACTGCTAAGTATATAAATATATATCAGAAACAATTGCATATGTTTCCCCTTTCTCCTGCTTCTTTCCCTCTCCCTCCCTTTTTTGTCTCTCATGTATTACCATTACTGCACAGAATGGCTCTGTTAGCAAGTGGGAGGGGCTGCTCACATGGCATATTGCAATGCCTACAAACTTCCCTGCTGTCCCCTTACAACCAGAAGCGTCATCCTACCAGGACGGGTAGGACTCCGTTCCGGTAGTTCCGGGGAGAGCGGAAACGGAGCAGTCTGCCGCGCGCTGTTTTTGCCTGCCCGCCCGCCCCTGTGCTGGATCGCTCTGTAAGAGAGCTCTTCCAGGCGCAGGGAGGCGTTGCCAGGCGCCGCAAGCGGGCGGGGAGCTACAGCTCACCCGTCCGTCCCCGCCGCGTTCCGGATCCTGGCACCAGCAGCGTTCCGGTTGCTGGCGCCAGTGAATGACATCACTGCTTACAACTTAAGTGCTGCTGTCCCCTGTAGCTGCGCTGCTGGAACCCAGTGGGTAAACTCCGTATTTGAGAGTGCCTGGAGTTAGGCTGGCACAGTTAGGCCAGAAACATTTGGCCAGCCCAAGGGACACCGCAAAGTATGTTTGGACCACTCTCAGAGAGGCCAGCGCACAGACATGCGCCATCCTCCCTGACTCTGAGAGTGGTCCAAACGTGCTTTACAGTGTCCCTTGTGCCGGCCAAACTTCACTGGCCTAACTGTGCCGGCCTAACTCCAGGTTAGGATGGCACTCTAAGGTACGTCCCCCAGACATGGAACAAATTGCATGAGGCATTAAAACGGATACTCAGTGGCACCGTTTTTTTCTCTTTTTTAACTGTATAACTAGGAGGCCAAATTCACCACATTTCGCTCCATTACCAAAACCACCACATTTCACAGTATTTTTCAAAAAAAAAAACACAAAAGAACACACACATCAACACCTACCGGAGCCAGGAAGGGGCAGTCATCTGCTCTGCACAGCTTTGTCACACAATGAAGATAAACCGTCGACATTTTCTGGTTCTTGTGCTTCACAAAGCGGAACACCTCAAAGGAAAACCGGCCCATCTGACTCTTGCCATTCTCAATTATGGTTGTCTGAGGGTCCTTGTCACAGCTGAAGGAAAAGAGGACAACAGGTAGCAGAGCTAAAGGATTAAAGTGGTCCCCCACAAAAACTGACTTTAGTCAAGAGATTTACCGGTGACAAGAAGAGGGTGACCAGATGTCATAACTGCAAAGGACACAGCCCCCCAAAATGTAGGACATTCCAGAAAAATGTAGGATGTTACAAAATAAAAGCTACAAACACTCATATATATTGATTTTGGGGTGTCTTGTCCTCCTTTAATGCATCCCAACGAACAGGCATAAAGGACAAGAACATAAGCAAGTGATGCAGGCAGCCCCTCTTGATACTGGCGCTCTCAGAGCACAATCCTAACCTGGAATTAGCAAAGTTTGGCCTCCGTAAAGTGCATTTGGACCACTCTTGGAATCAGGGAGGATGTCACACATCTGTGTGCTGGTCTCTCTGTCTCTGAGAGTGGTGCAAACATTCCTTACAGTGGCACTTGTTACAACCAAACTTTGCTGGCCTAACTGTGCCGGCCTAACTCCAGGTTAGCATTTACACCCCCCAGTCTGTAGGACAGACGGTTGAAATGTAGGACATGTCCTGGAAGAAGAGGACATCTGGTCATACTGGACAGGAAAGAACTGCAGCTATTGTTATGGACAGGCCGAAAAAAAATAGTCTAGTAATTCTAGGAGAGAGCTACCCACACGCTTTTTAACAAAATCCCCCTATTCTTGGAAGCAAACGTTAACACACTTGGTGCCTAAATACATTGGGTGGCTCAGCTGTTTATCTGGTACGAGGAGAGAAAGGGAGCATGCCAACTGATGTTGGAGAGGATAGCATCTGGTGCAAGCTGCCTCTACCATGTGCCACCCCCTCTCACCCCTGACATGCCTCCCACCTTCCCCTGTTCCACCATATCCTGCCCTCCTCCTGCCCTCCCCACCACATTCAACCCTCCTTGCAACCTGTCTGGTTTGGTGGCTGCTCCATTCTCCACCGCGCATGACAGGCCGCCCCAGCCTCACTGCCAGAAGGCTGGAATCATGCAGCTCTGTGCACTGCTGGCAGGCTATTTGTGATAGCCGTAAATAGGGATGTGGGGGGTTTGGGTGAGATTTTTTCCCCAAAATTTCTGGATTAAAATAGCAAATTGAATATTGTGTGTTTTTATTCTACATTCTCATTCCAAGTCCCCATTTTTATTAATTTTAAATGCTTTAGAAGCATACTATGTAGATGATATAGGTGATATAGTGTCAGCAGATGCAGCCGCAGTATTATTTCTAATCAAAAAAGCACTCTATTTTAATTTCTGGAAAATACCTTAAACACCAAAATGCAGTGTCTTGCGCTTTTACTCAGATATTTTAACTGCCAAAAGATGGTGTTTAATCACCAAAAGCAGTTTTCAACAACAGCAATAAAAACCTCCTAGCTGTAATGTACATTCCACCGTCAGAATGCTTGTCCCAGTGGCAGCCTACCTCTATAAGATTGGGCTACTGCCATTTCAAATAAAATGCAATTTGGATTTTCTGCTTGGTATTTATTGGATTATCTACTTAAAACGTGTTCAGGGAGGTATGCTGGTAGACTAGATGTAGCTGATAGTAATGGCTACCATTATTTTCAAGGATACTTCTGTACTGATCTCAGGGTGCTTCTGGTTTATTTATGAGCTACCTTTGACTCAAGACAGTACCAATTTTTGCAGATGTCAAGAAATAATCAATGTAATTAACATTTCATTTAAATGTGGGACTTGCTTTGAAAAATAATGCCCCTACGCTGTATTAACCAAATACGGCATTGTGATAGAGAACAAAGCAACGTTGAGAAAACACTTACCTAAAGAAGAGATCGTATCGAAGATCGTCATTTGGATTTCCAGATGGGGTAGTATAGCAGTAGTCCATCAAAACATTCCATCTGAAGAATGAACGATCATAAAGTGTTAAAAACCCTGAGATTCAGTATATTCAGATATTTGCACTGAAGTGCTGGATGATCACTTCAGTATGCGCCATCATTATCTTCTATCATGGTTTAACAGATGAGCAAAATCACTGTGCCTTTCACTGAAGCAATTGAGTTTTTATTTTCGACATTACTGGTACTACGGAACAATAGTTCCAATTCAGGGTAACTAACACAAAGTTATAGCCACTAAGATGTGTGGATGTTATAGTCACAAAGTGCTAAGTACTAAATTTGTCATGGATTTCTTATCATTTCAATGGCTACTTTAGAAGTCATTTTAGCAGAATTCATATTTCCTTCTTTTATGGCCCAATCCTATCCAGGGCTGGCCCAGAGTTACAGAGCCGCCAACAAAGCTTATGCTGCATGCCATGAACCAGCTGGGGACCAGGCAGCCCAGGAGAGGTCAGTAAAGATGTTTTTTACTTACTTCCTCATAGGCCACCTGGTATCCAATGGGTTTCCTCAGACCTACACCAGCTATTTTGCTGGTGTAAGTCTGAAGAGCCTCAGGGGGAGGGTCCAGACTGGGAAAGGGGGATTCGATCCAGTGTGTGTGGCAGCCACCAAGATCCCCTCGCTTCCTGCCCCTGAAACTCCCCTAGACCAGCCCATTCCTCATGCTGATCTGCCCCTGATCAGCCCCAACCACCAACACTGGCAATGATGGGGTTTCCACAGCTTGCTGCTGCTCGCATGGGGCTTGTCAATTTCTAGGCCATTTTTAGCGAGCTGCAGAACAGCACTCGGCTTTAATGAGGAAAAGCCCCGGCTTTGCACTGACAGATTGCAAGATCCACCAACGTAAGGCCCTGAAAGGATTGGGCCACTTCTGAGTTCTGTTGCCCTATCAGGCTTTGCGACCAGATTTCTGGGCAGACACAGCCGGCCGAAGCACAGTTTGGGGGAGATCGGCAAAATGGAATGGAGGATCCCTGGCAAAACGGTAAGCTCCATTCATGCCAGGGCAGCCATTCCCTGTGCATAGCAGTCTCCAGGTTGGAGACCCCTGATGTAAATTATGCCCCCAAATCACGGATACACTTCCATAAAAGACATCTGATTATATTCCAAGGAGCCTGCCTAGAAATGCAGATGATGGGGATATTTTTAAAAATGAATCATTATTCACCATACCTGCCATCAAGATTTGTTGCTCTCACCGCTGCAAAAATTTTTGTTTTCAAAGGTAACCCTGTACTTGGGATAATCAATTGTTGGCTGTAGGTGGTGTCCTAGAAAAACAAACAGTCCTTGTAATACCCTTGCAATATGATGCCATGTCCCACAGAAGCACTCGTATGAGGCTGTTGAAAAGGCTGCCAAATTGAATCTTTATCAGAAGTAGAATATCATTAATAGTCAAACGTTACAGTATTAGCTATGTAAATAGAATATACTGACAGCCCAAAGGTAGCCAACTTTCCCGTTCTGATGCAGCTACAGTGCAGACCCAAGGTAAGGCGGGAAATGTTCCCTTACTTTGAGGAGGCCGCCATTACTCACCCCCCCCCAATTGCAGGATGCAGTTCCTGCCCCTTTGTCATGACTGCATTGGCACTGGAAAGTACTGCACAGTACTGTACTTATATGCACTCATATGCAAATGGACAAGACATGGATAGTTTTTAGAGTAGTTTGTGCAATCATTTTAAAAACATTTACCTCAAAGCTGAGCTTTTTAAAGTGTTCCTGCATTGCTGAATGTTGGGGCCAAACTAATCATTTGGCAGCAAACACATGTCTGGGAACTCAAATTCATTCAAAGCACAATCCTAACCTGGAGTTAGGCCGCCACAGTTTGGCCAGCAAAGTTGGCCAAAGCTGACACAAGGGCCACCGTAAAGCACATTTGGATCACTCCTGGAGTCAGGGAAGGTGGCATATGTCTGTCTGCTGGCCTCTCTGACTTGGAGAGTGGTCCAAACATACTTGACGGTGACTCTTGTGCTGGCCAAACTTTGCTGGCCTAACTGTGCCAGCCTAACTCCAAGTTAGGATTGTGCCCTCATTCAATTTCTCTCCCTCGCTATTCAATGGAGTCAGAGTGGCTTATAACATTTTTCCCCTATGAGTTAACCATCCTCGTTCCCAAAGGGCTCACAATCTTTAAAGGGGGGAAATAGATGAGGCCAAATGAACTTAAATTGACACTATAAATATAAAATCTCTTTTAAAAGAAAAAAATGGAGAGTTCATTTAATTACTAAGTGTGGCCATAGCCCTGTTCAGAGATGGCCAACATGCAAAAGGATACCCAGGGGAGCGGGACGGGGAAGGGGAGTGCAAGAATACGCAAGCAGGCCTTGCCCTCCTGTTAACACAGCCCAAATCTCTACCCCACCTCCTCCCATAAAAAAGCAGTTGTCTGGAGTGATATTATAGAAAGCACGGAAGATCCCCTCGAGGAGGCAGTAGGTGGTGCCGACAGGGACCCTTGGTCTAAGTACATGCAGGATTAACACCAGAGAGGCAGCAGAGGCTGGGCTGCACAGCTGCAGCCACTTAGGAGCTTGTAGCAGGGATATAAGGAGCACGTGGAGGAAGGAGAAGCTGTGGGTTGTAGGTGAGGAGAGAGTGAAGGAAGGAAGGAAGGAAGGAAGGAAGGAAGGAAGGAAGGAAGGAA
>JAJKFI010000027.1:1425452-1439689 GCA_029204185.1 Lerista edwardsae | reverse complement strand
ATTATTATTATTATTATTATTATTATTATTATTATTATTATTATTATTATTATTACACTGTGGTCCATATAAACCTATTCACTTGCCTTGTGTGAAGACAATCTCTACTCCAGGCTATGCTAGGGCTGGGGGGGCAATTCCCCCCCCCGTGGTGGAGTGGCAGTTTTCCATCATCTCCACTGGGGCGATGGTGACAGGGTTCACATTTGTCATGCAGCACATGCCTTTCCGCCCATCTATGCCAGGGCTGGGGGGATCAACCGCCCCCCCCCCTCTGGTGGAGTGCATGTTTCCATCATCTCCACTGGGTGGGTGACAGAGTTCACTATGGCACACGCTGCAAAATGGCAACATGAATTATATAAAGTCCATGATGACATGAATAATACCAAAAAATAAATTCGTAATGTACTAAAATGCTGCTTGACAGATGAAAAACTAATTCTTCAATCAGACAATTGAATGGATGAATAAAAATTTTAATCAACACAAAAATAACATTTGGAAGATAAGTATTGCTGTTATAAATAAAAATCTGCATAAGTCTTTCACATTTCCCTTCCCATGTCCCTATTTTTTGCAGCACAAGTTTATGCAATTACATAAATTCAAATCTGATTATCATGCTGCTAATATGAGGGGAACAACCTCAGATATGCAGATGACACCACTCTAATGGCAGAAAGTGAGGACCTAAAGAACCTTTTGATGAGGGTGAAAGAGGAAAGTGCCAAAATTGGCTTGAAGGTCAACATTAAAAAAAACTAAGATCATGGCAACTACTCCTATCACTTCCTGGCAAGTAGAAGGGGAAGAAATGGAAGCAGTGACAGACTTTACTTTCCTGGACTCCAAGTTCACCACAGATGCTGACTGCAGCCCTGAAATTTAAAGACGTTTACTTCTTGGGAGGAAAGCTATGGCGAACCTAGACAACTTAATAAGAAGCCGAGACCTCACCCTGCCAACAAATGTTTGCATAGTCAAAGCGATGGCTTTCCCAGTAGCAATGTATGGATGTGAGAGCTGGACCATAAGAAAGGCAGAGTGCCGAAGAATAGATGCTTTTGAATTATGGTGTTGGAGAAGACTCTTGAGAGTCCCCTGGACTGCAAGGAGATCCAATCGGTCAATCCTCCAGGAAGTCAAGCCCGATTGCTCCCTGGAAGGACAAATACTGAAGCTGAATCTCAAATACTTTGGCCACCTCATGAGAAGAGAGGACTCTTTAGAAAAGACCCTCATGCTGGGAAAGATTGAAGGTAAAAGGAGAAGGGGGTGGCAGAGGATGAGATGGTTAGATAGTGTCACCGAAGCAATGAACATGAAATTGGGTGAACTCCAGAAGCTAGTGGAGGACAGGGAGGCCTAGCGTGCTGTGGTCCATGGGGTCGCGAAGAGTCGGACACGACTTAGCGACTGAACAACAACAACAACCACAATAAGGGGGGGGGAAACAATCACAAGGAATACATCAAAATTTTAGTGTCCCTGCAGTGTCCAAGAGAACCACAAAGAGATACCCCTGAGCATATAGAGATTATTTTTATTTTCTGTGTTAGTAGTTGCAGGTAATATTCACCTAAAGTTTAGGATTGAATAAATCCTTCTGCCTTGGATATGAAGTTGAATGGACCAAACTGGTTACATTCCTGGTATAGGGCACCCAGAGGCACAGTATGCCACAATAAGAATACTATTAACAAAATATTAATATTTCATTTTACCATTTTCATCCCCTGGGCTGCACTTGCACATTATATAAAATCTGAAAGTGATGACAGAGGTGAACAGAGAAAGCAGAACATATGCAGAGCTAAGAACTTGCATTATACTGGATTAGAGTTTTGGTCCAACTAGGTCAGTATTTTCTACATTGTATTATAGGGTTAGATGGACATGGTGGCGCTGCGGGTTAAACCGCTGAGCTGTTGAGCTTGCTGACTGGAAGGTTGACAGTTTGAGACCATGCAGTAGAGTGAACTACTGTAGCTTGTCCCAGCTCCTGCCAACCTAGCAGTTTGAAAGCAAGCAAAAATGCAAGTAGTTAAATTGGGACCACTTTGGTGAGAAGGTAACAGCGTGCTGTGCACCTTGGCGTATAGTCATGCCGGCCACATGACCACGGAAACGTGTCCTCAGACAAACACCAGCTCTTTGGCTTAGAAACAGAGATGAGCACCACCCCCTAGAGATGGTCATGGGGAACCCTTTACATATTATAATGTCAGGACTCTATCCTAGTTCGTTACAGCCAGGGATTTAACATGTCATCTTTTCCATGCAAAGCCTACGCTGTACCATTACATGGAGAGTCAGCCCCTCATCAAGAGGGAAACTCCCCCAAGCCAAAGTAGAGCTCTATGGCCCAGAAAATTTAGTTTTGCTTAAGAAACTTCCATTTCTTTGTACTTACATTATAAAGGAGCAAGTTCAAAGTGCTAATAAATGTACCATTGTTCTCTCTTACAGATATAGCAGCTGATGACCTAAAATAGATTTAGAAAGCAAAAACTGTTGACGGGATCAACATTTGGTAGTGAAATGCTGTTTGTTGTGAAATCGGTTCTTGAGATCAGTTTTTGAGACTCACCACAATGAGTAAATTTTTCTGCTTCAGTTATAAACGGCTATACATTGAAATTTACAGCAGAAGCTCTGACAGGGCCCAGAAGTAATGGGCACTGCTAAAACAATGAATCAGGCAAATAATTAGCTAAGAGGCAACGAGATGGAGGGGGAAAGAGCCAACAAACTCAACTCTCTACATCTCCCTGCTCATAGTTGCTCATAGAAGAGCACTTGCTTTTGTTATATGTACGTGCTGAGTATGCTGGCGGATTAAGAGGTCCACCAGTGTTCTGTGCAATCGGCCACTGTGCAATCTTTGACTGTCTGTGGAGCATGCCCAATGGTGCAAAGGTCAGGAGCAGCGCACTAGCAGCAGTGCCATGCAGACCGGCCATTGGTATGGTTGTGGTGGCAGTAGGGGATGATTGGGGCAGCGATGGATGGTTCGGGGGAAGGATGGAGGCAAATTATGCAGCAGCTACTTCTGGCAGATCTTAAACCTCCAGCCTGGCCCTCCTTGCCCCCCCCCCGCTGCACTTCAGATCTATGCCAGCAAAAGAGCTGGTGTTGGTTTGTATAGGTCCATAGGGGGCCAGGCTGCAGCCAGAGAAGTAAGCAAAATTTTCCTGTGCTTATCTTTTCCAGCCAGCCTGGTCCCCTGCTGGAAGGGGGTAGGCTGCCTGTCCTGACTGCTGTCCGCTGCAGCAGTGCCTGATGCTTCTCCTAGCCCAACCCACCAAGGGGGCAGGGAGGCCCTGGGCTGCTGTGGTCCCCCTGGGAAAGCCTGCTGGCTGGGATCCTGGCCGCCTCATGTATGCCTAGTGGGTGTAGCCCCAGACCAGATCCCGGACACATTTTTTAAAAAAAGCTCACTTAAAAATGCAAACTGTTTACACTGACAAAAGGACTACAGGAAGAGTAAGGTCTACAACTTCCAAGATGGCTGCTTCAAGCTTTCCACAACTCACCTGACAGCAGGTCGTGACGAGTAATGGCATCTAAATGATTTAGCAACAGGTACTCACTTTTGATTGGCACTTGTGTCGGGGCCCACCACCGGAAGTGAGGTCATAGCCAGAACCTAGGAACCACCCCCAGGAACTGCCGCGCCTCCTCGGTAGGCCGCGCGGCAGCCCAGGAGAAGGCCCAGGAGTCCCAGGCCTTCTCCGGGGCCGCTGCGCTTGCTACCAATTCCCCCCCCAGGAACCGCCATGCATCCTCGGGAGGGAGCCCCAGGCAGCTTACCTGCTCATGCTGCTGCTGACGTCGGTCTCCCTTGTTCTACTGCCTGCCTGCCTGCCTGCCTGGCTCTGAGAACTCAAACGTTGCAGGGGGCGGAGCAGAATGCTGACAGAGTCGACGAGTGGGCGGGTGAATGGGCGGGGCCAGCCCTAATCCTAGGAACGGGTACCCGCATACCTGCTACATGACATGTCTGGTCGTGATCCACCAACTGGATCCCGACTCACAGTTTGAGATATGTTCATGCAATGCATCCAATACATTGGCTCAACCCAAAGAACCCACTTTAGAAAATAAAACAATTCTCATTTTTTAAAATACAAATGTAGTGTTTGTACTTACGAAGCAAGTTGTGTATTGTTGACCAGATATTCCAAAGGATAGCTACAACTAAATTTATATAGAAGCCCTGGTAAATAGCTGATGATCGTTGGTGGATCTGGGGTATCTATATACCCGGAAACATTACCTATCTGCACTGTTGACACGTTGCCATATGCATTAATTCCTGGAACTGAGGTTACCTGGTTGGAAAGGTATGGAAGCAGAAATTACTGGAAGCAAAGTCTACAAGAAAAGAGAATCTTTAAAATAATATAGAAAGATACTAAAGTTTAGCTGGACAGCCTGATTGAGGGTGCAATCCTAACCTGGAGTTAGGCCAGCACAGTGAGGCCAGCAAAGTTTGGCCAGCACACAGAAGTGTGCCATCCTCCCTGTCTCCAAGAGTGGTCCAAACATGCTTTACGGTGTCCCTTGTGCTGGCCAAACTTTGCTGGCCTCATTGTGCCAGCCTAACTCCAGATTAGGATTGTGCCCTTAAATATTTACTGCACCACAGACCTTAGTTAAGACATTCCAACCACCTTTACTTGCACGGCCTCTTGTAGCCCTTTTCAGACATTAATCCATTCATTTACTGGCTGAGTGTAGTCCAGCAAGCTGGAATGGGACTTTCCAGTGTGCACTCAGTCAACCCATGCAATTTCTATACATGGGGATAAGTGTCTGAAGAGGGCTTCAGTCTTCCAGCCTTCTTTAACCATGAGAGCTTCAAGCACGGCATTTTGACAAATGGAAGCAATAGATACTCTGCCACTTCTGGAAATTACATCAAGCTCTATGGCCAGTTATAACACTTTACAAACACTTTAGTGCAATCTTCCAGGCTGTCCACATTGCCGAAGTCTTCATCAGCAGCTGCCATACAGCATTACAAGGCAGCTGCAGAAAGAATAGAAGAGGGAGCCAAGCTTTGTCTGCCAGCTTGTTGGATCAACTGTCACCTCCACTTCCACAAGGCACTCTCTCAGCCAGCATATGCCTGCCTTGGTTCTGAAACAATGCAGATGACTTACTCGCTGTGGATCAAGTTGTGATATGGATAGGGAGAGGATGAAATATAATCATTTTTCTCTTGGTGAAGAAGAGTAGTCTACTCCTACAGTACCTAACTCCCCCTGCAGTGTGTGCTATATCCCACGGGCACGTTTCAGGCCTTGGAGATCTTCTCTGCAGATCTGTACTACTTGGATCTGCAACATCTACTTTGCTGACACAAGTCCAAATTCGAACCAGAAGCCAGTTAGAAGCCAGGCATTGCTGCCACCGATCCCCACCTCAAACCACCCTCTCCTCAATCCCTCCCTGTTTCACCCAACTCCCACCCCTGCTGCCATATGACATCTTTCTGGGGACACAATCCCAGGAGCCCATTTGCATCGATGCAACATCATGGCACCCTTGTGTCAGTGCTACAACTCCCTCCTGGTGGGAGGCCAGGAGTGGGCGGGGTGGGCGTTTCTGGGTGGGTGGTGGGTGGTCCGGCAGGCGGGCTTGGGATTCGGCCATAAGGCCAAATCCTAAGCCTCATCCTCAGGCTGCACGGACCCAATTTGGGCCATGCGGTCTCCAATTTTGAGGGCACAGATCCAAGGAGCCCATAGGGGAGGCTTGCACCTCCCCCCATGCAAGGGCACAAATGTGCTCTTGCACCAGGAAGGCTCCACTCTCCCTGGAAGCAGCACTGGATACAGTGTAGGCCCATCAGCCTGCCTGTGCCAGCGCTGCTTAGGACAGGGCTGTGGGCTAACAGAGACCTCTCACACCATGGAGGCTGGCTCCCCGGTAATGGTCTGATTGTCCTCTTACCACGAAAGACCTCCGCAATTCACCACCACCACTATCTGCATAGGATGTAGCAGTAGCCATTTTGGCACCACTGCATTGTTTGTTGAGGGGAGGAATGGATACGATTGGGCTGTTGGTCGTGACTAAGGAAATTTTTGATACAACCCACTATGTTTCCACTATATTGTGCTTTATGTATTGCCCTCCACAATGTTACCTGCTTCCCAATAGCCTTCATAGAATCGTGCCTTACCATTAGAGCATTTCCACAGGCCTCCAAAGTGCTAAGATTGATGATGAAAATAACCACGGCTGGAAACGTGTTGTTGTTTATAAATCCTCTACAGTGGGAGTCCCCGTGTTTCCCATTTAGTGCCAAATCAGTTTCAGAATAACCGGAGAAAAGGACAGTGCAAAAATTAATCTTCATAGTAATTGTTTGTACTCCACAGTAGACACTGATATCTCGTTCCGCTGTAGTAAAAATACAAGGGAAACACATTGACGAGGTTACGTTGGTTTGTTTGTGACGTCTTGACAACCAAGTACGGAATGCAACATACCAAACAAGAATAAAGCTGCTATAAAAACAATGTAAAAGACAATACTTATTGCTGAATTAAATAATTGGATCTTTCCCTGGTAGGATGGGAAAAAGTGGATGCCACAGCTGAAAAGTTCTGTTCCAAGGGCCAGCTGTATTCTCAAGAGATCAACAGCTAGATTCCCCCAAAACCTCAATAAAACAACAGATGAATGTAACAGATATTTTGTAGGCCATTCTCCACTCAAAATGGCTATGTAATGTGCAGTGATGTTCCTATAGGGGGGAAACCACCATCCTAACCTGGAGTTAGGCCAGCACAGTTAGGGCAGCAAAGTTTGGCGGCAATAGGCCACCATAAAGCAAGTTTGGACTACTCTTGGAGTCAGGGAGGATGGCACACGTCTTATGTGCTGGTTTCTCTGACTCAGAGTGACTTCAGAGTGACTCCAACATACTTTCCTGTGTTAAGAATGGCTCAAAGACTTTTCTCTCTGAGCAGTGAATGGCTCTGGAGGCAAGCGGAAGTGGCTCCATTACACAGGAGCTCAGGCTTCTGCAAGACTTAGAGTGCAATCCTATCCTGGAGTTAGGCCGGCACAGTTAGGCCAGCAAAGTTTGGCCAGCACAAGGGACACCATAAAGTATGTTTGGACCACTCTTGGAGTCAGAGAGGCTAGCACACAGATGGGAGTCATCTTCCCTGATTCCGTGAGTGGTCCAAATGTGCTTTATGGTGGCCCTTGTGCCAGCCAAACTTTGTTGGCCTAATTGTGCCAGCCTAACTTTAGGTTAGGATTGCGCTCTTAGAGTCCCCCACCAGTAGACAAACATAGAACACCACCAGTAGACAAACATTTAATGCAGCGTTCTATGTATTAAACATTAGTATAATAATATACCTGACTTCACAATAGGCGCAATACTAACCAACTTTCCAGCACTGACATAGCTGTGCCATTGGGGCATGTTCTGCATTCTGCTGTGGAGTTGAGGCCTCCCCTACTCCCCTTACTTCAGAGCTGCATTGCCTTTACCCTGGTGCTGGAAGATTGATTAGGATTGTGCCCTAAAAGATACCTGTAAAAGCTTTTGAGCAGCCCCAAGTGATACAATACACGAACTGGAAGTATGCAAGGAAACCTTTATACAAACAGTTGCCTCTGAAAGCATACTACTGATGGAGGAAGCACGTTTTTCTCACAGCTATTATAATGTAGAATTCAGGCACATATGAGCAAGAATTCAGAGCATCCAATTCATTTATCCTGAAAGTGCAAACAGCACTTACTATTAGCCATTTGGAATTCTAATCAACACAGGAAAATGGGTGACGGGGGGGGGGAATCTCTCTGATAACATGAGCTTAGCACTGCAACGAAAAAGGCAAGCAAGGTGTTAGAACTATTAGCGAAGGGATCAAAAACAAATCAGTGAGTACTGCCGAAGCATTAGAGGGGTTGGTAATACCTCCACGTTCATACCTTATTTGTTTAATAGAATTATAGATCATTTTCCCAAATTAAAATCTGCACAAAGCAGGTCACAATACATCAAGCGATATAAAATCAACACACAACCAAAATAGGCAAGCCCAGCTGTATAAAGTCATCATGAGAGCTAAAATTAAGGTGTAAGCTAAAAGCCCAGCCAGCAATATATGTCATGTCCACAATAAAATCGTTGAACTGAAATCCATTAAAAGCCAAGCAGAACCTATATGTTTTTAGGGAACAGTTAAAGATAGACGGTGCTGTCACCACTGAAAAGGATCTGCGTCTGGTCATTGCAAACTGTATTTTCATCAGTGCTAGGCCAGAGAGCAGGGACCAAGACAATGACCTAAGGCAGGGGTGTTAA
This sequence comes from Lerista edwardsae, assembly GCA_029204185.1. Classification (NCBI taxonomy): domain Eukaryota; kingdom Metazoa; phylum Chordata; class Lepidosauria; order Squamata; family Scincidae; genus Lerista; species Lerista edwardsae. The sequence continues at coordinate 1,431,342 of JAJKFI010000027.1, read as the reverse complement.
ACTCGCTTCATATACTGGGCAGGATAGCTTTTATGGTGGTTTCAGAGCACTGGAAGTGACATCATTGGGCAGGAAGTGATGTCATTAAGCAGAAGAATGCAAGAAATAAGCACTTTGTTCTCACAAAGAAGCTCATTAGCTGCAAACGACAGAAGAGAAAATGTGCAAATCATATTCTCAAGCCCAGTTATCATGCGGGCTGCCCTTTCAGCAGGGCTGCTTTTGTTGCAGTGTCACCACAGCTTAGCAACTGAGAGGTAACCTGCAAAGGGACACCTTGGCTGCTGAATGGTCAGCCTGCATGATAATTGGGCTCACCCATCACCTTGGCAGTGCCTCCCTCTGTCACTCATCTTGGTCTACCCTTTTCCCCATAGCATTCCTTGCCTTCTGAGGCCTCCTTCTGTCTCCCTCACAGAGTCTCAGCAGAAGCAGCACTGCTGAAAGGGAAGCACTGGGAGAAACCAATTGTCATGGACAGAGGCAGAGGGAGGGTGCTGCAGGGGGTGGCAAGCGTGACGGTCGAAGGCAGTGGCGAGGCACAGCAGTGTGGAGCTTTTTGGCTCTCCTGCCCTCCCTTGTGCTCAGATCGCTCCTTAATGAAGCAATCCCGGGCACAGGGAGGCGTGGCCTGGTGATGCAAGGGGGTGGGGCAGCCACGCTGGGGACAAGGTGACATCACTCCGCCCCCGGGCACGCTCTGAGTCAGGAACAGCTCCGGTCACAGAGACCAGATAAAGAACTTGTGGGGTCCACATCTGACCCACAGGGCTTATGTTTGACAGTGCTTATCTAAGGACTCCAGTAGATGTACATAGGAGTGAAGACCACAGATCACATGGGGCTTTAGTGGACATAAACAGCAACTTGAATTGGACCTGGAAATAAACTGGGAATTCTGCACTTGATACAAAACAGGCATGAATATTTCATGCCCATTAGCAATATGGCTGCTGCTCAACCAGCTCACAGATAGACTGTGCATGCACAGCAAGGCGTTTGCAGATCCTCTTAATGTTGCATGGCAGACAGCTTCTGGGATTCCTTGAAATCCTGGAGTTATGTATTTAATAGCAAAACAGGATGCATCATAATCAAAAGCAAGCAAGAGCAATGTTCTAGCAATGTCCAGCCATTGTAAGAGAAAGTAAATGTTGAAGATAGCGGAACTTCTGTTAATTCTTCACATATTGTAATTATTTCTTGTGCTGTACTGCATGGCTCATTAATTTAAATAACAAGAAATTTATTATATCTCCTTAATGATTTAGCACTCTAAAAGTGCTGGAAAAATGTTGCTATTTCCACTGAGGCTGACAAGATGAGTTGTTGTAGTACATATTCAACAACATGAAGAGATTGGAATGGCTAACACAAATATACTGTTATTTTCACATATTGTAAAAAGATGGTAGTTGTTCCCAGATCAATTTAATAATGGTTTTTTGGGGGGGAGGGAAACTTTATCAGTCCAACAATCCACAACTACAGAACTTTTTGGTGCAGCTGCATTGGTAGGATGGGGAAGGATAGGATTTGGCCAACTCTCTTTAAGCACCCTACTTCCACTTCCAGTCATAATGGCTAACATAGGGTGTTTTTTCTGCATCACTTAGGTAGGTGATTGTAAAAAAAATTCACTGGGAGACAGGAGTAATCTTGAGTGCATAGAGTTGAAGTGAGTGGGGTTGGGAGCAGGATGGGGAATATCTCCATTTGGCATAGCAAGGCGCTGTGCATGGGGGAGATAGCAATTGGTGCACCACTTCAGGCACTGAGAGGGGTCAGCCCTCTTTGGCGGTTGGCCTTTAGCGGTACATAAATAGCCTACAGCCTATGGCAGTTTCCTCTCCTATGATCATTATGATCTAAAGCAGTGGTTCCCAAACTGTGGGTTGGGACGCACCAGTGGGTCGAGAGCCAGTTTCAGGTGGGTCGCAAAGCACCTAGAACAGCCATATTGAAAATATGGGAAAATGGAATGCTGCAAAGGAAGAGGTCTGTGTTCTTATTTTGCTAGTGTCCAGGCTCTAAATAGGCTTTTTTTTTTTCCTTTCTGATTCACTTTGCTATTAAAAAATGACTGAGAAATAACCCAACTTATTGGTGCATTCTCAGGAAAGCAGCAAGCTCTGATGTCACAATGATAGCACTTCCAACCATAACATCACTTCTAGTGGATCCAGGACAGATGGTCATTCTAAAAAGTGGGTCCCAGTGCTAAAAAGTTTGAGAACCACTGATCTAAAGATTACAGCCTTATAGGATGCTTAGTGCATAAATGTTGGGAAATCCCCAAGCATGCAGTGAGTAGCACCACTATGGCTAATTTGATAATAAAAATTTAATCACCAGTATTATTATCCATTTTATGGAATCAATAAAGTTGTAGATGCATAATGGAGTTGTATTTTTGTGATGCATTAAATCACCAGCTGAAATGAGAACCAAAGTCTCAAGTCAGCACTACTTTTATAGACTTTGGTGCATAATCCAAAATGTAATCCACTGTGGCAAAGACGTTGCTGGGAATGTGAGAGGACTGGCTTCAAGAGCAGTCATCCATTCACCACCAAATAATACCGAGTTGGAATTACATGCATGCCAGTTTTTTGAAGTCTCTTTCTGAACAGAGGCAAATATTCAAGGTAGCTTCAGCCGTGCAGACAAAATAGGCATGAAAAAATACATGTACATTTCTGGAAACATAAGAAAAATATCTCATGGTATTATCTACTTGAATGGAAAATGTGCTCATAAAATTGCCATAATATGCTTGCAAAACGCTTGCAGTTATTATTATTTTCTGTATTTAAACATGAGAGCTGGTTCTAGTGTAATAAGATGATTTTCTAGCTATTAGAAATGGCAAAAATAGAATAATTGGATAGCATTGCCAGAACCATCAATACGAATGGACATGCTGTGCAATTTTAAAGTTTGCACATTGATAAGATACATTGTGTTCAATGGGAGTTACTCCGCCCCTCCCAAAATGTGTGTAGGATTTTAGCTTTCATTATCATTGCTCAGTTGAGCTGAACATTCACAACTATTCCTATTTTATTTGAACACAGCCAGCACTGATGGCTTGCAGGGAGAAAAGCACACAGACAGAAGTTTTATCCAATAACTGAAAAGGAGTGGGCAGGGGAAGAACGTCAACTTTCCTTTTGCAACAGCAAGATAGCAGTGTATGCAGCCAGAACACTTGTTCCTGTGGCATGCCACACCAGTAGCATTGGGCTGAAACACCATAATCCTATGCCATCTGCTCTGAAGTAAGTCCCATTGAGTTCAATGAGTGTGTACAGAATTGTGCCTAAAATGCTTGTCATTATAGAATCATAAAGTTGGAAGGGACCTGCAAGGTCACCTAGTCCAACCCCCTGTCTGTAGCAGGAAATCCTCCTAGAGCATCTCCTGTCAAGTGCATGAAGGTCTCCAGTGAGGGAGAACCCACCACCTCCCTTGGCAATCGCTTCCACTGTTGAACCGCCCTTACAGTCTGGAATTTCTTCCTGATGTCCAACCAGACTCTCTTGCAGTTTGTATCCATTGGACCAAGTTCTACTGTCAGAGGCAGGTGAGCGTAAATTTGTCCCTTCTTCCATATGACATCCTTTCAGGTACTTGAAGAGTGCTATCATATCCCCTCTCAACCTTCTCTTCTCCAAGCTAAACATACCAAGTTCCCTCAACCTTTCCTTGTAGGACTTGTTCCCAAGCCTTGATCATCTTCATTGCTCTCCTTTGAATCCGCTCCAGTTTGGACACAATACTCCAGGGGAGATCACACCAATGTGGAGTAAAACAGAACCACAACATCTCATGATTCAGAAGCTACAGTTCTATTAATACATATATGTATTATAATGGATGGATATTAATTATAATGGACTCCCAGAGGATAGCAGAAGTGAAGGGCAATGTTTCCCTGTGAACTATCACAGCATGTCCTCATGGGGTCCCTGGCTTGTTCCTCAGCTTTATTGGAGTAAATGTCGGTATTGATTTCAATGGGAGAGAGCAAAGTTGTGTACTCAGTTGTGATAAACTGTATGTTCTGGTTTCCCAGGATTTGTAATCTGGGGGGGAGGGGCATCAGATTTTGCCTTCCACAAACAGTTTATTTACCTAAAACATTTAGATCCTAGCTCTCCACATAAATGCTCAATGCAGCTTACAAATCAGAATAAAACGTAATCTATATTTACTACATTTTGGGTTTGTTTCCGCTTTTCATAAGAAATCAAAGTGGAAGTATAATAACAAGTTAAAAATACATTAACGCGTAGACTACAATAAAAACAATATCAAAAAGCAGCATGCAATAAAAATCAAACCAGCAGTAAAAACATAATGCAACATTTTGTAAATCCAATAAAATGCTGTTCAAACACCATCTGAACAACCACAAGAATAAGCCCAGCAGCAAAACAATAACATCAGCAGCAGCCAGGAAAAGGCTTGGTACACTAAAACATGGTGCCAAAAAGATAAAAACAACAATGCCAGTTGGATCTCTATAGAGAGGGCATTCCTAGGCTCCAAGGGTATTGGAGCATCTGGCATCACTAGGGTTGGTGTTGCCCAGTGTAGAGGGGAGGGAGCAAAATGGGATGAGGGAGGGAGGGCTGTGATGGATAGAAAAGTCTCTGGAGCCCAAGTTTACCAGGCTTCCCAATGTGGACCACAAGGCACCTTGGTGGGAGTCGGCCTCCCTATCCACAGCACCAGATCTACCTGTCTGGGGGTGCAGGGAAGTTCTCCCCACTCACAGGTTCAAGGTATATATAGCCACACACACACCTCACCATCAGCCATGACAGAGGAGGCTCCAAACCCCAAATCTATTGGTTTTTTACTCCATATTTTGCTCTCCTCCTTTGGTGTCACCCTCAATGGTGTCACCCAGGGCAGTTTGCCCACTCCGCGCCCTTCTAGGGATGCCACTGCCTGGAGCAAGGCCTCTGATAATGATTTGAGCAACTAGAAAGGTTTGTGCAAAGTTCTTTCAGCTACCTTGATCCCAGGTCACCAAAGGCTTTGAGCAGTGCTGGCACGAGGTGGCTGATAGCCCTGGGCCAAAACCCTGCACACAGCTCCCCATGATGCTCCCTTCTCATTTCCTGATGGCGCATTGAGCACCACTGATGCTACCAGTAGTGACAATCCAGGGGATGGCCTGCTAGATGGCGCTCTCATAAGCATGAGCCCTGAACCTGTACCCAATCTGGCCAAACCCTGACACTACACTGGTTTTAAAAGGACAATAAAGGATAAAGGTTTCCCCACGACCGAATGGTCTAGTCATGACCGACAGTAGGGGGTGGTGCTCATCTCCGTTTCAAAGCCTATAGAGCCGGCGTTTTGTCCGAGGACAAGCTTCCGTGGTCAAGTGGCCAGCATGACTATATACCGTAGCGCACGGAACGCCGTTACCTTCCCACTGAAATGGTCCCTATTTATCTACTTGCATTTAGGTGCTTTCAAACTGTAGGTTGGCAGCAGCTGGGACATGCAACGGGAGCTCACTCCATCGTGCAGTCTTGAACTCCCAACCTTCCGGTCGGAAAGCCCAGCAGCAGCAGTTTAACCCACTGCACCACCACGTCCATCAAAAGGACAATACAGCACTGTAAATTGTGACCAGCAACATCCAGGAGATCAAGTTTTTAAAATAAAGGTGATCTTTGCAGCACATCCCTGTTGACAACCTTACCACTATATTATGGACCTGCTAAAGTTTGTCAATGCGTTCAAATGCAGGGCCATTTGCAACACCATATAGCTAGAGGTGTGTGTTTCCAGTAAAATCAGATTATAGGCTAAGTATTATTGACTTTATTTTCCTGGGCTCCAAGATCACCGCAGATGGTGACTGCAG
>JAJKFI010000027.1:1412584-1425052 GCA_029204185.1 Lerista edwardsae | reverse complement strand
ATGGGGTCGCGAAGAGTCGGACACGACTTAGCGACTGAACAACAACATTATTGAATGCAATGGGCTTTCTTCTGAGTAAAATGAATTGCACCATTTTTGAACCCCTCTATATAAAGCTGTCCCACCTTGACATTACAGAAACATGAAACACAGCGGCCCAGTCAGTCTCATTGAGAGATGCCCCCCCATTGATGACCACATACTCCCCAACATAAGAAGAGCCCTGCTGGATCAGGGCAAAGGCCCATCTAGTCCAGCTTTCTGTATCTCACAGCGGCCCACCAGGTGCCCCAGAGGCACGAGACACAAGATTCCCTTGCACCCGGTACTCTGAAGTAGCCTACTACTAATGTAAGGAGGTTGCACAATCCATCATTGCCTATAGCCCACAATGGACTTTTCTTCCAGAAATCTGTCCAATCCCCTCTTAAAGGCATCTAGACCAGATGCCATCACCACCTCCTGTGGCAAAGAGTTCCACAGATTAACTACCCGCTGGGTACTTCCTTTTATCTGTTTTAACTCTCCCAACCCTCAGTTTTAGCGGATGCCCCCTGGTTCTGGTGTTTTGAGAGAGGGAAAAGAACATTCCTCTTATCAACTTTATCCCTTCCGTGCATTATTTTGTATGTCTCAATCATGTCCCCCCTCAGGTGCCTTTTTTTTCTAGCCTGAAGAGCCCCAAACGCTGCAGTCTTTCTTCATAAGGGAGGTGCCCCAGCCCCGTAATCATTTTAGTTGCTCTCTTCTGCACCTTTTCCAGCTCCACTATGTCCTTTTTGAGGTGCTGTGACCAGAACTGGACACAATATTCCAGGTGTGGCCTTACCATCGATTTGTACAATGGCATGATAATATTGGCTGTTTTATTCTCAACCCCTTTTTTAATTACCCCAAGCATGGAATTGGCCTTCTTAATTGCTGCCGCACACTGGGTCATTGAATTGTCCACCAGCTCAGAACCCATAAGCCTATAGGTGAAGTTTTGGTTTTGGGCCCCAATGTGCATCACTTTACACTTATCTAAGTTGAAACGCATCTGCCATTTGGCTGCCCATTCCCCCAACTTGGAGAGATCCTTCTGGAGCTCTTCACAGTCCCCTCTGGTCTTCACCACCCGGAAAAGTTTTGTGTCATCCGCAAACTTGGCCACCTCGCTGCTTATCCCTGTCTCCAGATTGTTTATGAACAAGTTGAAAAGCACTGGCCCCAAGAAAGATCCCTGGGGCACTCCGGTTTTCACTTCTCACCATTGTGAAAATTGCCCACTCTCTGTTTCCTGGCCCTCAACCAATTCTGAATCCATAAGAGGACCTGCCCTCTTATTCCCTGACTGTGAAGTTTCTTCAGCAGCCTTTGGTGGGGGACTGTGTCAAACGCCTTCTGAAGATTCAGGTGTATGATATCCACAGGTTCACCCACATCCACGTGCCTGTTGACCTTTTCAAAGAATTCCAAAAGGTTCGTGAGGCAAGACTTACCCTTACAGAAGCCATGCTGACTTTCCTTCAGCAGTACTTGTTCCTCTATGTGTATTAGGATTTTATCTTTGATGAGGCTTTCCACCATCTTACCCAAACAGACGTTAGGCTGACTGGCCTGTAGTTTCCAGGGTCCCCCCTTCTCCCTTTTTAAAAACTTGGCGTGACATTGGCTATTTTCCAATCCTCTGGCACCGTGGCTCTTTGAAGGGACAAGTTGCATACTCTAGTTAAGAGGTTAGCAACTTCGTTCTTTAGTTCCTTAATAACTCTTGGGTGTATACCATCTGGCCCTGTTGACTTATTTATATGTAATTTATCAATTTGATCTAAAACATCTTCTTTATTAACCATTATCTGATTTAATTCCTTAGTTAGGAAGGGCTGTTTGGGCTGCGGTATCTGCCCAAGTTCTTCTGCTGTGAAGACGGACACAAAGAATTCATTTAATTTCTCTGCGATATCCGAGTCCCTTTTTATCTCCTCTTTCCCTCCCTCACCATCCAGTGGGCCATCTGCCTCTCTGGCAGGTTTCCTGCTTCTAACATATTTGAAGAAGCTTTTATTATTCCCCTTTATGTTGCTAGCCATGCGTTCCTCAAACTCTTTCTTGGCCTCCCGTATCACCTTCTTACTTGTCTTTTGCCAGAGTTTATGTTGTTTTTTATTCTCCTCACTGGGGCAAGACTTCCATTTACGGAAAGAAGCTTCCTTGCTCTTAACAGCTTCTCTAACTTCATTTGTCAGCCATGCAGGCACCCTCCTGGACCTTGTTGAGCCCTTCTTTCTTTGCGGTATACACTTCCGCTGGGCCTCTATTACTGTTATTTTAAACAGCCTCCAAGCAGCCTGGAGGGATTGGACTCTTTTTACCTTCCCTTTCAATTTCTTCCTAACTAGCCTCCTCATCTGAGGGAACTCTGCCCTTCGAAAGTCTAGGGTTCTTGTGTCAGATTTGCTCTGCACTCTTTCCTGGACATGCATGGCAAAACCAATCACAGCATGGTCACTGTTCCCCAATGGCTCAGTAACACTTACATCCCTAACTAGGTCCCAAGTACCACACAATATTAAATCCAGAGTCACCTGTCCTCTGGTGGGCTCCATGACTAGCTGCTCTAAGGCACAGTCATTCAGCACGTCAAGGAATCTGGTCTCTCTTTCTTGACCAGAGCACTAGATGACCCAGTCGATATGAGGATAATTGGAGTCCCCCATGATTACAATCCTGTCTCTCTTGGTCACTGCCCTGATTTGTTTCCTCATTTCAAGGTCACCTTCAAGTTTTTGATCTGGAGGATGATAGCACATCCCCACTATTACATCGCTATTACAGCCTGGTAGTTTAACCCACAGTGACTCTATGGTGGAGTCCAGCCCACCTTCAGTTTCTACTCCGCTGGATTCTATCCCTTCTTTGATATAGATGACCACCCCTCCGCCAACACACCCTTCCCTGTCCCTCCTACAGTTGATACCCTGGGATTGCAGTATCCCACTGGTTCTCTAAATTCCACCAGGTTTCCATTATGCCTATTATATCAATGTTTTCCCTAGCCACCAAACATTCCAGTTCCCCCATCTTTGCTCAGAGACTTTGGGCATTTGCATAATAACACCTATATATGGGGTTCCCTAAGGAGGGACTCTTTTTTGATCCCTTTTCCCCTCCTCTCTTTCTACTGGACAAACTGTCACTTACGCTCACATTTGAAGTTCTATTTCCTACTCCTCCATTACTCTGTGGTAACAACAACAACAAAGCTTGCTCCTTCATATAGTTCCACAGCAGGATGAGAGAGTTTGACAAAGTAGAGTTTGACAGTGACAGAACAGACAAAAGAACATATTTCTTTACCAAGCATGTCATTAGTCTGTGGAACTCCATGCCACAGGGTGTGGTGATAGCATCTGGCCTAGAAGGGAATTGGACAGATTTCTAAAAGAAAAATCCATCACAGGTTACAGGCCATGTTGGGTGTGTGCAACTCCTTGGCTTCAGAAGTAGGCTACCTAAGTAAGCCAGGTGCAAGGGAGTGACAACAGGTTGACGGTGTCTTGTGCTGTGTGCTCTTTTAGGCATCTGGTGGGCCACTGTAAGATACAGGAAGCTGGACTAAATGGGCCTTTGGTCTGATCCAGCAGGGCTCTTCTTAAATCTAGCAATTTTCAACCACTTGCCATGGCATATTGGTGTGCCATAACAGTGTGTAGGTATTTCATGGGAGTTTGGGGGAGGGTCATATATTATTAGGGCTATTGTCGGATCTGAGCCCATTGCTGGCTGTGCTTTGAGCCTTATCAATTGCTTTGACAATTTTAGTGCCTTCTCAGTGTGCCGTGAGATGAAAAAGGATGAAAATTGCTGATCTGGAACCTTGGGAATGACTAGAGATTTAATTTACACAGTGTACTGAGGAAGAATTGAAACACATTTTATTTCATATGTGATAATAAGAAGCCTAGCTAAGGACGACATTTACAACGGCACATATTGCAGATTTGTAGGAAGCTTGAAACTTTTAGTGCAAGCAGCAGCTTTTGCTGCAAGTATTATAAACTACTTTGGCAGAGGACTGTAAATATTCTCCAGGAAACAATCCTACACAGGCAAGTGCTACACCACCACAAAAAGAACAAATTGGAGTGATTTTGCTCATGCTATCCTGGACAAATAAAAGAACAGAATAAAAGGATGGCTTCAACATTTGGACTGCAGACTTGTGCACCTGCCTCTAGAAGTTAGCACCACTGAATACAATCATACATTGCATTTCTCAGTAAACACCCATAGGATTGTGCTGTTAATTTGTCCCTCCTGAGAAACCATAGATTAGGAGAATAAAATGCCTCTTTCCCAAAACAAAGATATAGAGAGCTGATGTAATGGAGAAGCGCTAAGCTGCAAATCAGATCTTCCCTGGTTCAAAGCTCACCTTGCCATGAACTCACTAGATGACTATAATGACAAGCCATAGTGCCATTTTTACAATTTTAGGATGATTGACATTAAGTGCTTACCTTAAAGGGATGTTGTAAAGAAAACCTCAAAATAATACATGTGAAGTGCTTTACTTAGGGCCCAATCCTATCCAGATTTTCAGCACTGATGCAGCCATGCCAACGGGGCATGTGCTACATCCTGTGGTAGAAGGGAATAACAGATGCCTCCTAAAGGCAAGGGAACCTCAGAGCTGCATTGCAATTACAATGAAAGTTGGATAGGGTTTGACCCACACTCAGAAAGCACTATTTAAACACGAATTATTATTATTATTATTATTATTATTATTATTATTATTATTATTTTCTCTCCAATCCTAACTTGGAATCAGACTGGCTCAGTTAGGCCAGCAAAGTTTGGTTGGCACTAGGGACACTGTAAAGAGCATTTGGAACACTCTCAGAGTTAGGGAGGATTGTCAAACATACTAAAAGTCAAACATACTTTACCGTGTCCCATGTGCTAGTCATACTTTCCTGGCCTAACTGTGCCAGTCTAACTCCAGATTAGGATTGAGCCCTCAATTTATCTAATTTGGGTTCCCAAACTGAGGTACTTGTTGAGGTTTATAACCTCAGTAACGTTAAGAAAAAGAGTTATAAAATGGATGTCTTGTTATTTCTAAAAAAGGTCAAGCCTCAACATAAAGAACTGGCCTAATAGCAAATGTTTTACAGCTGTGTAAAAGAACACCTGAAGAGTAATTAATGAGGCTAATGAATAAGCATTAAGGGTGTTCCTAATTGGATAAAGCCAAATTAGTAATGGACATTCATTGGAATAGACTAGAATAAGAAGCAACAACTTCTAGTATACTTGTGTGCCTCACCAACAAGTTTGCAGCGTAGCATGCTGTCCTTTTTGACTACATTTTGATAAGTGCTTGGAGACTTAAGATATTTTGTTTATTCCTTATGGAACTTATTTTGCTTATGCATTTTTGTCTGTCTCTGTTTTTGTACTGTCCATGTTTAAAATACACTAAGACTTTTTTGTAATTAGTGTTTGTGGGCAATTTTTATTTGAGCTTCAGCATTTGGAATTTCTAGGCATGTTGCCAACAGTGCCTTGTTTTCTCCGGGAGAAGAACTAAGCAGATAAGATAAGCCTGAGGGAAGCATAAGAAAAAATACTTGCTTTTACCTTCCCTCTAAAAGAAACTCATATTCATCTGCTGTTTTTTGAAATTATTATTAGTCCTCCACAAAACCCCCACTAATTATTAATCGTAAAAGTACTTGGATTCACTAGACTGATTTGCATTTATTTATTTGTTCGTTTGCTTGCTTGCTTCCCGCAATGTATATGCAGACAAATTCTGCAAAGTCATCTTTTGGCAGAATATGTCTACATGTACATTGTGGAAAGTATGTATATGTCAGAATCAACAATAAAATGTCATGTGGCTTTAGAAATTTAACTGACAGCGCAATCCTAAGGATCGCACAGCGTCAGCGCAATGGGGTTGTGCCAATGCTGCCAATTGGCACCCCTGCATCAGCGCTAAGGCAATAGCACCTGTCCTGTTGCACCCGCGCAGCACCTCCCTCTCATCGGCCAAAGTCAGCCAGCGCAAGGAAAAAGCCAGACAGAAAAAGCCAGCCAGCGCGAGGGAGGTGCCATGGCGGGGTGACACAGGGATTGGTGGGAGGGAGGGAGAATGTGGGCGGGACTTGGGTGAAATGTGGGCAGGCTTGGTGGGTGGCTGAGGCCGCAAGGCCCCGATTTGGGCCACGCAGTCTCCTCAGATCTGCGCCCGCTCTTTAGCGGGCACAGATCCGAGAAGCACATAGGGGAGGCTGGAGCCTCCCCTATAGTAAGGGAGCACATGCTCCCTTGCCATGGGAGGCTTCAGCCTCCCCCCCCACCCAGCGTTGGATATGGCACTGGCTGGCCGGCCTTGTCATTCCGGCGCTGGGCATAAGATTGTGCCCTGAAACTGAGCATAGTCTACCTACCTGGATATGTTCAAACTGTCCACTTAAATGAAGTCATTGTGCTGGAAAGTGGATCAGGTCTGGGATCTTTAAAGCTTGTGACCCACCAATCTGAAAGCAACCCACCAACTACTTCTTGCTGATAATCGCTTCCTGTGTCTCATGTTCTCATGCCCATATCTTACCTGTGGCCCAGGATGGCGCAAGCCATGGGGTGCCGGGCAGCGGCGGGGCACTATTGTGCGCGGTCCGAGCGAGACTGCATGGTTTTCGGCCCTCCTGCCCGCCCACACTTCCCTTATGCTCAGAAATACGTTTCCGGGGTAAGGGAGGCGTGTCTGAGTGACGCGCGGGGGCGGGGCGACGTTCGGGGGGGCACGGTTTCCATGGGGCGCGCTCGAGCCTCCATGCGTGCCTGCCTGTTCTGTCTGTAGTCTCAGGCAGGCAGAAAAAACATGAATTTACAGGTCACCAGAGCTGCAGGCCTCCATCCGAGGAAATTGTGATTTTGCTGTTAGTTTTTATTCATTAGTTGAATTTGCTGTTGCTGACTGTTGTGCTTTTTTTTTTAATCTGCAATTGACCTGCTTGTTTTTGTTTTAATATGTGTTAGACTGTAAACTAGACTGAAGATGCACATAATTCATGTGAAGGTGGGATAGAAATTTTGTATGCAGTATGAATGAATGAATGAATGAATGAATGAATCTCAAAATCTTAAATAGAATTCTCAGCTCTTGCAATTTTAATATGTGATAATCAAAATCGAATTACACATTATGTTAAGCATGTGACATGGGATGAGCAGAATCAGAACCATGGTTTGGAACTTTAACCCTTTGCCCCATCATGGTCCTCAATCAAAACATGCCCGCTCACAACTACTATGTCGATCAGGAGAGAGCCTTCCATGGGGCCAATCGCATACTGAAGGAACAGCTTGTAGTTTTGTCCTAAGGCATCTTGGTTAACAGCTACTGATAGATGCACCTTTCATTCATTTGTTACCAAGCCACTAAGGAAAAATTTTACCACTGGAAAGAAGAACTCCATTAAAAAAGATCACCAACAATAATATACTTGCTAAGTAAACGGACTGCAGAAGTATTCTAAACAATGGGCTCAAGTACTACATTTCTTCTTCAGCATAAGAAAATGAAGTGGTTTTCTTATTGTTTTGTTGCTGCATCTACATCTAGCTGGGCTGGTTATCAAGTCAGAGGAATTTCACTCACGAGTCATTGGTTAATGAGAAGTTCCCTCCCAAAGAACGCTTCATTTACTTTGAAGCTGTGCGGTCTTTACAAATAAGTGTTCCTTGAAATCGTGACAACAAAGGTCTTGCAATTAATCTGTTGCAACAAACACTTACCAGGGAACCTGCTATGTAGGTTGGCATCACAATTGTATCCGTTGAATTGTGCGTTCACTGACAGCAACTTCATAGACAGCAGAAGCAGCAACCATACTCGTTCCATGGCAAAGCCTAGTGAAAACAGGCAGGCAGTTATTTGAAATGCCTGTATGGATGCCGATTGCCACAAATCAAAATCATTGGATCAAATGTGAAATACACAAATCCATAAGCAGGTGATGGAGGAGCAGCCAGGATGAGAAAGGATCCCCTCCAGACGCAATCCTCCCATCATTGCCCCACTGGGACACTTATGGTTTCTTAGAAAAGGCACTTTTCACATGTACTTTTCCTGTTTATTATCCATCACTAGAGGTGTCCTTTTTCGGTTTTATTTTTTCACAGATTTCGTTTTCGGACAAACATGAGAAGTGCAAAAAGTGGGACTATATGTTTTTATTCCAAAGGAGCATTTTTATAAATTATAATTTCTAATTTTATAAATTCATAATTATAAATTATAGTGGCTTTAAAAGTGTATGAGGTAGGTGATATAGGTGGTGTAGTGTCAGCCGATGCAGCTACACGTATGTAGAGGTGATGGAGAATATGCAGAGATGTTAGAAAAAGATTTTTATGCAGATTTGGTTTTTCTTTTTTTCTTTTTACAAAAATGAGAAATGCAGAAAGCTATGTGCTTTGTTTTATCACTTAAAAAACCCACCTCTATCACTCACTCCATATAAAAAGCTGTATATCTATCCATCTATTCCTCTATCTGTCAAAAAGGCAGTGCCCTCCTAGATTTGCTTCTGTTTATGTTCCAGACAGTAGCATTAATCTGAATCTACAGTTATGTGGGTTTTGTTTAACAGGGGTCTCTAAACTTTTTAGTATGAGGGCCACATTTTATATTTTACACGTTTACGGGCTAAAAAAAAAAATCAGTGTTATAAGATGCTGTGGGCCAGATAAAATATTGTAGCAGCCGGATTTGGTCCCCGCGGCCATAGTTTGGAGACCTGTTTTAGAAATCTAATGTAGGACAGTTCCCCCCCCCCCCGAAATGCTCTTTGCACTGCCCCTTTTTTCTGGTGTCACTACTGAGGCTGAGTGTTTTGGCCTGGTGTAAAGATAAAAGAATAGCTGCTAATCAAAAGCTGGCAAGTGGAAAACCCACAGCATAAATACCTTGGCCAAAACCACAACCCTGGCCTGCATACATGGGCATTGTTTTCATGTCTTGCACTCAGCTTCCCCATGCTTTGGTCTTTGGCACTATCTATATCAGTGGTTCCCAAACTGTGGGTTGGGACACACCAGTGGACCGCTAGCCAATTTCAGGTGGGTTGCCAAGCACCTAGAGCAGCCATATTGAAAATATGGAAAGATGGGATGCTGGCAAGGGGGAGGGCTGTGTGGTTGTTTTGTTTGTGTCAGTGTTGTAAATAGGCTTTTAAACTTTCTAATTCACTTTGCTATTGCAAAATAGCGGAGAAATAACCCAAATTATTGCTGCATTCTCAGGAAAGCAGCCAGTTCTGACATCACAATGGCGGCACTTCCAGCCATGACATCACATTTGAGAACCACTGGCCTAAAACATTTGAGCTATTTCCTTTCCGACGTTCTCTGCTGAAATCTTAGGCTTAAATGACACATTACATAGAGTTTCATTTTTTTCTCCAGTGGGCTTAAATGTACGTAATGTTGTGTTGGATCATGAGCATAGTAACCAGGCAGATCTCTCCCTATGCCATACAAAAGGATTGATGGATCACTATTATTAGTGACTAGCTCCAACAAAACAGAACTGAACTCCACTCTGCAGTATTTGACTGGTGATTATGACAGTGACAGATATTCTGTAGTTCATTTTGTCTCCCTTGTAATAAACTCTGTTTGATTTACAGTGCTTTTCTTCATGAAAGATCAATTTTTTTTTGTCACACTAGCTGTGTCTTCAAGATTCTCAAACTACAAAGCTAAAAGTGAAACTTTTGCTCCCATTATTCTTCATATATTTTCAGTGTTCCACAAAAAAGACATTGGGTAAACTATCACGTACATTCTCAGAACATTCCTCAGTTCTGTAATATTGTTTATCTAGTTATGAAATAATATTGGAACAAAATATAGGTAGCTTTAGCCATCCAAGTCATAACTTTTTACAATCTGATCAGATGCACTAAACCACTGATCAAACAAAAAAAACTCAATTTTGGATTAAGTTTCTGCTTAATAATTTGCCTGCATGATCATTCTCTCATTGCTGAAAAACTTCCAGTTGTTGCAATTTAGCAATAACATTATGTCACTTTGACTATATAGACTGCCTTTGGAATATATTGAATAGAACTAATGCCATCAAAAATAGGAATTTGTATTTATTTCTAATATTAATCCTGCATGAGTGTATTAATATAAATTTTATAGTGAGAGAAAATACTGTTTTCTTGTTATTTTATTGTTGTTAGATCATATTTTTTTATTTCAGTATACATAACACAACATACATCGACTGTATACAGCATTACACATTACCACTTATTTAATGACTCAATATATGTCATACCCCCCTGGGAAAGATATGTTATAGGCATTTGTGAATCTAAATTCACAGTAAGGTGTTATCTTACTGAAAATACAGTGATTTTGACATGACCCTATAGCAGTTCCTTTCACTTTCCATTCTGCACTATACACTATAGTTGCTGTTAATAATACTCAGGCAGAGCCAGGAGAGACTTTGCTATGGTTATAATAAAATTCCAAGCACTTTAATAATTGGGTGCTTATGAATTTATCATTGAATGAGCATCAGATTAAAATTTCAGTTTTGTGCATTGGTTACGAGTTTGAAATTACAGATTGAAACCAAAACTGATAGCATAAATCACCAGAAGAAAAGAAAGGGAAAAAAGTAAAATTATTTCAAGAGCTTTTAACTTATCAATTACCATAAATCTATAGCAAAGTACTATTCATTTTAAATTTGTAGAAAATAGCCTGGATTAATTTACGATACATTGAATTGTTCCCAGTAAAACAAAGCATCATGCATTATCCTGAACTTATCTCTGCAAACATGAACCAATAGGTTCCATTTGGAAATAAACTTTCATTTAATTGGTTTCCATTCCTGACTGTAACCAGATATTAGTTGGTTTAGCAAGAAGAGCTGCTTCTTACACTTTAATCAGCTGGTTGGTTAATGTTTTTTTCAGCAACAGCTAATGCCAAAGTGGGCAAGAGTTAAAAGATGGATTATAAATTGTTGATCATCTACCAATATCATTGGTTTTACATTCCCCCCCCCCCCCCCCCAAAAAAAGATTATCGAAGGCCCACTGGAATATAGGATATGGGATTACTATTACTAATATAATAGATTATAATTCTCTGTTTGCATTCTGCAATATGGGTACATATTCCTGCCAACCACTCCCAAACTTTATAAACTCAGCCTTATGGAATAATCTCATAAGCATGTTTACTCAGAAGTAAATTTCATTGATTTGAATAGCACTTGCTTCTTGTTCAATACATGGAATTGCCGTCTCAATTCTCTCTGTGCTTTCACTTTGACCTTGTCCCCAAAACATATGGCATGCGACTATATCAATAACAATCAAAACAACTTTTATAATAGTTAGGTTGCATACGTCCAAGTAATGTGCATTTCCATTAGTGACAATAATAAAATAATGTAAACCATACATCACTCCAAATTCAGACAATACCATGTTCTTCAACCTTGCAATGATAAGCTTATTGCTAGAGGTGAAATAATAGAATTATTTTCCTACAATCCTACGTTTCTAAACCCTCTTCCTAAAACGTGGTCTGATAATTTTGTATAGCTACTGCTGGGGAGAACTTCAGCCCAGAAGTGGTGCACATGGGGAACATCTAGGTATGATCCTCAGGAGGACGGTTCACTGTTCACTGAAATTTCCCCTTCTCCCACAGAGCCTCCGGTGGCTGCTTGGCTGCAGCAGGATACAGCGGTAGCTACCTGGCGGCGGCTGCACTCCTGAATATTCGGGCAGTTCTGGATTGGGCTGTAAAAATGAATGCACTGTACCCAGGTACAGTTTAACCTGTGGACCATCAGCCCTAGGATCTCAAATTGGGAATCATCTTTGCCACAGCGCCAGGAATGCAATTGCCTGCTACAACTACATAAGAGAAGACAGAGTGGTGATGGCATCTGGTCTTGATGCCTTTAAGAGGGGATTGGACAGATTTCTGGAGGAAAGGTCCATCATGGGCTATAAGCAATGATGGATTGTGCAACCTCCTTACAAAGGTGGTGGGCTACTGGTATCGGGTGCAAGGGAGTGGCAACAGGATGCAAGCATCTTGTTGTCTCATGCCTCCCTGGGGCACCTGGTGGGCCGCTGTGAGATACAGGAAGCTGGACTAGATGGGCCTTTGGCCTGATCCAGCAGGGCTCGTCTTATGTTCTTATGTTCTTATGAGTTAAACTGGGCTGAATAAATCAGTAGTATAACTGAGCGGTAATACAGACTATATACATTCTCCAGAATCATCCAGTGACATGGATTGATGCAGATCAAAGTAAATATGACTTTGTTTCCATTATTCTTGATATGCTTGCAAAATGAACTTATCTATATCTACACACACACACACACACACACACACACACACACACACACACACACA
>JAJKFI010000027.1:1392509-1412574 GCA_029204185.1 Lerista edwardsae | reverse complement strand
CACACACACACACACACACACACACACACACACACACACACACACACCCTTCATTAACTACAGAGGGTAGGTGCAATTAGATCATTGCATAGCCTCCCAGTTTCAGCTTCCGCATACAGACTTACCTTCAGAAAATGAAATTTCCCAAAAGCCATGTGCAGTTTGGCTGCAGTTAAATACAACCTCTTTGAATCCCCCACAAGTATGTAAAGGCTTCTGTTGAAGAAACATGCAAATTCCCTTCATTCCCTAAACCTTTAAAATTCACCTTGTTCTCAAGTTTTTACTGACAAGCTGGAGAAAAGTCAAATTTTATAGTGAAATAGAAAAATGATTTCTGTACGGAATGCATTTCTTTTGCATCTCACTCAAAAATCATACTGGACCTCAAGAATCTTTGAGGTCATATGTAAAGCAATTTTTGAAATATGCCTAGTCTAGATCTGGAAAAAGGGGGAAAATGTGCCATTTGTATTTTATTGTATTTTACCATTTTACTACATTATTTTACCAAAAAGAATAAGGTAAGGTTTATATGCCCACTTTGGTTATTCTCAGATGAATAGGAAAACCTTTTAAAAGTTCCTGTGCTATTCTAAAATATTATGTGCTATTCTGTGGAATAGAAGGATTTTAGTACAAATACATGTCCCGCTATAATGTGTTAAAAATGAAGGCAGAGTCATTTTAAAGAAACAAAACACAGTAATGTCTCATCATTTTTATGATATGAGACAATGCTTCCACTGAACAAATGCCCTTCAATGGCATGAAATCCTGGTAAGAAATCTCACTTATCCACATTTCCCATTTGAATTTATCCAATGATTGTAGCAAGTGGTAGATCAACACCCTAAACTGCCTATGATGATCTGTCCCAGCAGGATGGAACCCTTTTATTTGCAAAATGTGGCACTTGATCTCCTTCAGCATCGTAAAACGGACTCCTGATGCTTCTCGAACCAAAGCAACACCCTCGTGTATGGGGCTGGATTTCACCAAATGCAATCCAAGATGAAAACTCATGACCTCTCACACTGGAACCCTGTCAAGCGTTTATTTCACCTGGTCGGTAATCAACTCCCAATAGCCCAACTAGAGTTACCCATGAATCCATATCGCCAGACAAGCGATACAAAGGAAACTTTGGAAAATACGCACATTCCTTTGATGTGCCCCAAAACTACCTTGGAAGATTTTAAATGGCTTTCCATGAAGGGCACTTACCCAAGTCCCCTGTAGCTGTTGAGTCAGCTGTACTCCATGTGTCCTGTACTGCTGCATGTAATCAAGCGTTGAGCATCACTGCCCAGCACACCTGTTTCAGAAAATACTCCAATTCTGCTGATGAGGAAAGAGACACTCATTATGGAAATTCTTTTTTTAAAGTATGCCTGGAAGTTGGATGGGAAAATCTGCCAGTTCTCAAAATGCTTAACAAGCCTGTTCATCACCAGACTGAAATCTGAGTAGGTTCTTTATGATGGCTTTTTCAGTCCCGTGGCCTCTTTTTTTTTTTTTTTTCCTTTTAGCTTTTGATCTCCAACTTTCCAGGATACAAATATTTCAAGAGGTCCGTGTGGGATGAGCAATCAATCTGGAGATATTATTCTGTCATCGGCTCATTGAGGGGAAATCTTGTCTGCTCAGCAACACCAAAAAAAAAAAAAAAAGGAGGAAAGAGGCCAGCTCAGAGAGAGAATTGGTGGCTAACCTGCAACGTTCTCAGTGTCCTTTTGTGCTTTGTGAGAAATATCTAACTAATACCTAGCTTTTTCCATTGTAGCCGTACTCAAAAAGTGAGAGCAAGAAAGAGAGAGAGAGAAATGTTCATGTTGAGATAAAACGCGATATGGGATGCCATCCTGAATTCAGAAGTCATCAAAACAATAACCACCAACAAGTTGTCTATACATACAAAGCCAATGGGAGACAATGGGAAAGATCAAGCAGCTCGAAACTGGATATTGGTTTCCTCTCTCGGTTTGGTTTTAAACAACTCAATGCATATGAAACGTGGCAATAAAGCAACAAATCAGAGCAGATGGCAAACAGAACACTTTATCCGTGAAGGACAGGAAAAGACAAAATAGGATTCGGGTATAAAGGATTAGGTTTAGGTCAACTGACTAACCATATTTATAGGATAGGCTTTAAAGCAATTGGAGCAATTGATCCCAATTGGGCCCAGCACTTTAGCCCCCCCCCAGACTACTCTAGTCTTTTATGCAATTTTATATTAAAATGGGCTTAGATCCATTTGGTCCATTAACTCACATTTGCTTTTTAAATGCCCATTTTGATTGCTTTCCATTGTACCATAGAGATATAAAGTCTAGAATAAAATTGTATTTACATCTCTAAGACTCTACAGACCTTGGCTATGAACCTGGGGTTCTGCAAAATATGTTTCCAATTGGGCCCCACTTATCCTAAGGCTGGCTCTGCTAGTCACCATGCCAAAACAGATACTTTGTACTGTATATCGTGTCAAAAATGGTATTGTCGCCCTGCTAACTGGGACAAGAGGCACTTTTTCATGTGGTGATCCTCTTACTTGTCCTTCTTCACCCCAGCACAATGTAGTGGCTATTGCTGAAGTGGCTGTTTTCTAGTGGCTGTTGCTGGTTGTGTTCTGAATTTTTTTAGATTGTGAGCCCTTGGGGGACAGGGAACCCATGTAACGTTATTTTATTTTATTGCCTGTAATCCGTTTTGTGAACTTTTTGTTGAAAAGTGGTATATAAAAACTGTTGATTGATTGATTGATTGATTGATTGATTGATTGATTGATTGATTGATTGATTGATTGATTGATTGATTGATTGTAGACCAGTTTTGAGACTGGTATCCAATTTAAAGAATTTGGGCTACATTCTTTTGTTTTTACATTTCTTAAATCATTTAAATTTTACTTTCCATTTTTACTTTTTTGAAGATAAGTAAGCTGCTTAAATCATATGGGAATCAATGCAATTTATTGCTGTTTTTATTTTTAATTAAGTGTATTAATGTACTGCTCATCAACAACAAATTGTCTTAAAGTGACTGGCATAACTAAAGGAATTAGAAAATACTTCCCTGTCCCAAAGGGATTCACAAACACAATTGTGAAGGATTTCTGCTTTAGACTGAAGTTCAGTAAGGCACATGTAGAGATTTCATGAGCACACATATTGCCCCTCCTGCTCCCACACCCTTAAACTTCTGAATTCAAAGATCTGGTGTAAAATTAAAGGGAAAAATTAGCACAGATGTACCCCCTAGCACAGTGGTATTCAAACTTTTTAGACTGGGACCCACTTTTTAGAATGGAACTCATATTGGGTGCCGGAAGTGAGGTAATTAATCAGAAAGTGATGTTGTGGCAGGAAGTGACATCATCAAGCAGGAAGTGCTATCATTGTAACATAATAAAATGACACTCCTGAAATGCAAATTGGCATTCTTGGACTGCAGCAATTGTACAACAATGAAGTTTAGGCCAAAATATTATGTAAAAGCAATGAATTAAAAACAAAATTTTAAAAAGACCTCACTTGAAAATTCAAATGTTAACACTCACAAAAGGAATATAACAAGAGTAAGGTCTACAGTTTCCAAGATGGCTGCTCCCAGCTTTCCGTGACCCACAGTTTGAATAACACTGCTCTAGCAGTTCTTGTGCCAAATCCTCACATTGGTCTTTGAAAGTAGGTAAATTTTTGGTTTTGTAGAGACAGCTTCTGAAAAGAAACTACAACAGCATAACAACCCTGCAGCAAAAGCACAATACCATGTTTAGACTGGCATATACATCACACTACACATTTATGTACTACAGCAGCAACTCTTTGTATTCCACAGCTCGCAAGAATCTGCACATAATGGATTTGAAATCTAAGCAGAAAGCACAATCCAAGCATGCCTTTAGATCATTGGACCACTTTGACATAATAAAAGTTCCATAGTCTGGTAAATTTTATGGTAAACAATTACCAACCAATCACTGCAGGAACCCGAGGATATTCTCATTAACATATGCAGAATCTTGTATGAGTAAAAGATCGAGTAAAATTTAACTACTCTCCCACACAGTAATTACAGTGATTTCACCAAGCAGAGACATTGCAGAGCAATAGAGAGGAAGGGACCAAAATGTAGAATAATTATTCACATTTTTTAAGATCTCCATTTAAAGATCCACTCTCTGCATGGAAGGAATCAGCCATGGAATATTGCTTAAGTATCATAAACAAGTTTATTTAGGGCACCTTTTACCCTTGAGTAGATTTAAAATATGAGAATCTTCTGATTTTATGGTGTCATTAGTATAAATATTTTCGTGCCATTTGGTCCCTAGCGGAGGTTATTAAAAACATAAAATCATTTTACAACACTATCCACTGTCTCTCTCCATTAACATCGACGTGAAATGTGCCGCCTCATGCAGATCTCCAATTACATTTGGTGAATTTTCCTTCTGGCAGGAGCACAGTGGAACCCTGGACCCTGTAATATTATCTCTGCCTTCTGTAAAGCCACCAGCACAAAATATAGATGGCAATATAGGCACATACAAGCCCTCGCTCCTGCATAACTAAATGCACAAGATAATTATAGTACGCCTTCAAACATATAGACTAGTGGTTCCCAAACCAGAACCGGAAAATGGTGATTCCCCTTTAAGGGGAATGGCCAAAATAGCCAGCTCAGAACTTTGCTATCTGAGCCACAAATTGTTCTGAAGGTGAGGGGGAGAGGGCACGTTACACAGGAGCTAAGTCTCCTGCAACACTTAGGGCGCAATCCTAAGCAGCGCCGGACTGGTGAGGCCAACAGGCCAGCTCCATATCCAACGCTGCTTAGGAGAGGCACAGATCAGGGCTGTGCAGCCTCCCAAGCGGGCTTAGGAGGTGGCCGTATGGCCACCTCTTAAGCCGGCTCAGGTCCTGCCCCAACCTCCCTCCCCCCCCCCCCACAAATCCCCATGCCATCTTGACACAAGTATCATTGGCTTGAGAGCTTTAGCGCCGATGCAGGGGTGCTGCTTGGCGACCCCGCGTCAGCACTAATGCCGTAGCACTGACACAATGACGTTTCGTCAGTGCTATGCGCCAATAGGATGGCGCTGTTAGTGTTTTGCCCATAGGAACGCCACTGGCATCCACCCAGTGATTGCATCTGTGAGCAATCAGCATTCCAAAGAAGCAAAAAGTTACATCCACAACAGCCTCTGTCCCTGTTGGGAAAAATTGCAGCCATTATCCCTCTGTATGCAATTGGCCTGATACTTCCATCTGTAATTAATCCTCTCAGACAAAACAAAGAAATAATTTAAAAATATTTAAAAAAAAAACCTTACACAAAGTAAGGAACAGCTGAACTACCTAATAGGGACATAATGCAGAGACTCTAAGAAAAGCGTGGTGATGTACTCCAATGGAAATACGAACACCTTACTAAAAAAAAAACATTCAGGCAACTTCTCGAGGGTCACCAATTTGAATTCATGCCTTTCACCCAAGCAGACAAATACCCGAATTCAATTTGTGAATGCGAAGGGGTTCATTTGTCGAAGTGCTTGGAGACAGCGAGAGGTATATTTAATGAAAGAGAATTATCTTTATTCATGAGCATGGTTAGAGGGATTAAGTTTTGCAAAGGGACAAGTGGCACTGGAGGAATCGACATGAAGGTAATGACTCCCACATCCCTTTCCTCACTCAAATGCTTGTAAAAAAAATCTCAGTTCTTCTGTCCCCAAACAGTGCACGCTTGTTAGTCCCATGCTTTTTCACGCTTGCTCCTCCACCTTTGTTTGTAAAGGCAAGATTTTGCAGCATAAAATATTCAGCGGAGGTACTTTCCTGAGGTCTTTCTGGGACAATTGCAAACAGTTATCCAAGGCAGAACAACGTTTCGTGCCTCGCATATCACAGAAACGGAAAGCAAGAAAAAACAACCATTGGTTTGACATGGCTCTCAAAGCAGCCTTATTATGGGGTGCTTAGCTCTGTACCAATACTCACTTTCCTCCATTTCGCACATCCTGCATGCTGTTTGAATGCTCATTTCTGCACTTCATTTGATATTAGAAATTCTGACGCCTGCAAGTGACTTTCCAGAAAACTTTATACATTCATGGCAATTTATAAAACACATCCAGCCAAACTTCTTCTATCTCAGTTTTCCTCTTGACAATTTGGAATGTCGTTTATTGGTACTCACGCCTTGATCTGGTATATAATATCTGGGTTGTTGTTTTTTTCTTTCTTCAAAGCAGATCTACAGTAAACGCATTTTCTCTTCTTTGTATTCAGAACATTTTGCTGGGTTGAGAGAAAAGAAGGCAAATGCTAAAAAGTTCTACACTGAGTTGTGGGGGCCCCCCCCCCCCCCGAAACAGTCACTGAAATGTCACTGATTAAGAACTCCAGAAATGCTGATGCGCTCTTCAAAACACATCTCTGCAAATAAATCTCTTTCTTGTTGATTTAAATAAGAAGTCGTCTAGAAAGAGCTGGTTTTATGTCAAAGTATGTGCCCCATTCTCCAGGATGAAAGTCCTAAACACAGTCATGCAAATAATAGCCTGATCCTGCCACACTGGACACAATCCAGATAAAATATAAGCGATATTTGAAATCTCATTGACTTCAACAGGAGAATTAGAATCTTCAATTGAAATCAATTTGAGTTAGGGCCATATTGGGGACCAAGATGGGGATGCGGGATCAAGGCCAGGAAGATAGTGATGTCAGTGGCAGCAGTGCCACTGATGTCCTATCCCCCTACCTGGCCTCAATCTGCCTTCCGAGATCTGCTCAGACCTGTGCTTGTAAAATTGTTGGCGCAGGTCTGACTAGACCCATTGAGGCAGCAAAGGCGTATTCCTGGGCAAGGGAACTCATGCTCCTGTATCCAAAAGAAGACCTCCAGGACTCTGTGCCTGCAGGATGCAGTGCATGCTCTGGTGGCATGACTGCATTGATAGGGAGGGGATTTAGTTAGGATTAGGCTCCCCAAGATCACAGGCAGCCCAATCCTGAGCTGTATAGCTGCAATGGTAACCAAATGGCTACCATTGCATTCTGTGGCAGCCAGGCAGCCACAGGAGGCTCCATGGAATTAGGGGACATTTGTCCCCTTCCCCCGCAGTATGGGTTCAGGGAAGGTGATGGGTCTCCTTGCCTCTAAGCGGGCAATTTTGCTGACACAGTGGCGAGGGCCTCCATGTCAGGACGTGTGGACCAACACAGAGGATAGGATCCGGTGGCGGGGGTCACAGCTGGGATTACTTCTGCCCAGTTCTGCCCCCTGCCCTGCCCGGAAAGCATAGAACACCAGTGAGCAGTAAATTTACCACTCGCCAGCATTGCATTACCAGCACCAGGCACATGGGACCAGCGCTGCGCAAGCGCTAGCGGTGATGGCTTACCACGGGCCCTGGAGGTGCCTTGCGGCAGCTTTTTCAACAGCAGCGAGGGCATTACATTTGTATCGCCTGCACTGTGGGGCTCAAGATTAGGCCCTCAATTTGTCTGAAACTTGACCATTGGAAGGATGTGATGGCTTGTGAGAGCCATGAGGCACATTATTTAAGAAAATGATCCAGAGGGCTTTCAAAGTCGTACGCTTTCTGCAGAAATTGGCAAGGTCAACTCCAATGGGTAGGGGTGGGGTAGAATGGGATGGTGATGGGGGTGGAAAGGTGAGCGGATCAGGAATGGTGATGGGGCGAATAGGTGGGTGGATCAAGGGAAGGGCAGTGGCAGTGGCAACCATTGAATCCTAATACTCTTCCCAGCATTGAGCCCAGGTCTAGACAAACTTGCACCAATAATATTGCTGGCACAGGTCTGAGTATATGAAGAAGCCCCGCATGGGCTTACTCCAAGGCAAAATTCCATTTCTGGATAGAGCAGGCACTACATTTGTGCCACTGCATGACCACACAAGGTGTTCGTTGCTATTGCACTGAAATTTATCTTTTAATAACTGTTCTATTGTATGAAGTGTAAACTGGTACTAAGTAGGAATCAGATCCCAGGTATCTGATTCCTGAGTTATCAGAAATGTGTTGTTTTTTCAGCTCTTCAACTAGTTTTTTTTTTTTCAGTTTTTTGCAGAGCCAGTGCCTAAATAGTTTTCCAACCTTGGTTTTAACAAAAACAAAAAACAAAAAAAACCTTCTTATTCTCTTATGAGACTTGGTGTTTTCAGAAGTTGGGATAAAGACTGAGATCCTTTTGAGTCTGAAAAGTCACACCAAACTAATCTCTGTTGCCTAACAGCTGAGCTTGTCTTCCTCTTACACTTAGGGTGCAATCCTAACCTGGAGTTAGGCCAGCCCAGTTAGACCAGCAAAAATTGACCAGCACAAGGGCCACTGTAAAGCACTTTTGGACCACTCTCAGAGTCAGGGAGGATGGCACACGTCTGTGTGCTGGCCTCTTTGACATTGAGAGTGGTCTAAACATACTTTACGGTGTCCCTTGTGCTGGCCAAACTTTGCTGGCCTAACTGTGCCAGCCTAACTCCAGGTTAGGATTGCGCTCTCAGACTCAAACAGTCTTTGCTCTTCTTTGGCCAGGAGAAACAAACAACCCATTAGGAACTGAGAGGTGTGGATAGATTCTCCCATTCAGATGCTTCCCAACACACTTGCAGGTGCTGAACGGCCTATCTTGTATTTCTGAGAAAAAAAGGCCATCACAGAGAGGATATTCTTCTCTAAGTGGTTTCCTGGTTTCACATTTTCTGGAGTATAGTGTTAAGTTGCTGAAAACCTACTTCACTGACATGATTGGGAATCCGTTCAACATTAAAGTGTATGGGTGAGTGAAGAAATAATTATCGGACCGAAAATTATGAGCAGTTTAGATCATATCTCCAAGAAGTCTGCCTACATTTTTCTATTGTACTGGGGCCAAACTCTGGGGCCTTGATTATCAGCTTTACTTTCATTCTGGTACAGCTGAACACATGAATAGTCCCCAAAGCTCCTAGAAAAGGGCATCTGCGTAAGTGCCCGAGTGAGACAGAACTGCAGTAAATGGGATGGTACAATTCTGTTTCCATCAGTGCTAATGAGAGCCTCTCTAATTAGCCTTCCGCCCTTTACTTAAGCACCAAATCAAGCAAATCCAAAGGGACATTAACAGGACTGCACCACTGAGGCAAAACTCATCTTGAACTGCCTTAAAATTGGTTACAAAAAGAATGATCTTGAACCTGAATGCAATTGCAGGTTTCAGAGATAATTCAGCCTTGTAGATAAGTATGACAAGTTTGCCAGCCCAAACAGCTGCCTGCAACAACCCCTTGTTATTGTTGTTTGTCCCCTTGTAGGGACTTTTGCCCTAGCCTGGTGACATTTTGGCAGGGTGACATTAAATGCATCTCTATCTTATTTTTCTAAAAAAAAAAAAATCTATTAGTAATTAGTAATTTTTATATTGAATAATGTTTATTATTAATTAGTTTTTCGTGAGTGGCAATATTTAACCATAGAGATTATTGAAATCATGTAGGGAGGGTCAGGAATATAATTAATTTTGCAGCGGCAAAGCTATAAAGTCACGATTGTTTGGTCAAGCAGCAGGGAACACAGAACATAGAGACAGATCATGTCTGAGAATACAGAAAAGGAGAGGCACAGATCATGAGAGAAGCAGATGGTAATTCACTCAAGTGAGACCTCATAAATAGGGATGCATAAATAGCAACTAATATCCCATCTGGTTTGACCCTTCATCACAGATTTCAAAAAGAAGTCCAGATAAAATATTGCTTTTTATTGTTGTTGTTCAGTTGCCAAGTCGTGTCCGACTCTTCGTGACCCCATGGACCACAGCACGCCAGGCCTCCCTGTCCTCCACTAGGTTCCTGAGTTCGCCCAATTTCATGTTCATCGCTTCAGTGACACTATCTAACCAACTCATCCTCTGCCGCCCCCTTCTCCTTTTGCCTTCAATCTTTCCCAGCATGAGGGTCTTTTCTAAAGAGTCTATTGCTTTTTATACCTGGTTGCAAAAAGGCTTTGTTGGCAAGCAGAGATTTATTTAGAGTTGTCAGAGAATTGCATTCTTATAATTCTGGCATGTTTATAGAATTGGGTTTAAAAAAAACCAGTACCTTAACCCAGCCATTTTCAACCAGTGTGCTGTGGCACGGTGATGTGCCTTGAATGGTCCACAGGTGTGTTGTGCAAATTTGGGCGAATGGTCATTTCTTAGTAGGGCCATTGGGGGATGTGAGCTCCACACCAGCAGTGCAGTGCGCCTTGTCAATGGTCAAAACATTGATGGTGCACCTTGACAATTTTAGCACCTTGTCAGTGTGCCAAGAGAGGAAAAGGTTGAAAATCACTGACCTAGACAGACAAAGCGTCTGCCATCCCCCAAGGCAGCATCGTATGAACATAATTACAATGGATAACGTTGCGTATTTCCCCACCACTAAATTGAACACAATCTGCCAAGTGTTGGCATTTTTTTGCAGTTCCAGGCAAGGAATCAACTCAGGAGATTCATTGAGCCCTTGGTAAAAGACAGGCTCAAATAAACTATAGGCCTAACGCCATTTTAAAGGCCTGACTCCATCTTTAAGATATAAAGTCCATCTTGGGTAGGCAGTGAATTAAAACA
Source organism: Lerista edwardsae (assembly GCA_029204185.1). NCBI lineage: Eukaryota > Metazoa > Chordata > Lepidosauria > Squamata > Scincidae > Lerista > Lerista edwardsae. Next base: position 1,401,943 of record JAJKFI010000027.1, on the reverse strand, counting down.
GGCCACAGTATGAAATTAAACTGATAGGAAAGAACACAGAGTCCTCAATCCTAGGGAACTTTTTGGGAGGTTCAGTGGGGCAATAGAGTCAAGGACATCGCAGTGCCAACTGCCACCTCCTAAATTCCTTCTCAGCTGTAACTCATCACCTGTGACTTCTCCACTGTTGCCAGGCCAAGGCAATTAGCCCCTAATTGGGAAGTAAGATTCTAAGGGCTATAAAAATCGCCCTTAAGCTCTTGTTGGTTGTTCAGCATCATCTGGCTGTTCCAGAGATGGCTTGGTTGTTACTGAGAAGGAGAAAGAGGCTTGCTTGATTCCAACGCAACCTGGGTAACATCTGTTTGGCAACTTAGCGTGTTAAGCAATGTTAGTCTCAGTAAAGAGTAGAAGCTTAGGTTTCTTATTTTATTGTTATGTGTTATATTTCATTTATGTTTGCCTTTGGGCCGTGTAACCAACTGAGTTGTGTGTTTTTTAAATGAAGTCTTTTCAAGCTTATTAGCTTGAGTGTGAGTACGTTAAGTTGGGGGAAGTTGCTCAGGGTACTGGCTAAATCCAGGCCGTCCTCAGGCCCGTTACCATTGCAATAGGAACTGCTGGAGGTTTTTTGTCTAAGGTTGTCCCAAGCTCCCGCCTCTGGGTTAAGAGAGGCTGGGGTATTGGAACTACCTTGAATGCTGGTTAAACTCTGCCTAGCAGCTCCACTAGGCTTGAGTCAGCGGGTAATTGGAGTTGGTGGCGTTTTAGCAGATTTCCTATTTGCATAAAGTTTTGTTGTACTCACGGCTGGCCATGGAAAGATCAGACGTTCGGGTACTCAGCAAACGTTTATGTTAAGTGCACGGACTTCCTAGAACCTTGCGCCTCTGTGGCACAGTGATTTTTTCCACCTTGCTACAGTCGCATAGAAGAAACTTACTACTCTCCCCGTGGCTAGTTCTTTACAGTGGATTACTGTGCATGGCTGAGCTGCATCTCTGGCTAGGTGGATCACAAATTGGACCAGTTTGTAGTGTAGTCAATGAAATGTAAAGCAATATGCTCAGTTACTCTTCCACCTTCTCATCTTCATGCTGGATGATTCTGAGCACGAAAAAGTATATTAAGTTGAAGGGGATTGAAAGAAGTACTCTGTTTTATGAGCTTTAGAGCACAATCCTAACCTGGAGTTAGGCCGGCACAGTTAGGCCAGCAAAGTTTGGCCAGCACAAGGGACACAGTCAAGTATATTTGGCGCACTCTCAAAGTCAGAGAGGCCAGCACACAGACATGCGCCATCTCCCCTGACTCCAAGAGTGGCCCAAACGGTGTCCCTTGTGCCAGCCAAACTTTGCTGGCTTAACTGTGCCGCCCTAACTCCAGGTTAGAATGACACCCTTACTTTATTTTGCAAGCCTCATTTTTGATATCAACACGTAATTTTGTCATAAGGAATGTGATCAATATGTCATCAAGATAAAGGAATAATATAAATTGTACTGACCGCTAGCCTTTTTTTACCATCAAACTGAAAATTGAAAAAGGAGGTTTAATTTGCCTCCTGCTCTGTTATCATAAGCTTAATTAGTAGACTACAAAATGAGTTCTGCAAAGAAATAACAAGTTCACAAATTGTGATTTTTCAAAAGTGTATTAATTCTTGGCAATTCTTCAGCACGTCAGGTGAAGTGACTGGGTTGTCTCTTTGATCAGAGACCATCTCACATCCTAATACACCAACTCTAAACTCTGCTTAAATGTGGGGCTGATCAGATCCACAGCATGCTGCCTCAGTTGATATCAGTTGATATCAATCAGTTGCATTGATCCCATTCTGGAAGCACATTCCAACACCTACTGTGGCGTATTGGCTGAGAGGGACAACCTCAGCTCTCCCCCACTAAGGACAAAAGAAGAAGACCCACAACTACACCACCCCCACTAACAGAAGGCTCATTCCAGCAGCACTAGGTGTCAGTAGGCAGTAGCGTCCCTATGGGGGTGGGGCGGAACACTAAGTTTTGCAAGGAGCTGTATCTTGCCATGTAAATTGCTCCTTTCCCTCCCTGTTGTAGCCAATCCTCATGGGAAAAGCAATGCCACAGTGTAGCTTACTGGCTTTGGTGGCAAGGGAGATGGGAGGTGGCAATTTACATGGAAAGATATGGCCCCTTGTAAAACATAGTGCTCCACCTCCGGTAGAGATGCTACTGTCTTGTAGGATTGAAGCATTAGTTTGACTCCTGCTGCAGCTAATACTGCTCAGAGCAAGTATTTTGGAAAAAAATTTCAAGGTAGCACACCTGCTGTTGACATCACCACCCCTGTGGTACAAAAAGCCCTGGCACAATTTGCTTCACTCCAACTTCCCTTGACTACACTTCTGGGCCAATGGGTGGCAAAATAAATAGGCTCCCATTGCCCGACTACCACTGCTGATTCACTTAGATAAGTTAATAAGAACCCAATACTAATGAGAAGATACCAGTTTTCCTTTAGAAATTATTTTGAGAGCCATGTAATTATCATTTCACAGATGTATCTTAAATCACCCAGCGTTTTGTATCATTTTTTTTAAAAAAGCTCAAGATGTAACAATAATGATGGTGATGACAGATCTTGGTTGTGACCTCGTCATTATAAGGATTATTCCCTCCATAGAAAGATGATAGCCCCAGTGCAGGCCAATGTGTAAAAAGAAAGTTCATCTATGGGTGTTGATAGGAGAAAGGCTAATGGCACAATTAAATCTTAAATATTTGTATGATGTATTATGAATAAGGTGCATGAAATCGGGAGATTAAAAAGTGCCTGCTGTTCTTATTGTTTTATATAAGAGAGATTAAGTAGATAGCACGAGACAGATATAATAGTGGCTTGCTAAGTGTAATGATAAAAGCAAAATGCTATTATGCATAATGAAAGCATTATAAGACAGCATGATTAGAGTATCTTCATTCAAACATCCATACAATCAGTCGTTTGGGGGGGGGGAATATTCATGAAGAATTATAGCTCCATTTGAGGATGAAATTTGCTTCCACTCTTTCCCACCCCCAAGCTTTCAAGCTTACTATATTATTTATTTCTTCAACTACTTTAATCAAGAAAGAACCTTAAAAGTCACATTTCATTTGAGACAGTCTAGAGCCTAATGCTGCAGATGGAAATCACAGTAATGCTCATAGCAAAGTGATACACTGGTTTATAATTATTTACACTGTGATTCTTAAGTTTCCTGGGCTTGATTATTGCCATGGCTGCTGCTATGATTTAGGGCGCAATCCTAGCCTAGTTAGGCCGGCAAAGTTATGCCAGCAAGGTTGGGCCAGAACAAAGACACTGTAAAATATGTTTGGACCACTCTCGGAGTCAAAGAGGCCAGAACACAGGTGCGCACAGGTGACAGCAGGACACAACAGCAGCAGCTAAGAATAAGGGGTCTGTAACCCAGCTTTTTATACCCTATGGCAGTGATGTAGCCAGGTTGGCCAGCACCCAGGGCAGGATGATACAATATCACCATCATATTACCACCATCCCAACATCATCGCATTATGCTGCTCCCTACAGAATGGTTCAATTTTGGAACCAAACAGAGGCACAGGCACTTGGGCGGGCCTCAAAGCACTGCTCCCTGCTCCAAACATTCAGGCCACGAGCACAGCACAACCTCGCCCAGCCTGGCAAACCTCCAGATCATGGTGAGGGGCAGGCCACGCGCCCACCCAAGCTATGCTACGCCACTGCCCTATGTTCCCACAGAGAAGCACTAGACCTACTGTGAGATAACTCATTAAGAACATATCTCAGCGCCTCAGTGGCTTATCTGCAACTCAAGATGGGTGCTTGGTTTGTTTTGCACCTTGCCAGGTTGCAGCTAGAAGCTCTTGACTGTTCTAGAGGCCAAGGCCTCAATCAGTGAGCAACTATTGATTAGATTTGGCTACGGTGTTGAAGAGGAAAGCTAGGGTTGAGACCCTTGTTTTATGCCATTACCAACTTTGCTCCAGGTCAGGAAGCTCTCAGGATATGGCTTTAGTTATGGATTTAAATTTGCTCTGCAGTCAAGATATGGACAGTCATGAACTTTTCCCAAAAGAAATGTAGGCAAAGCTTCTCTTATGCCAAAAAGGGGCATTATAACCATGATGAACCAATGTTTTGGCCTTCCTTCAGGCCTGAGACCTGATGTGTCCTGCTACCCGTTCAGTTAAAATGCCACGAGACTGATCTGGGTCATACTCTCCTGGTATGTACATCTCTCTCCTGTATCTGCTTTTGATATGTAATAAAACATGTTGGGACAATGTGGCATGCATCAGAGGGTAAAAACGATCTCTGAGCAATCCACGCATAGATCTTATTGCCATTCGATTCCCAAGGATCTGCTGGACTAAACCTGCACACTCAATAGCTCTTCAATAAAAACCACATGCACATACAGTATCTTATGTTAGCTTCAGCTCCCCATCTGTCACATAGGAATTCCTTTTACCCCTGCATTGAGAGATTTCTTCTGCAGTGTCCATAGATCAGACCCTTGGTACTTTCCAAAGCTTGCTATTTGCTTAAAGTCTAGTTCCAATTTATACTTCCATTTCTTTTCTATGGACTGTATATATTAGTGTATAAGTCATTGTCATGGTTATCCAAGCTTTATCGTCAAGGGCAAGCTTTAAACAAAAAATCACAGAATTTGCTATGACCCATGGATAAGTCAAGGGTAAAACTGAGGGGGGGGGGTTATGAAATTATTTGAAAATGATTTACCAGTAATTGTTCTGAGGCAACAACAGAAAGCCAACAGACATGGAGCCATTTCACTCCATGTACTGGAGGCAGTACAGAAATGGAGCTATTCTCCAACAAGAAGAAAGAGAGAGGAAGACGTTTATGGGAGTTGTAGGCTTTTTGAGGAATGCAGTACAGCACCTCTATAGCAGCAGCACTCATAACAACTACAATTCCCATAAGTACCTTCATCTCTCTGCCTGTTTGGAGAAGAAGGAAAATGGCTACTGGTTTTGTGTTTGTTTGTTTTTGCTAGCTCTTTGTTGGTGCCTGAGAACAATTACTGGTAAGTAAAATTGCTCTTTTTTTCTACCACCTTGCTTTCTGCTTCTTAGCCCACCCCACCCCCAAGCTGCTGTTTCCAGGATCAATTTTCAGGCATACATTCTTAGACTTATACATGAGTATATAGGGTAATTATATTTTTTTAATAAGAACTGAACAATTTTGACAGAATCAGAAATAGTATGTCCTTTGCGCACAATTATCTTTGTGAGCTGGTCTAGTAAAATAAGAGAAGAAAAGATAGCCCAGTTCTATATGAATCGATGCTAGTTATCTCATATGTATGGCAGTAAATTCTAACTGACACGAAAAGATCTAACCAAATGCAAAAAGGCATTGCTCATTTTAAAAACTAGCATTCCAAGGGAGGCTCAGAAAGACAAGTATTTCACACAGGAGTGAATGATACTGCTCTGAAGTGAGCAGTGGAAAGGAGCTGAAATTTCTAAGAAAGTATCATTTCCAAATGCATCCAAGCAATGAAGGAAAAAAAGCCTTAAGATCCATGATTAATTTGAAAGAAACTCAGAAAGAACTGGAGGGTTTCAGTGGTCAGATGTTTCAGCAAAACAAACTGAAGATAACATGAAATGATTTCCAAGTATGTCATACGATCCAAAAACGAAATTCCACAGAAGAGCTACTAATGCAGCCAAAGCATAGATGTCCGCGATGTAGGAGAGGATATCTTCAATGAGCCGGATATCCAAGCTTCAGAAAACAGTCACAATTATGGAATAAAGCATCATTCCCTTGAGTTACAACAACAACAATTCTGAGAGTCCTTTCAGCCACATTGCCAATAAGAGGAAACAGATCAAATGCAAATAGCAATAAACCGATTTGGGGGCAGTATGTACTGCATTTGTAGAATGTGCAAGTGCTTACCGTATTTTATTTTGAGTGTATACATGGCCTTTTAACAATGGCAGTTAATATATATATATATATATATATATATATATATATATATATATAAACCCCTTATATTGAGCACAATAATCCAATAGGGCAACACAGCACTAATTCAAAGGAAGCTGCCTTATACTGAGTTAGCCCATTGGTCCACTTAGCTCAGAGTGCAATCCTAACCTGGAGTTAGGCCAGCATAGTTAGGCCAGCAAAGTTTGGCCAGCACAAGAGACACCGTAAAGTATGTTTGGACCCCTCTCAGAGTCAGAAAGGCCAGCACACAGACATGCGCCCACACAGTCAGCACACCCTGACTGCAAGAGTTGTCCAAATGTGCCAGCCAAACTTTGCTGGCCTAATTGTGCTGGCCTAACGCCTGGTTAGGATTGCACCCTCAGTACTGTTGTCTCTGACTGGCAGTGATTCTCCAGTGTTTCAAACAGGAATGTTTCTCTGCCCTAACCAGAGAAGCTGGGAATTGAACCTGGGACCTTCTACATGCAAAATAAGTACTCTGCCACTGAGCTACCACCCTTCCCAAATCAAAATGCTACCTGTGATTTAAGTGCACAAATTTAAGTCTTGTGATCCAATCCGTGATTGGATTTCCTAACTCATTTAAAGGTTAAAGGGATCAAATTGAGGCTTTGTTGTTGTTCAGTCGCTAAGTCATGTCCAACTCTCCACAACCCCCTGGACCACAGCATGCCAGGCCTCCCTGTCCTCCACTAGCTTCCAGAGTTTGCCCAATTTCATGTTCATCACTTCGGTGACACTGTCTAACCATCTCATCCTCTGCCGCCCCCTTCTCCTTTTGCCTTCAATCTTTCCCAGCATGAGGGTCTTTTCTAAAGAGTCCTCTCTTCTCATGAGATGGCCAAAGTATTTGAGCTTCAGCTTCAGGATTTGTCCTTCCAGGGAGCAATCAGGCTTGACTTCCTGGAGGATGGACCAATTGGATCTCCTTGCAGTCCAGGGGACTCTCAAGAGTCTTCTCCAACACCATAATTCAAAAGCATCTATTCTTCGGCGCTCTGCCTTTCTTATGGTCCAGCTCTCACAGCCATACATGGCTACTGGGAAAACCATCGCTTTGACTATGCAAACCTTTGTTGGCAGGGTGATGTCTCAGCTTTTTATTAAGTTGTCTAGGTTCGCCATAGCTTTCCTCCCAAGAAGTAAACGTCTTTTAATTTCATGGCTGCATTCACTGTCTGCGGTGATCTTGGAGCCCAGGAAAGTAAAGTCTGTCACTGCTTCCATTTCTTCCCCTTCTATTTGCCAGGAAGTGATGGGAGTGGTTGTCATGAGTGCTGGAAAAGGGAGAATGGATGCTAGAATCTGATCGAAGCTGGGATCGTCTATAGGCAAAGCTATTGAATACAGCTATTGAATGTTGGCTTTTCTCCAAACGTCTTGGCTCCTTCTCAGTCCTAATTAGAATACTTACAAGTGCATTCTCCAAAGCAAAAGAGCCCTGAAATGGCAGTGCTTTCATGCTAAGTAAATACCCCTCAATGCTAGGTCTGAGCATTGAGCTATCCAGCCACGTTAAATGAAAGATTCATGCTCTGGAGTCCTAGAGCACCTGTAAGAATGATGATCACACCAGAGTTCAAACTATGAAAAATCATTTCAAAACTTAACCTTTTATTTAAAAAAAATGTGTGCCACTTTGGGGCCCAACAGCAGAAACAGAAATAATGTTATCTGTCCATTATAGTAAAGCCAGCACTTAATTTTTAAAAAAAAGGAAAACAGCATTCAGAAAACAAGCAGTGTTGATACAATACTGTCGACACTGTAGTTAATGCCAGACACATGAGTCTTACTACAGTGGTACTCAACAGAATAACAAGAGCTCCATCTGACGGTGAAATACTCCACTCTGCACTTCGCCTGCATTCATTCACACATTGCTGCCCTGCACTGCCCTTGTTTTTCAGCAATGCCTTTTATGCAATTCTGCTCCCTTCGTGCTTTGTACTGTGGTTCCACATGCAACTTAGAGCACAATCCTAACTGGAGTTAGGCTGGTACAGTTAGGCCAGCAAAGCTTGGCCAGCACTTGGACCAACGTTTGGACCACTTTCAAAGCACAATCCGAAACTGGAGTTAGGCTGGCATAAACTAAGCCAGCAAAGTTTGGCCAACACAAGGGCCACCATAAAGCATGTTTGCACTACTCTCGGGGTCAGGGGGGATGGCTCATGTCTGTGTGCTGGCCTGTCTGACTCCGGGAGTAGTCCAAACTTACTTTGCGGTGTCCCTTGTGCTGGCCAAACTTTGCTGGCTTTGCTTATGCCGGCCTAACTCAGTTTAGGATTGTGCCCTCAGAGTCAGAGAGGCAAGCACAGAGACATGTGCCATCCTCCCTGACTCCCTCGTGCCGGCTACACTTGCTGGCCTAACTATGCCAGCCTAACTCCAGGTTAGGTTTGCACTCTTAATATTGTTGTACCAAATATGCTAGCAGTAAAATTAGCCCTTTTCAAATGTTCTTCAAGTGCACAGAGCAGAGCTATAACCAGGTTGTTAGGTGGGGCAGCCACATTTCTAGGTGGGGCCTGCTCATGAGGTATTCCCCTCTCCACACTTCATCACCTCACCAGCTCCCTGGGAGCTGTGTTGCTGGTTTTCGTCCTTCTCCTCTACTCCTATTCCCTGGTTGTTGAAAGGGTAGAGTGCAGGGAACAGAAGAAAATGTGGATCTGGAGGAGAGTGGTGAGCTAGAGTGGGGCATTTCCTTCCACATCCTCTACCTTATCAACAGCCAGGGAGTGAAACAAGTTGGAGAAGCAGCAATGTCACTACTAGCTAAGAGAAGGGGAGGGGTTGCTTGCCACAGAGGTTTAAATAGCAGTTAGTGGCATGTGTCAATGGGGAAAAAGTTCCATGCTGCATGAAACAGGGCTTTTGTAGTAGTAGTAGTAGTAGTAGTAGTAGTAGTAGTAGTAGTAGTAGTAGTAGTAGTAGATCACTTTTCACCAGGAAGTTCACAAGATGGGTTACATTGCAAAAGAAATGAGCTATGTTTCCCTGTTTCAGAGGACTCACAATCTTAAAAGAGGACACAAAAGAGAAACCAGGAAACAGCCACTGGAAAAGTAATCAAATCATGCTGGGGAGAACAGCAAAGGTTGTTGTCCCCCTGCTCAACATTAAAGAGCCATCATTTAAATTTGTGCCCCTTAACTCAGTCATCGGGGCACATGTTACATGTGAAAGCTGTGTGTGTGTGCAAGCTCTGTCCAGACTATCTGGAACTGCTATTTTGTGCTTTGAGGCAGTGAGCCATAATAACAATAATAACAAGAACAAATAATCAAGCAAAACAACTAAAAAAATTAAGCAATTAAAAAAATAGAAAAGAGAAAGGCAGCAAATTAAGAGGCAGGGAGAGCACTACTGCCAACACACACACACACACACACACACACACACACACACACACACACACA
>JAJKFI010000027.1:1360653-1392499 GCA_029204185.1 Lerista edwardsae | reverse complement strand
ACACACACACACACACACACACACACACACACACACACACACACACAGGCAACAACAACAACATCCTAAAACCCAAATAAAAAGCTAAACAAAAGTAGTGGGTCTTCAACCGCTGTTGGAATGTTGCCACTTTCTTTGGCAGGAAGTCCCAGTCACAGGATATTGCCACAAAGAAGGCCTGTGTCATATCATCACCAAATGAGCCTTCATTGGTGACATGACACTCAAGGGTGCTTTCCCAGCAATTGCATTTGGGGACAGGTGGTCCGTCAGGCATAAAGGCACAGCAGAGCAACTTGTGGCACAATGGAGAAGATTGTGTTGGGCTTCAGACTATAATGGCGCAATCCTAACCTGGAGTTAGGCCGGCACAGTTAGACCAGCAAAGTTTGGCTGGCATGAGGGACACAGTAAAGTATGTTTGGACCACTCTCGGAGTCAGAGAGACCAGCACACAGAAGTGCGCCATCCTCCCTGACTCTAAGAGTGGTCCAAACACACTTTACAGTGCCCCTTGTGCCAGCCAAACTTTGCTGGCTTAACTGTGCCAGCCTAACTCCAGGTTAGGATTGTGCTCCAAGTAGTGTTAAAGAAAACAGTCAGCTCTGATTTCAACAGCACATGAATGAGCTGGTTTCTGGTTTCTGTCTCGTGAAGGGTGGAGCACAACTGTGTACATGTATGGCCACACACTTGTGTAGAGTCTAACACATGGGATAAGACTCTTTGAACATCATGGCAAAGGGCACTGTCACAAGAGCCCTTTTTGTTCATAGCACATAGAAGGCATCACATGTAAATTGGCCTGGAGGATTCTCCGAGGCTACACGTAGCCAAGCCAGACCTGCAAAGCCACTCAAACACTAGATATGCAAGGGTAAATCACATGACATCTCCTGCCCTTTGTCAGAACTTCCAGGTCAGGCTTCACTCTCTGATCTGAACAGCGAAGTGCCTGAGCTCAGAGATGACCTCACCCAGTCCTACTGCAGATCTTGCCACACCTCCTCCATCAGCGGGAGCCCATCTAACATTTAGCACAAGGTTCAGAGAACGCTCTGTAATTCATGTAAATGATCAATCATTACAAGACCAGCCTGTCTTTCCTCAGCACAGACCTTCAGCTGCAAATCTCAGCAGGGCAATTTCTTTGCTGCTGAGAACAGCAGAAAATGATAGGCTTTAGTCATCAGGAGGCATCTCCGCAAGTGCAGCTTAGTCCCTTTGCTTTACACCTGTAGAATGAAGACCAAGATTACAGCTAAAACATCATGATGATGATGATGATGATGATGATGATGATGATGATGCTTTGCCAGCTTGAACTTCAAACCACTCACAGTGGCCAATGCAGAAGCTGAAAAAAAAAAATACTATGATCACAACACATGCTTTTGTACTGAGTCCGAGCATTGGTCCATCAAGCTCAGTGTTGTCTTCTCTGACAGGCAATGACTCTTTCCCAACCTTATGTGGAAGATAAGGGGAGTTGAACCTATGTCCTTCTGCTTGCAAAGCACATACATAGGCCTGGAGGCACATCCCCATGAATACATACTTACTCCCTCCTCCCCCCTTAGGTTCAATCTCTCTCAGTACCTTCAACACACACTTGCTTTCTCTCCCCTCCCCGCTCCAGAAATAAATAAATAAAACCTCAACTCTTCTTCCCTCAAACAGAGCTAGGGAGAGCTCGGCAACAGCCCCCCCCCCCGAGGTAGCTGAAAAGCTGCCTCTCCTGGGGCTTTTACAGAGCACTCCTGGGGCTGCTCCTCCCTCCCCTGCCCAGTCCTGCCTCCCCCACACCCTCCCCAAGCCCTTCCCATGCCCACAAAACCCACAGCTTTGGTCCAGGGCGACACTTACCTCAGTCCAGCAATGTGATCTTGGCACAACCGAAAGGGGCAAAAGTGAAATGTGGCAAAAGCAAAAGGCATCTGTCTGTCTCCAGGGGACTCTAACTTGTCTCTGGGATTCATTCAGCACACAGATTCTGTGTACCATTTTCATCTCTCCCCTGCTCCAGGCGGAAGCCTCAACAGAAGGGGTAACCGTATGGCCCAGGAAGGAGTTAAAAAAAAGTTTAAAAGTTTCAAGCCCTACAAATGGGTCCTACTCTCATCTGACCTTGGCAAATTCTTTGACACCTGCTGGGTTATCTGTCGCAATCTAATCTCCTCCGAAGGCAAATAAAAATCGCATTGCTGTGAAGAATTGTTATGAGCCATGAGATAAAGTAATTTTTGGCAGGAGCTGATTTAGCATCACCCTGAGAGATGGTTTGATTTCATAAGTTTGATTTCATGAGAGAAATCCGCTCTTGGGAAGCCGTAGCCGTGCCCCTCCACCACCATTGAGGCAACATTCCCTGCAATTATGCTCATGTTAAGGACAGAGATCACAAAGGAAAAAGTAAAGCCAAAGGGTGCAGATAATAAAAAGGCTCACCTTTTCATGCAGTAGACAAAACAAATATTTCAGGAGAAGCAAATGGTTCAGTTTATTCACTGTTATTACATTGGTATTGGGGGGACTTAAAGTTGTAGTGCAAAATGCAACCAGATGCACCGATACCTTGCCTTTCTTCCGTCATGGGACTCAAAACACCACACAAAAGGTGGTGTCCATTCTGTACCGATCTGATCAGCATTCGGTTACCTTCAGCAAAGTGGCTGAATCCTGTATCTTCAGGTCATGTCCTGGGACAATGGTCAAGTTAATGGTCGAGGATGTTGACAAGTAAAGATGTTCTGCTCTTTTTATGGTTATCATTTTGTTTTAATTGATTTTAATTCTTAATATGTTGTTTTAAATGGTTTTAACTTTTGTAAACTGCTTCGGATTTTAGAAAAGAGGTATATAAATCTAATAAATAAATAAATAAATAAATAAATAAAGGGTAAAATGGAATATCTTTCACCTGTTCCCAAATGAGGAGAATACAATTAGAGCATTTTAGGATAACTTCTCGATGATCTGTTTTCCTGGTGGAAACTCACAAAATTATCCTCTTGATTGTCAATGTTCAAGCTCCATTCGAGTCTTTTTGAGATGAGGTAACAATAGCTGGGATAATTTCAATGGGAGTGAAACTGACCCAGTTTCAATGGGAGTGTTACACCAATTTCATTTGGCCGGGGTAGCATTAAATGGATAAAAGCATGACAGATAAGGTCTAGAATGAAGTCCCACTGCCCTTCCATCATATCCATAACACCATATAGGATCACAGCTGTGCTAGTGTATCCCTGGTGCCATGTAGGCATACATTCTCAACCCCAGTGCTTCTTGTGGGGATTGCAAGCACAAGGGGATTTATGGCCCAGTCCAATAGAGAGCCTATGGCCCTCTATGGATCAGGAGATCCACTGCCATAAGTCCTCTTACCACACTATAAATTCTGCACCACCATCATGCCAGCACAAATGGCCAGAGGCTCTTCACCCATCAGGGTGCAATCCTAATCTGAAGTTAGGCTGGCACAGTTAGGCCATACATTGGCTACCTCTGCTCTAACCCCCAGCCAGTGTACATCACAAATAATGTTGCATAACAACTTTTTCAGGAACCCTCAGTTGCTGTTGGTGATGTAGCTAATGAAGCTGAGCTCATTAGCTCAGTTGTCACTAATGGAAGTGTAGCCCAGTGCAGAGGGCAAAATGGTGCCCTGAAAGTGACATCACAACAGGAAATGACATCACAGTTGCATTTTCGTTTTGTCTATTTTTCGATAAAAAAATTTTCATTTTGTCTATAACTTTTGATAAAGTAAAGATATTACTCTATGGTTTCTTTCATTGCATTCTGCACTAAATTTCCTTTCCAATGATACATAGAATGATATACAGTACATACATAGCAAGGTTTTCACAATTTTGGCCACAGCGCCAAGCTGAACTTGTTGCCCCTCCCTAAAGCTTGTTGCCCAGTGCAATTAAGAACATAAGAACATAAGAAGAGCCCTGCTGGATCAGGCCAAAGGCCCATCTAGTCCAGCTTCCTGTATCTCACAGCAGCCCACCAGGTGCCCCAGGGAGGCATGAGACAACAAGATGCTTGCATCCTGTTGCCACTCCCTTGCACCCGGTACCAGTAGCCCACCACCTTTGTAAGGAGGTTGCACAATCCATCATTGCCTATAGCCCACGATGGACCTTTCCTCCAGAAATCCATCCAATCCCCTCTTAAAGGCATCAAGACCAGATGCCATCACCACCTCCTGTGGCAAAGAGTTCCACGGATTAACTACCTGCTGGGTAAAAAAAAGTACTTCCTTTTATCTGTTTTAACTCTCCCAACCCTCAGTTTTAGCAGATGCCCCCTGGTTCTGGTGTTTTGAGAGAGGGAAAAGAACATCCCTCTATCGACTATCCCTTCCATGCATAATTTTGTATGTCTCAATCATGTCCCCCCTCAGGCGCCTTTTTTCTAGACTGAAGAGCCCCAAACGCTGCAGTCTTTCTTCATAAGGGAGGTGTCCCAGCCCCATAATCATTTTTGTTGCTCTCTTCTGCACCTTTTCCAGCTCCACTATGTCCTTTTTGAGGTGCGGCGACCAGAACTGGACACAATATTCCAGGTGCAGCCTTACCATCTATTTGTACAATGGTATGATAATATTGGCTGTTTTATTCTCAACCCCGTTTTAATTACCCAAGCATGGAATTGGCCTTCTTAATTGCTGCTGCACACTGGGTCAATACCTTCATTGAATTGTCCACCAGCACCCCAAGATCTGTCTCCTGAGCTGTCACAGACAGCTCAGAACCCATTAGCCTATAGGTGAAGTTTTGGTTTTTTGCCCCAATGTGCATCACTTTACATTTGTCTAGTGCACCCCTCTGTACTTCTTTAGCTATACCCCTGCTCAATTGAAAAAGAACAGTTCAGGCTCTGGAAAATATCCACTCTCTCCTCAATGGAAACCAACAAAAAATGTATTGATCTGCTCAGCAAGCTCTGGCTCCATCATTAGTCCTTTTTCACTCATTTCAGGCAGAAATGTAAGTTGTGAGTTTTCCCAGTAAGGAGAACTCAGATTCAGAGATGCTGATTAACAGAGAGACATATTTCTTCATACATTATGATTTATACAGCACTCTCAGTGTATCTGTCCTTTACAGACTTACATACGCAAAGAAGAGATAGTATTTTAACGAGACAGACTGATTTTATATATTTTTGATCCATTGTTATTTGACCTGAACCTTCAAGGTGGGGCAAACTGCAAATTAGAATCCCATTAATCAAACTGTTGACATTGATCTCCATACCCTTTGATTTGTTTGTTTAAATCAATTCTGTACCTTCAGCATTTCCAAATGGCTTTTCTTCTAGGCTTATTTATTAACCTTGTAGCCCTCATAGTACTTTCCAGTTTGTCAACCTCCCTGTTGAAATGTGGCACTGAAAACTAGAAATCGTCATTTTCCGATATGATGTGTTCAGATTCATGGAGAGAAGAGCTGACTGACTTTCGCCTCAAACAGACCTGAAAATAATCTGATCTCCTCCTGCAAAGATAAAAATAAAAATGGGAAAGAAGTTGAAACATCTACTGAGCCAATACAAGGCTCAGTAAATACCCAATTTGTCAACCCCCCCCCCATTCCCTCAAGCACCCTCCCTGCCAATTTCTACACCCCAAACAACACTCCCTTTTCCAATTACATAGTGCTTAATGGTTCCAATGGTGGGACAATGGCAACAGCAGATGTCAGGGTCAAGAGACAGGTTGTTAGCAACCACATGCTGACCCACAGCAGTACCAGCTAGTGGTTAGCATGCTCACTCCCTTTGCTTCCCTGTTTGGACATGCAGCTTACTGGTAGAAAGCATTAGACTGAATCTGCTGCTACCAGTCCAGGAGTTCAGGCTAGCCAGAGGGACTCCCTGAGCAAAACCCCCATCCTAGAACAATACTGAACCTCAGAGGGTCTCTAGCAACATCACTCTCACTGTAGCACCGGTAGCAGGGGGAGGAGATAATAATAATAATGCATGTATTTATATACCGCCTTTCTTAAGATCACTAGATTTCTCTAGTGACTGTAACTCAAGGCGGTTTACATGGGCAGACTTTATTCATAAACCCGAAGGTTTTTACAATTTACAGAATGTTCTATCTTTCAAGAACTACACACATTCAGATCTTCCTGTCTGGATTTAGCCTTCTTTCTTTAGCCACCCGTCTGTCTTCTGCTGGCTGATGCTTCCCTGCTCTCACCAGAGATGCAGCTGACTCTTAGCACACTCCTCCTCCCACAAGGCAGCTGGAGCTCAGCTTCTAATCAGCCGCAGTTGCAAGGTCTGCCGCTCACAGAGACTTCCGGCAGTCCCGAGCTCATGACCTTGAGATCTTCAGCTGTATCTTCGGGCAAACGGAGGCATTAACCCTCTCGGCTAAATCTTCTGCCCATGTGACAATCCACTGTATTTCCCATAACAGAAACCAGGCAGACTCAAGGTTGAAACTGTAAAAGGTTTATTAAATCTTAAATAACAAAACCATATGAAGAACAAACCAAAAAGAATATGGAGAATTGAGTTTGGCAGTTTGGCAGAAATGGGGTTAATTAACCTGCAGTATTACTGGCTGAGGTGCTGCAGAATCTCAGTGCAATTCTGAATTTAAATCTGAATTTTTAACCCAGAGCCTCTGCCTGAATGTTTGTAACAGCTTAGAGGAGACAACACTAAAATCAACAAAAAATCCTTATGGTTTTCCGGTGTTTCAGAGGATGGCCCACACAGCCTGCCTGGCCCTTGGAAGGGCTCCAGAGGTGGGCGGCAGTGGGGGTTCTCAAAACCATGTGGTTCCCTGTATCCCCCTCCCTGCTATGCACCCAGGGGCACCCAGGAAAAAAGGGGGACCCAGCCTCTGCCACAACTAGTAGCTCTAAAGACAAGGAATGGGACATATATACACCTAAAGGGCAAAAATAAGAGTAAAGAGAAGGGTGCCTCCAGACTGAGAGCATAAAGTGGGGGGGAGGCGATCCAATTTGGAAAGGAAATCAAGCTGAATAGAATGGACAGGCCTTGTTCCCTCTCCAAGGTGCACAGACAATGACAGGTCGCCCATCATTCATCCCAAGAGTCTGTCCTGACTCATTAAAAGCAATGAAAGAATGGGAAGGGAGTTCTTCATGCAGCCCAGTCAGACCTAATCTGCTCCGGTTGCATGAAAGATTTATGAGAAGAAGTCCCTGCTGATTGAGAATAAAGCAAAATCTGGCAGACTCCCAAAAATAAATTGCTTCCTCCTCTCGGCAGACATATATGTAAAATAGATTATTGTTAGAGAGCAATTAATGTTTTATTTCTCCAGTTATGAAAAATGAATTATGAAATAATTAATTACAACAAAAGACTGGATAGCTTAATATTCAGACAAGCGTTCATTTGTCATTATTTTAAAATTGAACTTTGATTCCAATTATTTCTTTAATCTATTCAGTATGTTTTGTTAGTCATTTCGTTGCCTTAAAAGCTGCGTTCCCTTTGTGGGTGCAGAAAATGAGCTTGGGAGTTGGTGTAGCGGAGTGGCTAAAAGACAGGGACTGCGAATCAGACTTTCCCTGGTTTGATTCTCACTTCTGCCATGAACTCACAAGGAGGCCTTAGGCAAACCATTCAGCCTCTGCTGCTACTTTGCAATAGTACTATTTACTACTTACCTTCCAGTGGTGATGTAGGGTTCACCACAATACCATGCAGGTAAGGCACTGTTTAGGGATGTGGTGACACTGCGGGTTAAACCACTGCTGCTGGGCTTTCTGACCGGAAGGTTGGCAGTTTGAGACCACGCGAAGGAGTGAGCTCCCGTTGCTTGTCCCAGCTTCTGCCAACCTAGCAGTTCGAAAGCATGTAAAAATGCAAGTAGATAAATAGGTACCACTTCGGTGGGAAGGTAACAGCATTCCGTGCGCCTTGGCATATAGTCATGCTGGCCACATGACCATGGAAGCTTGTCTCAAACAAATGCCGGCTCTACAATCTTAGAAACGGAGATGAGCACCGCCCCCTACAGTTGGTCACGTTTAAACCATTAGGTCGTGGGGAAACCTAAACACTTTACCTTTTTTGAAGCACTGTTATTATTCCACTATGGCTGCAATCCAATCCACACTTTCCTGAGAGTAAGCCCCATTGAACACAATGTGACTTACTTCTGAGCAGACATGCAGAGGATTGTGCTTTATGTCTTGCCAATATCCTATCTTTCCAGGGTTTGAAAATTCAGTTCCATGAACTTGGCAACAAACCCCATGTTATATATGCTAAGCCTCTTGTCCCAACCCTAACTCTAACCCTATTTAGGTATTTATTTATTTGAAGGATGTATATCACCATGCCAAAGCAAATGCCCAAGGCGGCTTACATGGGCAGACTAGTCTAAACTAGTATAAACCACCATTTTTCAATGAGGTTTTTACACATATACACAGCGATGGGATCTACAAACGACCTGGGGGAACGCTGGGCGGGACTCCTGCTTAGCTTCAGACAGTACCAGCAGCTCAGCCATCAGTCCACACCTCCTGCCCTAGTACCTTTGCATTTTAAAAATAAAAAAGTATATTTACTATAAATATTCATTTAATGGTATACAAATGTCCAGGATGCAAAAAAAAAAAAAAAAAAAGGCGCAAATGTTCAGAGATGCCAATGAATGGGGAAACAATTCTAACCTGGAGTAAGGTCAGCACAGTTAGGCCAGCAAAGTTTGGCCGGCACCAGGGACACCATAAAGCATATTTATACCACTCTCGGAGTCAGGGAGGATGGTGCATGTCTCTGTGCTGACCTCTCTGACTCTGAGAGTGGTCCAAACATATGTTACTATGTCCCTTGAGCCACTTAAGCTTTGCTGGCCTAACTGCACCAGCCTAACTCCAGGTTAGGATTGCGCCCTGAGATACATTTGTCCAAAATGCAATAGTCCTTACAATTAGGCATGCTCTCTCAATTAGAGGCATACCAGAGTATTACATGCAGATTTTCTGAACTGCACAACCTCCACAGTGAAGCAAACAAAGCCTGTTCTCCCATATGTCTGATGATCCCTGTAATAGATGGCAAAATAACCCCATACCTATACTCACTGCAGTGCCCCCAGAAACGTAGAGCCTTTTCGCTGGCAAGATTCAATGTTTTGCTGTCTGCCATATTATTTGGGAGATTCCAAAAGACCCCATACTTAGCTGTTGCCCCTGTAGGCAGGGCTGTAGAGACAATTGCTCACACTATACTGTCCACTTTATACTGAGGTACCTGCAAGATTTTTGGATCCTGTGTTGGGAAATGGGAGGGGATTCAGTTATAGTATAGTTATATTTTAAGTGATTTTTCTGTGGAGAAAACTGGGAGAGTGGCAGCTTTCTTGCAACAGGCAATGGAGTTGCATAGCATGAAACTTATCCTGCCTATCTGACTCCTGTGAAAGAGTTATGACGGAACCTCTCATTTCTTCTCTCTGTCTTGTATGCTGTTCTTTTATGCCAATAAAGGATTTTGATTGATTGATTGATTGATTGACTGATTGACTGATTGACTGATTGACTGATGATTAGCTGGTGCTACCCACCAGCCATAAGTAGATGGATAGATGTCTTGCTCTGGACAGTCTAAGGATAGTAAATGGGAAGGGTTAGTTAAAACATTGTAACCTCCTAAAAATGCACTAGGCAAGATTGTATCAAGGCACAATCCTACCCAGCGCTGGAATGGCAAGACCGGCCGGCCAGCGCCATATCCAACGCTGAGTGGGGGGGAGGCTGGAGTCTTCCGCGGCAAGGGAGTGTGTGCTCTCTTACCATAGGGGAGGCTCCAGCCTCCCCTATCCGCTCCTTGGATCTGTGCCCGCTAAAGAGCAGGCAAAGATTCAAGGAGACCGCGCAGCCCAACTTGGGGCCACGCAGCCTCGTGGACAGGCTTAGGACGTGGCCATATGGCCACCTCCCAAGCCCTCCCACGTCCTGCCCAAGTCCTGCCCACATTCTCCCTCCCTCCCACCAATCCCCGTGCCTCCCCGTCATGGCACCTCTCTCGCACCGGCCGGCTTCGGCTGATGTGAGGGAGACGCTGCACGGGCGCAACAGGACCAGTGCTGCCAGCAGCGCCAGTCGTATTGCTTTAGCACCGATGCAGTGGTGCCAATCGGTGCCCCCGCATCAGCGCTAAGTGCACAGCATTGGCGCAACCCTGTTGCACCGATGCTGCACAATCCTTAGGATTGCGTTGCCCGAGGAAGCAGCATCTGTGAACACCTCCTATATTTTCTGTATTGATGCAGAGTTGATGAATCAGTGACAGTAATTGATTAAGATGGTTAACGTTGATTTAAAAGCAGTACCCAATGAACCAGGAAGCAAATGTCAGTCAACAGTCAACAGGAACTTATACACCACTTTTCAACACAAAGTTCACAAAGCGGTTTACAGGCAAATAGTAATAATAAAGTTTAATGGCTCCTTGTCCCAAAAGGGCTCACAATCTAAAAAAAAAGGCAGACCGCCAGCAACAGCCACTAGTAAGACTGTGCAGGGGTGAAGAGGGACAATTACTCTCCCCCTGCTAAATATAAGAGGAGCACCACTGGAAAAAGTGCCTCTTGCCCAGTTAGCAGGGGTAATGTTAAATAATTTGATGTAGATGTAGATGTAGACATAAAAATGAGGCTTGATGCAACAGGTAGGATCATTTAAAATAATTACATGTATTTATCCATGCATGAATATATACAGGAAAAGTCATAAAATTATCAACTAAGATTTCTTTAATTGGGTAACAGCCTTTGTGTTTAGGCATGGGGATGTACAGTATTATAGGCCTGCTGTCATTGGATTAAAAAATGTGGAAAGATTAGAAAACTTTGCATTTATACTAATTGTCTTGGGTTTTCATATGGCACAGATACTGCAATATAAAGTGTTAATGGGGGATCCCCATATCTATATATATAAAAATGGACGTTTGTGTGTGTGTGTGTATGTATGTATGTATGTATGTATGTTCCTTATACACGTCTCCATGCCTTGACCCACGGCCACGAAACTTGGCACACATGTTCCTTGCAGCCTGGAAGGAATCACTGCGGGGGTCAGACCCCCCTACAGCCCCCCGTTTTTCAGGGAGGGGGCCGGATCGTCAGGAACCAAGGGGATTGCATGGGGCTACAGGTCTGCTGCCACCCTGTGGTCACAGACGATTCTGCAGCAGCTCAACTGAAACTGAGCAGAACAGAAAGTGAAACTAAAATGCTTCGCCTGCGTGGCCTGAGTGGGCCAGGGAGGAAAGAGCAGGATCCACAGAGTTTCAGCAGCCAGTCAGATCTGAGAGGGGCCTATGTCCAGGGACCTAACAGGCCACCTCTGCCTGTTTCTCATACATCAGGGCGGATTCCTGCCACAGGACCTGCAGACAGTAAGTGGGACCTTCATGTTGCTCTCTTCGTTGCTGGTGTCCCTGTTTCCTCATTCATGTCACAGTGATAGTGTGCGTTGTGGGTTCCAGGTCATCAATACTGTTTTATTTCAGGGACGGGTTCTATATGTCTATATATGGATCTCACTATGTCATGCTTTTGAGGGAGGTTTGCATATTTGTGTGTATGTTCCACCAGTACTCTGGAACGCCTGGAACGATGTGCACCACACGTGGTGCACTCCTTCCTTACGATCTGGACAGATATACTGTGGGGGTAGGGCCCCCCATACGCCCCCAGAGGTGGGGGTGCACTGCAGAACAAACTCATTCCTCCTCCTAATAGAGCCTGGGGATAATTTCTGTCCCCGGGCAACGCCGGGTCACAAAATGCTAGTTTAATTATAAATAAACACGTCTGGTAATGATTTTTGCCTTTCTTAATGACTTATAATTAGAAAATAGTTGTAAATATGTGATTAAATGTATTCTCACAAATGATGCAATTAAAATAATTATACAAATTATGTAAATACAGCCAAACAGTCAAGCAAAAATATACACAAGGTGATTAATAGAGCACATTATTCCATGCATGGACTGCAAGGGTGAAACCTTATTGGAAATATTTCAGGAGAAAGTGAGGACAAATAAAGTCAACCAAAATGTGTGTCACTTTCCTGGGAGGAAGTAATACAGATGCATAATTTAAAGGAAATGATACATGAGAGAAGGACGCCACTGTGAACCTGGGAAGCAATCAAGAAAAATCATAGGGCCAATTTGCACTCTCAAAACAGGAAGAAAATTCAGGACAAGACTAATTAATCAGTATTTATATACCACTTTTCAACAAAAAGTTCACAAAGTGGTTTACAGGTAAAAAATAAAGTTAAATGGTTCCCTGTCCCAAAAGGGCTAACAAACCACCAGCAGCAGCAGCCACTAGAAAAGACACTGTGCTGGGGTGAAGAGGGACAATTACTCTCCCACTGCTAAATATAAGAGGAACGCCACTTGAAAAAGTGCCTCTTCCCCAGTTAGCAGGGGCTGATTTGTCAGAGTACAGCTATGCAAATGACACAGGACCTAATCCTATCCAACTTTCCAATGCTGGTTCAGCTGCAATGCAATCCTGAGGAAAGAGAACAAATGTTCCCTTACCTGGAGGAGGCCTCTATGACTGCCCCCCTCCTGCAGGATGCAGTGCATGCCTCGTTGGCAAGTCAGCACCAGCACTGGAAAGTTGGATAGGACTGGGCCAGCAGTCATATTACTGCTCCACAGTAGCATCACAAGGGGGTGGAGCTGTTAGCCAATCAAAGTCTCCGGCAACTTTGATATTTTCAGTCACTATAGTCTGTTTGGTCTGCACTAAAGTATTTCCGCAGCAGTACACAGAGATCCGTATTTCATGAGAAGCGTTTTTAAATTCCACTCCTATTTAGTAATGATAATTCCAGCCATAAATGAGACAAGGAACAATTGTCCATACCACAAGATCAATTAAGTTCCAAAATTGTCACCCAGTATATGCAAGGAAACAAAGCTCAGTGATGGACCCAGTGGACTGAACTACATTTCAATCAGTCAATGCACTCGCACTGTGCTCACACAGTGGGAGATTCCACCAGCCTCCTCCAGCACACTGTTTTATTGTTATTATTCTGGCATCTGCTCCCCAGCCAGGACACAGAAGGCACCACCACTGAGATGAATGAGATTGCCTAGACTCCGAAACAGTGAAACGACCACCTTGCTGCAGGTCCGGAAGCCAACCGGCAATGGTACAGCATTTTCTAGGGGCGTAAAATCTTGGGTGCATAACACTGCAAATGAGCTATGCTGGTAATACAATTGTAGTTTTTCATCCTCCCAACCCCACGCTTCCTTTGGTGGCAAGACCCGCAGTGTAAGCAATAAAAAGTGCTGAGGTAGAAAAAACAACTCATTCTGCCACGGAGTTGCTTTGCAGGCTATGGATGGCAAGATACACACTCCCATAATACAATTCTCACACAGCAACAAATGACCCTCCTCTCTTTCCTTCCTCCCAGCCATAGGAAACATAAAGCAGCTTAATGCATTTGGGAAGCTGTTCCTTAATGTCATATGCTACATATTCCCTAAATCATGCTGGCCAAGCAAGGCTACAAGTGTGTGTGTGAGAGAGAGAGAGAGAAAGAGAGTGAAACTGGCCTTGAGTTCAGTAATCTGTGCGTTCCCAGATACCCCTGCCATAACAGAAGGAGAAGCCATATCAAGGCTATTGTTAAGTGAGCCCAATAGCACAGTTAGAAGGGGGGCAAAGCAGTAAGTGCTGCAGGAGTCACAACATGCCATGTAAACGGCCTCTCCCACTTGCTATTGGAGCCATTCCAGGTAGTGACTGCAATTTGCAGGCACTTGTATTGCCAAACTAAATGACATCTCCTGTGCATTGCTATTGCTGCCTGGGATGGCTTCAGTGGCAAGTGGGGTGGATAGTCCACTTCCACAGTGCGTTGCAGTGCCTGCAGTATTTACTGTTTTGCCCCCTCTAGCTATGCTACTATGTGAACCCCCACCCTGTACAGCCTTCCAGGAGGCTATCCCAAGTTCATTGTCCAACCTCTAGGTCAACCAGTTCAAAACCAGCAAGTTCTAAAATAACTTTATCAGCTCAAGCAACAAGTTACTGGTACAGAAATCAGCATAGAAGCTCCCACCCAAATGCCTAGGTGTCTGTTTTGTAGCTTCAACAACTCCGTCTCCAGGAGTTACTTCAGGCCAGTCTCAGTCTGCAATCCTATCCACACTTTCCTGGGAGTAAGCCATATTGAAAACAATAGGACATACTTCTGAGTAGATGTGCATAGAATTGGGCCCTAAGTGCGCAGTTAGGCCAGCACAGTTAGGCCAGCACAGTTTGGCCAGCACAAGGAACACCATAATATGTTTGGACCACTCCTGGATTCAGAGAAGTGACTGGAAGTGATGTCATAACAGGAAGTGACATCACAGTTGTATTTTCATTTTCTTGCTTTTTGGGCCATAACTTTTGATGGAATGAAGATACTGCATTCCAGTTTGTTTCATTGCATTCTGCATTAAATGCCATTTCGAATGATATATAACGTGATGGTATTATTCATACATACCAAGATTTTCACAATTTTGGCCACTAATGTCAAGCTCAGCTTGTTGCTCTTAAAGTTTCTTACCCAGTGCAATTGTACCCCTGTATGTCTTTAGCTACGCCCCTGAGCAGAGGCTCTTGGGTACATTCCCACTACTTAGCAGAAATGGTGGGATGTGCAGGATTCTGGAATCACACACCAGCTCCTCCTCCTCCCATCAAAGTGCCCCTAAGTTCTATGGGTCAGATAGGTAGGGAAGCACCAGCATCAAACACACCCAGGCCTCCTTTCTGCTGTTGCAATTAGTTTTATTACTGATGTCATTGTGAATGGCTTATATGTTCATTCTGAACCAACTTGGGAGCCATTTTGGCAGAAAGACAATTTTCCAAAAGTAGTTCCATATTGTTCAATGATGTGCAATTGCCAATGAATATACACGTAGTTAATTGGTGGATTGTTACAATTAGGCCCTGGTTCTTGCTCATTTGACACAAGGGGACTGCCATGCTGACGGCATTCATTAGGAATGAGGAAATCACTCCAGTCTGAGGGCTGGAGAGCATCGTCATGGACTATTTGCTGTGTCCCTTGCCCCGAACAGTGATGACTTCCTTCAACAACAGCAAGAGATTTTCCTACAAAGCCTGCATGGTGGAGGAAAAAACTCAGATGTGCAGCCGTGTCTTCCAGACTGTGAAAACTGATGACCTAAACGAAGGCGCTCACTTCAAATGCATTAAGTATTGATAGAAACATAAACTGACAATATAGTTTAGAGAAGATTTTCTTTGCGGTGCCATTTAATGCCAATTTACCTTTCCGTGCTTATAGCAAGAATGATGAGGAGTTGAGCAAGAGAATGAAAAAGTCTCGACAAAATCGAGATACTTGAGGGCTTTTGGAGTATACCCAAGTGCTTCTTTTTCTCCACGCTGGCATGCTCCTGCCTCCTGGCGTTCGTGACTAATGAGAGAGGAAGTCATACTTAAGCTGGGTCGGCGCTGCCTTCAAATCTTGATTTGCCGTTCTCCAGCTTTAAACAAATGCAGGCCCAGCAGAACCCAAAGAAATTGCTCTTTCATTTAGCAGGATCAAAGTGTCGTGAAACAACCTGGGGCCAACACCACTGCTGCATGTGCAAATACATATTTGGGCACTGAGCCGTATCATAGGAGCCAAATAACAGAAAACATTGAGAACTATACCCTGGGAGTTTGTACATGTACTCCTGGGAGGAGATGTGCCAAGGAGGTTTATTAAGCAACAGGCTTTAAGCTATTTCCTGTGAAGTAACCTTAGCCAGCATGGACATTTCTCACAAGGGCAGGGGGGCAGTTAGTGCTGCAGTGTTCCAGAAAAACATGAGCTTGTTCGTCACATGATGTCCTGTTCCCTCACTCCCTCTCAGGCATTCAGTGAACATCTGAGGGAAGGACAACCACATACCCTGGCATATTCCACATTAGTAGGAGTGGAGTTTCTTTTTGTTAAACACCACATAAAAACACAAAAGACACACACAAAAACACAAATAATTTGGGGGTTAAAATATTTGAATAAAAACACAGAACACCACATTTTGGTGTTTATTTTCCATAAATTAAAAATAGATTACTTTTCCAATTAGAAATAATACTGTGGCTGCATCTGCTGATGCTGTTTCACCTATATCAACTACCTAGTACACTTATAAAGCATTTAAAATTAATAAAAATGAGAACTTGGAATGAGAATGTAGAATAAAAAACACATAACACCGCAATTTGCTATTTTAATCAAGAAATTTTGGGGGAAATATCACCAAAAAAAGCACACCCCAACACATAGTTTTCCCCGGTGCCATGTGTGTGGGTGTGTACACCATAATGTCTGTGTATGTGTGCGTACGTGCATGACGTGTGTATATATGTACATCATAGTGGCTGAAGTGGAAGTCCCCATGATTTTCATCTCTGCCATGAGCTAGATGGCCCTAGGCAAGATGCTTACCCTCAGCCACAACCACCTACTCACAATATGGGTATAAAAATGCTTACCTTCCAGAGTTGTTGTAAAGTTGTTATTGTGTTTCCCAAACCAGTGGGTCATAAGCTGATTTATGGTGGGTCGCCAAAAGTTTTGAAACATTAAAAAACATTTTAAAAAAACAACTTTGTAAGCACCCTTGCCCAGTTTAAAGAAAGCTGGAATGCAAACCTATAGTATGAAGTAATCTTCATATCCCAACATTAAAAGGTCACATTTTCCATTTTCTCTAGTAATTGGCATGTTGTAGATCACATGTGAACGTTGAACCTGGTTTCAGCCTTATGTCTGTCATGGAAGTCCCTAACTGCACATTATGCTCTCTAGTTCAGCCTTCTGGGTACACTGGAATGACTGTAAACATTTGGGGGACCAATCCTTTAACTTCATTTCTAGCAAATGTCTACATGCACAGATATTATATTTAAGGTATCTAGCAGGCTTGGGAGCCTAGGACCCCCAAATATTATCAACTAATAGTAATTTATTAATAAGAAATATCTTTTTTGTTTAGTGGGTTGCAATAGATTGTTGTTTAAAGGGCTATATACATGCAGTTATTGCAAACAATTCCATTCCACACACACCCAATGAATTCACCAAAGAGCGGCAAACTTCCTACACATGCAGATGTATGCTCAGATCTGTCCACTGCCCCAAACAATTCAGAAGGTTGGGATAGAAATGTGACTAATCACAACAATGGAGCTGTCAGATCTCTCTAACTATTGGTAGTAAAGGAAAAAAATGCATGGGCTCAGTACTGTTCTCATTATAGTATGGCTCATGCAATTGAATATGTACTCGAAATATAATAAGCAGCCCATTCAATTTATTCTTGATCCCTATAAGAAACTCAATATCGAGACCATTGCAGTGAGTGCTTTTGCTGCAAATAAATACCCTCTTGTTCACTCAGGCAGTGGCTAATTGCCAATTTGTTTCATGGACCAAACCTGACACTCCAAAACAGCCATTAAGCCTGGACACTTTCAAAAAGATCAAGCTAGCCTAGCTATACTAGCAAATAAAATTTCTACCTTGCCTTATCCTTGTTATCTGATTTTCATTTTTCCCCCATTTGATTCATATCTCTCTCTCTCTCTCTCTCTCTCTCTCTCTCTCTCTCTCTCTCTCTCACACACACACACACACACACACACACACACACACACACACAATCAGAGCACAATCCTAACCCACAGTTAGGCCAGCAAAGTTTGGCTGGTACAAGGGCTGCTGTAAAGCGTGTATGGGTCACTCTGGGAGTCAGGGAAGATGGTGCATTTCTGTGTGCTGGCTTCTCTGAGAGTGGTCCAAACATACTTCACAGTGTCCCTTGTGCCAGCCAAACATTGCTGGCCTAACTGTGCCAGCCTAACTCCGGGTTAGGATTGCACTCTCACACAGGTAAATCTATTCCAAACATGTAAAGGCCTCAACAAAAAACCAAACACTGATCGTTATGACTGAATAGGATTCCAAATGGACTTTCACTGGTAATGTGATAACAAAATTCAGTTCGTCAGTCAAAGAGTCCTTGTTGCCTCATTCTTCTGTTCCTTTTGTGCATGGATATAAAGATCAGAGCCATCTGCCTGAATAAGATTTGGAATTCTGATGAAAACAATAAAAGATATTAAACACTTTCTAGCCCTCCCAAATTTGTATTCAGCCTCTCCTTTTGTCAGAGCTGTAATCACATTCCCATCTGTATTCCGCAGATTTACGCAAACAAGGCTTCCTCTGTCAAAAAAAATCATAGCCAGCAAATGCAGTCATAGACTGCTCCTTGTGTCAATTATTGTCCCTGAAAGAAAATGCAACCTGGTATTTTGACATGTGTCAGTTTTATTTATGGATCAGACAGTCTTACTGGAGTTTGGTATCATCTCAGTCACTGAAGCATAAGGTATTATACTTTTGTTCAATTGGGCAAAAAACAAAGTAACGCCAAAGAACAAAACATGGAGTATCTAGTGTATCTGGTGTCATGAGATTAGTGTTCGTATAGGGATAGCCTCCCCACTGGAATGTCTCCCTTCCATCTATATTTCTTTGGTGCCTTTTGACATCTGTGCCTCAGAATACTTTTGGGCCTCAATCGGGAATTATTTGAGCCTCCTATACTTATTCAGGTTGTAGACAACAGCATTCAGTTCTGAAAAAAATGACCTCTTCTGTGGCCAAAACAAGATGGCAGACCTTGTAGCAGGGGTACCTTTCAGAAGACACGGCACTATACAAAGATGGTGGTATCCATCATATACTTAGGATTAACACAAAATTGTTTCCACCCACATGTTTTATTTTCTTGGCAAATGTATGAGTCTTCAGAATGCAGGGTGTGCCTCAGATCAGTGAGACACAACAAGGTGAAAGCAAACCTTGGTGGCTAGTTGTGGTTTTAACAGCTCTCTAATTTTGTTGTCCAGGCTGACGGCTTCTCCCCTTCAGAGTAGGCCACATGCCTTGAGTGCCATTTGAAGGGCAACACCACTGAAGGAACTAGAAGGAATAGGATTGTGGGACTGACTCAGATTGTGGGGCTTCCTTCTCCTCATGTTTTTGTGGTGCTTCTGTCCGGCTGCCATTCCATTCCTTCTTCTTTGGAGGCTCAAGCACCAGCGCCTCCTCCTCAGAATGGAATCAGCAAGTGACATCACAACATTGTGACATCACTGCCTGGGGCACAGCAGCCTTCAGGGACAGTTCTGCTCCCTTTCTCCCTTTCAATGACCCCGGTAAAGTCACATCTAGACTTTTTGAATACCTTGATTCATGACTGTTCATAGGCCTAATAACAATATTATGCACAAATGGGTTCCCCCC
This sequence comes from Lerista edwardsae, assembly GCA_029204185.1. Taxonomy (NCBI): domain Eukaryota; kingdom Metazoa; phylum Chordata; class Lepidosauria; order Squamata; family Scincidae; genus Lerista; species Lerista edwardsae. The sequence goes on along the minus strand of JAJKFI010000027.1, from coordinate 1,373,093 downwards.
ATATCTATGGGGTTCCCATTTCAGATGTACTTCTCTAGAAGGAAATGCACGGATGCCACAAGCTAGAAGCTGATTTATGTGGATCGCAGTGTAGATTTATTTGGCTGTTACATTCCACTGTAATTTACAGGCGTCTTGGCTGTAATGTCTTTAACTCCATTGCTATAAGCTTGGAAATGGAGCATTCATTTAGTGGTAAAAGCAAAAACAAATCTCTAACAAGCAGCTCCAAAGACAAATGCACACTTTACATTGAATACTGGGCTTGTAGAAACACTTTGGCTTGCTTTCAATGGCCTATGAACATTGCGTTATCATCAGATCCTAAAAGGAAAAGAATTATGACACTTGAAATCATGTTTTTGACAGGGAAAGGTGAATGCAAATGAACGTACTGGATGCTGCTAAATTTGAAAAAGAAATGTGAATTTTCATGACCGCTTAAGAGATTGAGGGCACAATCCTCACCTGATGTTAGGCCGGCACAGTTAGGCCAGCAAAGTTTGGCGAGCACAGGGGACACCATAAAGTATTTTGGACCACTCTCGGAGTCAGAGAGGCCAGCACACAGACGTGTTTCATCCTTTCTGACTCCGAGAGTGGTTCAAACGCACTTTACGGTGTCCCTTGTGCCAGCCAAACTTTGCTGGCCTAACTGTGCCGGCCTAACTCCAAGTTAGGATTGTGCTCTAAGGGCCCAATCCTATTGTCTCTGCCAATCATTGATGCAGCAGCACAAAAATGGCAAACACTATATAATATCCTATTGGGGGGGGGGCAGTCCAGGAGGTCTCTGCTAGATAATGGAACAATCATTCTCTTACCAAGAGCTAAGCATCCATGGTGCAGGTAGATCTATTCAGACCTAAGACAGCTATTTAGTTGGCCTAGGTCTGTCTTGACCTGTGCCATACATCAGCAAAATAGTTGGCGTAGGTCCAAAAAGATCCATTGGAGGCCAGGTAGCCTGCAGGGAGCTAACCATAACTTTTGATTGCCCCCCACCACCACCCCATGCATTTCATGCTCAATTAGCAGAGCTGCATGCTATGGCTGATGGGAGGCATGTAGGATTGGGCCATAAACTCCCAAAATAGAATAAAAGGCAGAGCAGAAAACCCATTTTTAGGGACAAAAATGCATCCTTTGCAAGAGCAAAGTAGTTGGGTGGCTGCTTTCTCTGCAGCATGTGTCCTGGTTCACTTTCTTACATCACCGGGGCAATTGGGTAGGCAAAGAGCATTAGCGTTTTGTTTATAGCATGCTGTGGTCTTGACTGTATCAGTTCATTTCTTTTTGGGGGCGGGGATGCTCTGAGAATCCTGTCTTGTGGACAGAAGTTTCAGTTCCTTGCACCTTTATGAACTGAAGCAAGTCCTCATTTAAAGTTGTTGATAGACTTTTGAAAACTGCAACTCTAAGTGAAATGACTTATAATGAGACCAATTTTATGTATCATCGGCTATTGATATACGAAAGAACATAAGAAGAGCCCTGCTGGATCAGGCCAAAGGCACATCTAGTCCAGCTTCCTGTATCTTCCTGTATCCCACCAGATGCCTCAGGGAGCACACAAGACAACAAGACACTTGCATTTCGTTGCCACTCCCCTGCATCTGGCTTTCTAAAATTACCTGGGCATGTAAACCAGAGTTATGTTCCTACAGCATATTTCTGCTCACAAAAACATTACCAGACAAAAAAGACCCCAAACATTTCAAATATTAAACACTGAAATAAAGGTGAGTTTTCTGGGCCAGAAGAAAGACACACAGATGGGGGGAAGGGTAAACGTCCAAACTCCACACAGGTAGTGACCCGGGCCAGGAATCGATTTTTTTAATCTCATCAACTTTATAACAAAACAACTTAAAATGAAACTACTTTTAGTGAGAACCTGCTGATGTTCACACAATCATGTTATACAAATATGTTCATCCACTGCAGAAGCAAGTGATGATTAGTCAGGCATCATAGATTCCTCGCCATAAATATGACTTCCACATCATCCATTCAAATGCAGCACTTTAGGGTGGATACAATTCATGCATTCATCTGTTAAGTATAAATTTATGAGATTTGTTAAGTTATGAGACATCAACTCTCAGAAGGCAATCCTATACCCCCGTTGCGTTGGCATTAAGCTGTTGCGCCGGCCGAACACTGTTGCAAATGTGCTGTCAAGCGCATCAGCGTCGGGGGTACCCTGCTGGACCAGTGCAAGCAGCAGTGCCAATTCTCGGGTGCCACCACGACCACCAGCAACACCGGCCTTGTGCCGGTCGAGCATCAGCGGCACACAGTCAGCGCTGGGCCTTGCCAAGGGCGTTCCAGAGGCATGCTGGGGCGTAACTGGGTGGCACAGTGGGCGGATATGGGGATTGTGATGCAGGACAGCCGTAGTGCCAAATCCTAAACCCCGTCCCCAGCCTCAGCGGCCTTGATTCAGGCCACTCCTGTGCACATGCACCTGCGCCTGGACAACAGCAGGCGCAGATCCGAGCAGGCCCATAGGGATGACTGGGGCTTACGCGGGTGCATGGGGAAAACCTCCCCTTGTCCTGCACGTTGCTGCTGCCGCCTCCCAATGGGTTTTACAATACAGCCCTGTTATGTCAGCCATACTATGTCAGCCTTACTTAGGATTGGGCTGTCAGTGTGTGTGAATAAACCCTCCAGCCAGTAGTGCTATCCAGCCGGTATGCTGGGCGGGACTTACATTTGATCGGCAGTCCACCCGTTGCGTCACGCTGCGTTCCGCCGCTTTCCTGCACACCCCGGCGGGCGGGAAAGCGGTGGAACACGGCGTGATGCAACGGACGGACTGCCGATCAAACATAAGTCCCGCCCAGCGTACCGGCTGGATAGCACTACTGCGTCTAGCTCTGTGGACAGTCTATTCCAAAGATTTTCTATCTTTTTCTTTTCCCAGCATACTGACAAACCACTAAAACTGTCAAAGCACACCATCAGTTTTTTGACAATTGACAAGGCATACCATGCTGCTGGTGGATGGCTCGAATTCCCAATGGCCCTACTAATACATGACCCTCCCCCAACTCCTACAGCACAACTGCAGACCATTCGGAGCACACCAATGTGCCACAGCACACTGGTTGAAAATCACTGGTCTATTCTTTCAATCTAGCCTTCTTGAGCTTGTGCTAAGCTCCTGTCAGTGCCTAAGTGGATGGGGAAACCAATAACAAATTGATTTGCTTCATTTCCCAGAATTGATCCACTTGATACAATAAATCAAAACTTGTGAAAGCAAAGAAATCATCTTGTCCTACCCCTGGGCTCTGTGATGATTTCTCTAACCCGGAGTATATCTTAGGAAGTGTTCTCAGAATTGGTCCTAAAAGAAGCTTCAAAAAAGAAAAGTGTTAATTCCATTCAGATTTCCATAGAATTAAAGCATAATTGGGTTAGTATGGCTATACTGTACAGGTATGCTCTGGTATCTGCTGGGGATATCCCTCCCATGGATACCTAAAACCATGGATAAGTATGGGGTTCTCCCCTCCACGCACGCGCATGCGCACGCGCGCGTGCGCACACACACACACCGCCTAATACATTCCTTTGTTTTTGCTTTTACAGGTAGCTAAACAAGAACTCAACGACCAGACAGGCAGAAAGCATGATAGAGGGAGAGACAACCAAAGCCACTTCCTGTTAACTTTCTGTCAGTCTCTCCTTCTATCATGCCTTCTGTCAGCCTGGTCATTATGTTCCCATTTAGTGACCTGTAAAAGCAACAAAGTCTTTAAGTAACCCAAAGTAAGAAGAAAGGAAGGTAAGAGAGGCTCATGGATGATTGAAACTGCAGATACAGGGTCCATGGATGGGGGAGCCCGCCTATATACATATACACAGCGGAGGGGGGATTAAGAGTGGATCTTTCACAGTCTGGTCTCATTCTGCCGCAGTTGCCTCCCACACAGACTGACAAATGGCTTCTCTCTCACAGAAGAGCAGCTGGCAATGGTTCCTTCTGAGGAGGGCAGCTAGAACAGCTCAGCTGAGCTTGTCAGTCTCTTTCTTGAAGTCTCACCACTCACAGAAGCTTCTGGTAGTCTCAGACTGGTGTCCTTTGGATGTTACCTTCAGACTTAACTGTGGTGATTGGGTCTGCCAGGTTGCAAGCTTCACCTCCATTTGCCCTCAGGTTGCATTGCAAGCCAGAAACCTCATCATTAACCAAGAAAACCCCTTAAAAGACTTCTTCCTGGCTCGGATCTTCACTCTCAGCATGAACCAACCTTGTTCCCTGTAAAGGTTCCCGCATCCATGGGCAACCCTTCCCCTTCCACCTTGTCTGGTGCTCCTCTGCTTCCTGAGGTAGTCCCTCTCTCTTCTCCCGACATCGCTTCCCCAATGGTTTGCGGTGCTGCTTCAGCCTGGCTGTGCATTCCGTCGGCCACATCAGTTCTGCGCCCAGAATTCAGAAGTGCGAGTGACAAGCCAGGAGCTCTCACAGGACTGTACCCAGGCTTGGCTCCTTGAGCCCCTAGAATCAGATGCAACTCTCTGCCATTTCCTGATAAGCCCATTCCCAGTTACCCACCTTCATGGTCCTGTTTCTACTGACATTCACACCATACAGTGGTCATATCTCAGATTCATTTAAGCATCATTCTGGGGAACCATTGTACAAGAAAAATATTATTCCTGACTCTTTAGTGGACTTTGTACTCATGTATGGGAAACAAAGCTTTCAGCTATAAATTATATGGTTATATGATTTTTCTCGCAAAAGTGTCTCCCAAAATAATGCCAGGCAGCCCAATCCTAATCCATACCAGCACAGGCCGGCCGGCTGGCCTGAACTATATCCAGCGCAGGTTAGGAGGCAGATGGAGGTCACCTCAGGGTAAAGCCCTGTATGGGCTACTCAGATCCATGCCAGCAAACCACTGGAGCTGCCCATGTAGAGCCGACCAGGCCAGGTCAGGCTGTTTCTGGTCCCGCCCGCCCACCCGCCCGCCCGCGCATCCGAATCGCTCTGAAATGGAGCGATTCCAGGCGCAGGGAGGCGTGGCTGGCCTCCGCCATAGGGGCGGAGGGCTGCCAATCATCCGGGCGTTCCGGTTCCTGGTGCGTCCAGATGACATCACTGCTGCCTTTGCAGTGTTACACAGGTGAACGATGATCACACAAGATGGCAGAATCTTATGGAAAGGACAAAAAATGAAATACCTAAGAAAGTGAGGGATGTTTTTGCAGTAGATTGTCATAGATTTCTTGAATGGCTTCTTCTTATGGTTAAACATAAAAAAAAACCCCTCTGACTAGATTTTCCTACTCAGTTAACCATATTCTTGAGGGAAAACACAAGGCAGAAGAATTATTAAAGAGCATGTCAGTAATGCACACATCTTTATTATGTCAGCCCTCTGCCGAAAAAAGGATAAGATTGATAGTAAAAGCTACTTAACTTTTTTTTTCCTTTGCAGAAATATACCATCTGCTTCAGATATACTATCTGCCTGTGTTTGATGAATTCACACATATTTTAAAGCCCTGGAGTAACCATTTGAATGGAAATTGGACACTGCTTGTCACTTGGAAAGCTTTTTTCTACTGGAGAGATTTCACATTTGTTCAATTAAGTGCGCATATAAGCAATACACTTTATGAAATTTATCCCCAAAATAGAGAGGACCAAAATAATATTGGTAGCAGATGGCACAGCTGCTACATTTACAAAGCTATCCATGGGAAAAAAATGTACAGAGAGGTGGGGGCATGGGGGGGAGAAGGATTGGAATGACTCTGCTACTAAGAATACAACCAAATTTCAAGTTCCCATTTCCTGATCCAGCTGTGCTCAGGTAGTATTTATAGACATGGCCCAAAGAGGAAATATGAATGCTGAAATATTTATAAAAGTGTGCTTTTAAAGCAAGTGCAGAAATTGCTGACACCCCATCCTTTGACGCATTACTTGAAATGTAAGCACCATTGATTCAAATGAAATTTACAGCACATGCTTAGACTTGCAAGCAAGTCCCAGGGAGTTCAGTGGAACTTACTTGAAGCTTGAGACTGCATATGATGAATGCAATCCTGTTTACCTGGAAGCAAGTTTCTCCCAGTTCTATTCAGTGTTATTCAAACTGTGGGTCGGGAGCAGCCATCTTGGACATCTTGGACATCTTGGAAACTGCAGACCTTATTCTTGTCATATTCCTTACGTGAGTGACAACAGTTTGAATTTTCAAGTGAGGTTTTTTTTAAAAAATTGTTTGTAGTTCAGTGCTTTTACATCATATTTTGTCCTAATCTTGCTTTCTGTCAGGGATGATTCATGGTTGTGCAATTGCTGCAGTCCAAGAATGCCAATTTGCATTCTGGGAGTGTCATTTTATTATGTTATAATGACAACACTTCCTGCTTGATGATGTCACTTCCTTCCACAACATCAGTTCCAGGTTAAAGACATCACTTCCAGTGGGTCCTTACACAAGTGCAATTTGTGGGTCCTGGTCTAAAAAGTTTGAATATCACTGCTATAGAACTTACTCCCAAATAAAGGCTGAACTAGACGATACACCTACTGCATTATACAATATGATCCATTCAAAAATCTGATGCATCCAAACACCTGAGATTAATGAGCTGAGGCCTAGTTATAAAAAGCTGCCAACCCTTGAAAAATGGGGAGGGGGAGGGGGAGGGGGAGTGGTACTGGGGCAGGGTCCAGGGATAAAGGGGTGGAGTCCAGGGGTGAAATGGAGGGGCCCAGCAGTTGGTCTGGTCCTGCGCATGCCCAATCACGCCCCCCAACGCTGATGAAGGGCCATCAAACTCTAGTGTACAATCCTAACCTGGAATTAGGCAGGCACAAAACCCATGTGCTGGCCCAGGACTGTCACAAATGCACCGTAAAGCACAGTTGAACCGCTCTTAGAATCAGGGAGGATGGCACACGGACATGCGCCATCCTCCCAGACTCTGAAAGTGGTCCAAACATGCTTATGGTGCATTTGTGACACTGCTGGGATGGCACAAAGGGACTTGTGCCGGCCTAACTTCAGGTTAGAATTGCACACTACGTTACATAGAGTTGCATGTTATTACCCCAAATTTGATTAGACTTTTGTGACCTGTGGACATAGAAATGTGGACAGAAACATGTGGACATAAAGACAACAGGAAATGACTTTCAATGCGTACAAAGGTTTCTGAAGAATTTCATGAAGGTTCTGCTACCTGCTAAAATAAAATAAATACAATACAAATCTCCTTTTCAAAAAGCCTCCAGTTGCGGCGTGAAACACGAACTCAGAAACATTCTTGTACACTCTGCTCCTTGAAATACCTGGGCAATTTTTGTGGCTGTTGTCTTCTTCGCTTGGGAACACGGGTGTCGAAAAGATAATAGGCAGCTTCTTCCATTACAGCCAGCCAGCTCTCCTTTAATTAAATCCAGGGAGAGTTTCTTCTGAAGTTCAAAAAGGAGACAATGTTTCCAGTGAATAATTCTTTCCCATTGTATCATGTTTTAAGGTCCCAGGATGATGAGGCATTTAGGACAAGGTCCATTTTTCAGAAGGAGAGCAATGTTTTAGCTATATAATCCCAGAAAATTTTGCTGGAACAAAAGGAAAACCTTGTACAGTAGGACATAAAATGTGTATCTCCCAAATTGACTCTGGTCTCTTATTATAATAGTAGAGGGGAAGGCAATTGCACCCAGTACCCTCTGCCTCCCCACCCCACTTGGCCTATTCCAGGACAAAATGATAGTAATGGTAAACGGTAGCGAACCCCAAATTACATGGGGTGTCCCCCAAAAATGGATGCACTAGAGCAAGGCAACACTGTCTTTCAGGGCCGGCTCCGGGAGTGGTGGGGCCCAATGTGGGGCATTCCCGCGGGAGCCCTCACCCTCCCCATGGGGCCCCCCACTCACCAAGAAGAACGCTTGTGGTGCCACGCACAGCACTTGGAAGTAGTTGGTGGTAACATGATGACGTCACTGCCAACTGCTTCCAGGAAGCCCATTTTGGGCAGTTCAGAAGCAGGGACAGGTGGGAGGGCCCAAGGTAAAGCTGTTCTGCTTGCCCCGGTGACCTACAGTTCATAGAATTCCCAGTTGCACCAGCAGGCAATATGCTCACTGTGCTTGTGCGGGGGGCCCCAAGTGCAGGGCTCAATGTGACGACATTGGTCACATTGGCTTAAGGCTGGCCCTGCTCTCTTTGCTAAGTGAAAGTCATTGCTAAGTCAGTTAGGCCAAGCAGGTTAAAGATCAAAATACAAAGGAACTTTAATTAAAAACAAGAATAGCAGTCAAAAAGGGTGGAAAGAAATGAACAGCGCCAAATGGCTCATGCTGCATCATGCAGGGGAGCAGTCACTGAGATCCTGGGGGGGGAGTAACCAGCACAATACTGAACCCCGCACAGCGTTGGCACAAAGGGGTTGTGCTGACGCTGTGTCCGTAGCGCCGATGCAAGAGCGCCGATTGGCACCCCCGCATCGGCACTAAGGCAGCATGACCAGCGCTGGAGTCAGCACCGGCCCTGCTGAGCCCGCGCTGAGCCTCCCTAGCGTTGTCCGAAGCTGGCCAGCGCGAGGGATTCTCCATGCGGAAGCGGTGTGGGGATTGGTGGGAGGGGGGAGGCGAGACTTGGGTGGGACCTGGGTGGGCTTGGGAGGTGGCCGCACGGCCACGTCCTAAGCCCACTAGTGAGGATGTGCGGCCCTGATTCGGGCCGCGCAGTCTCCTCGGATCTGCACCCATTCTTTAGCAGAGGAGTGCATAGGGGAGGAGCGCATAGGGGAGGCTGGAGCCTCCCCTACGGTAAGGGAGCGCACCGCTCCCTTGCCACGGGGATGTTCCAGCCTCCACCTAGCCAGCACTGGATAGGGCTCTGGCTGGCCGGTGCTCCTACCCCAGCATGGGTAGGATTGCGCCCACAGTGTCCCACCAGATGCCTCAGGATCCAGGAAAGAGGTCAGGATTCAGCAGACACGCCTGCCATCAAGCCTACCCCCTTCCTATCCTCTAATCCCTTAAAGGCAGCAAGCATTACGTATTCACAAGCCCATTTTCAGACTGAGAAGGAGAGGTTCTGAGATTTTCTCCAGACCTAAATTTCAGAGTAACCCTTTTTCACATGTGGAACATCCATATCCAGAGCAAGTTCTTGGATGTTAGAAGATGCTGATGAAATCATCATTTATTTAAATAGACTGTATGCTGCCTTGGATGTCTGCTGGTTGAAAGATGGATGGATGGATGGATGGATGGATGGATGGATGGATGGATGGATGGATGGATGGAAACCCTTACAAAGTTTCTCCCTTTTCTTCTAATTTATATTATCTCATCAAATGGTGGGTTTGAGTAGTTACATTTTTGGGCTATGTATATTCCAGCTCCCATTGGTTTCAGAATTGTAACCAAAATCTACACAGGCATTTTTCAAGTATTTCCAAACTGGGCATCCTGGAATTATAGAAAAAAAATGTTTCATTCTCTTCAATTATTTTTTATGACAGTAGCATTCACTTTTCCTTAGCATGCTTCTTACAATTTTCTTCTCCGCTTCCTGTGATTTTCATGCTAGTTCATTCCTCTTTCTTTCCACCCAGAGCCCCTCCTCAGATTTCCCCATTGCTGCTGCTGTGTTCTAAGATATGCCTCGAGGGACAAGTATCTAATAACATTCCCCTCTTGCTCGCCAAGCATTTATATCAATTGCAACAGCAATTTTCCAATAATAAAAAAGAAAATTCACAGAATCAAACTTTATTTGAAGGGAACTTTGACTGCAGCAGAATTATTGCAATCTCTTATCGCCTGCAGGAAATGTCTTTAGTTTCTAACTATCATCTTCTCGTAACTCATAAACACGCATTGTCATAAGCACTACAATGTTTAAGAACTCCAGACAAGTCATGAAAAGTAAGTGTCTCACCTTACTGTTTTTATGTCAAGGCATAATTCCATCAACACCGAAACTGCTGATAATGGCAGAGGGTGTCAAGCAAATCACATAGATCAGCTCACCCTGGTTAGATATGTTGCATCTAATATACAGAGTGCAGAAATCTGTATGGCTACAACGCAATCATGAATCGTGGAATCTGGCTTTTCATTATAAAACCTAATGTTCTCCCCCACTCCCATCAAACCAATGGCTTAGAATTTCAGCATTATCAGTTTCTAGCTCTCATATGAACCTGCAGCATATTGTCAGATCATTGGTCCGTCTAGATCAGTATTGTCCACATAGCCTGGGAGAAGCTCTCCACATAGGACTTTTCCCGGCCCTGCCAGGAGATAGACATTCAGTATGCAAAAGGTATACTGAATACAGCCCCAGCACCAGTTCTCATGAAATACAGCCCCAGCACCAGTTCTCATGGTTGTAGGGAAAACAACCAACTTTGGAAAACATGAAGGGTGGAAATAGGATTAAAGTCCATTTCTCCATCACAACCTGGATTCAGAGGTGTGCTGTCTAGCCTTGAGGTCCCTCACACACTCCAGAATTGTTAGATTCCTTGTTGTTATTCAGTCGCTTAGTCGTGTCTGATTCTTCGCAACCCCATGGACCACAGCACGCCAGGCCTTTCTGTCTTCCACTAGCTTCTGGAGTTCACCCAACTTCATGTTCATTGCTTTGGTGACACTACCTATCCATCTCATCCTCTGCCGCCCCCTTCTCCTTTTGCCTTCAATCTTTCCCAGCATGAGGATCTTTTCTAAAGAGTCCTCTCTTCTCAGGAGGTGGCCAAAGTATTTGAGCTTCAACTTCAGTATTTGTCTTTCCAGGGAGCAATTAGGCTTGACTTCCTGCGGGATTGACCGATTGGATCTCCTTGCAGTCCAAGGGACTCTTTCTTCAACACCATAATTTGAAAGCATCTATACTTCGGCGCTCAGCCTTCCTTATGATCCAGCTCTCACAGCCATACATGACTACTGGGAAAACCATAGCGTTGACTATGGGAACCTTTGTTGGCAGGGTGATGTCTCGGCTTTTTATTAAGTTGCCTAGGTTCACCATAGTTTTCCTCCCAAGAAGTAAACATCTTTTAATTTCATGGCTGCAATCACCATCTGTGGAGCCCAGGAAAATAAACCCTAGGTTCCTACCTAGTACCTAAAAACAGATGTACAGGCTTGCCCTTGTATCTACTAGGGTTCCGTTCCAGACCCCACTGTGGATACCTGAAACTGTGGATACTGGGGACACCTTTTTAAAGATAGGGGAACATTAGTGGTTTTGCTGTAACAAGGTAAAAAAAGAGATTTATTTAATGTTCCCCTATCTTTTAAATAGGTATCCCAGTATCCATGGTATCCACGGATAACTGAAACCATGGATACAGAATCAATCGATACTGGGCATGCCTGTACTGCTCCATCTCTCCTATCTTCCCTTTCCATCTGGAGTCTATATACAACTTTATTTTAACTCTCCATCTTTCTTCTCCATCTAACTTTAACCAAGTAGCAGTGCACTTCTAACATTGCACTAGCCCAGCACAAGTCCTTTACACTGGCTCAGAAGTGTTGCAAACACACCATAAACGCGTTTGTGCCATTCATGGGCCTGAGCCATGGATGTGCACTGGCTCAGCAGGGTCAAATTCAGTCCCCATGCCACCTAGTAAGTAAGTCTGCACCAGCCGAGTTGGGGCAGCAAGAGGGATTTGGAAGGGAGGGGGAGGGCAGAGGGAAGGTGGAGCAGGGTGGGGGATATGGGGGAGGGTGGGCTTGTGGGCAGAGGAAGGAGGTGGAGACAGGATCTGGCACTAAGGATGCAGCAGATGCCCCATTGGCACGGCTATGTCTGTGCTGGAACGTTGGTTAGGATTGCGCCCTCAGTTGTATACTATAAGGACTGAAACAAGAGTATGGAAAGCATCTTCTGGAGTAATCTTCTGGATTATTATTTTCTGTTTATAGTTTCAATAGAATCCACATTCTGTGTAACTGCCCATTCAAAAGTTTCACCATTGTGTCATTTATCTTCAAAGCCTTAGATGTGTCTTAAATAAAAATATTCCAACATTTCTTTACTACATCCACTTTCAGTGATACTGTAGTCCAATTTTGGGGGTGTGCAATGCAAACCTAACATCCTGGGGAAAGTCTAATGGACTGTAAATCCCCCTGCCCCCACCCCCACCGTTTTCCTTTCACTTTCTCCTTAGTCAAACAAGGGATGAAAAGCTTTTCTTCTCCTGTGAAATATCGATGTATGGAAATAATTTCTCCCTGCAATACTCATTCCTTTTTGCTCCTTATATTTATAGGCCTCTCTGAGTAAGAGAAACCATTTTTCCCCCTGAACTCAAGAAATTAAGTCTGTGCTATAATTTTAAGGAAGAAATTAAAAAAAGAGGGCTGTTACATGCGCGCCTACACACACACACACACACACACACACACACACACACACACACACACA
>JAJKFI010000027.1:1337143-1360643 GCA_029204185.1 Lerista edwardsae | reverse complement strand
ACACACACACACACACACACACACACACACACACACACACACACACACATAAAGATAAAGTTAGGATAGGGAACAAGGATATAATTTGTCCTAAATAGCCAAAGCAGAAGCAAGTCCATCCGTCGGCCGCCCTGCACCCTTACTGTGAGGAAAGGGGGCAAATGTCCCTATTCCCTGTGGAGGCTCCTGCGGTCGCCTGGCTGCCACAGGATGCAGCGGTAGCCGCCTAGCTACCACTGCACTTCCAGGTGGTCAGCAAGTTCAGGATTGGGCTTCCAATGATAATAATTTAGAAATCTCAATATCTGAGATTCAGAGCGCAATTCCAACCTGGAGTTAGGCCGGCAAAAATTAGACTAGCCCAGTTTGTCTGGCACAAGGGCCATCATAAAGTGTGTTTAGACCACTCTCGGAGTCAGGGAGGATGGCACACATCCAGCGGCGTCATGCAGCCGGAACGCTGGGCAGGAGGAACGGGTGAGCGGCAGCCTGCCTGTTGCGTACCGCTCCGTTTCGCTGTCTTCCTCGCCCCCGAGGGGGAAGACGGCGAAACAGAGCGGTATGCAAGGGGCGGGCTGCCGCTCACCCGTTCCTCCCGCCCAGCGTTCCGGCTGCATGATGCCGCTGCACACATCGGTGGTGCCACACAAGAGTGGGCCAAATGTGCTTTACAGTGTCCCTTGTGATAGCCAACCTTTGCTGGCCTAACTTGTGCTGTCCTAACTCCAGGTTAGGATCGCGCTCTCAAATATACAGCACCTTAGTTAGGCTAGAAGTACAATTGATGCCCTCAGCCATTTCTCTTACAAAGAAGCAGCTTTGACAGGGGCTATCCTGGAGCAGAGAAGCAGCAAGGAAGGAGTGCAGAATCCAGTTTCCACCAGAAGGAAATCTACAGAATCACCAGTTTCACTCCACTGAGCTCCGTCAAAGGTCAGGATGGATATATTTAGAGGTTCTCTCTGTAAACTGCTTTGTGAACCTTTTTGTTGAAGAAGTGCAATATCAATATTCTTATGGCCCAATTCTAAGTGCAACACCAGCAGAACACATGTTTCGTCCATGCATGCTGTCACAAAAGCGCCGTAAAGCACTTGGTGATAACACAGGGAGTCAATGCACCAGTGGGAAGACAGGAACTTTCCTGTGTCTATCATCGGCTGTTGAAACACCCACTGGAGAAGATACGTCCAGCATAGAGGCAGGATTGGGTGAGGAGTGGTGGAACATGGAGGAGATGGGCGCATGTGCCAATTGGGCCTGGGAAGGGCCAGGGTTGGTAGTGCCAGCTTGTGTTGTATCCCAACCCCTTTCCTAGGCTTGATCTACCTGCACAGATCAACACAGACTTTCACCATTAATGTCGCTTGCGCAGGTCTGAGTTGATCCATTGCAGCTGCTGGGGCTTACCATTGGGCCTACTCCGAGGAGATCTCTGGCAGCCAAATCTCCCCCACAGGATACTGTGGTAGCCACGATGGCACAACTGCATCTCTGCACAGGGATTTACATAGCATTGGGCTGTTTATCATCATCATCATTCATTCTGTTGTACCCAAACTTTGGAATGGATTGTAGAATCTGGAATGGCTTCTACAATTCATCCTACAAGGCATCCCCTGCCTGCGCCTGCACTATCACAGGGTGCCACAACCTATGACCCAAGCTAAATGCCCTCCACATTTGTACTGGAGCACTTCTTCATTTCCACAGAGAGGAAGGAATTCCCTCCCCCAACGCCAACTCCATCTCAGACTTCCATGCCAAACTCACTAGAACTTTATCCTGACCAGACAAAGGGGCAAAGGGGCAAAGGGGCATGACTCCAAATGCTTTGCTTCTGACCTTAATTTTTCACCTCCTTCTTGCCTAATCGTGATTTTAATTATCCACAAATTTGTACTTACTCAAAGGCTAACATTCAATTTATCTCTGGAAATTCAAGGCAACCCATGTAAAAAACAGATTTGTCAGACCTTAATGAGATCATTATTATTCATGCTAAATGTAGTTGGAAATGCATTAATAGCAAAATGTTCCCTCTGTTTCCAGAATGCCAGGGGACAGAGGTGAGAATATGTCTTACTGTGGGTAATAGCTTTGTCATTTATGTCTGGTTCTGCCTGTCACACAAACAAACGAAATCCTTTCCACCACGTGCAGCAGGAAAAAAAAATATTTTCTGAATGCATTCAATCAGTGGTTCCCAGAGTGCTCAGCACTGGGATCCATTTTTTAAAATGACACTCTATCATTATTTACAAGCCTTTATGTGATGCCAGTAAAGGTTTCTGATCTGATCTACAAGACTTTATTTAAAAGTAGTAATATCTTTATCTATGTCCAAAAAATTGATCAATTGCTCTTAATCAGGCAGCCCTAATAAACTTTAATCAATCAACAGAATTTATATACCGCTTTTCAACACAAAGTTCACAAAGCGGATTATAGGCAAAAAAATAACATGGCTCCCTTACCCAAAAGGGCTCACAGTCTAAAAGAATGCAGAACACCACCAGCAACAGCCACTAGAAAAGACACTGCGCAGGGGTGAAAAGGGACTATTACTCTCGCCCTGCTAAATCTAAGAGGAACACCACTTGCCCTTTTGATGGGGATGGGGTTAATAAAATGCTGTCCTTCCTTTCTCCTTTCTTCCTAGGGTTAAAAAACCCCAAGGCAGTGGTTCTCAAACATTTTAGCACCAGGACCCACTTTTTAGAATGACAATCTGTCCAGGACCCAGCCTTGAAGTGGCACCCTAGTGACGCCAGAGCCAGCTACTTTCCTACGAATGCAGCAATACTTTGGACTATTTCTCAGCCATTTTCCAACAGCAAAGTGAAACAGAAAGGGGAAAAAAGCCTGTTTACAACCGTGACACAAGCAAAACAACCACCCAACTCCGCCTTTCCTGCATTCCACCTTCCTATATTTTCAATATGGCTGCTCTAGGTGCTTTGCGACCCACCTGAAATTGGCTCGTGACCCACTGTTGGGTCCTGATCCACAATCTGGGAACCACTGCCTTAAAGTGTTTTTTTAAAATTATTTATTATTTATTTATAGTTCATCAACTAAGACACATTTATCTCTCTAGATTTGCACATGCTTACAAACTGCAGGAGTTCAGCTCCTTGCAAACTGAAGCAGCTGAGCAACGTGCAGGGCAATACTACTTGCTCTGCCAAGGCCTCGGCTCCTGCAGTTTGCGAAATAGCTGCTGAGCTCTTTTGGAGGCAATTAGCGGCTATCTTGCAACTCCAGGAGCTGAGCTGCATCCCGGGTAATTAGCGGCTGTCTGATTTTTGAATAGCCTCCGGCAATGATTCCCAGGCTGTGAGCCTTCGCTCCCCAGAAAGCCATTACATGGAAACCCAACAGGGGAGCCATGAATCTTTGCAATATGCATAGGATTGTATTGGGAATGAATAGGTTATTTTCCTACCAAGCGCTCCTAACTCAAACTCTGGGATGGAGAGCAGTGTGTGGTTTCTTGATCGAAAGCAGCATTTCCCAAACTGTGGGTTGCAGCCCACTGGTGGGTCACAATCTGAGCAGAGCCTCCAATGTAAACCAAGGTAAGGGCCAGGTCAGATAACGTATTAGCTCTGAGGCCAGTGGTTCCCAAACTTTTTTGACTGGTGGCTCCTTGGGCCTACTGAGTCATTGGCCGTGGCTCTCCATCAGGGTTACCCTCCTATTCATTGTATAGGTTGACAGCAGGGTTTTTTTGGGGGGGGGGCTGGGAGGAGTTTCCACTAAACTCAATGGGATTTACTTCTGAACAGAAATGTATAGGATTGCACTGCCAATCAAGTAGTAGGACATGTCGAGATTGGGTGCAGTGGGTGCCATGGCAGAAGTGCCATAAAGCACCAGGAGTAAAACGTATCGCTAGCGCTGGGGAGTATAGAATTGCAGCCGAAATATCTGTGAATTATTCATGCCTTTTCCCAGTTTGTAGAACCTTAATTCTTCTTTTTTCTATTATTCAAGCTGTTCCTGCTGGGTTTCACTCCTCCGGGGACATTTTCTTCTTGTTTTTCCAAAAATTATTATAGGTTTCTTCAGGGTATTGTTAATCAGTTTTTATAATGTTTTGTATCCTTTGGCTAGGTGTAGCTTTTGGAAACCTCATTAGTCATTTCGGAATAGCAGTCAGAAGTTTGGAGGGGAAGACTATTTTTTCTAAGGCTTTTGCCATGGTGAAGACGCTAAAGAGTGGGAAAGGAGATCTTGTCAGTTCTTGTTCAGGAAAGAAAACCTTGCCTGGCGATTACGGGAGGCAAAATACAGCAAGCGATTGATACTGATTGGAAGATGTTTCTTTTCCGTTATTATCTTAGAGTATAGAGGAGGTGCCAAAGGGGTAGGAACATTTGGCAGTAACATATTTATAGTGAAATGTATGCCTCGAAACTAAAAAGATATCCCGAGGGGGCGGGGGGAGAGAGAGAGCGAGAGAGAGCAGGCTAATGAACAGAATAGTTTATGAATACAGTCATGCCTCATTGTCCACTGGGGTTCCATTCTGGAACCCCCAGTGGATATCAAAATCAGTGGATACTAAAATCAGTGGGAAAATAGCTTTGAAGATCCACTTCCAGGATTCAGGCTCCTCCACTGTCACCCTAGAATCCATTTGCATAGACGCTATGCCACTTTCAGCCACTAGATGGGATGATGAACTATAACGGAAGGTAGCAAGGTAGAAAATGGGATTTTGGCCCCTTTTTTTACTTGTTGCAAGGCATTTAAATATGGACCCGGGTATCAGTGGTGAGGCAAATCAGTGGATACCAAATCAGTGGATCCCCACGTGCCACAGTACCTGAATTCAAATCTCAGGCTACAGATATGCTTCGTTGCTAGTACTGCGGCCCTAGATCTGAGGCTGTAAAACAGAAATAACAATGACCCATGTCAGATGTTGTTGTGGTAATGACTGGCACAAAGCCTGCAAAGCACAATACATGCTCCAAGTGTGTTAATGATGCTAAGAGCTGTGTGCTCACTGGGTAGCTTTAGACAAATCACAGCTATCCCTTATATTAGCTTCAGGTCCACTCTGCACAATGGAGCTCATCAAGGTGACCTACCTTACAGAGGTAGGTGTGAGCATGACTGAAAATGTACTTGAAGCACTTGGAGCATTCTAAAGTACTACATATATTATTAGTAATAATAATAGTAATAATAATAATACTTAATTATCATGGTCATGATGGATTAGACCTTGTTTATAAACTGTCGTGAACAAAGAAATAGCTAGCCTGGGTCTGACTCCATTTCGTACATGCAGGTCCAGCTACACGTCCTCTCCACAGCTGGTGGGAATCAAGCATTAAGGGAGCTCAGGAATGT
The DNA here is from genome assembly GCA_029204185.1 of Lerista edwardsae. Taxonomy (NCBI): domain Eukaryota; kingdom Metazoa; phylum Chordata; class Lepidosauria; order Squamata; family Scincidae; genus Lerista; species Lerista edwardsae. Next base: position 1,355,276 of record JAJKFI010000027.1, on the reverse strand, counting down.
GATGCCTGGTTCTCGGTGGCCAGGAGATTCACCTAACCACTCCAGGAGCAGAGCGCCAGGCTGGCCCAAGGACAGCTCGTTATCTGCACAACAACAGTAGTTTTGAATCTCTGATTGGGAGGGGGAGCAGTGGCCTAGCAACCCAAAAGGGAACAGAGAAACCCCAAGAGAAGGGATCGTTTGTGAGGTGGACACTCTGTCGGATTGTTCAGTCAGCTTGGAAGACCACATAGGCACCTGGCCTCACAGGTAGCCTGCGAGCTTAGCAGCCTACTCTACTGGGTTGAGGAACCAGGTGAGAGATAGAGCTAGTTCAGGGGTTAGGCCAGTGATGACGAACCTTTTGGGCTCGGTGTGTCAAAACTTAGGAAAATGCTTAACTTGACTCTGCAGGTGTAGTGTGTCAACCCCTCTCCCAAACAAAAGACAAAAAATTCTTTATATTCATTTATTTAAAGAAAAAGTACAGTCTAATCATGTACGGCGCTGTGTGTTATAAAAAAAAATCAAATAATTACAAAAATGAAAAGTGAGTAAAGCAAACTCCGTTTTTGTCAGGCATTGGTGAATGCTGGTGTGTCACCCCAAATGTGGTGGTGTGTCAGCTTTGACACGCGTGTCATAGGTTCGCTATCACTGGGTTAGGCAGATAGCTTTATTAGTCTGCACTGGGTTTTCAAGTACTTTCAAGCTGTGCATTTCTTGTGCCTGAGTAGTGTAACCATTAGACTTATTAAACATCATTATGTTTTACAGACTGGTGTGCCGTTTCTACTGGGAACTGGGGTCAGCTAGTCCAGTCTAGTCCAGTCTAGCTACCAAGGGAGTTACCTAGAAACTGAACTGGGCACAGATAAAGTCTCCTGGGCCATTGGGGGTTTGCTAGTGGTCAGGAGGGAACAAGCTCCACCACCCAAGGTCTCGGGATGCCTGGGGGTGATGCCAGACCCCGGGGCCATGGCATAAACCCTGCTTCAGACCTCCTTTTTTACTGGACCATTTGCCTTTCCAGGTTCCCCACCAAACAATAAAAGCACAAAAGGTTCTGAATCCAAACAAGTGGATGCCGCCTGCTCTTATCTTTAACCTTTGAATCATTTTCAGCTGATCTTATGTGATCTATATTCCATAGCCATGCGTGGAAACGTTGTTGCCTGGCATCAATTCCCTGTCAAATCAAGTGGTGAAAAACCATTATTTATCTGCTGAACACATCTAGGAAAGTTTGCCATTTCTGAATTAGTCACAAATGAGTTTTGACAGCATTTGCAAAGAAAAGTCACTGCTGCTTTCTGCATGGGTGAGGGGAGGCTGCCACCTGGTGGAAAGGACCACAAATTGCCAGAGCAGGTCAGCACCTCTGCTGTATCCTGCGAACAGCGGGGCTAAGTAAGCCCTGGTTCAGATTCCAGCACATTGCTACATTCCTACTTACCCAGTTCTCGGCTAAGATATGCTTTTAGTCCACAACACTAAAGAATCTGCAGAAACCGTAAAATGCTTTTTAAAAAAACCAGTCAGTGATTTCAATAGGTGATGATTAAGAACAGGCTTAAGTTTTACTTAAAGGGAATGGAGTTTAAATATTCTTATATAAGTATACTTATTCTGGATAGACTGTGCTCTGTTTGTCCCAGGGGCAAAGCAATCCTAACTGGCTGAAAGGCTGACACAAGTCCCAAACGCACAAATGAAGTGTATTTGCGCCATTCGCCGAGGAGATAGGCCAGCAGAGAGTTATGAGCTGGCCTTGCTGCCCCAGCAGCGGGGCCCAAAGGCTTAACAGTAAGGCTGGCCTTCTTAGGCCTGCACAGGCTCCTGGAAGCCAGCAGGAGACATAAGGCGGAAGGGTGAAACGGGGCAAGGAAGGTGGGGAATGGGCAGGTTTTGGGTGGCCCAGCCCCGGGAGGGGGAAGGAACCTTTGGGCTGGATCCTAACCCCAATCCCTGGCCCAGGTGGCCCTACTTCAGCCACCCAGAGTTGCACCACCGATTTCAGCAGTACAGCTTCGAGTAGCCCCATCTGAGTTGCTGCCTGTTGCCCAGGGAATGGGCCTTTTTCCCCTTTACTTTCCCCAGGTAGCACAACAGCACCTCTGAGCCCCCAGCTGGATATGGGACAGGCATGTTGGTCCATTCTAGCCCAAGGTTAGGATAGCACCCTAAGTGATATTTCCAGCAGCAATCGCAATGTATGAAGCTTTCCTTCAAGAGCCTTTTCAGCTTGAGCTGGAAGGCTGATGGCACAAATATACGGACACCAGTCATGTTTTGGATAGGGGAAATTGCTAGTGATTGAAGTGATTGAAGCACACAATGCCCAAACATCTCCATTGCACAATTATAACTGCAGTCTCAAAAATTGGTCTGTGAATCAAGCACAATATCAGATATTGACTCCACCTTCACTGTTAAGAGATTTTAATTGGCACCCAGAGGCCAAAAGGATGTTCCTCCAGCAATACAGGCATGCCCCGGTATCCACTGGGGTTCCTTTCTGAACACACCTATCCACCCCACCCCCAGTGGATACCTGAAACTGTGGCTAATGGGGATGCCTTTTTAAAGATAAGGGAACATTGGTGGTTTTGCTGCAACGAGGTAAAAAAAGAGATTTGTTTAATCTTTTAAATAGGCGTCCCAGTATCCATGGTATCCGTGGATAACTGAAACTGTGTATACTGAATCAGCAGATACTGGGGCACACCTGTAACACAGTACAGCAGGCAGAACAATACCTGCTGTACTGTTTTGTATGATGAAACTATTCTCCATGAAAGGAAACCAAGTAGCCTAGATGGAGTTGGGGCCCTAGTTTCGAAGGCAGTCTTACTGCACACAAGCATCTGGGTTAGGCACACTGAGCAGTAATTCTGCAGCCTTATTGCGGCTGCTGGAAGCATAAACAGAATCATTGCTCTTCCAAGAAGTAAATAAATAAATGGGAACTGGAACATGCCTAAAAGATTCCACAGCCATAATGCGTTCAATTGCCCATACACCAGAGGTGATGGAGCACAACCTGCATATATATTAGAAAGTATTCATTTTAAGAATTCTGCCGAAGAATGGTTGCTTTGCAAGATTGCCACAATATCTGTTTGGGACAGCAGATTTATTCTGATTTGCAGGGGCTCACTCCATCGATGGCAGAGGATGTATTTGTGGAAAAGCTGCTCACAATGCACAGCAAATGCGGCCGTCACTTCTGCACAGTTGCATTTCTCTCTGTGGCTCATGGGATCACTAAACTGGCCTGTTCTGTCTGAATTCGTAATAGAAATGTCACTGGTGTCAAAGCTCTGCTGTACTGTGCTACGAGCAGGCTGGCCAAAAAGCACGTTTTGATTAAGAATACAATCCAGCCCAAGTTAAGCATGTTAAGAAAATTTCATAAGAAATGAAAGTATGCATTTAACTCTTGGCAGCCTTATCCGAACCTCTGCTGGAACAGGCATTCCAGCTGGCCTGCGTTGTATCCAGCGCAGGGTTGGTGGTGGCTACAGCACAACTTGGAGTAAGGGGAATTATTTCCCCTTACCCAGTGTAGCACAGCAGCCACCACAATAGGGCTACTCGGATTTGTGCCAGCAAAATCACTGATGCAAATCCGAGTGGCCTGAACAAGGTCCAACCTGGATGGGGATTGGGGGGGGGGGGTTGGATCTGACCTGGGTTGCCCAGGCTGGTCCTACAGCCCTTCCTGGGTTGTGGGAAAATGCTGCATTTTCTTAGAATATTCAGGATTAGGTGAATACACAACTCATAAGAACATAAGAAGAGCCCTGCTGGATCAGGCCAAAGGCCCATCAGCTTCCTATATCTCACAGCGGCCCACCAGGTGCCTCAGGGAGCACATGAGACAACAAGATGCTTGCATCCTATTACCACTCCCTTGCATTCCCTTGCAACTCCCTCTCCATTTTTGGATTCTGAGCATTATCACAAAGTCCTGTTAAATTTCTTCTTCACTGTTTCTTTCACCAAGATGTATCCAAAACAGCCGTATTTGTCAGTCTTGAATATGAAGACATAGGAGGAACTATAAAAGACCACGATCCAGCCAAAAGTAAGCACATTTGGGTCTTATTTATTTCACCAGGAGAGGTAAGCATGCTTTTAAAGCCTTCCCATTGTAATTGATGGGCTTAAACTTTGACTTGGCTGGATCCACTTCCAAATTCAACCCAAGCTGATGGAAAATGTGCATTTCTCTTATGATGAAATGATTTTAAAAAATTAACTTGGGGTGACCACATTGGAAATAAAAATCGATTTGAATCCAGGTTTGTGTGGAGGGCTTAATAGCATATGTGTTTTCATTTCTACTCAGAAGTAAGGGCTGTTAAGTTCATTGGGACTCACTGTCAGGGAAGTGTGCCTAGGGTGGCAGCCTAAATGTTGTTAAAATAGTTACACATCATTTTGGAACTGCTTCTATACAATGTAAAATGCTGAAAACAATTATTAGGTAATTAACATTATTGACTGCTTACTAGTTGGAAGGGATGCTGTGTACAAAATGCTGAAACCTTATTCTTTTCAAAATGGAAAAAAACTTCCAAGTGTTATTTGATGTGTTCTGCTGCCATCTAGAGGGCAACAACTCAATCGCATTAGGTACAAACGTAATGAGACAGGTAGATGACTTTGATGACAAATGCCTTTTGCAAAATACCTATTTTTTACTGTTGTAGTTTGACAGAAGGAGAGCCTACTTTTAAGCCTTTGAAAAATGAGAGTTTTAAAGCAGACTTGAAGTACAGCTTTTTTTAATGAAAAACAACCATATCCTCCTCACTGCACAAATTCCGATTCTATTCTATTCTTTTTTTTATAAGATGACTTCGAGATCTGGAAACTCAACAGGTAACATTTCCTTATTACTGCATTTCAAACGATGCACCTGTTGAACCTGCCTCTCATGTAACTATTAAGAGCACAGAGGCCTTTCCAGAAAATTAGCGAAGAAATGCTAATAGATAGCATTTCTATCTATCATTCTATCATTAGCCCCATCATAGCAAACTTAAGAGTCCTGTACTGTCTTTAACACTAACATGTTCATTGTGGCATGTGTGTCTGTAGACAAGAGCCTGCTCCATTAGATTCATGAAGTGGGCAGGAAGATTACCAAAAGATAGCTAAATAAATAGGCAGAAAGGCATTTGAATGCAAGGAAACTTGGGCAAGGTGACGTTTTAAAATGACATCTTGAAAATGGACATTCGAAATGTAGGAATCAACACAGAAGAAAATAAGACTGAGGATGCAATCCTATGCACACTTTCCTGAGAGTTAATGTCATTGAAGACCATGGACTTACTTCTGAGGAGGCAAGTACAGGAATGCCCAGGTATCCACTGGGGTTCCATTCCGGATCCCTCCATGGATACCTGACACTGTGGATACTGAGGATGCCTTTTTAAAGATAGGGGAACATCAGTGTTTTTGCTGCAACAAGTTTGCCTAGCAACAAGGTAAAAAATGTATTTGTTTAATGTTCCCCTATCTTTTTAATAGGCATCCTTGTATCCTTGGTATCCATGGATAACTGAAACCATAGATATTAAATCAGTGGATATCAAAGCAAGCCTGTATAGGATCCTGCTCTGAGTCACTAAGTATTTATGTAAAACATGAACTGTGTAGAATATCCCAACCCAACTCCTACTTGGAGTTTTAACTGTCCATTATTTGGAATATTTGTATTTCTGGCCCCATTGTGGCATAATCTTCACACTGTTGTAAGGCTTTTATGATAGCAACACTAGTCCTGCTGTTATCAAAGGCCAATAGCATTCTGCCAAAAGTAAATATATTGTATCGCTTTTTATTTAATTCCCCATCCTGACTGCTACAAAATTATCCTCACAATTACATTATTCTTGTTGCACCCTCACCTTTGCCTCCCTCTTCTTTCCCCACCAAGCCATTGAACTATGGCATTGGCCATGGCACACAGTCCCAGAACATGAAATAGACTTCCCCCCTGTGCACATGTTGACATGCTCTGAAAAACACAGCCAGTAGCAATCTTGGTCATATGAAAGAGTCAGATATGCATTTCAATCAATCAATCAAAATATTTATATACCACTTTTCAACACAAAGTTCACAAAGCGGTTTACAGGCTAATAATAGTAATAGTAAAACGGCTCCCTGTCCCAAAAAGGCTCACAATCTAAAAAAAATGCAGACCACCACCAGCAACAGCCACAAGAAAGACACTGTGCTGGGGTGAAGAAGGACAAATTACTCTCCCTCTGCTAAATATAAGAGGACACCACTTGAAAAAGTGCCTCTTGCCCAGTTAGCATTTGGCAGTGTGGTGGACAAGGAGCTGAAAGTATTGGACGCTCAAGATTGATCTTCCTGTTAATCTTACCATGGAGGATGATCTCACCATAAGGGTGTTCACTGCAAGGAAGAATTACTGCATTGCTTGACATGTCTCCTCCAGGCAATTTTGTAAATCATCTCAGTCGTTTCCTCTTTCAGGAGTTGCTTTTGCCAATAGTGAAGCATCTCAGCCAATTTCTTTACCTGACATTGAAGAACTGACATTGAGAAGAGAAGCTCCTCTCTGACAGCGGCTGGGCTGATTCTTCCCATCCCATCCCTTCCAAGCTGATTCTTCTAATCCTGCTGCACAGTCTGCCAGGCTCATTCCCAGCACAGCTTCCCCATGACCAGGGGGCACCTGGAAGATGCAAGATTCCGGCAAGGTGGGGACTCCACTCTTGAGAACGAAGGAGAAGGAGAACAATTGTATATGCCGTAGCTTTTTGGGGGTGGAGTCTTAAAAGAAGCCCCAGGGAGAAAGGAATAGCCAAAAAAAAAAAGAGGACAGGCTGCAAACTGACCATGAGAGATCTGGTCAAGGAAGGAGCCCTTGTCTTGGGAAGGTGGAAGCCAGGGCTCAGCCCAAGGAAAAAGGAACACAACTAGCGAGCCAACCAGCCTTAGCTGGTAAGGACTGAACCAGAATCTGGTGGCAAGAGTCCCTAGAACAGTGGCTCCCAAACTTTTTCGACTGGCCTACTACCTACTGGGCCATTGGCTGCAGCTCCCCATTAGGGTTAGAATCACAGACATTGTACAGGGCAGTGGGTTTTTCCCAAGGATTCTGAAGTTCCCCTGGCATCAGTGGCGTTTCTACAGGGAGGGCAAAGCGCTAAGTTTTGCAAGAAGCCTTACCTTGCAGTGGAAATCACTCCTCTCCTGCACCATTTTAGCCAATCCTCACAGGGAAAAGCAACATCTTGGCATTGCTTACTGGCTACAGCAGCAAGGGAGAGGAGGGATTTACATGACAGGGTAAGGCTTCTTGCAACACTTAGAGCTTTGCCCTCCCTGTAGAAACGCCACTGCCTGGCATAGTTTGGGAACAACTGCTCTAGGGTAATTCCTGCACTGTAAGGGTGCAATCCTAACCTGGTGTTAGGCCAGCACAGTTAAGCCAGTAAGGTTTGGTGGCACAAGGACACAAGTAAAGTATGTTTGGACCACTCTTGGAGTCAAAGAGGCCAGCACACAGACGTGCGTCATCCTCCCTGACTCCGAGAGTGGTCCAACTGCGCTTTACAGTGGCTCTTGTGCCAACCAAACTTTGCTGGCCTACCTGTGCCAGACTAGCTCCAGGTTAGGATTGCGCCCTAAGTTCCTGCACTGATTGCCAGCAGTGATAGACAGTGTGGGTGGTGCCAGCAGTGGAGAACAGCAACGGGTACCAGCAGCTCCTCACCCCCCCCTCCCCAACAATGAGTGCGGAGACCCTTCACAGGAGATCTGGTCTGTGAGACCTGCTTCTGTGAGACACCCCGTTGGAGAAAGCACTCCCACACGAGTTTGTTGGAATCTCGCCTGGCAGCTTTTCTTCTCAATTGCAGTGTTACGCACTCTTCTCTTTCATCAAGGAAGAGCAGAGTCTTGCCATCGTGGCGGTAGGAGCTGGGCAGCACCTCAGCATTCCCTGCGCCCCAACGTATCACCCGAGCCAACCCAGGCAAGCCCGCAAACCCCCATCAAGGGAGAGTGCTTAGCACAGCAAAGGAAGCCCTGGGAAGTGCAGGGCTTGGCCCTTCCCCTGCCATGCACTGCCAACTCCGCTCTCAGCTCGCTTAGAAAATGCTCCAGGCTGGATAAACATGAAGGCTCCGGCTCTGGCTTGCCTACCCTCTCGCTCTGATTAAGCCATCTCCAGTAGCAGGTGACTCAGCCTGACAGTAGCCTATCTAGAGGGGGTGGTGCAGTCAGTACGGCAGGTGTTGTAACATGCCACGGAAGTCACTCCTCCCACTTGCTGCGGGAGCCGTTCTGGGCAGTTGCTGTCGCTGCCAGAAGAGCTCCAGTGGCAAGTGGGAGGAGCCACTTACATGGTATGTTGTGGTGCCCGTCATACTTACCGCCCCGCCCCCACTCTGGCTACCCCACTGCAGCCTGGCAGCATCAGGCAGTGTTCTGGGTCGCACAGCCTCTGTGAAGAAGGTTTACAGGCAACATCTAAATACCTTTTACTTTGGCCTCTTTTGTTGTTGTTGTTCAGTCGCTAAGTCATGTCCGACTCTTTGCGACCCCATGGACCACAGCACACCAGGCCTCCCTGTCTTCCACTAGCTTCCAGAGTTTGCCCAATTTCATGTTCATTGCTTCGGTGACACTATCTAACCATCTCATCCTCTGCCGCCCCCTTCTCCTTTTGCCTTCCATCTTTCCCAGCATGAGGGTCTTTTCTAAAGAGTCCTCTCTTCTCATGAGGTGGCCAAAGTACTTGAGCTTCAGCTTCAGGATTTGTCCTTCCAGGGAGCAATCAGGCTTGACTGAGGAAGGAATCAGGCTTGACTTCCTGGAGGAAGTCTTTTAGCCAACTAGAAATGTTTCTAGCTTGCCAGTTATTGCTGCCTTTCATTGCCCTCTGTCAACAGCAGCGGTGTATTGAGTGTTGGGGGGGGGGGATCCTGTTAAATGCACTTTATTGAGGCCAAAATAAATGTGCAAGCTAAATAAGATTATGCTTTGACCTTCATCTATTTGTGACTTTCGCCCATGCTCTGGTCCCTAACCAGATGAAAGCAGAGCTGGAGGTTCTGATTGCACCTGGGGCAGGGCAGTGACGAAATACATCACCGCATGCCCCGCGCAGCCTCGCCACGCCCCCTGCTTCCGGAATCGCTCCATTTTTGGAGTGCAACGAAGGCAAAGGTGATCAGGGAGGGAGAGCCCCCCTCAGCACTGCTTTTTTCTGTGGCGTGCCCAGCTTCCTCGCCGGCACCCATGGCAGGCGCTACACCATGCCCTACACCGCGCCGCGCCTCTGGATGAAAGTGCAAAGTATTCCTATACATAGAAGTATAGAAATACATAGAAGTCCTTTAACAGCCTCTCGTAGTTGCTAATCGTGGTGCTCTTGACACAATTAGAAACCCACAGAAGATATTGAACGGAACCAGAAAGATATTGTCTCTCAAAGCAAATAAGAAGGTCATTTGGCCATAATATGCAAAGTCTTTACAGCCACAAGGAGAATGGGACCTGGATATCTGATGGACCAGAACCTGTCTGCATGCTTCAGTCTGTGGGGGGAGCCATGCTCTGTGGCCCACCACCATCAGAGGTGCAGTGGTGTGGGTATGAGGAATAGTACCTCCTACTATTGACAAGTGAGAGACTTGGTTGGCCCCATCTGTCTATACCTGTATAACTGGGGGGGGGCAGGCACATGCTAATCTCCCATGCAAATTGGAAGCATTGCATGATGGTCTCTACTCACATGTGGCTTTTTCAGACACTGACTCAGATTTTTGAAAGTGGAGACACAGGGATTTCAAACTGAAGTCAGCAAACGTTAAGAACCAACTACAAAAAAAACTAACGCTAAGCTCACCGTGACCTTAAAAGTTATGAGTAAAGATGCCTTGGCACTGGAAATATGTTTTGAATGGTTGGGGGAAGGTCTGCACTATGGATGCCTTCCTGACCTGTGGAGCACTGGTCTACCCGTGGCTGGTCCTAATGGGTAGATCTGGGCTCTGCTGTTTCTAATGCTGTTGTTTCCCTATAGGGAGCCCAGGTCTACCCATGGCCATTTCTAATGGGTAGGTCTGGGCTCCGGAGCCCAGGTCTACCCACGGCTGTTTCTAATGGGTAGATCTGGGCTCCATGTAGCCCAGGTCTACCCACGGTTGCTTCTGGTGGGTAGACCTGGGCTCCCTTGGGGGTGCACTTCTATTGGGTGCCCTGGGTGCCATTGACTAGGTCCACCCCTGGCCACTTGAAACTATAGCTGATGTCCGACTTCCCAAATACTGCTGCCCTCTGCTTCCTGCCAGCACATGCGCACTCCAACCCCCCCCCCCGTCATAACCCCCCCCTCAGCACTAGGGACTGCATGGACTCACACGCATGTAAACACACACACACACCTTTTTTTTCTTTATTGTCATGCACTTAAGCACACCTTAAGCATGCATTTTCTACCTCGTCCGTTGCCAGCATCTCTAAGCTGGTCAGTTGCCCCTTTCCTGGCCAGGATGAGACAGTGATAGGAATCGGTGGCAGTGGAAACCACCCACAGTGGCGGCAGCAACAACTTAGCTTTGCTGCCACCATCTTTGGCAATGGCACTGCAGCTAAGGCCCGCTACCCGTCCTGCCCACCCACTCATTTATTCTCACCTTGTCACCTCCTCCTAATCTCTGCTTGGCCGCCTTGTTTTGAAATGGAGCAGTAGAACCAGCTGGAAGCAGGAAGTTGGGCGAAGCATTGGCTGTTTTCCGAAATTTTGAAATTTTGGAATGTTTGGAACGTGGCAGAACCAAGTTTTGGAGCAGCTGAGCAGGGACAAGATGAGGCAGCTGTTCCACTCCACCCTTCCGCCACTCAAAGCAGCCAGCCTTCCTCACCACCCGTCACGGGTCGGCCAGCCCTGGTCCAAACATTCGAATAGATAAATGAATAGAGGACACCGAATGTCCCCTGGAAAGAAGGATTATGTCTTTGCTGTTAAAGCTGGAAGAAATTGCATAACCATTACCAAGAATATGTGATGGTGGCAAATAAACCTGATCCGGTAAGTACTGGGGACACGATGTCTTCACTGTGTTCACAGCTTCAGCTCGACAGTTTCTCTTTTCACATTTGGCGATCTTTGACCTCGTTCTTTCACTTATATATTTTTCTCAGCCATACTGCTGTGAACTTCATCTCAACACCTCGATTTGGCAAGATGTTTGACAATGAGGAACTTCCTGTCTTGATCTCCGTGTTGATGTATTGTCCTGGGATTGTGAATGTTGAGATTGCGAGTTTTCCTTCTTGAATTATCGTTTTGAGAATATTGTTTTGGGGTCAGGTATGTGATGTGTTAATTGCTAGGCCAGAACACAAACTCTGGGCTGGTACATTGATGCCTTTATGCTTTTTGTTATCTGTGTTAAGATCCATCCCCTTCTTGGCTCTTCTGGAAGTTGGCAGGTGATTGTGCCAATCTTGCAATGAATGCCAAAGATACTTATTCCAGATACTAATCTTTAGGTCTTTCTCTGTACCTTTAAAGGACACCTGAATTTTTTTTTCTTTCTAGAGGCTTTTAGGGATCCATTTCAGTATTCAGTATGTTTCTTCACTTCTGCCCAATTCCCCCAATCTTTCCTTTTAAAGTATACATTATTCTTTTATGTGATTCCAATTTTTGAAAGTGCAAATGGCAATTTTTGCCATTTAGCTTGAGTGCCAAATTCATTGATAGGAATGTGCGAAATGGTTACGGATAGTAATCACACAGCGTTCTCAACCACCAGAGGGCAGACACAATCCACCAGCTGCCTTTGAGCTGCATGGTGGGAAGAGAAATAACCCAAACTACGTATAGAACAAAAGTTTCCATCTGCAGTTCCATTTTTTTAATTATAGTAAGCAGTGGTGGTGCTACCGTTGTCCGAGAGGCAAATGCCCCAGGTGCTGCAGCCTACCCTTTAAGGCAGTGATGTCATTCAGGGGGAACAGACCAGAATGGGCGTTCCGGATCCGAACAGGCTCCGTGGCTGGTTCCGGGTTCCCGACAAGTGCCAATCAAAAGTGAGTTCCTGTTCCTAAATCATTTGAATGACACCACTGCTTTAAGGGCAGCTTAGTCACCTCCACCACTGTCACTCTGCCCTCCGAGGAACCAGAGCTAAGGGATAATGCTAACCAAAGTCATTACGATGCTTTTGGACAGCAGTGGAATGTCGCACAAGGCTTCCCAATGTTCTGGTAGGTCTGGCGCAGCAGCCAGTAGGGGTGGCAGTCCGCAGACCTGGCCCCAGAGTGGCTTTGAGGCCAGGGACACGACTGATAGTAAGCTCCAGCACTAGTTTTGGTTTGACAACAAAAAAATTCAACCATAATGTAAAAGATGTTCGCAAGTTTGTGATGAACACGTTCAAAATATCCACAAAAGATGAACCATTTAGGTTCATTTTAGGTTTAGGTGCATTTTAGGTTTCTGTGAGGAGCAACATATATCCCAGGCTTCTCTAGACAACCTTGGTTGTGCAATCCCGTGGAAGCAGAACACCTGTGCGTTCTCTTCTGGGAACAGAAATGTACATAATGGTATATATAATGGTGTCTGGCTCATGGTTACTGAAGGGTTAATGTTCAAAATGTGAGGCCTGATTTTCACATTTGTTTTTGGCATGGTGTCATTGCTACAGTATTTAGTCCTGGTCAGATTGAGAGCCTATGAAGTGTGGATCAAGGCTTGAGTAGGAGTTATCTGGAGCAGAGCAATGATAGAGGCTGCCCAAATAATCTGCTGTCCACCCCCACCCCCACCAGCATACATGCTGGCACCATGTTCCAGCCATGTTCCAGTATCTCACATTAGTGTGCAGACCAACACACACAGACGGGGCCATTAGATCTATTGCAAGATTATTTTACCTCCACTCATTTTGTATGGAAACATATTTCTTATGGATGCTCTCCTGCATTGTGACTACTATTACTCTGCAACCGTCGAACATGAATGGGCTCCTTAGAATAATAAATGTCAAATGCCTCTGTGTGGGATTCAGGGTGCAATTCAACACTCTGTGTTTGGCCGACACTATCTGCTAGCGTTGGCCCAAAGGCAGCAGCGCTGTGCAAGAGCGCCAACCGGCACCCTCACACCAGCGCTGCTGCTGTCCGGCCAACATTAGCAGCCGAGTTGACCAACAGTGGTGGCCAAAGCCCATGACGCACTACTCTTCCACCAGTTGAGTTCGGCTGGCAAAAGAGCAGTTCTGGGCAGGGGGAGAGCAGGAGGGAGGGTGTTTCTGGGTGGGCTGGGAGGCATGCTGGCCCGGAGAGGGGGTAGACCTAGCATGGGACCATTAGGCCACATCCAAGCTCCTGTACTCAAGCCATGCAGCCGCAATTTGGGCTAAACAGCAGGCGCAGATCCAAGATGCCCATGGGCGCGGCTAGCGCTATCCTGGGGTAAGGGTATGACCGTGCCCTTGCCCCAGAGTGGCTCCTGCCTGCTCCCAAGCTGCACTTGATATAGTGCAGGCCCGCCAGCCTACCTGTTCCAGCGCAGGGTAAGATTGCATCCTCAGTAATAAGAAATACTTCGCATGTGAAATGGATGAGGTGTTTTTGAGGGCCTTCCCAGGGATGGGGACTTGAGTCGCAAAAATGCTGGGTTTTTGCGTCTTGTATTGGACTTGAGTCATGGACCTCGACCTGAGACTCATGCCAGTGACTTGGAAAAGAGTCATGACTCGAAATTGACCCCTGACTCTAGTGTTTGTGTGCTTGCTTGCTTTTTTCTCCCATCACTTCTGCATTGCCCCGGAAGGCCTTGTGGGCTATTGGGTAGCCATCTTTCAGACTGATGTTTCTTGAATTGACCTGGGTCTTGAGTCAAAATGACTTGAAATTTTTCCATGAGTCGAATCATGATGACACACGCTATGACTCGTTGCTCGGCTCAAGTTGTGGGTCACTGCCTTGAGACTCAACTTGATTCATGAAATGTGACTCCAGCACATCCCTTGGCTTTAATGCATCAAAAGTGGATAAGGGAACCAGGATTGCATCGCCATGGCTCAATTTCTCAATGGAAACACTGGTAGGAGGTCCAGCAATGGAAACAATGGATGTAGGTCCAGCAGCAGGTCTCGAGTGTTGTTACCCAGTGCGGCAATGCACCTAAAATGGCCACGACCAAAGGCCATTGCACAATAGTGGAACAGTGTTCTGCTGTCACAAAGCTCTCTGCATGCCAGCCCAATGCATTATAGGATTGGGCCATGAATCAATAAAATGAGAAAACATAAATATGAAAAATATAATATTAAATGCAAAATAACAGCAGCAGCACGATACCAATAATATGCAGCACATCTAAAATTACCAGGTATGGGAATATTCTATATATACTGACAGCTATTCTTGATTTTAAAATGACCAAGGTGTCTTTCCCAAGATTGAAGTGGAACATTTGGAAATATTGCATAGTATATACATGAAGGAAATCCATATGAGCAATTGCAACTGCTTCTAGTAATACCTTTAGAGGTTCAGAAAAATGGTCTCACCCCATCTTAGGGACAATTCACACCAGCGTAGTGACTGCTGCACTGGCCAAGCTCCATAGTAGGATTGCAGATTGAATCTTTTGCATCTCTGCTTGCAACAATAATCAACAGCACAATCCTAGGAAGGCCTCTTCAGATGTAAATCTCATTGACTTCAGTGGAATGTACTTAGTCCCGGGTAAGTGTGTAAAAGATGGCAGTCCAAGTGAGTTATAACTATACTAGAGATGGTTTTGTTTCTGGTAAAATAGAATTACCGCCTAAGATGTACTGAACACAATGAGCTTACTTCTGAGTAAAAGAACTTCGTTTTCAAACACCTCCAGTTATAACATGTACTTGTGACCCTAGAATTTATCACTGTGATTGATAAAGATTCATAGGTAAATATGATTTTCACTGCGGGTGGAATCCTAACCTGGAGTTAGACTGGCTTAGTTAGGCCATCAAGGTTTGACCAACACAAAGGACGCCGTAAAGTATGTTTGGACCACTCTCTGAGTCGGAGAGGCCAGCACACAAACGTGCGCCATCCCCCCTGACTCAGAGAGCGGTCCAAATGCATTTTACAGTGACCTTTGTGCCAGCCAAACTTGGGATTGTGCTCTGGATCTGATTCTCCAGTTGATGCTAGTTCCGAATGTATGCTGGCTTGAATCCACCCATCTTTGTTGTTTCTAGATCAAAGTGCGGTTTTGAAAAACACATTCATTATATTTATACTTGACCTACTTTACAGATGACAGCCAGAGCTGTTTACGGTGACAAACATTCTTCACCCCTTCTCTACAATGCTATAAGAACATTTTATGCTCCTACAAGACTTTGCTTATCCTCTTTTCCAGCATGCTACACCCATCCCGCCTCCACCCAGTGCCAACCTTCGTCGTGCTTTCAGCTGGGCTCTCAGACCTTCCAAGAACTATTATGTTGACTTACTAAGTCCCCACACAGTACGGCACTTTCATAAGCACAACATGGGATAGGTCAATTGCTCTTTAGTACCCGTATCTTGGCACTCGACACATGTAATCTGATAAGTTCTTACTGTAAATGCGCTGGCAGCAATCATGGGTAGCTGTTTCCTGGAATGCCCACCTACAAGGCAATTATATAACCTCTGCCACCTGCTGCGCTTGTCGGACTGGCTCGGCTCTGCCCTCCTCCTCTACCAAGCTATTAAAAAGGAGAGACTGTTTGCCTTTGTCTCAATTACACATTTCTATTAACCAGCAACATGCAAGGGCATAAGCAGTTGTTATTAACAATCCATCGTCATGAGCTCAACTGCAGATCAACAGCCCAATCCTGAACTGCCCGGCTCCTATAGGAGCAGCGGTACCAAAACAGCTACCACTGCATCCTGCAGGAGCTAGGCAGCTGCCAGAGGCTCCCAAGAAGGGGAGGTTTGTCCCCTTCCCCTGGGGAAAGCACCGCCACCCACAATGGGGCTCCTCAGCCCACTGCCAGCTATTTCGCTGGTGGTGAATCAAGCAGCCCCAGTCTTGAGCTGCCCAGGCAAGGCAAGGGGATAAGATCCAGCGCTTACCAGCAGCACCGTCCGTCTGTCAGCTCACATTGGGGTCAGGCACAGTGTGAGCAATAAGGTATCATGGACGTGCTTTACAGCACGTTCACGACACTTTAAGCTGGCAGTACACACGTACTGCCAGCAATAGGGCCTTCTAGCTCAGGCCCTAAATATTCAGAACAATTCTTCTGGGTGGATTCATAGCCCCAGATACTCATCTGTGGGTTAGAATTATTATAGGAAAGCCTACATGTATGAGGCTGCCATGAGAATCTGTTCTCACTTGAATTTTTTCTCGATAAGTGTATGCAGCAAGAATGGAAGTGGAAGGGTTGAGCTTACCATTCCATTAATCAGCTTACTACACCATTGACGGATAATGGTCACTAGATAATGGTCACTAGACGGATAATTCCACTAGTGTCTGTGGAATTCACTTTGGTGTTACAGTCAGCTGGAGATCCCCAGGAGTTAGTGGTGTATGTTGACTAGAGGATCTTTCCAGTTCTATGTTTTTGGCTAAACAGCTTGTTGTGCAACTTTGACTGAGTCAACTCTTAACCATCCGCAAATTAGATTTCCCATTATGCAAGATAGGATTTTTTTTTATTTCAGCAAGGTGGTGTCATAATTTTCTGAGGTTGTGCATGTCCTGTCTTTTATTCAAGAGGTTTTAACCTGAGTCCAATTGTTAACAAGATTATATGTCGTTTGTGCGTAAACAGTGCTCAACTAAAGGAACCACAGGCCTGATGGCAAACTTTGAAATGGTTGGTGACTCCAGAAAGGATGCTTCAAATCCCATCCCCCTTCATCAGCTAATTCCACCATACAATCCCTGCACTCTACCCTTAATGGTAGTAAAGCTCCTACATATTCAACCCCAGCTCCACTTATGGCAGCCCTTTCTATTTGCTGTTCTATTACCTTAACAACAATATACTCCCGAAGATCGGGCAGAATAGGGAGGGTACTGTTGTCTTCATTCCTACTTGTAACTTTCCCTGGGGGATTTAGCTGGCCACTGTTGGGAACAAAATGCTGGACTAGATGTTAACAGGTCACATTGCAAATATGAGTACGAGGAAGAGGCAGGGTCTGAACTGTGAAACATAAAAAAAAAAACCCGGATGTTTTCTTTTTCTCTTCTCAAGCCCAGTGAACGCATCCGACTCTCAGGGATAATCCTCCAGTTGAAAGAGGTGGGATTCCAGCGATGAAGACAGGAAGAGCAGTTGCTGTCCAATCAGTAACTGTCCACTGCCTTGACTGACAACAGCCTCCACCTCCATTATTCCCAGGTATGCCAGGTAGGTAACATGTGCACATGGGGGCATATTCCTACCCTGGATTTAGGCTGGCATAGTTAGGCTTGCAACATTTACACAGCACAAGAGCCACCATAAAGTATGTTTGGACCACTCTCAGAGTCAGAGAGGCCAGCACACACACGTGCGCCATCCTCCCTGACTCAGAGAGTGGTCCAAATATGCTTTATGGCGGCCCTTGTGCTGGCCAAACTTGGCTGGCCTAACTGTGCAGGCCTAACTTCAGGTTAGGATTGCACTCACAGGGTGTGTAACACGTGCACAGAGTGTGCAGATGGCACAACTCAGTGGATTGGCATGAGATGAGTAGAAAGGCAGAGGTGCCTTTCAAGGATAACTGGGAGGGGGGGTCAAAAAGATGGTCCACCCCCAGTTTGACATGGGCACCTCTATTGTCTGCAGAGGTGTGGCAGGGGACTCCTTGATTGCTCAGCGGCCTGTACCTTAATGATCATACCACTCTTGACTGAGTTTGTAGCAACGTTGGAAGCCAGGGTTGAAGACATCTTCATTTACTAATGACTTTGTTTTGGAGTTGGGAAGCTCCGAGGATGTGTCTTGTTCACAGGTTCACATCTGGGGTTCACGCAAGCTGCAGCTGGCCATGAGTGTTCCCGGAGAGAGAAAGGCCAGCAGCTTTGTCCAAGCCAGCCAGCAAGAGAGAGAGAGAGAGAGAGAGAGAGAGAGAGAGAGAGAGAGAGAGA
>JAJKFI010000027.1:1323624-1337133 GCA_029204185.1 Lerista edwardsae | reverse complement strand
AGAGAGAGAGAGAGAGAGAGAGAGAGAGAGAGAGAGAGAGAGAGAGAGTGGAAGGTTGTTGCTCGGCAAAACTAGTTTGGTCTTTTCCCCCAGGTTTGTGGGACCTGATGCTTCCTTGTAATTAGCCCAAATACAGTATCACAAGACTGGCCTGCGTCCTGCTCCCCTGGTGTTCACCCACCACCACATATATGAGCATATAAGCACGTCAGGCCACACCATCACCCTTGCTTCACCTTGCCATAGTGCAGGTACGTGTGGCACTCAGTGTGACTCTGCTTTACATG
This sequence comes from Lerista edwardsae, assembly GCA_029204185.1. Classification (NCBI taxonomy): domain Eukaryota; kingdom Metazoa; phylum Chordata; class Lepidosauria; order Squamata; family Scincidae; genus Lerista; species Lerista edwardsae. The sequence continues at coordinate 1,336,846 of JAJKFI010000027.1, read as the reverse complement.
CTTTGCAGTGCTGCCCATCTAGCCAAGAGTGGGTGCAAGGACCAGGACCCTGGAACAGCCTTCTCAAAGGGGTTTCAGAATGTACACAGAGCAGCTGCATCCAGTTTCATTTTATTTGCAGTTTGCATTTTAACAGCCTGGCCAACCTTTTGCCACCATCCTTTATTTCTCCTTTTCTTTCAGCCCAATCCTACTTAACTGCCTGTGTGGCAATGCAACAGTACAGTGCTAGCGTGCCCATTTGCTGAATTCCACAGGGGAGTTTTGGCATCTAGAGGCCTCCTCGGGGTAAAAGAATATCTGCTGCCTTGCCTCGGGTTAAGCTGAAGTCAGGCCACTGTGGGGCACAATCCTAACCAACTGACCTAGATGTGCCAGTGGGGCATGTGCTGCACTCTGCAATGGAGTAGTAGTAAGGGAGGCCTCCTCAATTTAAGGGAATGTTTGTTCCCTTACCTTGAAGCTGCATTGCCCTTGCCCCAGTGCTGGAAAGTTGATTAGGATTGGGCCCTGAGTATACTCAGACTTGTGCCAGCTCTATAACTGGCACAAGACCACGTGGACCCAGGTCAGAGGATTAAGTCTGGGAAGGGGCTGGGATGTCAGTGTAGCCCCTTTCGCAGTCCTGGTCTTCCCTGCCCCATCACTACCACATTTCTCTATTCCCTGCTCTGTTCCACCCCCTCCCCACCTCCCTGTGCTGATTTACTGGCACAGAGGCCTACCTAGATCCAACTGAGTGCAGACTTGGCAACTTGCCACATATTATTAATTTATTTATTTATTTATTTATTTATTTATTTATATCCTGCCTTTCTGCCCGAAGGCAACCAAGGCGGCTTACAACAATAAAATACAATACAATACCATTCAACAATTAAAAACTAATTTAAAAACAATATTAAAATAATTAAAATTTAAACAACAAACCCCGTGGATCATAAAATATAAAAAGAGTATAAAAACCAGCCAGCCTGTCAACAATTAAAAGCTTGTTGAAATAAAAAGGTCTTCAGCCCCTGCCAAAATATTACCAAAGAGGGAGCAGTTCTCAATTCTAAGGGGACGGTATTCCAAAGTTGGGGGGCCACCACCGAGAAGGCCCTATTCCTGGCCGCCGCCCCCTCACCTCTCCTAATGGCGGCACAGTCAAAAGGGGGCCCCCCAGATGATTTAAGAGTACGGGCAGGATTATATGGGAGGAGGCGGTCCCTCAAATACCCCGGACCCGAGTCATAAAGGGCTTTGAAAGTCAAAAGTAGCACCTTGAATTGGGCCCGGAACAGAACCGGCAGCCAGTGTAGTCGCCAAAGCAATGGCTCGACAGAGTCAAACCGATGTGCCCCAGCAACCACCCGAGCAGCCATGTTCTGTACTAGTTGTAATTTCCAGACCGGCCATATGACGGTGGCCAGACTGTGCTAAGTGGCATGGCCCACTGTATTACAAGCATTGCAGTGGCACCAGGCCTGAATAGTATTGGGCTGCTTGATCAATGTCTGCTTTTTGACTTTGCATCTTTCTCTCCTTTATTTTTCAATCTCTTCAGAAATGTCTAGTATTCTTAGAGCATCCTAACCTGGAGTTAGGTCAGCACATTTAGGCCAGCAAAGTTTGGCCAGTACAAGGAACACGGTAAAGTGGCACAGAACATGCTTTGTCTGCAGAATGATTGCATAAGATTGGACTCTATGCATACTCCTTCTGCAAACTTGATGCTGAGCTCTGCGGAGGTGACGTGTGCCATTTGTTTTGAAAGGCATTTGGCTGCAATATCTTCTTCCGCATGCCCAGGGAGGAGAACCTAGACAATCACACAGGAGAGATAAACACTTTTATGGCTAAGAACAGGTAAGTGAATGAACTTTTGTGATTGGAGTAGTTCTGGGAACAACTTATCACCCATGCCCTTTCACCTACATGGGATGATTGAGTAGGCCGTCTCACCATCTCTTGTAAATTGCTCCGCCTTCACGAACGCACACCACCTGAAGTCTGGGGTAAGAATACTGCCTTACCTTTCCAAATGGTTCAACTGACTAAAAAACCTTGTTTTTCTGCCCTCCTAAGGAGACTGGGCATTTTGCCTGGAATCTCTAAAAAGTGACACTCTCCACTTTGAGAAAGTGCAGAGAAACAGTTTGCACTGAGCCACATGCGAAGTGAAAGAAGTATTTGCTACAACTAACTCAGATTTGGTGGGCAAGTTTTAGAAATCTGTCTGCTTTTAGACACTGCTCAGATATTTTGTAAACACAGCAAGTATCACAAAAAAAAAAAAAAAAAGACTTGGGTCTCCATCAATCCTTTCCCCGGACTTTTCTGTAACTGAAGAAGTGGAGAGTGTGCGTCAATACAGTCAATAGCATAGCCAGAAGGGGACACCACGATAAGTACAGCAGGTGCCACAACGTAGCATATAAGTGGCCCTTCCCATAACAATTCAGTGCCATCAGAGCCATTCCAGGCAACAACAACAATTCAGCAAACCCTTGTACATTGCTATCACTGCCCAGAATGACTCCAACGGCAAGTAGGAGGGGCTATTTACACAGCATGTTGTGGCACCGGTTTTACTTACTGCATCACTCCTCCCTCTGGCTACACTACTGAATACAGTTATGATTATTAAGAGCCAACAAAATCCATCATGATGAGTGGAGGTGGGTGGGAGAAAGGACCCAATATCTTATGCTCCCTTTCTTCCCTAGAAAACCAAGAAATCTGACATCTGTATAGCATCTTTCAGGCTTGCCTTTTATGACTATGAGAGAGAGAGAGTTGCAGCAGTGGTGGGTTATGGGGGGAGGACAAGAGGATGGCAGATTCAGGTTTCCCTTCATCCTGCCACTGCCTCCCTCCAGGCAGCCATAGATGCATCAGAGAAAATGAGGACGGTGCGTATTGTTATGACATTAGTGATCCCAAGATGGCCATATCTTATATTGAATGCTACAAACAGTTCTAATCTATATATATAAAAACGGACGTGGGTGTGTGGGTATGCGCGTGGGTGTGTTTGTGGGTGTGTTTGTGTGTTTGTTTGTGTGTATGTTCTGAATAGGCTTCTCAACGCTTGGACTGATCGGCACGAAACTTGGCACGCACGTACCTTGAGGCCTGGCGACAAACACTGCGGGGGTCAGACCCCCCTAGAGCCCCCGGGGGTGGGGGTATGGGGGGGGTCCCGACGTGACAACAGTCACAAACGGCCAAACTTGGAGTCAAATCCACAGTCTTCAGGGTTGCCGGGATGAGTGGCGATGCTCCCGACGCAGTTGAAGTCTGGGTTTGCCCCCCCCCGACATGGGGGGCAAAAAGGGGTACGAAACACAGCGTCCGCCATGCCCTGCTGGAACGCCTGGACCGATTGGCACCAAACTTGGCATGCGGAAGCCTGGCAGCCTAGCCACAAACACTGCGGGGGTCGGGGGCCCCTGCCGCCCCCGGGGGTGGGGGTACATGGGGGTCCCCGCATGCAAATGGTCGAAAACGGCCAATCTCGGTGTCAAATCCATAGTTTCCGGGGTCACCGGGACGAATGGCGATGCTCCCAACACTGTGCGAGTTCAGGTTCACCCTCCCCTCGCCGAGGGGGGCAAGAAGGGGTGCGAGACACAACATCCGCCATGCCCTGCTGGAACGCCTGGACCGAGCGACACAAAACTTGGCACGCAGATATCTTGTGGCCTGGCCACAAACACTGCGGGGGTCGGGCCCCCCTAGTGCCCCCAGGGGTGGGGGTACATGGGGGGCCCCGTGTGAAAATGGTCAAAAGTGGCCAAAATCGGGGTCAAATCCATAGTTTCCGGGGTCGCCGGAACGAGTGGCGACTCTCCCGACGCTCTGCGCGTTCAGGTTCACCCCCCCTCGCCGTGGGGGCCAGAAAGGGGTGCACAACAGAACGTCCTCCATGCCCTGCTGGAACGCCTGGACCGGGCGACACGAACCTTGGCACGCATACACCTTCCGGCCTTATGACAATCACTGCGGGGGTCAGACCCCCGTACTGCCCCAGGGGGGCGGGGGGTCCCCAAGTAGAAATGGTCAAAAACGGCCACAGTCAGCGTCGAATCCATACTTTCCGGAGTTGCCGGAGCAAGTTGCCGGAGCGATGCTCCTGACGCCATCAGAGTCCGGGTTCACCCCCCCTCGGCATGGGGTGCGACAAGGGGTGCAAAACACAATATCCGCCATGCCCTGCTGGAACGCCTGCAGCGCCACACACCACACTCAGCATCCGCTTGCCTTCCAGCCTGGCGACTGACACTCTGGGGGCCAGGCCCCCCTGGCGCCCCCGGGGCCCCCACATGAAAACGGTCCGAAATGGGCCAAATCGTCACTACTTCTATAGTTTCTGGGGTCGCGCAGATGCGCACCGACGCTCCCAATGCGGGGCGAGTTCACGTCCGCCCCCCCCTTGAGAAACACCACATCCGCCATGCCCTGCTGCCACGCCTCAACCGATTGACACGAGACCTGGCACGCGGACACCTTGCGACCTGGCGACACACAATGCGGGAGTCAGACCCCCTTAGTGCCCCCGGGGGGGGCACGGGGGTCTCCGCATGAAAATGGTCAAAACCGGCCGATATCCGCATCACGTCCGTAGTTTCTGGGGTCGCCGAGACGAACGGCGCGCCTCCCGACACAGTTGGAGTCCGCGTTCAGGCCCCCCTTGGCATGGGGGGCAAGAAGGGGGGCAAAACAAACTGTCTGCCATGCCGTGCTGGAACGCCTGGACTGATCCGCACCAGACCTGGCACGTGCGTACCTTGCGGCCTGGCGACAAATTCTGCGGGGGGCAGCCCCCCCCCGCGCCCCCGGGGGGCTGCAGGGGGCCTGAAGTGAGGACGGCCAAAAACGGGCGACATTGCCATCGCATCCATAGTTTCCGGGGTCGCCTCTACGCCCAGTGACGCACCTGACGCAATTGGCGTCCAGGTTCACCGCCCTTGACGTGGGGGGCGAGAGGGGGTGCACAACCCAACCTCTGGAAGATCATTGTGTCACCCGGGCAACGCCGGGTACCAAAAAGCTAGTATAGTATAAAATCCATGTAAACTGTGTGTAATCTTTTCATTTACACAAGTTGGAAAAAGAAGCACCTGTTAGCTAAAATGTTCCTACTTGGGAATCAGTGGCATAGCTAAGGCAGGGCTGGGGGGGGTACATTGTCCCAGGTACCACAGCTTGAGGGGTTCAGAAGGCCTTCTGGAAGCCTTACAACAGCACTTCTGGTTTTGATTGAAAACCAGGAGGTCTTCTGAGGGCTGGGGAGGGTAGGGGTGTTGAAAATGTATTTGCCCTGAGTGCCAGATACCCTAGCAATGCCACTGTTAGGATACTGCTTTGAACTTATTATTTTGGCATAGATTCTTTATAATGAGCTGTTCTAAGCCCTATCATGAGCAGTGCCAAGCCATATCAATAGATAGAGATGATGTATTGCTGGATGCTTAGAACAGGGGTTCTAAAGCCCAGGGGCTGTATGCGGCCCACAGAAGCTCTTTATCCAGCCCTCGGGCTCTCCCAACACCACCATCAGCTGCTCTCAGCTGCTGAGCTGCACTGAGGTGTCACCGCTGACAGGGCAGCCCACATGATACTTGGGCTCTCTCATATCTTGGAAATATGATCAATATTTGTGTATTTCTCTTCTGTTTGCAACTATTATTATTGTTATTGTTATTTATTTAATTTATATCCCGCCTTTCTGCCCCATGGGCACCCAAGGCAGCTTACAACAATAAAATACAATAAAATCACCATTTACAATTAAAGACAATAATTAAAAACAACATTAAAATAATTAAAATTTAAAAACAACAAGCCCCGTGGATCCTAAAATATAAAGAGTCTAAAAAAAACCCAGCCAGCCTGTCAACAATTAAAAGCTTGTTGAAATAAAAAGGTCTTCAGCCCCCGCCGAAATATTACCAAAGAGGGAGCAGTTCTCAATTCTAAGTATTTCAAAGTTGGGGGGCCACCACCGAGAAGGCCCTATTCCTGGCCTAATCAAGAACTAATTAAGAACTAATGAGTTCTTAAGTGAGAAAAAAACATTTCTGGTCATGACTCACTCAATGACAGCACGACCTGCTTAATCGCATCCCTTCTGGCCCTCAGGAGACATATAATAATAAATTCCATTCGGCTTATATAGTAACAAGTCTTAGGGATGTCATTTCAGAGAAATGGAAAACTAACACATGCTTTATGCACATGTTTGGAGAAGTCAAATACACTACGGAGGGAGGATGGCACATGTCCGTGTGCTGGCCTCTCTTTCTCCAAGGGTGGTCCAAACATACCTTACGATGTGTGCTGGCCAGACTTTGTGCCGGCCAAACTGTGCTGGCCTAAATCCAGGTTGGGATTGCGCCCTGGGCCTGTGCAGTTGTTCTTAATAATAAAAAAGAAAGCATCTCCTAACTGGAAGCTGCTATTGTGTCTAGAACGTGTGGTTTCTCTAGGTCAGAACCCCAGGGGAGCAGGTGGCTCCCCAACAAATGTCATCCACATGAATCTGCTTCCTACCTGCAAAAAGTGAGCAGAACATGGATCTTCCACCTGCTTACCTTGCTGCTGGTGTCATTTTTTTTTTTCAAACATAGAAAAGCAGGAATTCCTGTTTGATTTACAGGGACTGTGCAAATGAAGGAGCACCTTCACTTGATGGTCCCTTTAAATCAAACCAGAAGGCCCACGCATCTGAAGAAACTGCGCCAGAAGCAAGGTATGGGGCCTTTTTTGTGCAGAGACAGCTGTGGTAGACCTGGGGCAACCTCAGGCAGCATTTTGGTTCAGGCTTTTCCCTGAGAATCCGTATCACGCACTGCCTTCTCTCAGACATGCACCAGCAAAATAGCTGATGTAGGTCTGAAGAGAACCATTGAAGATCAGGTGAGGGGTACGTAAAAATAATTTTATCTTACATTCCCCAGGCCATCTGGTCACTCCACCACCACCACTGCATGCAGCCCATACTTCAACAGCACAGCTAAATAGCAGACAATGGGTGGTGGAGAGGACTGGGTTATTCGGGAAGTATCCAAAAGTCAGGAGGCCCAGCCAGCAAGTAAAACGTCCATTCCTCCTCCAGGCACTGTGTATATATTTGTACATGCATGTATATATATAGTAAATGAGCCTGAACTATAGTAAATAGTATATGTATATGTGTATAGGGATGTTCTTTTCCCTCTCTCACAACACCAGAACCAGGGGACATCCACTAAAATTGAGTGTTGGGAGAACAGATAAAAGGAAATGCTTTTTTATTCAATGGGTAATTATGGTAAGCTGTGGAACTCCTTGCCACAGGAGGTGGTGATGGCATCTGGCCTAGGTGGCTTTAAAAGGCTTTTAAAAAAACATTCTGCAAATATAGTTCAGATTCATTTACTAGGTCTATGCAAAAGGAACAAGTGTTAAGAAATGACCTATGGTCATGTCACTGCTTAGTCCACAAATGGTGTTAGGAAAGGTGCTGGAGAAAATGTCCATTCAGGATTCCTCTAGGTTGTGCTGGGCCTTCTTTTGGGCTAAACATGTTGCAGCTGCTTTCTAGCTGACATGTTTGGAAGCAGTACAGATGATTTATCCTGCCTGCCCCCATTGCTTGTGTACCATGAACCAGACAACACACTGTTCCTAGTCGTTAATTAATAACCCCAGTCTAAGGGAGGTTACAAAATTTATGAACTTTGCTCTTCTCTTAAATCCTAACCATTCAATGTTTACTTCTTCATTCTGATCTATTCTGGAATGTGCTTGCCCTATAAATCCATACTTTAAGAAAAACAGCAAATATTATGACCCACCAATACAAATAATCTCCAGTGCCTTCAGAGCTGCAGTAAAGAGAGGGGGAAGCTGAAGCTGCCTTCAGAAAATTGTGAACCCCAATACTTGACATTAATTGGACATTTGTTTTTATTTTGTTTTGCCGTCCAGAAACACAATAGAGCAGTGTTATTCAAACTGTGGGTCATGACCTGATGTCAGGTGAGTCACGGAAAGCTGGCAGCAGCCATCTTGGAAACTGCAGAACTTACTCTTGTTATATTCTTTTTGTAAGTGTTAACAGTTTGAATTTTCAAGTGAGGGTTTTTTTTTTAATTGCTTTTAGTTCAGTGCTTTTACATATTTTGTTCTAATCTTGCTTTCTTTCAGGGATGTTTCATGGTTGTACAATCGATGCAGTCTAAGAATGCCAATTTACATTTCAGGAGTGTCATTTTATTACGTTACAATGACAACACTTCCTGCTTGATGATGTCACTTCCTTCCACAACATCACTTCCAGGTTAATGACATCACTTCTGGTGATGACCCGACACGAGTGCCATTCTAAAAAGTGGGTTCTGGTCTAAAAAGTTTGAATACCACTGCAATAGAGCATTGAGATTGTCCCACATTTCTTTCTGAGAGGGTGAGAAAATTGCTGTTGGCATCCAAAGACTGTCACTGTGAGTACCTTGAAAGTCAATATCTTCTTTCCCCCAATTCAGACAGGAATGCCATGTTCTATTTATATAAATGGATTGCAACATCTTGAACAAGCAGTAACCCAACTGCACTGAACAACAAGCTGCCAGAGCTGTAGGCTAAGAACCAGAGTAAGCAGGACATTGGCAGTTTTGCAAGACTACTGTGTCCTTCAAACCTAAGAGCCTCACACTTAAATAAGTGCTTGAATTGCCTCAGAGACCCAGTGTTCTGTATACACGTTTTAGAAATACTGAAGGCCTGTCCAGTGATGTCATTCAGGGGGAACGGACCAGAACAGGCGTTCCGGATCCTAACGGGCTCCATGGCTGGTTCCGGGTTCCCGACAAGTGCCAATCAAAAGTGAGTTCCTGTTCCTAAATCATTTGAATGACACCACTGGGCCTGTCCCTATTAGCATGGTTGAAATAGAGCACTGCTCACCACATCCTGCCATTTGTTCAATGAGATGGATCAGCAAAGTGACCATCATGCCAAAAGGGCATGATCATCTCCACACCTCCATCTTCTTCCTGTTGTGCTTCTAGTTGCAACGATGCTGTGACTGCTGGGAAGGATATCGAGCTATGCCCTAAAGGCATCTGATGAAAAATCCTTTTTGCCGAGCCCATGTCTGCGGCATCAGGAGACACATCGAGACTCTCGGTGCCAAACTACATGATTTCAATCCTTTTCAAATGGGAAGCAACTGATGGAGGCTGAAATTAGGAGTGGACAATTGGTGACTATCCCCCGCCATACTGAATCATGCAGTCGTGCCACAGAGGCTTACATGGCATATTATGGTGGAACTGGGGCTCAATCAGGAGGACTGCAGTCTGCAAGAGGTAAGGGAAAATATATTCCCTTACCTTTGCATGAGCCCCCTGATGGCCTGTGGGTCTTCTCAGAGCAGGGCAGCTATATTTGTGCTGGTGGCCCTGTCTTGCAAATCGTCACTGCATCTGCAGTGCCAAGAGAAAGGGACTTCTGATGATGGAAATCTAGTTCCATCAGCAGAAGGTGCCCATAGGATCTGGCCCTACGCTGGCAATCCTATATACAACTTTCCTGAGAGTAGGTCTCATTGAGTACAATGGGACTTATTTCTGAGTAGATATCTCAATAGATACCTTCTTGACGTTGCCCATTCAGAATTCCACCACCACCCCCATCCCCAAGTTGCAGGAGAAAATAGATTTTGCACAGACAAACTGTAGGAAGGAAAAAGATTTACTGGTCAGCCTCAGCCCACTGTTTCAGCCTCTCTATTGCCTTTTGTTTGTTTGTTTTAAAAGTAGGAAGAATCCAGGAACTGCCCGTCATGTATATAGTTTGGTTTGGCAAGGAAAATAGCAAACCAACACCAAGCCTGAGTTGGAAATAAACTTTGAACACTGAAATCCAAACAAATAGAATGTAGATGAATGCCAACGTCCAAGGAGCTTTTCTACTGTTTGCTGAGGTTCTAAAGAAAGGTGTCTGTTTCTGGGAATGGCAGAATTCTTCATGCCAATGATCTGGAAATATGTTTCTTTCTATTAGAAAATACAGTGGAGTTTTCGTTTTGGTTTTGGTTTTTCACAATAGGGTTTTGTTTAGGTGTGAAACAAGCATGATTGAACTATGAAAAGGAAAGAAGAAGAAACATATATCAGGTATTACATTATTATTTACAGACTGACAACAGCTTGTGTGAGGAGTAGGGTTGCAAGGAACCACCCAGAGCACCGCAGATGGAAGATGCCACCCCCCTCTGCTCACCACCTAGATACGTCTGCACCCAGCACCCTCTCTTTCAGTGCCCTGAATGCCATACCTTAGATATGCCTCTCTCTGGTGATATGAGAGAGCAAGTCTTGGTCATATCACTGAGTTCTAGGACAAAGCTCAGCACGTACAGTATATCTATCCCCAGTGCCATGCTGGGCACAACCACTGCCACCAATACTGAGGATTCAGGTTAGGCCTGGCCAAATGGGCCCTCTGATGGGTCAGGCCTTCGGCCAGTGGTAACTTCTGATACCACCCTTTGTAGAACTAATGGAGCCCTTGGGTGGACCCACTGATGATTGCAATGTTCATAGAGCTCCAGCCTCTCTTTCACTCTTGATCTCATTCTCTGTCACTGCTCTTTGTATTCCTACTTTTCCCAAAAGGTAATGATGAGAGCACTCTGCTTACCAAGTGGTTCTCAAATGTTTTAGCACTGGGATTCACTTTTTAGAATAAAACCTGTGTCGAGACCCTTTGGAAGTGATGTCATTAACCAGAAAGTGATGTCTTGGCCAGAAGTGACATCATTGTGACATAATCAAATGACACTCCTGGAATGCAAACAGGCATTTTTGGACTGCAGCAATTGCACATCCATGAAACACCCCTGACAGAAAGCAAGATTATGACAAAATATTATGTAAAAGGACTTAACTAAAAAGAAAATTTAAAAAAATCAGGCACTTGAAAATTCAAACTGTTAACACTCACAAAAGCAAGAGCTTAGCAAGAGTCTTCAGCTTCCAAGATGGCGGTTCTGACCTGACATCAGGTCGTGACGCACCAAGCAGGTCCGACCCACAGTTTGAGAAACACTGGCTTATTCTATTAAGCTTGTTTCGAAATACGGGAACTTGTGCATTGCTTTTCAGATGACATAAATTACGCTAAATTAAAACCAAAACGGAAGGCTGTTACCAACTGGCATAGGAAGCACAGCAGAAACCAATATACAAGTTTGAGCAAAGTCAGAGATAAAACGTGGGCTTAAAAGAAAGGAAGCCTGTGAGCTGTGCCAGTCTTGTTCTGATTACATTGTGGTTAAACGTTCTAGACTTCGTTGTCTGAACATCCCTTGCCATTTTGAAGGACGTCATTAGTAAATCAGCTATAAAAGATGGCTCGCTACTAGCAGAGACTGAGGTATCTGTGGACTGAACTTAAAGGCTCCTCTTTCAGTACAAAACAATCCAAATACTGTTAGAATCTTTCTTCCTTTTTGGCCTCACCACTGGACTGTTTTGCTGTTTGCTGAAAACTGAGACGGGTCTCTGCTTCTCCCTCTACCAGCATCAGAAATCTATTCTGCGCTCTCTGTGCCACTCCATTTCCTTCTAGGAGCCTCTTCACATGTTCCATGCATTCACTGAGCTCATGGATGAGGAAATGAGGCTATGCCTTCATCATCCACATCAGCCTGATGGCCATCCCCCAACAGAGTCCCCAATATCCATACAATCTACAGAATGCATGAAAGGGCTCCTCGTGCACACATAGCTTACATGTGCATTGGGGGGGGGGTTTCTGGATGATCTGGAACCTTGATCATGCCATACAGGTGCGTGTGCAGAGGAGCTTCTTACAGATCCAATGCACAGACCACAGAGCAGGGCTGGCAGCGATGGCAAAGCTGGGCCGGGGGCCAATGACTGCAGCTCTGCTCTCCCCTCCATGTTCTGTATTCACTGAATGCATGAAAGAGAATATTCAGGAGAGAGTTAATATTTCCCACATCCAAGCAAGGAGATATGAGAGATGAGGTGGATCTATAAAAAACAATCTTCAGTAGGAAGGCAGCATGCCCTGACTATAGAATACATCTGAGCTATGAAACTTGGCACTTCAGTATATGGGATGCATGTCCATTACTAAGGGGGATTTATGTACACTGTACTATAGCAATGGCAGTACGTGACGTCATATACACATACAGTGCTTTTTTTCATTGATATCTGTGCTATATGGTCATGTTCATAGCCTATATTCCCAGTAATGGGTATGCGTTGGTACACAGATCCCTCCTTTTGCTGTGCAATATTTATTTATTTATTATATTGATTTTATACCACTTTTCATAAAAATCCAAAGTGCTGTACCTAGAACATAAGAAAACATTAAAATAATATTTTAAAGTTAAACGCAATTAAAACCATTAAAACAACATAGCAATAAAAGACAACAGTAAAAGAGTAGAACAGTACAAAATAGTAAAATATAAAAGTTTATATTAAAAGGAGGCACTTCTTCCCTAAGAAGTACCTCCTTCCCCAAAAGCAGGGTGAAACACATGGGTCTTTAAACGCTGCTGGAAACCATACGCCTGTGGTGCCGTAACCAAGAAGGCCCTATTCCTTGCTGCCATCCCCCTGGCTTCAGATGGCAGCTATGGCATTGTGCTCCATGATACTTGGTGATGACATCATGCAACATCACCAAACTTCTGCATGGAGCTCACCTTTGAACTGTGCGGCCACACAGCCATGCACCGTGGCAGGAAACCTTTTCATAGCCTTAGAAAGCCATCCAGACATTTGTGCCATTCAACCATTTTAAAAGGTTTCTGAACAACAGCCACAAGGAGATAAATCAGTCTATGGTATTCCAGTAAGTTTGTCATTCCCAGTAGAACCCATTTTATACCAACGTTGCATTTTCACAGCAATTAAACTCAACATGGTTACAAAATGGGTTTTAAACACGAGATCTTTTAAACACGAGATCGTTTAAAAACAAGAGGGGTGTCCCTCTTCACCCCTGCGCAGTCTTTCTAGTGGCTGTTGCTGGCGGTCTGCCTTTTTTTAGAATGTGAGCCCTTTTGGGACAGGGAGCCATTTAACTTTATTATTACTATTTGCCTGTAAACCGTTTTGTGAACTTCGTGTTGAAAAGCGGTATATAAGTACCTGTTGATTGATTGATTGATTGATTGATTGATTGATTGATTGATTGATTG
>JAJKFI010000027.1:1307851-1323614 GCA_029204185.1 Lerista edwardsae | reverse complement strand
TTGATTGATTGATTGATTGATTGATTGATTGATTGATTGATTGATTGATTGATTGATTGATCTGAAAACAGTCTGTCTATGAAGAGTTTAGCCTGCGTCTGTAGAACCCCAGGCAAATTTGATGACTCTTCTAGCTAAGGAAATGAGTAGGTGGCCTTACTGCAGTCCCTACTAGCCACAACAGAACAACACTAATAACAATATTCTAAATGATCCCTAATTGGTATGGTTGTCAACAACCTTGGCAACAAGACTTTGGGCATGCCCACACATGGGGTTAGGTTGGGGTTCAAATGCCATGTTGACTCAGCACATTCATTTCCCTCATGTCACAAACATGGTAACTGTGCCAGGCCAGTTTGTAGGCTGACTCTAGGTCCCATCTCTGAAGAGGAGCCGACATCCATTTCAAGCCGTAGCAGAAGCATATTGGGTGGGCTGTTTGCCTAAAGAGAGACAACACACAGTAATTCACTGGGTGAGTAACAGCAACTTCTCTGTCCAATAATGCGGCAATATTTCATCAGCCCAGAACTGACTTACGTGAAACTGCAGCAGCAATGTTGGCTTTAGAAGCCTTAATTTCAATGCCAGACAGCACCACCTGGAGAGTTTATAAGCCATTTCTGGGGTCAGAAGCACATTAATAAGGAGCAATAAAGGGCTCTAATGTATAGATCATTGTTTGCAACATGTAGCTACAGTATTAAAACCACACCGGTGAAGTCAGTCTGTTCTCCCTTCCCTGCCTCAAGGGCCCAAAGCAGAATCAGTTCTTTCACACACCCACATAATTATAGGAGTGACTCAGCTTTCTTCACCTGAAACAGAGCGGATCAGTTTATTTCATTGGTAGATTAAAGTAAAAGTGCATTTGAATTCCTGAACAGCCACAGTGGCCATCAGCATTTTTTTTTCTTTAGATTCAGTTCCCAGGATATCTTTCCTGTTAGGTTGGATTTCACTAAGACCCAAATCTTGTATTACATACCGTTAGTTGAGACTTCAGGTGAGAATTCAAGATCATGACATGGATCAGTTCACCCTTCATATGTTTTTACAGACCAGTGGCATACCAACGGGGCAAATGCCCTCAGGTGCCACCCTGCAGGGGGCAGCACCATCTCACACACACACACACACACACACACTGCTACCGCTGGCTGCTCTCTTCGTATCAGACAGGGAAAGCACTGCTTGTTGCACCGTGAAGCCACTCAGTTGCTGCGGCTACAAGGTTGCAGTGGCATGAGATTCCTCCAAACATCAGAGGAACCAGGCACCGCCTATAGTGCCACAAAGCTTTGTGGCACTACAAGTGGTGCCTGCCCTTCCAGTACAAGCAGGAATCTCACACGGCTGCAAGGTTTGAGATTCCTCCGACAATCAGAGGGGGGGAACGCTGCTGCCCTCTCAGACTGTTGGAGGGGGGGTCCCACTTTCAGGAAGTGTTTGCTGAGAAGCAATTATGTCACCGCACTTACCTACTTCTGACTGGGGGTTTGCCCCAGGGTGGGTGAACCCCCAGGACCACCACCACTTTCAGGCTTATGATCAGGATAGATGAAAAAAGCAAAAGTATGTAATTTGCATCCTCTCAATACGCAATTGTACATGTGGAGTATGATGTTTCATCAGTGTGATTTGCTGGATGAGTCACAGTGGTCCCCAACCTTTACATGAAGGTTGTGAACCCTGTAAGTCCTTGCGGGGGAGGGTATTTGAGGGACCGCCTTCTTCCATACAATCCAACCCGTACTCTTAGATCATCTGGGGGGGGCCCTTCTGACTGTGCCGCCACCAGGAGAAGTGAGAGGGGTGGCGGCCAGGAAGAGGGCCTTCTCGGTGGTGGCCCCCCAACTTTGGAATACCCTCCCCTTAGAATTGAGAACTGCTCCCTCTTTGTTTACATTTCGGCGGGGGCTGAAGACCTTTTTATTCCATAAAGCTTTTAACTGTTGACAGGCTGGCTGGCTGGCTGGTTTGTGTATTTGTGTATTTTATAATTTTATGATCCACTGGACATGTTTTTTAAATTGTATCTGTTTTTAATTTTGTTGTATTGTTTTTAACATTGTTTTTAATTGTTTTTTAATGTTGATTTTATATTGTATTTCTTATGTTGTATGCCGCCTTGAGTGCCTCCGGGCAAAAAGGCGGGATAAAAATCAAATAAATAAATAAATAAATAAATGACAGCAGGGACAGCCTCACAAGGATTGCACTGCTGCTGCCACAAAAAGCTCTATTAAGATACCTGGGGGGGGGGTAGCATGGCCATCCAGACGGGGCAGGGGGCAGCAATCCACTTTGTGGGCCACGCTGCTGCTCCAGATAGCTCTCTGCGATGATCACACTCACTTCAAGGTTTGCGCAAGCCTAGACATGGGTCAGATTGCTGCAGATAGCTGTTTAGGGCAGCGGGGTAGCCCGCAGAGGGGATGGCCGCCCAACCCCCTCAGGATGGCCACGCTACCCCCCCCAGGCACCTTAACAGAGCTCTTTATAGCAGCAGCGCAATCCCTGTAAGGCTGTTGCTGCTGTCACTGCTTCAACCACTCCCCTTAAAGGGGTATACATTGGTTCTGGTTTCCCTGGGGGGTCGTGGCCCCCAGGTTGGGAACTACTGGATGAGAGCATCCTAGAACAGGAGTATAGCCTGTTATAGGGGGTAAATACGCCAGGTTTGTCCAAAGCCTGCGCCTTGCCGTCATTGTCTGGAATGGCTCCAAAAGAGAGTGGGAGGCATATGAGGTGGTGCATCTGTCTGTCCCCCCGGTGGCTATGCTATTGTTCTAGAATAAAGGCCCATAATGGATCTATGATTTTTTTTTCAATAAATGTCCGAAATGTGTTTATATGTTGATATTCATATTGGATACTGGGAATTTGGGGTGAATTTTGTGAATTGCCCAAAGATACATCCAGACTTTCCTCTTTTGGGGCCATTCACTGGTAAATGATGACCATCACATTTAAGAAAATGGCAGAACTAAGTGGAGTATTTCTGAGTTTTTGTGGCATTCACCAAATGTTCTGGGATTGTCTGCAGTCCATTTATACTGCAGTCCTAAACAGGTTTACTCAGAACAAAATCCCACTGAGTTCAACAGGATTTATAACTTTTGTGTGTGTTTAGGACTAGAGCCCTAATTTCTGTTACTATGAAAGAAAACGAAAATGAAAGAAAATATGTTGAAACTCCTCTCTTGGAATTCAGGCCACTGCACTGTGGTTTTGAAATGCCGGATAAACTGTTCAGCTTACCTAAAAGCAAGGTGACCTGATATCTCCAAGGTGACAATTTCTGATAAAACTAGATCTTTTAGTGTTAGGTTTTTTTTTCCAGTTTTCTGCATGCAACGTTTCATTTATAGTTATTTTGTTGAAGCATTTCTCTACAAGATAGGGAGACCGAGGAAAAAAACCATGCACAAAATAGTTTTTCAGCTATTAATAATTAATAATTTTTCAACTGTTCTTCTTGCGGTACAAGAAGAATATGTTTTGTAAACACTTTTTAAAAAAAAAAAACATGATCTTTAATCATAAATATGTCTCAACTGGTCCATTTGGTGACACATCCTTTCTTGCAAATATATATATAGACCTTCCCTAGTTCCAAAAGTCATGAGGATGCAGCTGGATGAAAAGGAACAGGAAAAAAACTTGTTGGGACTTTAAAAAGAAAGTAGCTCTTTCTCATAGTGCCTTACAGGACACTTGAGATGAGGAACAGGCACACCAATAGAGCTTCTATTGTTGCTTGCTGAGAGGAATCACAAGACTTTGCTTCTATGGAAACCTGGTTTTTCCCTCTAATTTTGCAAGATGAGTTATAAATGTTAGCCGTGTGTATGAGTGACTCATGTTTCATTTTTATGCAATCTCTGTTGCCCATGCAACATGCAATTTTGTATGAGCAACAGTTACCCCTGCCAACTAGGCAAGAGGCACTTTTTCAAGTTTTTCACTTTTCCTCTTATATTTGGCAGGAGAAGAGTAATTGTCCCTGTTCACCCCTGCGCAGTATCTTTCTAGCAGCTGTTGCTGGTGGTCTGCCTTTTTTTAAGATTGTGAGCCCTTTGGGACAGGGAACCATTTAACTTTATTATTACTATTTGCCTGTAAACAACTTAGTGAACTTCATATTGAAAAGCGGTATATATGTACCTGTTGATTTACTTTATTTTATTGCTTCTTTTTAAATTGAAGATTTCTTTATTTTTGCTGCATGTGTGTTGAGCTGAGTGCAAGTCCTCTTTCATGAAACTATTTGCCCCTTGTTGGAAAGTCACCAGTTTCAGCAAACTGTACCTGGAAAAAAAAGACTTTTCTGTAAGGAGGAGCCCATCTTTGTGGGTGGAAGGAACAAGGGTGAGTGTTGTGATTTTTTGACCTGGAACAATAGATTTGAATTAATCCCTCTTCTGTGGGAATGACTGGTCCAAGTAAGGATTGGGTGAAGTTCTGGTGAACAAGAACCCTAGGAAAATGCTTAATAGGCTCTTGTTTTTCAGCTTTCCAAGTTGCTCAACCTGCTTTAAAGTGAGTATTTGATTCTAGCATTCCCACTGAAAATGTATGCCTGCTTCTTTTCTTATTGTTTGCTACTTTCAGTGCAACTTTACTGTAGAAGAGCAGTTACAAATGAAAAACAAAATATGTCTTTGACAAAAGACAAAATGGTGTCTAAATGTCACTCGTGATAAAGGAAAAACACCACATACTGAATAGAAGGAAACACTGCCTTCTCTACATACTATCAACTATCAGCAAAAAATGACTATTTGACAAGAGTGTACTGGATAAACAAGAAAAGCCAGCAGAGGTATTCCTTTAATATGAATAGTGATAGCCGTTGGCCATGTTTCAGCAGCCTTTTGATGCTATCTCTGAAGCTGGTCTACAGTGTCACAAAATGACAACATACCTCTTGCAAAAGGCTGGGTGACCACAAATGTCTTCCAGTGTCATCTGGAAAGGTCATCACAATACAGTATCTGCAGGTGGTTTGAACTCACTCTTGCATAAAATGAAGGTGGTCTAGTCTGTTTAATCCATGGTTTGCTTTACCTCGTCTGCAAAAGGACCTGGATGAAAACCATGTCAAAGCTGAAATAACAGTGTATGTAGTTCAGCAAAGGAGATGAAGCTATTGGCCAACAACTGCCCAGTTTCAATCTTATGTCAGCTGTGTTCTCACTCTTAATACACTCTTACCATCCATAATATGGAGGTAACAATACCAATCTCCTTTCCGGGATCATTTTCAGCATGCCTGACATAATGTATGTGAGGCACTTTCCCAAAGTGTGTTATAAATGCAGTGTTATGATTTTTGTCACCTATTGAATGATGGTTGCACTAAAAGCCAGTGTGGTATATTACTGTGAATTTTTATTATAAAAGGTAAATCAAGACTTTAAACGTAGAGTAAAAAGAGGAAATGGAAGCCTCTTCCATCAACCATCCTGGTCAAGAAGGGCAGCCTCATTTGTCAGGGATGCCACTAATTGAGGGTGCAATCCTGGGAGTGCCCTTGGGCCAACGCTAGCTGCTTGCTTTGGCCCTGCACACATAGTGCTAGCACAAGGGTGCCATTTAGGATGCCCACACCAGCATTGCGTCCACAGGGCCAACACTGGCAGCAGCGTCAGCCCCGTGGCGCTGGCAGATGCTGGAGCTACACCACTTGTGCACCAGCCGAGTTCAGCTGACACAGGAGCAGTTCTGGGCTGTGCGAGGGAGGGTGGGAGAGCTTTTACGGGTGGGGTGGGTGGGAAGGGGGTGGAGCTGGGATGCAGCTGTTAGGCCACATCCAAGCCCCCGTCCCCAGGCAACGTGGCCCTGATTCGGACCGCACGGTGTCCTCACCTCCAGATCCAAGAAGCCCATTAGGGCAGCTGACACCTAACCCAGGGTAAGGGCACAAATGTGCCCTTGCTCTGTAGAGGCTCCAAGCTGCTCCCAAGCTGCGCTGGATACAGCACAGGCCCACCTGCATGTCTGTTCCAGCGCAGCTTAGGATTGTGGCCTAAGCTTGGTAACATAGTCATCTCAGGCTGCGCATTGGCAGAAGGCAGTGGATTGGTGAATAGTATGAGGTAAGAGGAATAACAGGCAAGTTTGGTCTTGGAGTACAAAATGAAGCAGGGCAAAGACTGATAGAGTTCTGTCAGGAGAACACATTAGTCATAGCAAACACCCTTTTCCAGCAACACAAACGGCGACTGTACACATGGACTTCACCAGATGGTCTACATCGAAATCAGATTGATTACATTCTTTGCAGCCAAAGATGGAAAAGTTCCATACAGGCAGTCAAAACAAGACCTGGAGCTGACTGTGGCTCAGATCATCAGCTTCTTCTTGCCAAATTCAGGCTTAAACTGAAAAAAGTAGGGAAAACCGCTAGGCCCTCCATGTATGACCTAAATCAGATCCCCTACGAATATACAGTGGAGGTGACAAATAGATTTAGGGGCTTAGATTTGGTAGACAGAGTGCCTGAAGAACTTTGGACGGAGGTCTGTAACATTGTACAGGAGGCAGCAACTAAAACCATCCCAAAGAGGAAGAAATGCAAGAAGGCAAAGTGGCTGTCTGACGAGGCTTTACAAATAGCTGAGGAAAGGAGAGAAGCCAAAAGCAAGGGAGAAAGGAAAAGATATACCCAACTGAATGCAGATTTCCAGAGAACAGCAAGGAGAGATAGGAAGGCCTTTCTAAATGAGCAATGCAAAGAAATAGAGGAAAACAACAGAATGGGGAGGACTAGAGATCTTTTCAAGAAAATTGGAGATGTCAAAGGACAATTTCATGCTAAGGTAGGCACAATAAAGGACAAAAATGGCAAGGACCTAACAGAAGCAGATGAGATTCAGAAGAGGTGGCAAGAATACACAGAGGAACTCTATAAGGCCGATCTAAATGTTCCTGATAACCACAGTGGTACAGTCACTGAGCTCGAACCTGACATCCTGGAGTGTGAAGTCAAGTGGGCTTTAGAAAGCCTCACTAACAACAAAGCTAGTGGAGGTGACAGCATTCCAGCGGAATTACTCAAAATCTTAAAAGATGATGCTGTCCAAGTGCTGCTCTCCATATGCCAGCAAATTTGGAAAACCCAACAGTGGCCACAAGATTGGAAAAGATCAGTCTACATTCCAATCCCAAAGAAGGGCAATGCCAAAGATTGCTCGAATTACCGCACCATTGCACTCATTTCACATGCTAGCAAGGTCATGCTCAAAATCCTACAAGCTCGGCTTCAGCAGTATGTGAATCGAGAACTACCAGATGTACAAGCTGGTTTCCGAAGAGGCAGAGGAACTAGAGATCAAATTGCCAACCTTCGCTGGATCATGGAGAAAGCAAGAGAGTTCCAGAAAAACATCTACCTCTGCTTCATTGATTATGCTAAAGCCTTTGACTGTGTGGATCACAACAAACTGTGGCAAGTTCTTGAAGAGATGGGAGTTCCAGACCACCTGATCTGCCTTCTGAGAAACCTTTATGCGGGTCAGGAAGCAACAGTTAGAACTGGACATGGAACAACCGACTGGTTTAAAATTGGGAAAGGAGTACGACAAGGCTGTATATTGTCACCCTGCTTATTTAACTTATACGCAGAGTACATCATGAGGAAGGCAGGGCTGGAAGACTCACAAGCTGGAATCAAGATTGCTGGGAGAAACATCAACAACCTCAGATATGCAAACGATACCACTCTACTGGCAGAAAGTGAGGAAGACCTAAAGAACCTTTTGATGAGGGTGAAAGAGGAAAGTGCCAAAATTGGTTTGAAGCTCAACATTAAAAAGACTAAGATCATGGCAACCACTCCCATCACTTCCTGGCAAATAGAAGGGGAAGAAATGGAAGCAGTGACAGACTTTATTTTCCTGGGCTCCAAGATCAGCGCAGATGGTGACTGCAGCCATGAAATTAAAAGACGTTTACTTCTTGGGAAGAAAGCTATGGTGAACCTAGATAGCTTAATCAAAAGCCGAGACATCACCCTGCCAACAAAGGTTCGCATAGTCAAAGCGATGGTTTTCCCAGTAGCCATGTATGGCTGTGAGAGCTGGACCATAAGAAAGGCAGAGCGTCGAAGAATCGATGCTTTTGAATTATGGTGTTGGAGAAGACTCTTGAGAGTCCCCTGGACTGCAAAGAGATCCAATCGGTCAATTCTCCAGGAAGTCAAGCCTGATTGCTCCCTGGAAGGACAAATGCTGAAGCTGAAGCTCCAATACTTTGGCCACCTGATGAGAAGAGAGGACTCTTTAGAAAAGACCCTCATGCTGGGAAAGATTGAAGGCAAAAGGAGAAGGGGGCGACAGAGGATGAGATGGTTAGATAGTGTCACCGAAGCAATGAATATGAAATTGGGCGAACTCAGGAAGCTAGTGGAGGACAGGGAGGCCTGGCGTGCTGTGGTCCATGGGGTCGCGAAGAGTCGGACACGACTTAGCGACTGAACAACAACAACAACAACAACAACAACAATGGTGTCCTTTGTGCCAGCCAAACTTGCTGGCCTAACTGTGCTGGCCTAACTCCAAGTTAGGATTGAGCCCTAATTGACAGCAGAGTGATGTTACTGTAAATATAAACCATGCATGACTATTGCCCAAGTTCTCATAGCAGAGAAGCATCTTTTTGTGCAGGTGCAACCAACTACGGTAATTTGCAAAGCTGGTACAGACAAGAGTTAAGGAGGAACCTTGAGTTTCTGGAGAAGGCAGTACCTATGGTGCTTTTCATCATAGCCAGCTGTGGGTGAGATCATGTGTTGTCAGCTCAACTTCTTAAGAAAAGCAGGCTGAAAAAAGCTGGCAGTTCCCCACAGATGGGAAGACACACAGAAAACGGCTGGCTGGCTGGCTGGCAAGGTGGTTGCCAGGCATTACATGGAGGCTGTCATGTCACAAGTCAGAAAGTAAGTTTCCTCCCTCTCCCTTCTCCCCAACAAAATCCCAGGCAGGGCAAAGAAGGGCTTTAGGTGTAGGGCTTTAGCAGTGTAGCCACTGTTTTCCCCTCCCTCTGCTCTGAATGAAAGGATAATTGAGGGTAGAAAATGTTATAACCTACTACCTCAGTGAAAGGTAGCAGAGAGATGTCTGACAGACATAATTACCATCCTTAGTCATTGCAAAATTATCCCTTCTGGGAAATTAACAATGAGTGCTCACAAAAGTACTGCTGAAAGTATTTAAATGTTATAGCATCTGGGATTTAGAGGACTATGAATGCCAATTCCAATTTATTATCACATTCTATCATGTTCAGTGGTAGAGCACATGTTTAGCATGTGAAAGATCTTAGGTCCGTTCCTTGGAATCTTCAGGTTGGAGTTTTTTGTCTGTTTTTCCTTCTGTCCTCAAAGCTTTGGACACTACTTTTCTGATTGGGAGGTAGCTGCACCCAGCCAACCTCTTCATCCCATGCTCAAATTCTCCTCCAACTCACTAAGAGAGCAAAAAAGGAGGATTGGTGCCATAGCAGCAGTTCATCATGTGTCGCTGCTCATGTGTCGCTGCTGAGAGCAAACAATCACAGCACTAGGCTGGAGAAAAATGGGTGAGCCTGTTTTGAAGAAACAGACAGGTGGCCAAGAAGAAGATGAAGAAGAAGGTCTAAGAACAATAGTAATGGTGTTCTGGGGTAACTGCATTGCTTCCTTCTGGCCTGCCTGACCTCTTATTCAAAACAAGCCAAGCAGAAAGTGGTGGCAATGATAGGCTGGGGTGCGCATGTCTGATGCATGTGCATCAAAAAGAGGGGGCAGAAATTTCAGGTGCCACTTTGGTTGTTTTTTCACCCTGATTCTCCTGTATATGAACACAAACACACAAAATGGGCATTATTTGGTAGGCCATTTTCATGCTAATTGCTTTGGCTCTGAGAAGGTTCACCTGCATAATGGAGTGAAGGCAAACAGAAACTATATCTGAAACACTTAACCTTAGTTAACAGTTTGAACCTGTGGGAGTAGGATTTTTATACCATTTTGCATAATGGCTGGTTACCCAAGCCTAAGCACTACTACAAAAATGCCCTAAAGGAACAATCGTACATGCCAACCTCCATAAAGAAGCACTTGCTGAAAACAAACTTGCATTCTTATGTAAAATGCCTCAGTAAGGAGACCTGTAAGCCTCAAAATAAGAGGCTTATGGAACAGAAATTCAATATCAGATGCAAAATCTTCCACACTATTAATTTTTCTGCACTCCTTTTTTCCTGCCATTGGCTTACTCCTTTGTTGGAAAAATTATCTAATGTTTCTATAAATTGGAAAGTTGAATGTCTTTTAACTAAAAAGTGCAGACTTTTAAGTTGCCCCATTTGCTGAAACAAAACTCGGAGCGCAATCCTAAATTGTGCTGGATTGATGAAGCTGGCATGCCTGTGCCAAATCTAGCGCACCTTAGGTGCACTGGGGAGCCTCCCTGGGGCAAGGACACGTTCGTCCCCTTGACCCAGGGGAGGCTCTGGCTTCCCTGTAGGGTTCCTCGGATCTGCACCTGCTAAATAGCAGGCACAGAATCAAGGAAGTCGCGTGGCCCGAATCAGGGCCAAGCTGCCTCCCAACGGGGCCTCGGATGTGGCCTAATGGCCGCATCCCAGCCTTGCCCCTTCCCCGGGCTGGCACACCCACTGGCCTGCCCAGTTCCGCCCACCCCATGCCCTCCCTTTTCTCAGAACTTCCCTTGCACCAGCTGGCGCAAGGGAGGCTCTCCATTGGTACTCTTGGGGCGAAGCAAATGGTAGTGTTGGCCTGAGAGCTCTAGTGTCGACACAGGGGTGCCACTGAGCACCCCCACGTCGGCACTAATGACTTAGCGCCAACGCAACCATGTGGCATCAGCACTACATCAAGGGCAGGATTGTGCTTTCAGTTATGTTGCTCACAGACCAATCCTATGCATGCCTGAAGTAAGTCCTATTATAGTCAAAGCGGCTGACTTCCAATTAAGTGTGAATAGGATTACACCCTGATCAGCTGAGTGCAGTATTTTGTCATGGCAGCCATTAACTGATTTAAGTCTATTAATAGATCAACTGGATTACATCAGCTACTGTATTATATGTGTCAGATTTTCTGTTTTGTAAAAATGATTGCTTTGACCTTCTGCTGAAACAGTAAGTAGAACTCTTCATCAATGAGACTAGCATGGGGATCGTTGTTCATGGGAATTCAATCAGTGATACACAGAAATCTTCATAATCTTTGACCAGCATACACTGCTTCACTAAAGCACCACACATTCCACTGTGTGAATGAAATTAATATTCAGGACAGAATGACCTGTTCCCAACAGCTGACTGCTGAGAATAAGACGTCACCTATCCGATAACATGGGCTGTAATCCACAAGTGCTTATGCCGCAATAAACGAAACAATTTTTAAAGTAAAAAGACAACTAGGAAAATAATAGCAAAATCAGCACATGAAAAAGGATACGGTGATGTTCCTACATGTTCCAAGAAGAGCTTTTATAGAAGTGTCCCATGCATTTCGATATCATCATTAGGACTGATAACTTCTATAAGGTGTTCCCAATGACCAAAGCTGTTCCCAATGCATTTAAGCCCAGGGAACATGCATTTAATCTGGATTTAAGAAGCCTTTCTGACCACCACAAAAGGACACAAATTGTTACCCTGATGCAGATTTTATCAAAGTGCACTGGACAAGTGATCAAAAATTTCTTCTTGCCACCTGTTTTAGGGATTTGCTCTTGTTTTCTTTTTAGGCTTTAAGGTCCTTTTCAGTCACAGGCCTCTGCTTTCTTTTTGCTGCAAGAGACTGTTACCCCTCTAGATATTTGTTAGCAAGAAAACTTACCTAACCTAGGAAAACCTAGCCTGGAGTTAGGCCAGCACAATTAGGCCAGCAAAGTTTGTCAGCCACAAGGGCCACAAGGGCCAATAATTCTCTCTGAATCAGGGCAGATGGTGCATGTCTGCGTGCTGTCCTCTCTGACTCCGAAAGTGGTCATACTTCACAGTGTACAAACATACTTTATGGCAGTGGTATTCAAACTTTTTAGACCGGGACCCACTTTTTAGAATGGCACTCGTGTCGGGACCCACCAGAAGTGATGTCATTAACCTGGAAGTGGTGATACAGCAGGAAGTGACGTCCTCAAGCAAGAAGTGCTGTCACTGTAACATAATAAAATGACACTCCTGAAATGCAAACTGGCATTCTTGGATTGCAGCAATTGTACAACCATGAAACATCCCTGACAGAAAGCAAGATTAGGACAAAATACTATGTTAAAGCACTGAACTAAAAATAAAATTAAAAAAAAAAACCCTTCACTTTTTTTGTATATAACAAGAGCAAGGTCTGCAGTTTCCAAGATGGCTGCTCTCAGCTTTCCATGATCCACCGGACATCAGGTCATGACCCACCAAGTGGGCCCCGATCCACAGTTTGAATAACATTGCTTTACAGTGTCCCTCCCAAACTTTGCTGGCTTAAGTGTGCCGGCCTAACTCCAGGGTTAGGACTGCGCTCTTAAACAGTGATGCAAGAAGATGAGGCAAGAATATTGCCACCACAAAGGGTTAAGTCAAGGACTAGTCTCCACTGGAAGCAATAATGCTGATTAGAATTAAACCTTGGATGATGTGTGTTTACAAGGCATAAGGCACAATTATAGAACAATTTACTCCTCCTTCTGACGCTTGTAGTAGTATTATATGCAGATGACTGTGCTTTCATTATTACAGTCTTATTTTTAAAGCCCTGCTGTAGGAAAGTGATATCCCAGTGCAGGTTGAAGGCAAAAGGAGAAGGGGGCGGCAGAGGATGAGATGGTTAGATAGTGTCACCGAAGCGATGAACATGAAATTGGGTGAACTCCGGAAGCTAGTGGAGGACAGGGAGGCCTGGCGTGCTGTGGTCCATGGGGTCGCGAAGAGTCGGACACGACTTAGCGACTGAACAACAACAACAACAACAACCCCCAAAATAGAGTGGAGGAGTGGGTCAAAGGAGATATTTCAGGCCATGATAGAAAATCGCTAAAGTGCCCCATTTGTAATTGGTTTAAGAGAGAGTAGCTGAAGCATTATGCAAACTTACTACCCACTCTTATCTACATAGATTCAGCTGTAAGTTTAAATGGGACAAATTCTTAAGTGTGTGCAGGATTGCAGCCTCAGAGTGCAATCCTAATCTGGAGTTAGGCCAGCATAGTTTGACCAGCACAAGAACCACTGTAAAGCACATTTGGACCACTCTCGGTGTCAGGGAGGATGGCGCACCTCTGTGTGCTGGACTCTCTGACTCTGAGAGTGGTCCAAACATATTTAATGGTGTTCCTTGTGCCGGCCTGCGCCAGCCTAACTCCAGGTTAGTGTACTACTTGCAAACAGATTTCAGGTTGCACAAGTGCTGGGCTTGAGAAGCATGGATATTGCCTCTGGTAAATTAAAAGCCAGCTGTAAGTCAGATCTGCCCCCAGTGCAAATTAGAAGATGAGCACATGTAAAGAGAAATAGAGGTAGTAGTCCTGGTATTAGTAAAAGACTAACTAGTCAATTGCAACATGTGCAAGGACATATCCCTGCTGTGAAGAGCACATGAATGTTGGGAAACCACAGCACAAAAAGCATCTTGATGCTTTCTTATGTGCAGTTGCCTCAAAATGTTTGCAATGTTTTATCAATGTATATCAGTCATGTGGTAAAGGAGATGAGTCCTGAAACAATGTACTCTGTACAAAATTTGGAAATGAAAACTTGAACTGTGGGGGATTCCAAGTGCAACAGTCCCATTTTAGAAACAAGACTAGGTACATCCCAGGGAGAAATGGAGATGAGAATGCAGAAGCATCCCTAATTATGTGAACCAGCCATTCCATACAATCGTCCATATACACAGAAGCCCCTTCTCCAAGAAAAGAACCTTACCAATAGGAGACTTTTGCAGCCTGATACGGTGTCACTTTTTGGGAGGAGTTTGCATTAGGCAGGTACAGTGGCAGGTATGGCAGACCTGCTAATAAAAAAGGTATGGCAGACCTACAGTGGTAGGTATGGCAGACCACATCTCAGCCCTAGGTTGCCCCTTCAGCTGCAATGGCACATGTCTGGAGCTGTAATAGCCTCTTAGGGTTGGAGTGCCCAAGTGTTTTCCTTTGTTCATTGGTCTAATGACTGTTTACCAGCAAACAGTATGTTTGGAGGGCAGCCACTGAACCACACCTGTGTAACTGGTTCACCCACTTCTCTTTTCTTGAAGGTCATTCTGGCAATGGAACATTCCAGTGCATTTAAAGGTGGTGCCACTCAGCCAGCAGGGCAACATTCCAAAGCTTGGTTAGCACTCTCAACTTTGCAAGAGTCTTTTTTCAAACAACCTTCACACAAACAAAATAAGAACAAAAATGCATAAATAACATGTACAATGAGAGAGGAGAAAAAAAACCAACCACTTTTAATTAGCCAAGATGTAACTGTGTGCAGCAGCTTTACCAATGTTGGAAATTTGCAATTTGCCAGGCAAGGATTGGGGAGGCTAACTATGGCTAGCCATTCGTTTCATAACCGGTGCATACTTTGTATTTGTTTTATGGACGAAGCCAGAGTAATCTATCCTGAAAAGGGCAGCGCCTTTATCGCCTTTATCGCAGCAGACAATCTGTCCAAACAACTGCATCCAAATGCCTGCATAACAAGAAAAACCATTTACAGTGAAAGGCTTCTGTGCAGTCACTAAGGTATTTGGTGAAGCTCCTCTGTTCATTTAGGGTGCAGTCCTAACCAACTTTCCAGCACGAGGGTAAGGGCAGTGCAGTTCTGGGGTAAGGGAACAAACATTCCCTTACCTTGAGGAGGCCTCTGTGATGACTACTCCACTGCAGGATTCAGCACATGCCCCATTGGCACAGCTGTGTCAGTGCTGGAAAGTTGCTTAGGATTGCACCCCCAAGCTCCACACCTGCACCTTCCTGGGAATGCTGCCCTATTAAAAACCAATTGCGGATCCAATGCCCAGATCACAGTTCTCAAAATCAAGAGGACTTTTGTCCAACTTTTTATACATCATTGAACTAATTTTCTCCTACTTGCATGTTCAGTGCTGCTGCTCTGCTTTTTTATTGTTAGGCCTATTGATTGCAAGCCACTTTGTTGTTGTTTTACATGAAAAGAAAACATAGACATAGTAAAGAAATAAATGAAACATTATTTCTTCACCATTTAATGCCTTCACCATCAGGCCCAAGAATAGGATACAAGCCGTTGCCAAAGCATGAACTGTGTGAGCAAACCCATTCAAAACATGCAATTTCAATTGATTGAAGTACATTCAACAAGTATTGCCTCAACTAATAACATGCATGCTGCACCATCAGTGTATCTGAACCAATCTGAGTTCTTAGAAAAGAGAAGAGCTTTTCCCAAAGGCTTTCCAAGAAAGATTGTCATCATCAAATCAGTTCTGAGTCAAGCCAATGGGAGCTCACTGATGATTAAAGATCGCTCATCACTCCAGATCATCTGCAAGAGAGAGGAGGAAATGCCTTTCATATCCTGAACAAAATATAGTGGGATAGCTAGCAAAGCACCTCTGTCATCAAATGGCATACCAGACAAACAAAACTAAAGTGATCCACAGACCAGGCACCCAAGAAGTTCTCTAATGTTAGCACCTTACTCATCATGAAAGTCTAGTTGATTGCTACGAACTATGAGATCACATGGCTGAACCAAGCAGTGCTTTATTTTGTGAGTA
>JAJKFI010000027.1:1294530-1307841 GCA_029204185.1 Lerista edwardsae | reverse complement strand
GTACTGGGAGCGCAATCCTAAACTGGATTGGGCCAGCCATAAACTAAGCCAGCAAAGTTTGGCCAGCACAAGGGCCACCATAAAGTGCTTTTGGACTACTCTCAGAGTCAGGGAGGGTGGCGCACGTCTGTGTGCTGGCCTCTCTGACTCCAAGAGTGGTCTAAACATACTTTACAGTGTCCCTTGTACTGGCCAAACTTTGCTGGTTTAGCTTATGCTGGCCTAACTCAATTTAGGATTGCGCCCTCTGTTGGTTCTTACATTTTTTCCCTGTGATTGCTGTTCCCTTCCAGATCCCAAACTCATTATTTTTTCCATGTATGTTTGTAGTGGGGAGGAGTTGCAATTCCAGGGAGCTCTCCGCCATGGCTAGTACTGGATTGTTTATGCACTCCCCAATGAACATTTGAGACAATATAGATGGGTGAGTGAGCCACTTGAATGGTTACAGAAAAGGGAGAAGCAGAAATAATGAGATCTGCAGCTCTTATTGCAGTGAAGCATCGGTAGTGCAGAGACTGGATCATCATAATACATCAGAATGCCATCAGGACCCTGGGCTGGGCATTACAACTTAACTCCAAGCCTTGCCCCTGTTCAGGCAGCACCAGCTTATCCCAGTCAACTCCACAAGGCAGCCAAATTGAAAATGTCAGTAATTTTGCATGCAAACATGCAAAGAGAAAGTGAGCCAGGAGCAGGCTGCTTAAATGTGTTTAAGCCTCATTCTGCTCTAGATTTTCACCAATTCCCCGGAGGAGCGGGGAATCTCACATTCCAGGGCAGATCAAACAAACTCCGACCCCAAGCTTAGAAGTGTGGGATCAGCAAACCACAATTCCTGGAGGGAAACAGAGTAGGACACAAGCATGTGGTACGATCAGCACCAACAAATTATGACCCAGGGGAGACTCTCAGTCTCAGAAAACCAATATGCCAGTGTTATTCAAACTGTGGGTCGGGTTCCACTTGGTGGGTCACGACCTGATGTCAGGTGGGTTGCAGAAAGCTGGGAGCAGACATCTTGGAAACTGCAGACCTTACTTTTGTTATATTCCTTTTGTGAGTGGTAGCAGTTTGAATTTTCAAGTGAGGGTTGATGATGTCACTTCCAGCTATGATATCACTTCTAGGTTAATGACATCACTTCTGGTGGGTCCCGATACCAGTGCCATTCTAAAAAGTGGGTCCTGGTCTAAAAACGTTTGAATACTACTGCAATATGCTTTTCTCAAAGCTTGCCAAAGAAGTTTGTAATTACCAAGCCAATTCTGAATCAAACCAAGGGACTTTGCCCTTCACTGAAGACTATTCATTCATATAGATTTCATTCCCAGATACAGCTATTTCCCATTCATTGTTTCAATGGCACTGCACTAAAGGTTGCTTGAGGGTAATAGAGAATGGCAGAATAGGATGCAGGATCTCATGTTCAAATGCAAACGTTCCAAACGTCTCTGTGTGTATCAAAATCGACCCCTCAGGAAAAGTAATCCTGGGGTGTACATTTTCATTTAGGACTGAAAAAACTCCCAGTTCACACAAATAATACATTGTCGTTGCCATCATCAAACATTACTTCCATTGTGTATTATCCTTTGGAATGTTAGGAAATAACTTCATCTAAGCATGAAACATATCTCATTTTCCAACAACAAAAGGCCTTTGGGGGCAGCACAAAAGCCAGGCTGCCATCTTGTGCTTCCAGGCCCCTGTTGCCAGTGGGCAGAGGTGAAGCACATGAACTAGTGATTCCCAGAGGTTCCGCCACTCTTGGAAAGTTGGCAGTGGGGCATGCCATGGATAAGAAGGGGGTGGATGCTGGCAGCACCAGTGTGCACCAGGTACCTACCCCTCCTTTCAAATCTACCCTATCCCTTTTCTCTCCTTGAATGTAAGCCATGTGAATAGCTGGTTTCCAAAGACAGCCATAAGCCACCAGGAGATCTATGCAGAGGTAATTTGGGAATATGTTTGCCTACCTCCGGCAGGCCCCCTAATCATACACCCTCAATTGAATGCGGCAAAAACTCCATCATTGTTAATAGTGGGGGTATATTGGTTCCTTAATGTGTACTATTTAGACATTTTAAGAAGATGAGTAGATAATACTCTTTTTCCGCACCAAGGAGTTGAAGTCATCTGAGAATGCCTCAATGCTTTCTTAGTTTTGGTTTCTGCACAGCAAGTAGTCATGTTCTCTTTTCACAATGGACTTTTGGGTCCTTTTTCCTGTAACTTGTGTAAACAGTGTAGGCCTTTAAAGGAAGCCCATGCATCAATTGTTTTAAAAATCTATTCCCTCATTGGATGGGCTCTATCTTCACTGATCTGTAAAGCCTTAATCACATGAGTCACCCAAAGGCAATTATTTTGTTGTTTACACCAATACATTTCAGTTTGGACCATTGGTGCTCATTCAGGAAGAAACCACATATTCTATGATCCCCATGGAATCAGACACAGGACCCAACTCATGGGGGAGATTGTTTTTTCAGTGGCAACCATGTTGCAGAGCTAACATGCCATGTGAGTCGTTCTGTGAATAATTTGCTATCTCATGAGTTACCTGTTTGCTCTTTCCTCACACATCATGCTTTGCAGGCCAGGTAATGAGGGAAACACACCAAAATTAGTTACCCTGTAAGAAACCCAGAGCTAATTTGGACTGGATTAATTGATAAAAAATATGTGCCTGTAGCTAGACATACAGTGGTTTCTTCATCATGGCAGCTGCTATATGTTTTCAACACTGACTGATTTTTGTATATTAAATGATGAGAAATGGCTCAAGATAGAAAAGCTATCTGCTTGGATATACTGCGAATAATGAGGATGCCTGTCTGTCCTCTCTGGACCCAGAGGATCCAGAATCAAAATACAAATTCACTCAGGGTGCAATCCTAACCTGGAGTTAGGCCAACACAGTTAGACCAGCAATGTTTGGCCGGCACAAGGGGCACTGTAAAGTGCATTTGGACCATTCTTGGAGTCAGAGAGGCCAGCACACAGACTTACGCCATCATCCCTGACTCCAAGAGTGGTCCAAACGTGCTTTACGGTGGTCCTTGTGGTGGCCAAACCTTGCTGGCCCAACTGTGCCAGCCTAACTCCAGGTTAGGATTGTGCCCTCAAAGTTTTCAGGTTGAACTCACAGCATATATTTTTAGCTCTTCCACTGGGTTTTACAGCTGCAATTCTATATGCACTTGACACAAGTCTCTTTGAATCTGGGGAGATTTACTTCCAAGTAAGCATGCATAGTATTGAACTGTGAAACTGCTTAGCTTTGGTTGAATCATGCCCTTACCATTTCCCCAAGCTGTTCAGAAGATGTGTGTGTGTGTGTGTGTGCGTGCGTGCGTGCGTGCGTGCGTGCGTGCGTGCGTGCGTGCACGTGTGTGCGTGCGTGCGTGCAACTATGTTTGTCAAATGCTCACCCACGCTATTGTGAAAGGCAATGGAAATAATAAATATTGGTTGAAAATACTATAGACAGCCCAATCTAGATGCTTATCTTGTTTTTGTTAAGATTAGGAACTTTTTAGGGCCTTTCAGAAATGCCCCTGCTGTCTCAACAAGAAGAGCAACAGATAAGTGACATTTCGAAACAACTGGAGCCTCTGCCTGTTCGAATCTGTTTCATGCATAGCTGCATTTCAGTGGTTCGGCCTTCATCTCTAATCTTCTGTCATACAACTTCTCTTGGAAATGCTCTGGCAAGTGCAATGAGCAGAATCATCTTGCTAGCATTTTCTCATTTTCACCTTTCCAATGGTACTTTCCCAGGAAAATCCAGTGCTTCAGCAGAGTATTGACAGGTGAAGCAATTCCAATGGGTGCGGTCATTAGGGATAAGGAAAGGACAGGGAATGGCTGGTTGCATCCATTGGGGAAGGTGGAATGAACTGGTAAATGAGAAAGCTAGCAGATAGGGGAGAATACCGAGGTAGTGTGTGGGTAATTTTCCCCAGCGGTTAATTTGTGGAACTCTTTGCCACAGGAGGTGGCAGAGGTGTATCTAGGGTATT
The DNA here is from genome assembly GCA_029204185.1 of Lerista edwardsae. NCBI lineage: Eukaryota > Metazoa > Chordata > Lepidosauria > Squamata > Scincidae > Lerista > Lerista edwardsae. The sequence continues at coordinate 1,303,810 of JAJKFI010000027.1, read as the reverse complement.
GCGTGGGGTGGCAAGAGCCATGGGCGCCATTTGCCAGGGGGTGCCAATTGCCCTTAGCCTCCTGATGCAGCGCCCAAGAAGACGCCTGAGTGGTGGGTGAGGGAAGCCGCTCGGGTTTTGCTCGAGCAGTGGCCAGGAGATGCTGCGCCCCCCCCGGTTTGCAGAGCTGGGGAGGCATGCGGCATCTCCTGGCCGCAGCTCGGGCAAAACTGCAGAGCCGGGGGGGGGGGCTTGCCTGAGCAGTGACCAGGAGGTGGACCAGGAGCAGCGGTGGAGCAGCAGTGGCAGACCAGGAGCAGTGGCGGGGAACCGAGTGCTGCAAACAAAGCCCCTGTAAGCCCTTGCAGGAGTAGTGGTGGAGCGGCGGGGAAGCACCTGCAAACAAAGCACCTGCAGTAAGCACACACTGACTGCAAACAAAGCATGCTTACTGCTTACGGCTTTCCCGTGCTTACTTATGGGAAATGAAGAATCTCTTGCGCAATAAGAAGCTTTTTGGCTTTATCGTCATTGCCACATGTGTAGTCCCACCTCCTTATTTCCCTTCCTAAAATAGTTTTCCTCCCTCTCACAAAAGTAATTAGCCCTTGTTCCGTATAAACGCACCAGAATAGCCGCTCTGGTTCATGGCATCTCTATGATGAAAGCCAGGAAGTGTGAATGAAGGGGAGGCAGCTGGTGCTGTAGTAGCATCGCGCAGAACCACAGCTGAGGAAAACAAGTGTTTTTAACCAGAATTGCTGGATTGAGTATCGTCTTCCCCCCTCCCCTTTCTGTGGTGGCACCCACGTTAGCTGACGTTCCTTTCGGTGTGTGGTTAGTTAGGCCCCCCCCCACCTTCTGCAGCCTTCTTCCTGTCTGGGTGCAAGGGAGGTGCAGCGGCGGACCAGGAGCAGCCAGAAGTGTGTTATGCCTGTGGGTGGGAGGGAGTTCATTCCGTGGCTGCTGGCTTTGTTGGCTATGAAAATGGGGGGGGGGCTAGAGAGGGGTTTGCTGGTGGGGAGAAGTTCATTCTGCGCCATTTTCCCTGGATACACCTCCGGGAGGTGGTGATGGAATTTGGCCTAGATGCCTTTAAAAGGGGATTGGACAGATTTCTGAAGAAGTCCATTGTGGGTTATGGGCCATGATAGGTTGTGCAACCTCCTTACTGTAGTAGTAGGCTACTTCAGAATGCCAGGTGCAAGGGAGTGGCAACAGGATGCAAGCATCTTGTTGTCTCCTGCACTCCCTGGAACACCCGGTGGGCCGCTGTGAGATACAGGAAGTTGGACTAGATAGGCCTTTGGCTTGATCCAACAGGGCTCTTCTTATGTTCTTATGTGGTTCAGGGGAGAGAAATGAAAGAATTGAATCCATGATGGAAGCTGCTGGAATGTCTGTACTGCTTTTCTTTGCATTGAATATAATCCATGAGAACTCTTTGTTGACATTCAACTAATGTGGTGGAATAGTCAGTTAATAGAGACCAGTGTGAACTGACATCAATCTGCAAAAGCTAGGTGCACACTATTACTTTAGTTTAATAAGCACTATCTATAATGCTCCTCACACTACACACTTCAGGTAGCATTTGATTCAGGTGCTCCAGTCTTTCGGTGCAACCACCTGTAAGCCTGATTGGCATATCTCTATTATGTAATCTATTATCCTGTTGGGCAAATGCATATAGAACAGACATTCTTGCATAACCTGCCCCGCCCTGACACAAAAAAAAGCCCAGCTGTTTCTCTTTTTTGATATGGCCCTTTGCATAGAAGATTTATTTTTATTTATGTTTCACATTTTTATATGGAGTCCTTCCCTCCTTTTTCCTTCCCTCATTTTGTCCTCACAACAACCCTGCGAGGTAGCTTCATGGCTCATCAGTCTCCATATTTAATTATTAGGAAGATGTGTACCCCACCTTTCAATCAAATTATCTCCAAGGCAGCTTGCAATAGCTTGCAAAGATACAATAAGCACAGACAGGGCGCAATCCTAACCTGGAGTGTCGCAAATGCAGCATAAAGTGAGTTTGCAACACTTTTGGAGTCAGAGAGGCTGGCACATGGATGTATGTCATTCTCCCTGACTCCGAGAGTGGTCCAAAGGCACTTTATGGTGCATTTGCAAGGCTACTGGGCTGTTACAAAGGACTTGTGCTGGGCTAACTCCAGAATAGGATTGTGCCCCCAGAGAGAGAGAGAGGCCAGAGGTTATTTCCTTTCTGTTCTAGAGTCCTAGGGCAACCGGGAACTGAACCCTTTCTGATGGGGGCAACAGAAAAATCAAACTTTCTATGCAGTAGCATCCCCAGAGGGGGGCATTGCAGTAGGTTTTACAGGTGCCTGAAAGTGCCGTGTGAGTGCTCCCTCCCCCTTGCCTTCAGAGCCATTCCAGGCAGCAACGGTAGAGGAAACACCTTTGCTTTGCTCTCACCATCTGGAATGGCTCCAAAGGCGAGCTGCTTACATGGTAAGCTGCTTACATGGAATGGCTCCAAAGAGCTGCTTACATGGTAAGTTCAGGCACCAGCAAAACTTAGCACTGTGCGTCCCTATGGGGACACTACCACTTCCATGTTAGGTGCATCTCCTCCTCCTAATATGTGAATGGAAGAGAGTACATGCTTGTCTTCCATCTCAAGGATTGTGTGCTTGGCCTTGAGACATAGAAATCAAAAAGAGAGAGTAACATGCATCAGACTTCCTCACATTCAGAAAAACTTTTCAATCTATTTTGGTCTCGGAACAAATTCAACTTCAAATATAGTAATTTACATGTTTGCCCCATGCACGCTTCTGCAATTTGCTTATTAAAGCATTGCATCCTGTGAAGTTTTTACTGCCATCAGCTATTTTACTGAAAAGTGCTTAACTTTCCCTTGAAGTTTCATTGAAACTTTTGAGTATGGACAGTCCCCAACACTTACAGATCTATGTATTCTTGCAGCTCATTTCTTGACAGAAACTCAGTCATTTTTGAATTTGTGCAACCGGAGCCTAGAATTTCTGGAAAGAGTTTTGAATGACAGTCAAGACTTTGAGGATTTCAATGAGATTTCAGTTGAGACATCCAATAGAAACATCCTGTTCCTGCTGTCGGAAGAAGAGGATACATGACGAAGAATAAAGATTTCAGGTGAAACATGATAGAAAAATTGCTTGGGGGTACAATCTGGTGCTCAGTTTGATGCATTTCAGTCATAATGAAATCAATGAGGTTTAAGCACATCTAACTGTTTTGCTGCACACAAGACCTAGTGCAATCCTAACCTGGAGTTAGGCCAGCACAAGTTAGACCAACAAAGTTTGGCTGGCATAAGAAACACTGTAAAGTATGTTTGGACCACTCTCAGGGCACAATCCTAAGCAGCGCAGGACTGGCAAAGCCAACGGGCCAGCACCATATCCGACGCTACTTAGGAGAGGCTGGAGTCTCCCCCACGGTAAGGGAGTGTGCGCTCCCTTACCGTAGGGGAGGCTCCAGCCTTTCCTATGTGCTCCTCAGATCTGCACCCGCTAAAGAGTGGGCACAGATCTGAGGATACCACGCGGCCCAAATCGGGGCCGCGCAGACTCACTGATGGGCTTAGGATGTGGCCGTACAGCCACCTCCCAAGCCCACCCACATCCTGCCCAAGTTCCGCCTCCCCCTCCCACCAATCTCTGTCCTGATACATCTTCGGTCGCGCAAGGGAGGCTCTCCATCGGAGCTCTGAAGCCGACGCTGCAAGTAGCATCGGTTCAGAGATGGAGTGCTGATGCAGGGGTGCTGTTCGGCAATCGGCGCTCCACCCCTTTCGTCAACGCTATGATGTAGCGTTGACACAAGGGGCACACTAGGATTGTGCTGCCCGAATCAGAGAGGCCAGCACACAGACATGCTTCATCCTCCCTAACTCTGAGAGTGGTCCAAACGTTCTTTACGATGGTTCTTGTACTTTGCTGGCCTACCTGTGCCGGCCTAACTCCAGGTGAGGATCCTGCCCTAGAGGAAAATATCCAACATCTAATGGCATTATTTATTGGAGCTTCAAAAACAGCTTTCACAAGCGTTTCCTCCACTTTGCTTTCGCAGCCACAAATGGCTCTGAAGGCAAGGGGGTGGGACTGCTTTTCACAGGTGTTCAGGTACATGAAAAGCATTTTATTTCCCCCTTCTAGGAATGCCACTTGGAAATGATACATTACTTTCTGCTCACAGTTGTGGCTCTCTTTGCACCAGCACATAATACACGTACAAGGATCAGCTCAAATAAGTGAGCATCAGGAATCTGGAAAGTTAACTGCACAGCAGATGGCTAAAAGTAGGATGCACCTCCAGCGTGCAATGAAGGACATGTAGCAGATACCCCATCTGTGAAAATAAACCTGAGTTCTAGGTTTTAGACCCTGGAAAGCGTTCAATTTTGCAAAACTGTCCAGCCCCTGACCACCCTTGGCTGACGCTTTTACAAAATTTAGGACACAAGGGACAAATCTGATCTCATGGAAAATCTGGCTTCTGATGTGTGCTGTGACTTTTTGAAATCATCAGACACAACTATCTCTCAGCAGCTTCCTGATATTGCTCTTTATCACCTCTTCAGTTAGTGGTTTACAGCCACATTCATCATCATAGATGTTTGAAGAGTCACATAATCAGCGTTCACTATCACAAGTGTCCTACATCTGTACAGGGCACAGGTCGAAAGGGACGTTTGTCCCCCACGCTGGGTTAACCACATCTTTGAACACTTCTTAAGAGATGCATAAATGTTTTGTTGTTTTACTGCAAAACCGCATGCTGAGGCTCATCAAATGTGCACATTCGGGCAAAGATGGTGCCTTTTTTTTGCATGCAACTTAAAGGATGGATCTTCAGAGTGTGTAAAAGGGTGATGCTTGAAATAAGTCAGGACTTGTTGTTGTTGTTCAGTCGCTAAGTTGTGTCCGACTCTTCGCAACCCCATGGACCACAGCACGCCAGGCCTCTCTGTCCTCCACTAGCTTCCGGAGTTTGCCCAATTTCATGTTCATCGCTTTGGTGACACTCTCTAACCATCTCATCCTCTGCTGCCCCTTCTCCTTTTGCCTTCAGTCTTTCCCAGCATGAGGGTCTTTTCTAAAGAGTCCTCTCTTCTCATGAGGTGGCCAAAGTATTGGAGCTTCAGCTTCAGGATTTGTCCTTCCAGGGAGCAATCAGGCTTGACTTCCTGGAGGATTGACCGATTGGATCTCGTTGCAGTCCAGGGGACTCTCAAGAGTCAAGACTGGTTCACATATTTTGTGGCAACAAACCGGAGTTTGCCACTAACGTGTACTCCCATCAGCTAATCCTGATGAAAAATGTCACATATGTTTTTAAACAGTCGTTTCTCACAGTCACACTTTACAATTGTAGATGTATGCTTAAAAAAAAACCTTAGGGTGGCATCCACAATTTTTGGATGCCCCACTTCCCCCAGTCTATCCCCCCGCTTCCTGAAGACTTCAATCCTCCCAAGATTCTGCTACTGCAAGGAGTGGGGGCACTCTTGGGAGGAGCACGAGGTGCAAGAGGGGAGGAGGCTGCAGGAGGAGAAGGAACACCCAGAAGCCATTGTGGGGAACCATGTGCAAACGCAAGGCGTGCATCTTACAGCTACAATTTTTTAAGGCAATTATACCCACTAGTCTTAGTTGAAATCCCTGGTCTCACTCTCTTTCTTCTTCCTTTGGAAGCCAAGGTCTGAAAGAAGAATCTATGCCCAAAAGCTGGATGTGTGTGAGCCCTTTTTGTGTCTTTCTCCCAACATGTGGGGATCAGGGGACAGGAATGATGAGCACTATCTCATTCCTCACCCTCCAACATGCTCAGTGAATAGGCCAATCTAAACATGTTAACCGCCTCCATGCATGTTTAATGCATTTGATGTGACATGAGTGGCAGCATGACCTTTGATACGTGATGATTGGTTCCACATACAAATGACCACTCAATGCGGACATGATTCTGTGTGCCATGGCATCACTGGGTTTGGTGTCACCCAGTGCACCAATAGTATCACCTCCATGGCCCAACCCAGTCTTACTGCAACCCCATCCTCTCATGAGAATGAGGCTGGCTTTCCAAACCAGATGCTCACCGTTGCGCTCCTGACTGGCCAGCCACTGCAGAACTTCCTGGGTCATCCCAGGGGTGTCACCCGATGTAATCACACACCCTGGCAGCCAGCTAGTGACACCACTGTGAGTGAATTGCCTAAGAACCTTTTTCCCTGGAAAACCATCATATTCTCAGGGAGAAACTTGTTGGACAGACCACACAGACTAGCCCAGTGGAGGATTTCCCAAGGTTGCAGCAAAAACCAACAACGTTTCTTGTGACCCAGAGAGGTTGAGAGGCACTGGATGCACACAAACTGAAACGGCACACCCTGTCCTCTAAAACAAGGCATGGTGAAGACATGGTGTTAGTGAAACAGACAGAACAAAGGTGGAGGGAGATTTCAGGGCTTATATCGGAGCAGTCATGCTGGCTGGGGACAGTTTGGTTTTCGTCATAACGTATCTGCAATTCCCACACTGGGCAGGACAAAGTTCTACTGATAATACCATTACCATCCCTTCTTGCAACACTAATGTTCAGTGATAAAAAACGTAAATCATATTATCTGTATGCCTTAAGCCCAGACATCCAGTCCATTGTTTAACTAACCCCATCCACCTTCGTATAAACAACCACTCAGCAAGAGAATGCGGAAATGCAGAACTGGTGCTCTCAATGAATATATACAGCATACAATCATAAAAAAAGAATCTGAACTATATTCTCTGAACATAAAACTCTGAACTATATTTTATCTGAACATAAAAAACGAATCTGCACTGTCTGCCTGACAGAGTTTTTTGATGGCATTCACAAGAGGCATGGCAAGAGCCAAACTGAGGCTGCATTCATTTTTTAGCTAGGAGAATTGCCGGAAGTGAAGTTTCCAGCATGGTACTAGAATGCTTCTAGTGCGTTTAATTTACAAACAACAAAATGGCAGCTCCTCACTTCCCCTCATTCAAATCAATTTTATGGAGGTCGCCATGTTTTTGCCATAAAATCCATATGCAATGGAGGCAGCCATGTTTTACACAGCGTTCTGCATTTGTTTCAATGGAAAAATAGGCAGAAGTGATGTCACATAGTGGCGGCCATCTTTTCTAGCTCCAAGCTCACCACTAAAAGTTCTAGAGTGTGGCTCGCCCTACAACCTAAAAAAAGAATGTGACCCGAGCATGCTGGAAGCTAGAAAAAACAACTCTCTAGTGCTTCTTTTGCTAGAAGCTAAAAAAAGAATGCAGCCCAAGACTGGTGTAATTATTGCAATGTAATCCCCCCTGAATTCTGGGAGTTGCAGTTCTACAAGAAGCTATGAATCTGTGACACAGAATTCTTAGCAGTATTGAAAATTTTGTGGATTTCCTGGGTTGAAGCTGTGAGGGTTAAACCATGTTACAATTGGTGGGAGAATGTATTCTTAATGCAAAACTAAGATGTCCAGTAGCAATACTCATCCATGCATTGAATTTGAGAACAAGCAGACAAAAATGGAGGTACGGGAAAGCAGGATTGCAGTGACTCATTACATCACCCAGTGTTTTTGACCAAGACCCCCAAAAGAAAAATTTCAATGCCAAAGATGCTACTGGAAACATAATTTTCCTGATTTTAATTATTGGGAAAGAACTGGAGCAGTATCAGCATTCTACTCCCTGCTTGGGCTGCAACTACCCATTGCAATAGCAGACCTGTTTGTTTCAACCCAGGTTTGCCTAAATCATCTGTTCAATAGGAGGTGGGAGTGATTACCCATTTTCTACCAATGATGCGCTGGAGATTGCATTTCTACCAATGTTGCTCTAACGCATCATTGGTAGAAAATGCTTAAGAAAATAGGGGGCATGTGGTAAGTAGAACCGAACTCTTGCCCCTCCCATTGTTTGCCTCCCTGCACTCCCTTCTCCAAGCACTTTCTCCTCACTGGGCTCACTTTTGCTATTTTGTACTGGCTGGGACAAAAGGGATTAAGGACAGTTGCATTACCAGCCACAATGGTGCCCAGGGCTGGGTGACAGCGTAGAACATCATGAATGGACGGGCGCACACACATGCACGCACACACACACTGTGTGAGCCCCTCTCCAGTGGATGAGCAGACTTCGCCTTTGAAAATAGCTCCATTTGGAGCCATATAGCGATTGGGTGGGAGAGCCGATTTTGCAACATTTGCTGCACAACCACTGTAAGCAGTGTCACCCTCTCCTGCCCCCCAGTGGAGATGGCAGAAACCCACCACTTCACTATAGGGGGAAATGTAACCCCCGACCCCACCGCAGCTACACCACTGCTTGGGGAGACAAACCTTGGGGAGGTTTCTATCCAGACAAACTGCAGGAGGCAGTTTTGGCTCCTCTCATCCACATTACCCCTTTGCACTTAAATTCAGGGGGCAGACCGGTGACTGGGGTAGACCCAGATGTAAACAAGCAGTTTTGCCACAATTGCATGCACCTTGAACCTCAGAAAGTTTTAAAAAGGAACAGGGAGATATCATTGCCTTCTCAGGGAAGTTCTCCTCCTCCCATTAAACATCATTTCCTTCTTCAAGTAGAAAAAAAACTGTTGCCTTTGACATCCACCCATACATGTCAATGATTGTGCAATGCATGTCGAGCTGGCCCATATTGCAATCTGATTGGAGTGATAGCTGACTGTTCCAACTTTTCAAAAAACTATTGAGGATTGTACAGACCAGCAAACCGGTTACTATCCTGTGTCACCACTGAGCTCAAAGTAAGGAGATCTAAAGAGTGGCCACAAAATTCCTATGCATGAAATTGTGTGAATTTGAGATTGAGGCCGTTTAAGCCAGCATGGGGGCTTTTTGGCCACTGTAGATCTGGTTTGTGACACTAAATTCCTCTGTGCAATGAGAGCCAATCAAAGGAAAGGAAAATCAATTGACATCTTAAAATTCTTGTAAAACAAGAAGCACATTACAGGGCAAGTATCATTATTACATAACTGGGAGTTTGTACATGCATGTTCTTCACTTAATGACTGCAACTTTAATTTATGATGTGCACATGTGCAAAAATCATCACAGAACAGCACACTGGGCATTCTACATTAATATAAAAAAGTAGACTGAATCAAAAAATATATCCAACCAGCCCCACTCACCACATAATTAGCAGCATAGCTATGCAAGTCCTGCTATCCTTCCTGGTGAATGATGATGATGATGATGATGATGATGATGATGATGATGATGATGATGATG